>JAGPOW010001327.1:8024075-8052380 GCA_030014935.1 Caiman crocodilus | reverse complement strand
TCCTGTGACCCCAGCACTCGTTCCTGCCACTGGCGGGGGGTCAGACTAGATGGCCTGCTCTAGGCCCCTTCTGACCCTAGTTACTATGAAACTATGAAAAACTCTTCTTGCCAATTAAACATAGTTTAAACAGTTGGCAGTATGAGTCAGGCACTTAGACTGTTCAGGACTAGGTATGGAGGTAACACTTTATTGAACTAAGTCTCAGAACCAGATCTCCCACCCTAACCTAGGACTGGTATTGGAGCAGGGCTGACCATTGAATATACCTGTAATCTTTACAGAGAGGAATCTTCTCGTTCAAATAGCTCTTCTTTTCTCATAGCAGAGGAAAGAAACTACCTACGTTTGGGGGGAGGGGAGAGTATGTCCTCTTCAGGTGATGGCTTCAGTCATTAACAAGCAGGAATAGCTTCACCACACCATGGTCCAACAGTAGCCAGGAAAAATAACATACCCTATATTATCACCTCTATTATTAGCTTTTATTATTAGCACCTCTATTATTAGCTTTTGCTGTACCTTGCTTGGCTTTCCTGGACTGTATGAGGCAAACCGGGGAATGTTCTGGATTTCCTCCTCTGAGAGACGGTTCTTCTGGATCTCCTCTTCTGGAATGAAATCCACAGACTCCTTTATAGCCACAGGGTTTGGGGTGGGCTGTTGGACTTCAGATTCCACAGGCTTTGGTGCAGGGACAATGGGATCTCCATCATGTTCTACCTTCTTTTCCTGGTTGGAAAGTAGCCTTGTTTCTTTATTCACAGGTCCAGTTAGGGCCAGGGAACAAGGCCAGCATGGATCACCCTCTACAGATGGGCATTCTTCAGGTAACTGTTTGCTTAGCATCTCTTGATAAACGGTCTCCAGGTCACCCATTGGGTCCTTCTCACTTGCCAACCTCTTCTGAGCTTCATCTGATCCAGTGTAAAAAAACACAGTGAAAGAACTATTATGTATATCACAGGGAAGCAAAGAGTTGGAACTTTGGTCCCAAGGGCAGGGAAATGCTTATTTGGCCAACTCCATTCAGCCTGAATCAGGAAGAAGTGCACGGGACTGAGATTCAAGAGACCAGGGCTCCATTGCCACCTCTGTCCCTGACCCTACGCAAGTCACTTCCCCCCTATATTCTTCAATATTCCTCCAACATTTGTGCCTCTTCAGATTGCCAGAAATTTGGGGCAAGGACTGCCTCTTAATAAGTACATGCACATGGCCTAGCAGCCCTAATTCTAAATGAAGTCTCTAGGCACTGCAATAATATCAATAGTTAATAGTAAAATGGAGTGTACATGCTGCTATTAAATGCATCAGGCTGAGGTCTGCCTCAAAGTTATCCTCAGCCACCTCAGTGAGATCCAGAGAGTATTAATAGAGCAGCACTTGATGTTCCAGGGAAAGCATTTCTTAATGAGGCCTATTGCTCATATGTTAAACTGTTTGGAGAGCCCACCCTTGAAGGGTTCTGTTCACACAAAATGCTCCTGGCAAGAGGAAAGAATGCTGCAGGAACAACAATTTCACCAGAGGGAACAGGCAAGAGGGAAATACCCATGGCCGCCCCAGATCTGCATTTCTAGGAATGCCAACTCCTGCAAACTCAGGTGCCCAGTGAGTCACTCCTAGCCTGCTAAGGAAGCAAGGGGAGCTCATACACCTTGGTGATAAAGTGCCCTCAGGAAGGAATGACGGTCTGTCCCCTGGAAGAGTGCATTCTCGATTTCCATCTCCCGCCGGCTCAGCTGTTTGCTTCCAGCAAATCTCTGTGGCAGGGAGAGGATTTGCTGGCGTTCTGTGATCTTCTCCTGGATGGCCTGCAGCCGATGCTGCGTGGCCTCGGGGGCTGCCCCCAAACCAGAGCCCTGAAACAGAGCAGTGACCATACTTAGATAGACTGCCCACCACACCCACTTGTGGCAGGGCAATGCTGGAATTCAGACTCCACATCACTTCAGCCCCACTGGTTGTCTCCAGCTAGAGTTGTGCCTAGAGACTGTCTATCCCAACTGGATGAACACTATGATGCAGGAAAGCAGGAACCCAGAATCTTTATGAGAGAGGAGGGTAAGCAGCTCATTCTCTCCTGATCTTCTGGTTCATTTGCTTTGCTGCTTTCTTTGTCTTCATAATCCCAGGTTTCCTATTTTTGATAGCTTATTTTTTTAAAATCCTGGGTTGGACTTCATTTTTACACTTCCTGTCAAAAGAGTCTTTGCATCACCACCTCAGGTCTATATGAAGCTTCTATCTCTATTGGATGTCAGCCCCCAGTATCAGTAGCCAATCCTTAGCTTCTTGAAGTGGGAAGAGGACTGGGACTCCTTTTTGGATCCTGAGATGGAGTGTTTAAGATTCATTCCATCAAGTTTCATCTCAATTACCTAGGACTAGAATTGGGACCAGGGCAAGAGGTAAATCAGCAATTTGCTCAAAAGAACTATATCACACTTCCAAAAGTCTTTAGTTCCTTTAACTAAGTAAATCCAGGCTCTGCTCCTGTTCTCCACTTTTTCTGTGAACATGGCTGTATGGATGATGGATTCCATGCAGCAGTTGTTTCTTGGCGGTACTTGACACCTCAAAAACTGCAGTCTTACTGGTTATTGTTAGCATGTTCAGCAGTGCTTGGGTGCTAGACCCCAGTAAGCCTGAGATGGCTTTCATCCCTGTGTCCCTGCCCCTGCTAGTACAACTCTTTCCTCACCTTCTGTGCTGAAGTCTGGTTCTTCCAGAGTAGGATCTCTGAGTCTGAGAGCCCCAGTTCCCGGAGAGAAGCTGTTTCTTTGTCATTCTCCTGCAATGCCTGGAACTGTGATAAAGATAGAGCACCTGCCGCCTCCTCTCCAAAGGGTTTGTAGAAAGCTGCAGGGGCAAAACATTGTCGCTTGGACTTGCACCTGTGAACCAAAGCAGCAACAAAGCAAAAATTCCTTGCACCTTGGAAAAGAAGCTCTCAAGACAGGATGCTGGCCTGGATAGCCTGGACACACACTGCCTAGGAGCAGCCCAATAAACACAGTTAAGAAGTTGTGCTTCTGCAGGTGCTATCGTCAAATCTAGACACAGCCCCCATTCTCCTACTAGATACTGTCTGACTGTAGGAAGCCTTGGAGTATGAAATACTGTCCGTTAGCAGTGCTCAACCTTCAGCCAGTAAGGCCGTACCACTCATCTATGGGTCTCTCTACAAGTCTGAAAGTATGGCAGTGGGGGAGCGGTGGCTGTGTTAATTGCCTCTCCCATGCTGCCATATTTCTGGACATGTGGAGAGCCCTGTGGGCAGATGATATGGCCTACCATGCTAGACAGCCTGACAGCCACAGTTCACTCCAGAGTAAATCTCATGCATGTGGTCATGCCAGCGTGCTGGGTTGGATCCAGTATGTGGGGCCAGGTCAGCATGCCAGACTACATCCAGAAATCAACCCCACACCATTCATCCTGCCCACAAGGCTGTAACTTTGAGCACCACTGATCTGTCACCAGCAGCTGAAAAATCTAACTGCACCTTGAGTTTGCTGGAAACAACAACCACACACCTACTCACTGCTTGAGTGAGACACTGCAAAAGAAGCTCCTGCTGTGAAAATTCCCTAATTATTTCTGTTAGAAATTAAGCTGCACCACTATGCCCTCACCATTAGCGTGATGCTTTGCTGCTATCCTCTTTAATCTGAGCATACTCGATTTACTGATACCCTTGGGCCAGCAGCAGTAGCCTATGTCCTCTGTCTTCTTTTGTATTTTGCCAGCTGGTTCAATACTTACTGTTCAATGGAGACAGTGGTGTCAAGCTGATGGTGAAGGAGGCTCTTCAACTGCCTTTCTCCTTCTGTCTCCAAATCCTCCAGGAGGATATCATCAGCAGACAGACAGCTGTTGACCCTGGGGAATAACAACCAATGCAGAGTTGGTCAGTAGAATACAAAAGGGGCTTCACTCCCTAATACACCATAGTGAACTCTTGGTAGCATACTGATTGCCCCATCCTTTATTAGGACATTAAGAAGACAACCTGACACTGCAGATGGGCTCTGAAGAACATGATGAAACTAAGACTAATCTGAACCATGGAGCTCCTGCTAATACCAAGCATAATGTTGCAGAGATTTGAGGCTATTTCTCAAAAAAAAAAAAAAAAGATATCCCAAAAGTATATTTTTAATTCAAATGCAAGCTTTTATTTTTATTTCCAGAAGACCTATTTTAAGAAATGGATCCTGCTCAGCTTCCAGTGACTTCACATAAAAAGAAACAGAACGTAAAGCCATGTTCTTTTCTGCCTTTCTAAGGCATGTCTTGTTCCATGTAGGTTACTGTCTACAAAGTAAAGAAGGACATTAGCATTTACTCTTTGTGACCCTTCAATTCTAGGTGTTCACACAAAGAGATAAGAATGGGGCTAGGAAGGAACATCTGAAGTTAGTCTCAAACTCCACCTATAATGTAGGAGGCATTGGATGATTCAGTTAACACGGGGAAGAGCAAAAATAATTAGCAGTGCTGGCTTTCTAAATCATTATCAAGTCATACTTTGTTATGACAAATGAGTTAGCTCACAATGTGCTCAAGACTGGTTCAGGCTGTCCATCAGTGAGAATCAAACATGGTTGTTTGGGCACGCAACCTCAAAAGGACTCCGTGGGCCTCTGAATGCTGGAAACTGTAGAGCAGGAAGGACAGGGGATGGATCACTCTGGAGGAGCCCTGCATAAATACTCTTCTACTTAGCATCCACTCTGCTACTGCAAGATAAATACTGGGCTAGATGTGCCTCTGCTTTGACCTGATATGGAACTTCCTATGCTCTCTTAACTCAGTCACACAGCCAAGGAGGTGATACTTCCCCTCTACTGGGCACTGGTCAGACCATAGTTGGAATACTGCATCCAGTTTTGGGCACCACACTTCAAGAGGAACGTGGATAACTTGGAGAGGGTCCAGAGAAGGGCCACTTGTATGGTTGAGGACTTGCAGGCCAAACCCTAGAAGGAGACTAGGGCACCTGGACCTCTTCAGCTTCTACAAGAGAAGGTAGAGAGGCGACCTTGTGGCTGTCTATAAATTCATCATGGGGGCACAGAAGGGAATTGGTGAGGCTCTACTCACCAAGGCGCCCTTGGGGGTCATAAGAAATAACGGCCATAAGCTAGCAGAGAGCAGATTTAGACTGGACATTAGGAGGAACTTCTTCACAGTTAGAGTGGCCAAGGTCTGGAACAGGCTCCCAAGGAAGGTGGTGCTCTCCCCTACCCTGGGGGTCTTCAAGAGGAGGTTAGATGGGCATCTGGCTGGGGTCATCTGACCCCAGAACTCTTTCCTTCCTATGCAGGGGGTCAGACTCAATGATCTGTTGAGGTCCCTTCTGACCTAATGTCTATGAATCTATGAAACATATAGGTGAACAGCTTTCTTCACAACCAGAGCTGGAAAGTTTGTCCTTGGATCCTAAATGAAAGCTTTGATTCTGTTTAACTATAGAGGCAAGAGGAGCCCACTTAGACCAAGCTGCTTTGTGTTAACATGGAGATTTTAAAAAAGCTTTTCATTAGCTTCATCAGTAACAATGAGTCTGAACCTTGGTACTGAAAAACAACTGCTAAAAACTCTTCCTGGAAAGCCTGCAGACAGGAGAGACTGGGAAGTCCTTATAACCACATCAGCAGCGCTTCAAAATAGCTCACAACTTGGGGCAGCAGTATCTGACAGGACATTCAAAGACAGGGACCAGACAGCTCGGGCGGTGAATGCTGGGCCTGGTCTGTGTATCCCTCCCTGGCCAACCCCCTTGCCAACACAGCCCACACTCACTCCAGAGTGGGTGCAACTCTGCTAGGGCAGGGCTGTCAAATATATAACTAGTCCTCCAAATCTGAATGTGGAGCCCCATTCTCTGGCATGCTGTGCTGCCCTGGCTCTGAAGCAGACCCACACGGGGCACATGGTGCCACCCCAGCCCCTCACACTGGCCTGGCCCAGGCAGAGTGGGCATCACAGACTCCCAAAGACGTGGGGCTGGAAGGACCTAGTCCAGCCGCTGCCCGAGGCAGGCTGATCCCTACCCAAACACCTATCCATGGGACCGGTGTCGCGGCTCGGTTGGCGCAGGCACCACGTGAAGCGAGCGCTGGGCCTGGGGTGGCTCCACCGGCCCGTGCACAGGTCCAGAGGAGACGGCAGCTCAGGGCCAGGCCGCTGGAGAGTAAGCTTTGTCCCCGCGCCAGGGCGGGCCCCGCCTCTCCCCCGTGCCCTACCCCTGCAGCAGCCCTTCTCCGCGCCCCAAGGCCAGGGAGCCGCACTCACCTCCGCATGGCCGCCGGAAATAGCGCAGAGCCAGCCCCGCCGTGCTCCCTAATGGCGGCCAGCGCCGAGCGCTACGGCAGCGCAGCGCCTGGGAGAGGCGGTGGGGAGGCGAGCCGGGCCCCGCCCCGCCCCGCCCCGCCCGGGCGGTTTGCGCGCGCGCTGCCGGGGCGGCGCTGCGGTGCCGCGCTCACTGGCTCGGCTCCATCTGCCGGCGAGCGGACGCTGCGTCGGGGCCAAGCCCCACATCCCTTTCAAGCTCGCGGGGGCTCTGCCCTCGCTTGTCCTTGAAAAGTCGCTTCAGTCATGACTTAAATCCCACCCTCCCCCACAAGCCCGGTTTGAAAAGAGCAGTCACGTAACAGGTTTGGAGCCAGCTGTTCCCTTGTCATCTGTCCATCTGCTTAGCAGCTGATTAAGAACCCAAGCCAGCTCTGCCCTGGGGTGTAGGGGCCTTACCAAAAGCGTTGATGAGATGACAGTCTTCCCTTTGTCCATCTACCACGTTACTGTAACTTAGTGCCTAAGTGAAGCAACGTTGCTGCCTTAGCATTGAGCAACACTGGAGGCATGCTCTCCTCTTAGCTGGCAGGTACAAGACAGAATATGGGCATGCAAGTGCTTTATGGCAGTGCTCCCATGTGCAACAGAGATACCCTAAGCACGAATGAGGAACAAAATGCATTCAGTATGTTTGATGTTGTAAAGTAAATGCTGACAATTAGATGTTGCCTCAGCTGTGGGAGTCTGAGTTTTCCCAGCCCAACGAAGCTAAGCTGTTAACCCTGTGAAGCGTTATTGCTGTTTACCACAGTTTCACTTATAAAAACCAGCTGCAGGAAGCTGGAGTCCACACTATGCAAAAAAAAAAGCCATTTCTGCTCCTTGCCACTAGACACTGAAAATAAAGCCTCCGCGCCCTCCACAAATAAGCAGGCTCAACTCCCTAGCTGCTGCTACTCACTACAAGGAACATTTTTTTCCTTTGTCCAGCCTTTCAAAACTAAGGTATCTTTCTTAGGCCAGGACCTACTATGCAAGAAAATGGCATTTGTGTCTTGATGCAAGTCTCATACATCTTCAGTGTAAGGAAGTTACCATATAAATTAGGATCAAGTTTCGCTACTGTATAAGCAGTTTAAAGGGGTGTAGGTTGTAGCTGTGTTGGTCTAGAGATACAGGCAGACAAGGTTCTTTGGGTAAATCTGGTATCTTTTATTAGACCAATTTAAATAGTTGGAGAACAATTATTAAGCAAGCTTTCAGGTTCAAAAACCCTTCGTCAGGCTAAGGAAGTTTCAGCAGTTGGTGTGTGCTCTTCCTGGCTGGAATGAAAAGTCAAAAAGCCAGAGGCTGGGCTGGTATGCATACAAGACTGGCAGTCAATGAAAATGTAGATTGAGGAGTCAATGGGTGAGAGACAGGCTGGGGCGGAGGGGCAGGGAGTGAAGAGAAGGGGGATAAATAGTGAAGTACCTGGGAAGTCAGCTGTCAGGCAGGTTATAATGTGTCATAAATCCAATATCTATATTTAGTCCATGCTTTTTAGTGTCCAGGAGGTTGATGAAGTGGAGTTCTGAAGCCCAGAGCAGCATGCAGCTGAAGCCAGCTTCCCACATGCTGCTGGGGATGGAAGGAGCTCGGCAGAAGTGGTAGCGGAGCCATGTGCCACTGTCAAAGGGCACTTTGCTGCCCTGCTCCTAAAGGAAGAAGAACTGCTAGGGAAGGAGCCCTAGCAGTGACTAAGCAGGGCAGCTGCGGGTTGCCGGAGCAACCAATGAGTGTCAGCTGACTGGAGAGGGTGGGGCTTGGCTTGTATAAAGCCCAGAACCAGAGTCAGGCACAGAGTTCTCTGCCAGCAGCTGGAGGGGCAGGAGCTCCGGGGAAGAGAACGAGGGTGTAGCTCCAGAGGCTGGAGCAATGATGTGGAGTGGTAGCCAGGTGCCTTATGTTTGGTTACAGCCAGGAGGCTTGCGTTATGTTTTGTTAGTAGTGAATTACACCGGTGGGTTGGGCAAGGCTGTAGGGGTGGAGGCGGCCTCAGGGACGACCCACGGTAGTGGGAGGCCCTAGCACCCAGGAAGGGGCACGATTCAGTGCCTGTGGGGGTGCAGCATTCATAGGTGCTAGTGAGGTTGCAGCAGCATGGGGGTGTGTAGACCCCAGCCCCAGAGAGAGGGCATTTGATAACGAAGCCCCAGAGAGGGGGCATGGGATAAGGAGCCCAAGTTGGACATAACAGGGCTAGCCAGGAAGGGGGCAGCCCTGAGAAGGGGGTCCAGGTTGGACTTGGTGAGCCCCAGGAGGGGGGGCAGCATTGAGGAGTCCTAGAAAGGGGGCCATTTTATTGTACAGCCCAGGTTTGGGCACTGGGAGTCCCTGACAGGGGGCTGCATTTGGAGGCCCAAGTTGGGCATAGTCAGTCCCAGGAGGGGGCTGTTTTAATGAGAAGCCCAAGTTTGGGCACAGGGAGTCCCTGAAAGGGGGGCTGTATTCTTTTGGAGGCCCAAGTTGGGCACAGTATTTTAAGGAGCCCAGAGGGCACGGTGAGCCCCAGGAGGGGGAGCGCCACGTGGAGTGCTAGGAAGACCCAGAGCGGGTGAGATGTTAGAGGTGAGCCGGGGAGAATGGGCGAGCTTACAGAGGCGGCCTGGGGAAGCAGGCAGGCATAGTACTGAGGCGGAACAATGTTTCTTGCACATAGCCCTAAGGCTAGGGTGCCTGGGGGGGCACCTAGCGGACAGTCAGGGAGCTCATGGAGACAGAGGTCCCGGTATGCCATGCCCAGGGAGTAGAAGGCAGCCTCACTATATAACTTATGTCACCAAAGTCATGGCGGGCAAGAATTAGAGGGTGTGCTTGGGCCAGCTTGGACACAGTGCAAGGGACCTTTCAGGGGGATCACAGTGCCCTGAAGGCGTAGTCCTGTCACAGCTACTCAGGATTGACCGGTGCAGGCAGGGGGAAGTGCAGCTGAGCCCCTGCTCTTCCACCTGGGCTTGTCCCAAGCAGTACATGGCTCTGCCACAGCTTCTGCTGGCCAGTGCAGATGCAGCCGGGCTCCTCGCAACCACAGCAGCACGTGGGAAGCTGACTTCAGCTGCATGCTGTCTTTCCTGGCAGGTCCAGACCTGGCCAGGTCCATCTCATCCAGAATAACATGTGGCTGAAGCCAGCTTTCCACGTGCTGCTGGGGACAGAGCAAGCCTGACTGGGTCAGTGCTGGCCAGCAGAAGTGGTGGAGGAGCCTCCTCCCTTTAAAACCAGCTGGCACAGGTAGGGGGAAAGATCTGGGGTAGCTGATGCCCCTGAAACCCCACTGCTGGGGCAGGATGTTAGAAAGGTCACAACCCCTTGTTACCTGTGCAAGGGGAGGGACTTCCAGTGGCAAAGGTCAGGGTTCAGGATGTCTGGTCACAAGATAGTGACCAGGGGCTGGGGCAACTGAAGGGGATGGGCTACCTATGCAGCGCTTGACAGCCCACCAAAGCTCATCAAGTGGCCCTCCACTCGAAATAATTGTCTGCCTCAATATAACTAGTTATGACCATTTCGATAGTGCTATTTTACCCCAGTTTTGGCATCACGTTTCAGGGGTAAAAAGCATAAGAAGCCAATACCATAACACACATCAAAGTAATCCCCAGGAATGGCATATCCAGTTTAGGAACATGCTAGGTTATTAGCACACCTACCTTTGTCTCACATTTTGGAATAGTTCCTACAGGAAAATAATGCACCGCTCTTTTCAATTGAGTATAATGGGGGATATCTGACATAAGTATATAAAAGGTCAGTCACTTGTCAATAATTTTAAATCTTGTGAAGTCAACAGCAAACAGAGTAGATGCACAGGCTGTATGTACAAAGAACATAGAACTGGAGTGTAGACACTGCAAATTTCAATGTGATATCCGTTAAGATCGATACTACGAACTGCCGGAGCTTTGGAATTGAAAGTACTTTATTGTAATAAAACAAGATGGTATCATAATATTCACTCTGACCCCCCAGCCCTCACAAGTTTTTCCATAATGATTATCAGATGAATATTCCAGTGGGAAGTTTTCTTGAAATCGCTCAATCAAAAGTAATCCGAAAACTGCGTTCCTGCTCCTTGCGGCGACTTTCACATACCTTTGTCACCTCCTCCACCTTCCTCTGGAGCAGGGCTGTGGGTAAAGATGCATAGGTGATCAACCTAGAAATGAACGTCCCAAGATACAGCTCTGGGAAGCGCAGGATTTGCTGTATATTTAAATGAGTGGTGCTCAGTCTTTTGGTCCTGCAGGCTGATGAGTGGTGCAGGGCCAGTCTGCATGCTGGGATTGGTCCCTGCATTGCCCCTGCGCACCAGCACAGGGCCCACACTAGCCTGTGTGCCCAAGCATGATCACATGCTAGATATGTGGTCTGCAGGACTCCCCAAGAGGGCAGAATCTGGCAGCAGGGGAGCAATGATACTGCTGCCCCGCTGCCAAATTTTTGGACCTGTGGGGAGCCCTGCAGGCCAGATGACCAGGGGCTGGACCTGGCCCATGGGGTGCAGGTTGAGCCACTCATTTTAAACCAGTTGTGGGTTTTTTAATTACAGTTTCTACACTTGATCTTACCCTATAAAAGGCTGAGAATACTAAACTAACAAACACCAAAGCCCTCTTCAGTATAAGCAGCTATACTAGTTCCATAATTGGATAGATGCAGTTTTATTTTCAAGCAAAGACAACTCCACTCCCATCACAAACTATAACCAGCTTTGAATTATGGTCTACCATGCAAGTTATAAACTAAAACATTAAATGAAAATAATTAACAGCTCCATATGCTGTAGGCATTACACTGAATGAGAAAAATCTTGGTGAAAGGCTAAAATGACTCCTGAAGAATTATTCTTTATCATAAGCTACGCAATGGATCTGTAACAGCATGGAGATATTTTAGATCTATTTAAGTTCTACACCAAATGTCTAGGATATGATAGTAAACTCTTCCCCCAAAATACATTAAGCAGCATGACTAACATCTGTACTACATGTTTTCTTCCCTTGTTCCTTCCTATAAAAGACTAAATTGTGGGGGTTGCTTTATTTTTATATATATAATAAACTGAATACCAGCAGACATGCACATTATGCTTAGAATAGAAAGCAGAAAAATTCATATTAATTCCTTGATTTTTGAAGGAGTCCGAGTTTGTTCCAGGATTAAACAAAACTCCAGGAAAGCTCTCCTTGGTACGAGTGAGCTTTCTTCTTGCAGATCACATGATCAGAAGTAGTACATATATTAGAAGTACATGTAGTCACCATATTTTCAAGCATTGATAATTAGGCCAATTAAAAATATAATTATCCATATTCTGCAGAGGAGTGTGCTCTATCACCAGCTATACCTACCCACATCTGAACCTGCCTCCCCATTCTCCTCCCCAGCGCCCCCCCACCCTAGTTCATTACTCAATATTCCAATTACAGAGCAGAGCTCTTGACAGTGACCAGTCAGCTCGAATAGTTTTACTAATATAAATTAATAAACATCTCTTAATAAAATTATTTGTGGTACTTGCAAGAGAAGACAAGACAAAGGTTTTCTAGACTAGATCCAGGTTCTCAGTAAACATCTGCCTTATCTTCAGGCACCCAGGTATACCTACTTTTCAGGAAATCTATTTAGAAAACAGCTGAAGATGCATTTACAGATCCAACATCCAAGGAGCCTGCTGTGTGCATGTTCCAGGTTAATAACACTCTATCTACTCTGGACTAAAGTGACATAATTCTTAAACCAGAAACTCCCTCAGACAAGTTGACCAAAGTACAAATACGATCAGTGTCTAGATGAGCTTATTTGCGTTTATGAAGTAGCCCTGAAGGCATTTTATGGAAATGAGATTTATGATATTGGGCACAGACTAAGCTGCTTAAAATATTTAAAGTCAAGAAAAACAAGCTTGAAGCGCTGCTTCTCCTGGCTCTACTATCAATAGTACTGTCAATTACTATTGAATGGGACAAGCCATTCTAGCTATGACAGAAAGGGGCTTGTTCTTTTGAAAGGTAACATCTAAGCGTAATTCAGAACAAACACTCTTGCACTAAACAAACATTCTAGAAAAACAGCCTGTTTCTCAATATCATTTGGCCCTTCCCCATGTTCGAAAACTTTGCTGTAGCATACTGAAGCCATATGATTTACCTTTTAAACTTGTATAATCCCCAAAACAGATGCTAAACTGTTCAGTTCTAATTGGTTAGCCAACACAGTTATTTTTGAGAAAAACAATTACCTTAAAATGGTAGACTGACACCCCTTTAATAATGATATTCAAAGGAAACAAGCAACTCCTCATTGCGGCAGCACTTCCCCTTGGGAAGAGGGGACTCCCAGGGCTGTTCCCTTGGGGCTTCTGGGCTCTGGACCCCACAAGGAACCTGGTAACTGGGTAACCAGTACCGGCACCCAGGACACTCCAGCAGGAGGGTGTGGAGCAGCCGACAGGCACGTCTGGGGAAGCCCAGGGTGCCCTGATTGGCTGAGGGAGCGCAGGAAAGTCAAACTGCAGGCCTCGGCAGTCGGAGCTCAGGAGCAGAGTGGGCACACGTGTGCAGCCAGCACATGTGGGCCCCCCCTCCTAAACTCAGTCAGCAGTGGAGGAGGTGGTGGCGACATCATCTGATCCAGGTAAGTGCAGGGGGGAGAAGGGAGCTGGCACAGCTGTAGAGGATCTAGAGGGGGAGCTCCCCGGATCCCTCTTGTCTGAGCCGGCAAGGAGCCAAGGGCAACCCAGACCGCATCATGAAGATGGCCCCCATTCACAAGGCCTGGGGGCCAAGCTCAAGGAGATGGGGTCACACATAGTAGTCTCCTCTATTCTCCTGGTAAGTAGACGTGGATGGTGTCATAAGGCCTGCATCCATGAGGTCCACCGGAGACTTCGGAGTTGGTGCCACCAGGCAGGCCTTGGGCTCCTGGACAACGACCCGCATTTTTGCGCAGGAGGTATGCTCGGGTGGGATGGGCTTCACCTCTCTCCCAAGGCAAGAGATGTCTTCTCCTCCAGGTTGGCTGATCTCGTACGGGAGAACCCAGAACAGTAGGGCTCACTGAAACCTGGTGGGATTCAACCCATGATTGGGCAGTAAACATTAGGAGCTATAGACTATACAGGCGGGACAGAATGGGGAGGAAAGGCCAGCTTATAGCACTCTATGTCGAAGAGTAAACACATCCTCAACTAACAGGATGGGGACAGAGGAGGGGCAGGCTGAAGTGCTCTGGGTCAGAACCCAGGGGGGTTGCGGGGAAAGGGACTTAACGGCGGGTGTCTACTACAGACCACCCAACCAGGGGGAAGAGCTGGACCGAGAATTCTCGGGTCAGCTCATGAAGGCAGTTAAGTCAAGGGATGTGGTCATCATGGATGACCTAAACAACCCAGACATTTGCTGGGAGGAGTAGTCATCCAGGTCTGACCGCTCACGTAGGTTCCTTGCTGGGATACAAGACCTTCACCTAACCAGGAGGTGCACACTCCTACCAGGGGGAATGCCCTGCTGGACCAGGTCCTGGCCACAGGCAACAAGCTGGTGAGGGGACACCAGGTCCTCAACCACCTAGGTGATATCGATCATCCCCTACTGGAATTCACCATCAGGGTGTCAAGGGCCTGCAGCAAGGCAGTAGCACTTGACTTCAGGAGAGCCAACTTCAACAAGTTGAGGAGATTGGTAGGAGAGGCACTGGGGTCCTGGAGGATAGGGGAGTGTGGCAGGGCACTGGGGGTGCCTGCCACTTTAAGGCCCTGGAGCTGGCAGCCTCCAGATGCCTGATGAGGGCAGCCATTTTGAGGCCTATATAAACTCAGGCAGTTTGGCTGCAAGACAGCAGGCAGCAACATCGCCTGGCCAGAGAGCTGCTGGCAGAACCACCGGAGGCATGGGGGAGCTGTACGGGGACGGAAGGAGGCTCCTGGTCCTGGGCATGACCTGAAAACTGCACCCTGCTGGGAGTGGGTAGCCTGGTGGGGTTCTCAGTGGCACGGGACCCCCACAAAATGCCAGGCCAGTTACCACCCCGGTGGAAGCGAGACGGGGCACCTTAACCCCTTGCCCCACCGCCGGGTGGGTTACCCTGTCTAGGGAGACTTGGAGGGTCCAGAGGGGGACCTGAGAAGAGTGAGGGGCTAGAGACCCAGCTCGACCATGGGAGTACCCTTGACTGGCCCAGGCTGGGGCCAGGACCCAGAGAGGGCTCAGAAGGGCCAGGGGGCCCACCGTGAGGGATGCCCAGAGCTGGAGGCCTGGGGTCCCAACTGGCTTGGAGGTGAGCCAGGGCAAGTTGCTGAGGATCCTGGAGGGACCACACCCAAGAGGGGAAGATGGGTTGGGGGGGGGGGGGGGGCTAGGTAGCCCGGATGATGGCGGAGAGGCCGCCTGATTGAGTGGATTATGGACAGGTCCTGGAAGGATGAGAATGGGCCCAGTATGGGGGCCGGTGATTAGAACATCAAGATGCCATCTGCGAGGCCTGGGCTGCGGTATGGGGATGGAAGGAGCTGCAGATAGCGCCTCCTGGCATTGGGGCACAAATGGGCAGCCTTCTGCTTACGGAAGATCTTGTAATGAACCAATTAAGATCAAGTCATGGCGGGCGAGAAGAGGCGGGCGGTTGGCCCAAGGGCAGGTGGGCGGGCCTGGAGTTTGGCCCTGAGGAGGCCCCGTCACAGGGAGCTAGGTATCCAAGATGAGTGGTCGTTCCATAAAATGATCTTCCGAGCGCAAGGGGCGAGAGTCCCAACGCAACTCAAAGGGGGCGAGAGTACTCAAAAGCCCCCTTGGCTCACCAAAGGCATTCAGGAACATCTGAAAGCCAAAAAGAAGGCGTACATCCAGTGGAAGGTGGGGGCTATCACCAAATAGGATTATACCTCCATAGCAAGAGTCTGTAGGGAGGCTGTTAGGAAAGCTAAGGCAGAGACAGAACTAGGGCTAGCAACAAGGATCAAGGACAACAAAGTCTTTTTTTTTTTTTAAATACATAGGGAGTAAAAAAGAAGGCACCAGGCAACCTGGGGCCCCTGCAGGATACGCTTGGCAATCTGGTAGTTGCACCAGATGAAAAAACAGACCTTTTCAACAAATTCTTAGCCTCCATTTTTTTCTGAGCAGGGACCAGGACTCAGGACAGACTCCGCCAGGCCTAGGGTAAGGGAGGTCTGAGTTAGGGAACTTCTGGAGGGGCTGAATGTGTTCAAATCAGCAGGTCCAGATGCTCTCCACCCTAGGGTGCTGAGGGAATTGGCAGGGGTCATTGCGGGGTCCCTGGCAAGGCTTTACAAGCGCTTGTGGTGCTCTAGTCAGGTGCCAGAGGACTGGAAGGCAGCCAATGCAGTCCCCATCTTCAAAAAAGCAACTATAGGCCTGTTAGTCTTACTTTGGGCCTGGGGAAGCTCTTTGAAAAAATTATCCAGGATCATATCTGGGAGGGACCATAAACTTAGCAACTGTGGCAGTGATACCTACACAGCTGGATGGGTCAAAAATTGGCTGATGGGGCACACCCAGAGAGTGGTGGTGGACGGGTCGTACTCGACCTGGCAGGATGTGAACAGTGGGGTCCCCCAGGACTCAGTCCTGGGGCCTACACTGTTCAACAACTTCATCAGTGACTTGGACAATGGGGTGGAAAATACGTCCAAGTTTGCTGATAACACCAAGATGTGGGGAGAGGTAGACATGCTCGAAGAGAGAGAAAGGCTGCAATAGTGTAAGTCAAATTCATCTGGCCCTCTGGGCTGGTTGAGTAGTGTGGGACCAGTCCATAAGCCAGATAAATGGCATGGGGCCAACCCATGGAGCCCTATTCCTGCGCTGCATGCCAAATCCAGTGCAGGCAGCACAGGCTCTGGCTGCTAACCACACACAGTGCCCATCCCAACCAGTCCAGGACATTTGCCACAGACAACACCTGCTCCAGTTGGTCTGGGATTCCAGGACCCACACTGCACATGGCACGCATCCTGAGCCCTGCACATGGGGCTGGTTCAACATGCTGCATGTGGGTCCGTTCCAAACCCAGGGACAGCACTGGGGGCTGGATAATAGAGTTCTGTGGCCCAGACTCAGACTGCACTCTGTATGTTTGTGATACTGTTTATAGTAGAGTGTCAGAGTAGGGATGTGGTATACAGCCTGTGGGCCAGATCCAACCTGTGGAGCCATTCAGTTTGACTTGCTGGGCTATCCAAAATCTGGGACATGTTCTATTGCAGAATCTGTGGTCCCCAGACCCTGCTGAAATAGGCCATCAGTGGCAGGTGAGTAAAGGCAGGTGATGTAGCTCTCAGTTACCCTGCGGCTGCCCAGCTCCATTGCTGCCACATGGCCCTGCCACCCCCAGTTCCTCTACCACTGCTCCTGGACCCCTGACTGCCTCAGTCTGGATCCAGCCCAGGGTTTGCTACATGTTTAACCCATCCAGAGGATGATGGGTTAGTTCTGCAAAATCATGTGCTTCATCTGTCTCATGAATAAAGAAACATTAGAAACAAAAAGGTTTTTGACCATTCACTCCCCCGCCAACATATTTAACTGATGCCTAGGAATGCCTGGGTCTATGGACTTTTAAAAGTGGAGAACAAGAAAAGGAAAAGAATCCAAATGAGGATATACTGGGCACATGGGGAAAAGACTCCTTTATGTATCTTTATGAAATAATCCATGTTCACAGAAACAAGACACACATATAACTGTACTTAAGTAGTTTAACCTTTGTGACAAGTGAATTGTTCTGATCAATCCATTATCAGAGCCAGTCATGTTTAGAAAGTCACTCTAACTTCATTTAGCAGTGAACAAAGATCAGTAAGAAGCTTCTCCTCATTTAAGCCATCCAATTCTTCCTAAATTTAGTTTAAACCTGATACTTTGCCCAGTCTGCTTCTTCAATTCAAAACACTTTAACAAGGTTCTTACCCGAGTTCTGGTCAATCCACTGCAATGAATCCATATGTGCATTCAAAATTTTGCATATCTGCTGGAGCTAAAGAAAAAAAGACCAGAAATTTTAAATGTGAATTATTCCATTAGGGAAAGTGGAAATGAAAAGTAGTGAGGAAAAGATCAGCTGGAAGCCAAACCAGTCTGATCCCAAAGATTCACTGACCCAGCAATAGCTAAACTATACAGAGTAGTAGCGGTGCACCGATAAAGATTTTCTTGGCTAATACCAGCAGCCAATTATTAACTAGCCATGTCGACCAATACCAATCTGATAGCTGATTTAGAAGTAATGTAGCCAGGCAGTGTACAGAGCAGCATCCAGCCAGAAAGTCTGGTGGGAGGAAGGAGCGTAGGGGTGGGAAGGGATGTGGGGTGGCAGATTGAAGCCCCCATGGTGAGGGAGGGAGTGGGGCTAGAACAGGGGCAGGCACTGCCCAGCGGGGACGGTGAATGGACCCCAGGGTGAGGCACAAGGTGGAGTCACACAGGTGGCTTGTCCAGGGGCTGCCTTCCTGCCATACGTGCACCCCCAGGGGAGGCATGGAGAGCAGGCTTCCTGCTACAGGCTCAAGGGCAGTGGCTACGTGAGCCTCTTCCAGTAGGGGAGCTGGGCCCGAGCTGCACTGGGAGAGGTGGCTACAGGGTGGCTATGAGAAATTCTGGGGTGACTACATACCACCCACAGCCACTCCTCCCAGAACTGCTGCCACCTGCCCCACCCCCACCTGCCCCAAGCACAGCCCAACCCAGCCCCTTCCACTGGGGAAGTGGCTGGTGCAGCCCCTGTCCCCAAGCCTGAAGTGGGCAGACCACCCTCACCCGATACACAAATCTGGGGGGGGACATGCTGCACCCTATGCCTCCCCTGGGGTGCATGCAGCAGCAGAGAGCCACCCCTCCTCCCCACCCCCTGGAGGAACTGCCTGCAGGTCTGCCCCATGCCCTACCCTGGGATCCATTCACTGACCCAGCTGCGCAGGGCCTGCCCATGCCCCTGCCCCTGTCTCACCACGGAGGCCCTGATTCTACCCCCTCCGCCAGCTTCCTTCTCCACAGACCGACTAGCTGGAAGCTGCTCTCCAAGCTACCCAGCTGCATTCCCAGTTGCATGCATGCTCCGGCTGCGCACATACACGTGGCATTTAATCAGTGATATTACTGACTACCCCCAAAAAATAGCTGATTGCCAATATCAATTTTTCTTTTATCAGTGCCAATCCAGTATGGGCTGATATATCAGTGCACCACTACAGAGTAGCATATTGTTAGTCACATCACTTAAGCAGAGCTGATGTAAAAGCATCATATATAGCTTTTCAGAGGGCCTTTTCAAAATGCTCTTGTAGCCTGGGGTTCCTTGAAATCAGAGGTTAGGTGCATGATAAAAACCAAAAAACTTAAGTCTTGAGGTGCACTATGAAGCTTTTAGTGAAGGGGAAGTTCTCCACTAAGAAGCTTACAGGCAAGTAATTAAGATCTGTAGGTTACGATAGAAGCAAAAACCAGAAAACAGAAATAAAAGCAGGTGTACATGGAACAAAGAATGCCTCAGATCTGTCACAAACATTACAATAGATCCAAGGGGGGAGGAGTCACAGAGATGCTACCTATGTAAGCATACATGATATTTGCCATTATACTTAGTCAAGAAGTGGCCTGCTCTCACTGGGGCACTGAGTAGCATATAGAGAGGATAATATCCAAAGTTCATGCCTCAAATTTGATAGCTTTCATCATAAATAGTCTGGTGGGAAACACCCCAGAATTTAGCATTCTTATGTAAAAAAATAGTTCCATTTGAGAACCGAGTTAAAAGGAAGTTTTGCATTCTGCTGATAGCATTTATAATCTCAAAATTGTCAGAGTGAAGCATGTCACATTAGAACGAAGTTTGACCACAAGAAGAGAAATTTGTGAAGTTCTGCATATCTGAAGTGTTCTAAGAAGCTTCTCTCCCACCACCTAAACATATCAAATCAAAGCTTATACTCACTGGGTCACTTGTGTCAGCAGGGCCCCCAGAGGTGTTCAGGTGCTCAATGATGTCTTTAAGATCTTGTGCCATGCGCTTCAACTGGGCATCTATGTTTTCTGCCAATTTATAGCTGCAACACACAGAAGATGGAGGTCACAAGGTTCAAATAAGTCTCATATCACCAGTCAGTTCCCAAAGTATCAATGCATTCACTGCAGGGAATCAGAATTAAACATCCAGGATCCCTCTCAGTAAAGATATACCAGGTACATGGAGGTAACACTGGAAGAAGTATTTTGCCATACAAGTATTACTTTAGGAGTAGGAAAAATGAAGATGCTAGGATCATAGCTATTCTGGGGGCTTTTCTGCATATTAATGCCAGAGAATGTTTCCCCTCACCTCATGTAAGTCAAGACCATCTTCAAGAAAAGTGGTACCACTTTCACCAGCCTATCTAAATCTCCAATATTATACTGCTTTCCAGATTAAATCTTCCTATTCATGAATGTTAGTATAGCTGCTCTGCCCCAATACAAACAGGATCTTTTCCTTACGTTCTTTCCCGCTCCTCATCTGCATGCTGCAAGTAGATAGTCCCACTCTGTTCTTTCACAGACTCCTCCAGTGGGGTCAGCAAATCTTCCAGCTCCTTCTGTTGTGACAGAATGAAGTCTAGCTCCTGATCCAACCTTCAAAACCAAGGATATACAAGTGAACTACTGAAACCAACTTATAGGCTATAAACTCTACGGCACCAAGAGAAGGCTGAAGGGAGATGAACCTCAGAACAACACAAAACAAAAGACGACTCTTAGCAGCCATTGTGCCTCTTACCTCTTCTGATCCAGTTTCACTTTCTCCACTTCTCTGTGTAATGAAGTAATCTAGAAACAGGCAGGAATAGATAATAGTTAAAGAGTGTTACCTAAATCAGGAATGGTCTGTTGTCCTGTACAGAGAGAAGTAGAAGAAGTAGCAAAACAAAACAAAACAAAACATCAAAAACGTATACATTTCATGTTTGCACATACAAATGTTTCTAGAAAACAAGAAGAACCAGCTACAGAGGCTAAAAGAACTTTAGTATGAGAATTCTTTTGGGCCAGATAATTGTCTACCACAGGGTCAGGCAATTATTTCATTCAGAGGGCCACTTACCAAGTTTTGGCAAACTATCAAGGGCCACATGGGTAGCCCTGCCTCTTGACAGGTGCCCTGCCCTCTGGTCGCTATCTTGGAACTGGAAGTCTCACCCCCTAACCTCTGACCTTTGCCATTGGAAGTCCCTCACCTTGTCCCTGGAAGTATTCCTTTGAGGAAGAGGATTTCTAAGGTGGGGGCAATTACATATTAAAAATCAGGCACCCATATGTTTTAATTTAATTTTAAAAATATATTTTTTTTCCTGATTTGTTTGCATTAGTGGTGTATATTAGGGCTGTGCGAAGCTTTGGCCCCTGATTCCATTTGGTCGAGATTTGGACCGATTCGGTGGCCAAATCTCTTAATCTAAATCGAATCAAAGGACCTTTTAATCTCTCCAAATTGAAATGGAACCGGAAAGGTTTGGCGATTTTGACATAGAGACAGCTTTAAATGTTTTTTCTACATACCTCTAGGTAGCAGGAGGCTCACAAATGCTGTGATGCTGGGGCATATGGCGCGTCTCTCAGAAGCATAGGGGGCTCCCCCAGCGCATTCGGCAGCAGACTTGGAAGTCTGAGTAGCATGCAGGGGGGCCCTTTGTGCCCCCCCCAGCTCAGTGACTGGTGCCTTCTGGATGGGGGGGCACCTGAGGTCCCCCTGAGGCCAATCACCAAGCCAGGGGAGTGCAAAGGGGGCCTCTAGTGCACTCCCCAGTGGACCCGGAAGTGGACTACTTCCGCTCCGCTTCCAGGTTCACTGCTGAGCATGTGGGCTCCCCCACCTCATGCTCTTATGGGACATTCCATCCACCCCAGCACTGTAGTGATCATGAGTCATGCCTACTACCTCGAGGTACGTAGAAAAAACTTTTAAAGCTGTATCCATGTCTGAATCTTTGATTGTCTAAATCAGCATCAAAAATCTTCAAATTCAGATTTGGCCAAATTGAATGATCCAAATTAATGAATTGAATCATTGTCCCCAATTTGGGCCAAATCCGAATCGAATAGAGCCCGTTTTGCACACCCCTAGTGTATATGCATAAGTGATTGCATATGGGGGTTTGTGGGGATGTGGCAGGGGTGGGGAGGTGTGTTAGGGTTAGGGTAGTACAGAGTGGCCGGTGGGTGGGTAGGAAAGTGGAAAAAGCAGTTGGGAGGGGGGGGTGTCCCCGGCCAGTAGGGGGATGGGAGGTCTATGGAGCCAGGCCAGCCCCCTCTTACCTCCCTGCTGGTGCAGCCCAGCCCAGCCCAGCTCCGAGGCCCCTGACAATCTGTGCCCCGCTAGCGCTGGTGCCAGGACACCGGAACAGGCCCTGAGCTCCCACACACTTCCGCTTCCCCTGCCCCCACCTTCCCACCAGCTCGCCACTGCACAGCCAGACCATGAGGCTCAGGAAAAGATGGCATGGCCCCAAGGACTGGGGTAATCCCTGTGGTCCTCCCCCACCTTCCTCCCCCCACACCATTTTACCTGAATTTCATGTGCCAGTGCAGCCACAAACAGCCCCACAGTCCCAGGCCTGCTGCAGGGGTGGGCCAGATGAGCTCTACTGTTATAGAAGCCTACTGGAGTTTCCCTAGTCATCTTTGACAGGAGCCAGAGGCAGATAAATATTAATTTTATAAATTTTTCAGAGGCCCCACAGACCAAATAGAATGGCCTGGTGGGCCAGATCTGGCCTACAGGCTGTATTTTGCCCACCACTGGTCTACCATCTGGGCATCTTAATCACCAGGGGCCATATTTTTAAACTTGTTTAATGACCTAAAGATGCAGCTAGGCACCTAGTGGGATTTTCAAGAGCGCTTAGGGTTCATAACTCCCATATACTTCCATGATATTTTTGTTTCTGAAACTCCTATTAGAGAACTGTCTACATCTACTGGTATCTAAATAACTTTAAAAAAATCTGGCAGCGTATGAAAATAAATTGGTAAGATGACATCTCACCTTTTCACCATTCTCTATCAGTGTCCGATCCCAGGCATTGACTTGTGTGGCCTGCTGGAGAAAGTGCTTCTCTTGGTCCTCCAGTTCTAGACTCCATTTGTTAATTAAACTCTCAAGCTGGGCATATGTCATCACTGGGGGAGTGCTAGGGGTGAGGAAAGTAAAAGCTGAAATGGCATGGAACACTACTAGAGTCTGTCTGGAAGAGACTAGTCTGCTTCCTCTATTCCAACACAAAAACTACATCATGAACTTGAATGTTCACCTTCAAGTGTCTGCTACTGAACTGAGACATTAAATCAAATAGCTAAATGGACTCACCTGGTAGTTGTGGTAGTTACAGTAGCACTAGAAGTCACAGCACCAATGGTACCAGTGGTGGTCAATGGTTTAAGATTCAAAGCAAAGCCAAGGTTAGGGGCAGAAGTGGTACCTGGAAAGCAAAAGACTCAGTGGAACATTGCATAGAGAGGAGGGGAAAGCAAGGACACCTATGATACTGTGGAGTGAACATAGATTTGGAACTTGAGATGCATGTTTTTTTCCACACTTTTGACTCGGACTCAGATCTCAGAGAAGTTATATCACTTAATTTCTTCCATTTGTAAGATATGGACAAGTAGTATCCACAATTAAAACAGTATGAACTCTCTAGAAAGTTCTTCCTGTACACACACACACACACACACACACACACTCTTATTCTCCTATAATAGAAACAACATGGTCATTTTAAAAGTTGGCCCTGTCTATAACTCAATCACACATTTTTAGATTTAACTTTTCAGGGAAAACAGTTTTCCCTAAATAAGGAGTAGGACTTCTCCACTGCTAGGAAAAAACTCAGAAATGGAACATGCTCCAGCAGCTGAAGACATACCAGAATCCTGCATTCCCTAGACTGCAGAACAGGGATAGAGTATCTTGCTCTCTTTCTATTCCATTTCCACTCTATTTGGTTATTCCAAACCAATTCTGCTGCAGCTCCCAGCCTTCTTCCTTTATATACATTTAATAAAATTGTCCATGCAGGCGAACAAAAAGGTTATACTGTTTATTCCACAGGTCTTACAGCACAGCTACACCTACAGTGTACCACATGAATCACAGCAAGAAACATGGTTTGTTTTCAGAGATTCAACAGAGGAAGACTGAAGCATGGGAGCTCAAGATGATTCAATCATCATGTCCCTTTAATACCGAGCCTTTACTCTATGCTCCTCCCTGGACCCCATTCACTTGCAAAGCAAGTACTTACTTGTGGTTGAGCCAGCTGCAGAAGTTGTTGTTCCAGGGACCTTTAAACCAAATCCAGGAGTCCCAAGAGTGGAAGTTCCAGTTGAGGTGGTACCAACTGCAATCGAAAGAGAACATAAATTTCCTGAATGACTCACTAAACCAGGGTTCCCTTTTGAAAGTTGCTCTTGTTTTACCCATAGACCCAAGCTCTTATTTCTACTGGCAAAGTACTGAGGGAATATCCAGGCACTGATGGCATCTTATGAAGGTTGAAAACCATGAAGACTTAAGACATAGACACTATGGACTTCAGAATAGTTTTAAAGAGATGTTATCAATTCACTTGCTAGGTTACTAACAGTTCTGTTTGACTAAATGCTGAAGAACTGTCCAAACTGGAAGGGACTCAGACCCAGGATTGAAGGCTGTCTGGGAACAGTCTTGACAGGCTGGTATCTCAAAAGTTACATAGACTTTTGGAGAGATCTCTTAAAAAAATTATCTGGTTGGGCACTACAATTTGACAGACTGATAAAAATGCAGTGTAATGTCAGATGCAAGACTTTTCACCCCTGGGTGTATGATGAAAGCATAAAAAAAACTTACAGAAGTGCTTTAATAGAAGATACAAGAATGTCTGAAGGTCATTTAGGAATTCAGTGAAAAAGTCAACTAAGGATCTAACTATGATAGTACATACCTGTTCAGTGCAAATGTCAAAAAAAAGCTTTACCACTTGAAAGCAATGGTTGAACACAAGAGTTAAACCATGGAAATGACCAGTGGATCAAATACAACCTCAGAAGACATTGTTAATAACCTCCACAATTATACACTCTAGCAGTCCTTCTAGGAAAGATATGAAGCCAAATCAATTTGTTAGAATTCCATTAATTTCAGCGGAATTAGATTAGGGTCCTATCAGCTCCCCTTTTTCAATGCAGAACAGACTCCATAAACACTGGATGCTGCAACATACATTATACATTTGGTTGGCGCAATCCAGCTAGGCTACATTCCTCTAAATTCTAAGACTAAAGATCTGAAAATAACTGCCTACCACCTTCCAATGGAAATAAGCTACTTTTAAGAAAAAGAACCCAAGACTTCTGTGAACACCGATTTGGACCAAGGGAGCAGTGTTGAGAGAAGATAAATATTTATCTTCATGTATATTTAAGGGGATTAGATGCATCTTTAACTATCAAATCTCCTATTTGATCAGTTGGATCCAATAGTACTAATATTTGTGATTACTATCCAGTAATATTTAGATTTTTCTAAAATCATACAACTCTGATCCATTGAGGAAAGCAAGTTTAGTTTACAAACAACACGTTCCACATGTAGTGTTACCAGGACTACAGGACTTATCTAAAAATGAAGACAGCTGAACAGCTCAGAAGCTCTTGTTCAAAGCAAAACCAATTAGTATTCTGTGAGCACAAATCACAGCTAATCAGAACAAAAAACTTCAAAATCCGTTTGAGACCAAGCACAAGAGAGAGCGAGGAAGAATATTGTGGGTAAAGTCACAGAATTACATATGTTAAATAAGGTGTGAGCAAAGCACACTGCCTGCATGCATGTAGTATAAACTGAACTAATGTAGCTATTGTTAACATAGAGTGTAATAGTAGTGAAACGTAACCGTGTTAGTTTTGTCCTGTAAGTAACCTGAAAACTCCATTTTTGTACTCTTTTGTTTGACATAAGTAAATAAACTCTGTATGCCCTTTTTGAATAAGTAAATGTGAAAGGATAAATAGTAGAGGAATGACATAAAGACAAGAGGAGAAGATTTAACTTTTTATGTAAGCAACAAGGTGCCAAATATGTTACCAGTCAGTAAGCTAATTAACAGATGGCTGACAAATCCCTTTGAATGGGAGGCCTAAATTGAAGCAGCGGGTTTTTAAAAACTCCACTTCAACTTAGGGCCCTTTAAACCCCCATGTCATTCACACACCCAAACTTATTTGTCTCTCCAGCAGTGGGGAGGGGAGGGCGAGGTGCCAGCGGGCAGAATAGTCCCTGGGCTGCAGTGGGGAGGGGGTATAGTGCTTCCCACAGCAGCAGCCCCCTGCCAGATGGCACCGACCCACAGGCACCCGGCTCAGGCAGTCCCAGGGGGCACTGTAGCCACAGAGGGAAGCACCAAACCCCAGCAAAGCTTAGGCAGACAGGCAGGCTCCAGGGAAAAAAGGCAGAGCTTGCCTTCCCAGGCTGCTGTCAGGCTGCCTGCAGAGCTCCTGAGAGGCACAGAGCCTGGTGCTTTGCTATAGGGCAAACTAAAACTCCTCCTTGGAGTTTTAGTTTGCTGCACCTGAAGTCATTTAAAGTGCATTACACCGCCAAATCTGCTACAGCTGGAATTACTGCACAACACACTGCCAATGCATGTAAACACCAACACCATTAAAGTGGTGGAAAAGCATTTAACTCTCTTTAAAGTGTCATGCACACATGCCCCTTGTTTTGTCTACATATGGCCTAGGGCACTCACGTGAAAGGCCTGTAGCTGCAGAGGAAGCTGGTGCTGAAGAACTAGCTATGGAAGCAAACAGTGTCGGCCCAGATGAACCAAGGAGAGAAGCTGTGGTGGTAGTGGTGGTGGCAATAGGGGTTGTGGATGTTGCAGTCAAGCCTGGAAATAGAAAATAACCACAGATCCTTCTCTGGGACCCCAAAACACAGTAAACACAGATAACAAATCTATTCTTTGATAATTTTTCCCCTATTCATCTGCATCACTCCCTGCTTTGTTGAGGCAGAAAGCTCCTCCACTATGGGTCCTACCTTCCCCAAGAGCTTTCCATTCTTTGAATTCAATTTTCCATCTTGGCAAATGCAGCTCCTCAATTTCTCACCTCCTTCTCTTTTATATTACCCAAGAATTGCAGAATGCAGTTTTGTATAGAAAATTAAATAAGAGGTACTTGGAGAATTTTCACTGCCTTCATGTATCTGTACAAATTCACAGGAATAAAGTACAATATATTCACCCTCCCCCTTCTCTAATTTATCTTCCTCAGGCTATTTCAAGAAAGAGAATTACTTCAAAGAGAGTATTAAGGCCCCATGACAATGAACCACCTTTCAGGTACCATAAATTTATCACTTCTTACCTCCAGGTTTGGCTCCAAAAGGTAGAGTGGGTCCTTGGCTAGTAGTAGGAACCAATGTTCCTGTGGGTGCAGAAGTGGCTGGTGTTGATGTTGGCATTCCAAAATTTAAACCTGGATTAAGAAATATTGTAAATACAATGAAAGAAGAACAAACGTGGTTCAAGAAGAGACACTGACATACCTATAGCTGCAGGAAAAGATTAAACAACAGTCAATTAGCATAACTGAAAACCACTCTCATCAGGTTAACACTGTTTTCTTTTTAATGAAACTGGATCCTGCACGGTCAGCAGACTAACTAGATCCAACAAGGATAGCCTTCAGGCTATGAAAAAATAGTATTTACTATAAAAGACTCCACCTGAAACCCACTCCCCACAGGAATAGATTTCCTCCCCTTAGCTCCCAAAAAGCCAGTGTAATTTTCCACCAGTATTTCAGAATCAGACCTTTTGCTGTGACTGTTTCCCCTGTCCAAGGTTCTGAAACAACGTAAAGCCTTCAAGACTAGCACAGAGTTTGCTGAAGGATTAATAACTTTGGGTGTGTTTACATGTGTTCCAGGAGTTGGAGAGGTGGGGGCTTTAATTAGAGTGGCTCCAAGAACATTAGATAAATGAGCTTTAGATAAAGTGCCCCTAGTGCCATTTTAAAGCATAGGGATGAGGATATACAACATATGGAGGCTGGCTGGAGTGCAGCAATTACCATGCTCCAGCAGTCTCAACTAACTGAGTCTACTCTGACACACTGTAATTATAGCACATTGCAGTAGTCTCCGGGCTCGTGTACAGGCACCCTTAAAGTCTTTCACCCACCTACAGATCATCTTTCTAAAAAAACCCCAGAGTTTAGAAACACAACAAATTTCAAATCTATTACTTCCACTCAAAAAGGGGCAGAATTATTTCAGCCCCCAAGACCCAGATCCAGATGTTAAGACGGGGTGGGCAAAATACAGCCCACGGGCTGCATGTGGCTTGCCAGACCATTCCCAGCCTGTGTGGCACGTAAAGTTTAGAAAATTAATATTTATCTGCTACTGGCTGCTGTTAAAGACGACAGATACCAGGGGCAGGATCCACTGGAAGCTGGCAGGAGTTAGGAGAAAGGCCAGCCCGACACGACCCTACCCGTAGCCCCCTCCCACCTCTGCCACCCACCCGGAAGCCTCTGCCTGCAGCCTCTTTCCCTGCAGACAGCTGCTCCAGCACCATGTGCCCCCAGCTACATTGCATTGCTGGACCACGCCAGTACCCTGGGGCCTGGAGCAGAAGGGATATATGTGTCCATGCAATATGAGAGAGAGAGAGAGAGAGAGAGAGAGAGAGATTCAGGGTGGGATAAGCATGCACAGTGTGTGTGCGCGCGCGTGCATGCATGTGCATGCATACACTATAAGGAGACGGACAGTGTGTTTGTAGGGTGATTCCCACAAGCACACCCCATCGTACACATGCACCCACACCCCCTCTCGAACTGCAATACATGCAGACCCTCACACCCCCCACAAACCCCATAACACTCACACCCCACATATCCACACACACACACACAC
>JAGPOW010001327.1:7981775-8023975 GCA_030014935.1 Caiman crocodilus | reverse complement strand
CACACACACACACACACTCACATGCTTCCTCACCCCACATACACACCTAGCCACCACACACAGTATACAAGAGTAAGACTTCATTTAAAGCTATTATATACACTCACCTCTAAGTACACTACACAAATGCATGTGTTTGTCCACTAAGATGTGGGGTGAGGGGGACACAATTAAAGGGAGAGAGAGGTTGCAACTATATTTAGACAGACTACAAAAGTGGGCAGATGAGAATAGGATGGGGTTCAACATAGACAAATGCAGGGTGCTGCACCTTGGGAGAAGGAATCCACATCATACATACAGGCTGGGGAGTTCCCTTCTTGAAAGTACAGAGGCAGAACGGGATCTCGGAGTCATTAATAACTCCAAGATGAACATGAGCCGCCAATCCCAGACCACAGCCAGCAAGGCCAGCCATACCTTGTCATGCATCCAAAGATGCATCTCAAACCAGTCCAGAGAGGTGACACTCCCCCTCTATGTAACTTTGGTCAGGCCGCAGTTGGAGTACTGTGTCCAGTACTGGGCGCTGCACTTCAAGAGGGATGTGGCCAGCCTGGAGAGGGTTCAGAGGAGGGCCACCCACTTGGTGAGAGGGCAGCAGAAGAGGCCCTACAAGGGGAGGCTGAAGGACCTGAACCTATTCAGCCTCAGCAAGAGGAGGCTGAGAGGGGACCTGGTGGCTGCCTACAAGCTCATCAAGGGGGATCAATAGCAAATAGGCAGAGCCCTTTTCTCCCCAGCACCACCTGGGTTGATAAGGAACAATGGTAATAAGCTGATGGAGACTAGGTTTAGGTTGGAGATCAGAAGGCAATATTTTACAGTTAGGGTGGCCAAAATCTAGAACCAACTTCCCAGGGAGGTGGTCCTCACCCCTACCTTGGGCAAATTCAAGAGGAGGTTGGACGATCAGCTGTCTGGGGTCTTGTGAACCCAGCATTTATTCCTGCCTGTAGCAGGGGGTCAGGCTAGATAACCTGTTCAAGTCCCTCCTGACCCTAGCTACTATGAAACTATGTAAAACAGGGCAAAAATATTTTTTGAAATTGTATTAATGAATGTTTTAGATGTTCGCTTCTTAGAATCTAATTTGGTGTTTTTCTGGTTCTGAGATGGCCAAACCCCTTGCTGAAAGGAGTACTTTTGGGGGCAAAGGGAGGGGCTTCAAGTGGCAAAGGTTCCAGTCTCAAGATTGTAACCAGGGGGTGGGGCAGCTGTCAAGGGGTGTGGCTACCCATGCGGCCCTTCATAGCTTGCCAAAACTTAGTAAGCCACCCTCCACCCAAATAATTGCCCACCCCTGTCTTAAGAGGTAGTTCTAACAAGTATCATTCAGTTGTAAGTTTTCAAATCTTGACAATACAGGTATGGAATTGAAAATATTAAAACCTACAGGGTTTTCTTAAAGATCTCACTGTCATCTTGGCAGTCTTCTTCTTTCTCCTCCATAAACAGCACTTATTTTTATCCCATTGCCTCTGTCCCTTGAGATGCTTACAAAAGATGTAAGCTTGTCAGTGGCCCAGAATTTAAAGGATTAGACAGCAGGCCCCTTCAACACAGCATTCAATTCAAGTACAATGAAAATTACTCTGGTAAAACTGCTGTTCAAAGAAATGATTCTCCATATGAAAACACACACACAGAGCAGTCTTTGTCAGCCAGGTCAAACAAGCTGGGCCCCAAGCTGGTTTGTTCACTTAAATATAGTAAGTATGTATGTATGAGTATATGATTGCTTATTATGGCAGTCTGAAGAAACAAGTGGATGCAGATATGCCTGCCAAGGTCCTGATGTGTGGGTTTTTCCTTTTGACTGACCAAGGAGGAAAACAGAACACACTACAGACCCTTAAGTGCATTTGTTACTGTTGGTATTTATTTCCCATTCTTGCCCCGTAAAAATGGGATTGTGAATACCACATGAGAAAACGTTGCTGATAACTGGAGCTATGAGGTGGACAAGTGCTGGAAAACACTCACTTGTGGACAAGTTCTATTTCATGTCAAACTGATGCAGCATCTACCAACCAGCTATAAATTCACTAAAACTTCTAATGGCCAGTTACCAGCACGGTTACTTAAATTCAGATGAACAAAAGAGCCATAACATGGCTAGGGTTACCCAATCACAATATGAAAACTCACCTGCAGACTGTACTCCAAGGCTGAAGGCAGTCACTGGCTGTGTGGTAGCTGCTGTGGTTGCTGCAGTGCTGGCAGCAGCTGGGATTGCTCCAAAGCTTAAACCTGTAGGCATGGCTTGCTGTGTTGCATTTCCCATAGGGCCGATACTGAAGTTGGGAGCACCAGTCTGGGTTGCTCCCCCAGTGGAAAAGTTGAAACCTCCAGTTGACCCAGAGTGGGTGGTAGTGGTGGTGGCAGCAGCAGTAGTACAGCCGAAAACAAACCCAGAAGGAGCTGCTGCCTGACTAGATGGTGCACTACCTGATGCAGAGCTACCAAGTCCAAAGCCACCTGTAATTCCTGTAGTCTGAGTTGTACCACTGCTTCCCAAGTTTAACTTTGGTGCATTTCCCCTAGATAGAAAAAATACTGAGGTGAACTAATTTGTGACCCATAGCCAAGTTTGCTACCAAAAGCGCAGTTTTGTTTTCCTTTAAAGCCTACGATATGCTGAGATAGGCATTTTAAATAAGAGGAGTTTCATGAGGATCAGCTTTGCATTAGATTTCTAATCTAATCCATTGACTGTAGCCCAAGTCTGACATGTGCTAAAATGCAATTTCTGCCATACCCTCTCCTGTGAACTCCACTTACCTTGATGTTCTTTTAATTACCCACTTTCCAGTCAAGGCTCTTTTCATAATACCTTTATGCTTGAAACAGCTTCCTTGCTCTTACATGTTGCAGATTCTCCCCATCCCTCTTCCACTAAATTCCCACAAGACTATCCTTTCAGGTGGCTTTTTACTGCTAGTCTCCACTCAGGCACAATTCCCAGTAATGTCAACAGGAAGTTGGCAAAGCTAGCCCAATTCTTATTGCCTTCACTCTGCTTCTATCAACATTGACCAAAAAATGTTACCAGAAAGAAAACTTTCTAGGACTGGGTACTAGACTAGATTCTACTATAGGACTCCCAAACCCACAACCACTACCCAAAAATAGACCTACCACCTGCTGACAGGGGCTGAATGTTCTCCCTCACATTGAAAAAAGACTAACGATCCAGATACTGTTCTCAAGAGGAAAGATATTGGGGGGGGGCGTTATTTATGAGCAGTTTTCTTATTTTTTGGAAGGGGGGGATTGTTAAGAAACCTCCCCTCCCCTCCTACAGCCCTACCCTGCTCACTTGAAAATGGAGAATCCTCAGTGAGCTTACTTCAAGCCCTGGGCCAAAGTCTCAAAAGAAAATAGTGTACCTGTACCACATTTCCCAGTAGAATAACATCTGGGATAGGCCATAACTCTCCACAAGGCCAACCTGTTTAGACAAAGGGTGAAAGAAGCCTCTCCAACCACTCTCATGAGATACCATGCTGATTTGGGGTCAGGAAGGAATTGTGTTTGCCCCATGGTCAGACTAGTGTGGACCGCAGGGTTTTTGCCTTCCTCTGTAGAGGGCAGGGGGCATGGCCCTCTAACTGAGCACAGACTGACAACATTTCATAGAAGCAGGATGTTACAGGCTGTGCTTCCCTGCTTTGCCCATGGCACATTCAACTGTTAGGTCTGTGCCATGTCAGGGTTGAGGGCAGCCTCATGTAGAGTTTGGACTACAGCTATATGGGGTGGTTTGGACAAGGATGAACCTGCCTCACACAAAGGCCAAACTGGATGTGACCTTGGGAGGTCCCTTCTGGTCACATTTCTCTGTGGTGGTACAATTCTCTAGCTGTCACCTGCAGACCCGTGTGTGCAGGACCCCTCCCGCTCCTTCACTGACTTCCACTGAGAACTTCTTGTAAGGGCCCAATGCAGCCACAGTAGGGTGGGAAGGTTTTCCTTTGAAACCCTACCACCCCCTCCGCTCCCGGGGCCCGAGTGGCGCCGCGCTCCCCTTTTACCCCAGTGAGAAGACGTTCCCCGCGGAGGCGGGCGTGGCAGTGGCAGGCGTCCCGAAGCTGAAGCCGGCGGTCGGCGCGGAGGTGGCCGGGGCGGGCAGAGAGAAAAGCCCAGCGGGCTGTGCGCCGGCCGGCGCCGGCGCCGGGGCCGGGGCCGGGATCCCAAAGCTGAAGCCGGCCCCGGCGCCGGGGGCCGAAAAGGAAAAGCCGGCGGGGGCGGGAGCGGCCGGCGCAGCGGTGCTGGCGGCAGTCCCCTTGGGGGCGCCGAAGCTGAAGCCGCCGCCCGGCGCGCTCGACCCGAAGTTGAACTGACTCATTGCAGCTCCCGCCGTGGGGGGCACAGCACTCGCCGGGATCACTCTCGAGCAGGCCCGACCCACACCGCCGAACAGCCCGCGCGCCCCAGTGACGCAGAGACGGGCCACGCGCCGACGTACAGCCTGTCTCCAGCACGCCTGCGCATGCGACCAGTCTCCCCCAATCACAGCCTGCCTTAGCTGCTATGGGCGTTCTCCAGGCAGAGTTGAAGGCCGCCGCGATCAGGCTCCGCGGGATTGGCTGAGAGCGAGACCCCGCCCCCACGGGGGTACGGGGGGAGGAACGCGCGGCGCTGCCATGGTAACAGCGGGAGCGGTTGGAGGCAGCGCGGGGCTGCAGGCGAGGATGGAGGCGGACCTGGGCTCGGTCTCGTCGGTCTCTTCACTACGAGCCCTGGCGCAGCTGCTGGCGTCCCCGCAGGCGGACGCTGCGGACGCCGACTGCGACGATGAGGTGAGGCCCGGACACGCATGTTACGCGGCCGGCGGGGCCAGGGCTTTTCCACGGCCGGGAGTGGCCTTGACCTGGCGGCTGCGAGCTCCGCGCTCCGCACCTCACCTGCCTTGAAGCGCTCGTTGCGGCTCCAGGGCGCGGTCTGTGCCCTGGGCCGTCCGCTCGTGCCGCACGGCGGAGCGGCGCCACAAGGCGACACCTTCGTGTCAGCGGCCCTGCCCTGATCGGGCCCACTGCTCCCCCGCCCTGCCCGGCTCCCTGCCTTCCGCCCCGCTCACCTGTGGCTGCCTGCACAGTCCGCTCGGTCCGGGGAGCAGGCAGGGACCTGCCCAGCTGTTGCCACCACTGCTTCTGGGCTGGGCTCAGCCTGGAGACCAGCAGAACCCAGCATGGGGGCAAGGATTGGGCAGGCAGGTTAGCCCTTTCATGCCTGCTCCCCTGGACATGACACAGGTGACGGGGAGCCCTGGGGAGCAGGGAGAAGCCCGGAATGGGAGGAGAACGGTTCTTACTTTTCAGTCCTTCAGGCCCCTGTGGCCTGAAGTGTGACTGCTCCACACTTGAGCTTGCACTAACACTATCATCCATGACATGTGTGCAGCTCACAGTGTAATGTGGAACAAGGTCCTAACACAGTATGTTTCTCCAGGTTAAAATAAACTATCAGCTTGATTAATACATTAGGGGCCCAGGGCTAGGTTGCTCCAGTTATGATTGAAGGCTGGGGGGCATGGCTGTGCTGGGGGTGACAGGAGCACAGTGGCAGTAAGCTGGGAGCTCCTGCAGACACTGCTGGCACTGGTGGCAGCCGGGGGGTGGGGGGGCTGAATGCTGACCAGGAGCCCCAACCACCCGCAGACACCACCGGCAGTGTCAGCAGCAGGATGGTGAGCAGCAACCTTTTTGCAGGGGGTGCACGTTCACCTGTGTGCACTCCCTACACATCACCCCTGATTGAAGGAAAAATCAACAGACCTCCCTTGGATCATGCAGTAATTTGTTGTAGCATATACCAGGTGTTAAAAGCACAGTACACTAGGCAAAATTACTCAAAATATGTTATTCCTTTAGTCCTGTGGCCATGAGAATCTTTTTCAAGTCCATCTTTTTCAGATTCATGAAACAAAATCTAGCCATCTTGAGCATCTTGACAATGCATTCAGTGCTTCACAGACACTTAAGTCTGCGCCTAAGTTAATACTTGCAGCAAGAGCTAAAAACAGCCTGCAGGGCTGTGTAATAGAAGCTATGTTACCAGGTGTGCAAATCTTCAGTCCCTGATTTGATTTGGTGGAAATTTGGCTCAATTTGGTGGCCAAATCTCCAAATCCGAATCGAATCAGAGGATCTTTTAATCTCTATGAATCAAATTGAAAACCTCCAAATTGATTCAGAAAGAGGTAGCTGGGATTCATGATGCTGGGGCCACACGGAGTATCCCACAGAACACAGGGAGCTCCCCAGTGCAGTCAGCAGCAGACCTGGAAGTGGACCAGAAGCATTTCTGGTTCACTTCGAGGTCTTCTGGGGAGCGCACTGGGGGGTTCTGTCCCCCCACCGCAGCGGCTCAGTGATTGGTACCTCCTGGGTCTCAGGGGCACCTGGGGTCTCCCTGTGCCCCTATGGCCACTTGCCGACCCAGGGAGGCACCGGAGGCGGGAGGGCCCAGTGTGTTCCCCAGCAGACCTGGAAGTGGACCAGAAGTACTTCCATTCCACTTCCAGGTTTGCCGCCAAACATGTGGAGGGCCTTCTGGCCCTCTTGTGGGATGCTCCATCTGCTCCAGCACAGCAGCGTTCACAAGCTATGCTGGTACTGTGAGATATGTAGAAACAACTTTTAATGTTGTGTCTATGTCCAAATTGCTGATTCTCTGAACTGAGTCTTCAGGTTGGGATTCAGCCAAATCAAATCAGGGACAGTGATTTGAATAGATGAATTAAGTCGCTCTCCCTGATTTGGGCTGAATTCTAATCAAATATAAGGCCTGATTTGCACACCCCTAACGTGCACCAATAAAGATTTTTTTGGCCAATACCAATGGCTGATTATTAACCAGCAGTATCAGCCGATACCAATCCAATAGCCAATATGCAACCTAGCAGCTTGGAGAGCAGCATTCGGCTAGTAAGTCTGTTGCGGGGAAGGAGTATGGAGGAGGCAAGGGGACGGGGGACAGATCAAGGCACCTACAGTGGGGAGGAAGTCGGGCAAGGGCAGGCACTGCCTAGCCAGCACAGAGCAGGGCATGGGATGGAGCTCATCCAGAGGGTATGGGGGGGGGGGGCTCGACGGCTCCCCACCACTGCGCATGCCCCTGGAGGAGGCATGTGGGGCATATGCCCCCTGTATTTGTGTACAGGGCAAGGGTGGGCTCAGGGCCAGGGGCTGCACCAGCCTCTTCCCAGCAGGGAGGTGGGCTGTGGGCAGGTTATGGAAAACAATGGTGATGCTGGAGGGGGGGCTATAGGGAATTTTGGGGTGTTTGTAGCCCACCCTGTAGCCACCCCTCCAGTGCTGCTGCTGCTGCCCACCCCACTCCTGCCCACAGCCCCTGACCCCGAGCCTACAGTGGGAAGCCCATCTTCACCTGAATACAAATCCGGGGGGCACACGCCCACCCATGTCTCTTCCAGGGTGTGCGCAGTAGGGTTGTACAAAATTTTCCTGGCTGTTTCATTTCAATGCTGTTTCAGCTTGTTTTGAGCTTGAAACAGCAAAATCTAAATGAAACAAAAGGCTTCAAAACAGCCTCAAGACAAAATGAGGGCACTCAAAAGGTTTTGAAACCTTTTGAGTTCTGAAGCTGAAGCTGGGCTTGCTTGCAGGGAAACAGAAAATAAGGAGAGGGTAGGGGTAGAGCAGGGAAGGGATGCTCTGATATTGACTGTGTATCTGGCCAGTGACTGTGATCCTTCCCTGAGGTCACTTCCAATCCCAGGGCTCTGGGGGAGGATTAGAAAAACAGCATAAAAGCAGCCTTGTATGAACTGAGCTGCTTTCTGCCTTGGGATCAGTTACTGAGCTGTATCTTCCAGCAGCATCAGGCAACAAAGGCAGGCTATCATTCATTTCCCACTTGCTCACCCAGCAAATAGGATTCATCAGCAACTTTTCTTTCTATACCATTTTATTTTACTATATTCATTGATTCCTTTTAATTTATTCCTCCCCAAAAATCCTCTTTTTGTTTTTGATAGTCTATTTTGATTCTTTTTCCCCCAGAAAAGAAATCTGTACTTTCTCTTACAGTGTGCATTCCATTCACTGTACAGGGAAGCACATAATATGCAGTATGTTATAATATAGACTTTATACAAGAACACATGCATACATTTACATATTTTATTTCTTATACAAATATATAAATACATACATACCATAAATATACATACGTATACAATTATCTACATATATTACATAAATCAGATTATATTACAGAAGAACACACAGATTTTCCAGCAAACCAAGGCAAAGACACTATGAAACACACCATGAAGCATGCTGCAAAGGCAGCTGGCAAAGTTTCAGGGAAGGGCAGAAAAAGGGACTGAGGAAGAGCTGTAAGTTCCATCCCCCCCAAACTGAGATGCAGCCTTAACAAGCTACAACAAGCAGGCATGAGGCTTCCACTAATTCTACAGGCAGCAAGGAAAGAGGAGCAGTGCCACTGCCTGCACCTGAGTCTGCATCCCCTCCAAGAGTGCCAGCCATAACCCACCTGTAACAGGGAACCCTAGCCCTGTTATCAAGAAACAGGGCAGCCCCTTTAAATCCAGAACCTTTTGGGTGCACCTGACTGGTCAAGCAGGAGTTAAGGATTGAGCCCCACTGGCTGGTCAGGTGACAGGAATGGGAAGGCCAGAACCATATAAACTGAGACAGAGACAGAGACAGACAGACAGACTTCTAATGACTGTGGAGCAGCTGCAATGTAAGCAGGCCTTTATTTTTTTTTAATTTTCATTATATGGCTATAGGATCCTATGATTTAGGTTTAGTGTTAAAGTGTCGGTGGTTTATGACTGAGGCTGTAGGGGAGGAGGCAGCGGTGGCGGCAGCCTCATTAGCACTGAGGGGTGCTGGGATAGAGGGCTCACACTAGGGGTGCAGCACTAGGGCTATGAGCCCAAAGTCACCTGAAGGGGAGAAAGGAGCCTTAAAGCCAGTGGGTAGACTTGAGGTGTCTGTAGCCCACCCTGTAGCCACCCCTCTAGACTTCAGGTCCTGGTAGGTAGACTTAGGCAAAAGGCCTGAACTACAGAAAGAGGGGCAAAGCTGGAGGGGGCTGAGGCCCCAACAGCCTAATGCCACAAGGGCGCAGTGTAGAAGGGCCAATAGGCCTAGTGTTGTGGAGAGTATGGAACGGAGGGTCTTGAGCTTGAGTGAGTTGAAGGGCTGGAGCTTCAGAGTGGGTTTTGATTGACAGGCCTAGCAAGAGCGAGAGAGAAAATAAGCCCACAGTGGCCGAGACCCCCAACATAAATTTATAAAACATCTGTTGACCATCTGTGAGGCATGGGGTGTTAGCAAGTAAAAACCTACGATTCTGGACTAGCCCAGGGATTAACACAACACCTTGTTCAATGAGTGACAAAAAGACTTTACTTACTAAAAGTATTTAAAATCAAGTCAAGTGATTCCCACAAAGTCCAGTAATCAGCTATAAGATGATGATTTCTCACCAAACAGGCAACAGAGGCAGTCTGTTTCTCTTTAACTTCTCAAGTAAGTTGGGTGCATCAGCAGCTGGTGTCAGAGAAATTTATCACTGTTGAAGCATGCGTGCTGTTTGCGGTTTTATTGACTTTTAATACCCTTAGCTTAATATCTTCAAAACATTCTTTTAGCTGTGTAAATCAAGCAAGAGACCCAAGCAGTAACTGATGGGAAAATCCTGTTAATTAACCTGCTCATTACTGGTTATCAGAAATTTCTAATTTGAATGAGTTGCTTTCTTCAGTAACAAGAGGTTATCCGGTTTGGAATATGCCAAGAAACTGATTAACATGCAGGAAAAACATGCATGTCCTTAGATATTTAGTCCATCACACATGGAAAATGTCTCTTCCTGCATATAAACATGCATTAATCACAAGAAATATTTACCATATTAATTAATCAAGGATAGACATGTCATATGGTTACATACTGGACAGCTAGGAGCAGGAGTCTGCCTGAAATCATCCTGAATATAACAAGATAAACTGAAAGAGATACCTCATTATTTTCTTCCTCAGATGGCCTAGCCATGAACTCGCATCCTCTTGCATTATGCAGTTAGCATCAGTATTCTGTATTTAACTTGTGAGTAGGCCCGAGCTTAGCATGAGTTTCAGAGTCATCATGGGGCACATCAAGGTGAGGTAGGAACATGCATTTTTATTGCTTTTAAGGCAACAGCCCATTATCTTACAGTTGGTGAGCCTGAAGCCTCTCTGGGAACCTGTGGGTCAGCCTCCCTCTTTTTTTCTTTTAGAACCAAGTAACATCAAGTCATGGCAGGTGAGTAAGTGGGGCAGGGGGGAGCTGATCCCCAGAGAAGGAAAATTCAGCAAGACTTGATGCGGACACACTCACTGACCTATTTAAAGAAACAAAAATGCAGCCAAAGATGGCACCCTGTCACACTGCCCCACCACCACCATGACAACAAACAGCAGCATCAATATGACAGTCTCCTCCACCCACATGTCACTTCCCATCCTGAGCCTCCCAGTGCTAGAGGAAGAGCTAGAGCTGGATCTGAGTGCCATAGCAAGGGAAATTCTGGGGAAGGAGGGGGAGTAATCTGATGTGGTGCACCACACCCCTCAAGTTCCCCCCTAGAGCCAGGTCTCCTCCCCCATAAGGAGGTTGAGCTACAGGGTGCGTAGGCAAGTGGCTCATCTGAGTCCACTCCTCCTGTTGAGGTGTCTTTCCTCCCTCCTCAGCAGGAAGAAAGTGGCATCTGCACATTTACCTGCATCCCAGAAGCAAGCAGGTAATATGGTCTGGGATCATCTTGAGGTGACAGATGATCCCACATATGCTATCTGCCTGGACTGCCAGGCCAGAACCAGCCAGGGCAATGGAACAAGACACATGAGCACTACAGGAATGCTGATGTATCTCTGCAGGCACCCCCCCCCCCCCGCCCTTGCCTATGCTCCTTCTTAGCCCGACACCAGTGGGAGCATGCCCAAAAATAAGTCCCCCTCTCACTACAAAGCCCCAGTCCCCTGAAGCAGAGGCAGGCCCCCCCTGGAACAGTGGGGAAAAAGGCAGACAGAAAGGGGGGCACATTGCAAAGGCAAGTGAAATCACATGGAGCATTGGGCAGATGCTTTCTATGTGCAACAGGGGGCTAATATGGGGCCACCTTCTCTGTGGACTGCCCACCTACTTTCCTGCCATGTCTTTGATGGTAATTAATTAGCAGGAGGCTTCCCTGGTAATGCCCCCTCCACTAGGGGGCGCTATCTGTGGCACCTTCCTCCCCAATACCGCAGCCCAAGCCTTGCAGATCTCAACTCGGTCTTCCCTACCATGGTCCCTTCCTGTTCTCTCTGGGCCTTCCTGAGTGTTACAACGCCCTCTCCTTGGCTCCCCGTGCCCACCTTGGAACTCTTATTAACACTACCCCCTTTCTGGGGCTTGCAGTGCCCATACTAGGCTTCCTAAACCTTGCCTTTCCTGGGCTCCTTGAAATGCTGCCTCCTGTCTGAGGCTCACCGAGTCCAACTTGGACCCCTTCCCAGTGCTGCCCCCTATCAGGGGCTCCTAATGCCCGCATTTGGGCTTCTCAATGTTGCCCCCTTCCTGGGGCTCTGTACACCCACACCTGGGCCTCTCAGTAAGTTGGTCCCCTTCCTGGGGTTTGCCGTGCCCAACTTGGGCTCTTCAGACACCCCTCTCTGGGGCTGGGGTCTATGCACCCCACTAACCATGCCCTCACTGATGCCTGGATCCCCACACTATTGTGGGTCTCCTATGAGGCCTCCTCCAACCCCTAACAGCCTCACCCAAACCACTGGTGTAATACCTAACAACACCAACACAAAACACAAGCCCCTAGGTTGTAACAAACTAGAACCGCCTGGCTATAACTTAACATTGTTCCCAGGACCTGGAGCCACCATCCTTCAGGCTGCAGTGCTCCAGGAGCTCCTGCCTCTTCAGCTGCTAGCAAGGAACTGCCAGCCTGGCCTCAGCTTCTGGGCTTTATAAGGGCCAAGCCCTGCCCCTCCCAGCCAGCTGGCTCTCATTAGTTGCCCTGGCAACCCACAGCTGTACTGCCTAATTACTGCTAGGGCTTCTGCCCTAGCACTTTTTCTCCTCTCCAGGCACAGGGCACTGAGGTGCCCTGTGACACTATAGATGACAAGCCCTTCTGCTTAGTTGAGCGGCCAGGGTTTAGGCAGCTCATGGTGCTCATGGCCCCTTCAGTTATACCAAGTGCCTGCATGCACCACCTTCAGCAAGATGGTGGTGCCTTCCCTGTATGAGGCATGAAGGGAGTACTTGATAGAAGAGATGTGCAAGGTAGGTCTACAGGTGGCCTTACACTTCACCTCAGACATCTGGAGCAGCCTGGGTAGAGATCATGCATGCCTCTCCCTCACAGGGCACTAGTGTGACCAGTCAGGCCGTCAGTGAGCTCTCCTTCAAGCTGAGGTGATGGATGAGTCCCACATGGCAAAAGAGATCATGAAGGCCATGAACTGCTTGTTTCAGGGGTGACTCATTGGGCAGGGCAAGATCACAGTGGGGCCAATATGGTGAAGGTTGTCCGTGATGCCAACTTTGGCATCCTGTGTGGCACACAAGTTCCATCTTATTATCAGGGATGCCTTGGAGGGAGACAGGGTTGCCAGTGACAGCACCACCAGCAAACTCATTTCCAAATGCAGGAAGGTGGCAGGCTACTTCTACCACAGCACCAAGTGGGGCAAGATGCTGAAGGACAAACAGCCAGAGCTGAGCATCCTGCAGCACAAAATCATGCAGGACATGGAGACGTGGTGGAACTCCACATACCTGATGCTCAAGTGGCTGGTGGAGCAACAGAAGACCATCCATGAGATGGCTTTGCCCAGGGAGATTGGAATCAGTGGCCCACTGTTACCAGATTTGCTCATCACTTTGGGGTGCACTCATTTATTTGGGATACCTTTCTAGGGTCTTTATAATTCTATCAATAAGCTGCTTGTGTACTATAGTTTGTATACAGAGCTGTATATCTCCCTTCTCCAAGTCCTCATGCCCAATGGAGCTATCTTGCAGGACTCAGTTTCTATGGGGCTGGGTTCCTCCAGTCACCAAATCAGTTACACACAAACACACAGATTAGCATGACATGCCTGACCCGGCTGGGTTGATCAACATGGGCAGGCTAACATCCTCATATGCCAGGAATCGGTTCATTAAGGTAACAATAAAATGCAGTCAAGTACACAGGTGAACAGAATACCTCTGAATCTGGCTGGGTGTCCAGCTGACACCCTCATGGGCCAGTATTCAGTTCATAAGGGCACATCTGAGCCAAACTGGGTCAGTCAGCCTGTACAAGCTGATCCCCCTTATGTGTTTCAAACTCAGCATGTCCCAATCTTTTGCCCTAACTGTCCTAGTAGGGGTAGCCTCTTGATGAGCAGACCCCACAATATTTCTGGGCTTCACAAGTATTTTTAGCTTGGGTAAAAGAAGCGTTGCTGCAGAGCAAGTGGGGAAGGAAAAGTAAAGAAGGAAAAATACACCTGGTTACCACTAGTTTGACTATAAAAGTTATTTATTGCTAAGTATGTGAAATATATATAATGGTACTAGTAGTAATAGACATGCAAAGGAAAACAAACATAAACTGTTACAATACTACCCTTGTTTCACTAAGTATTTGGGGAAACTTAGTGTGTCAGGGGTACAGGGTCAGAAAGGGGGGAAGCCTCACTCAGAGGCCAAACTCAGACCAAAGAAAGGACAGAGGAAAGCAATATAACTGTTTCAGGGGCTGGGAGGAGCAAGGAAATGCACGGCGAGAAACCGCCCACATGGTTTGTAAGCTGTGCCCATGTACAGCTGGAGCTGGGTGATGAAAGGACAAGATGCTACCCGGCAGAGATAAAAGGAAGCCATGGAAGTGCGGGAGGAATGCCGAAGACTGGAGGACCGGCAGGGAACCACTGGGCAGAAGGTGCCTAGCTGCCTCAGCTGACAACAGCAGCGGCAGCGCGGGCTATAGAGGATCCCTGAGCCAGAGAAGACCAGCGGGGATCAAAGGTGCTGGCAGAGAGGCTGGCAAAAGCAGAAGCAGCGACTGCTACAGCGGGGAAAGCAGCAGGAGTTGCAGAGGATCCCCGAGCTGAGAACCGGTGGGGATTGAAGACTTCGGCAGGGAAGCCAACAGGGATGCCGGCTGTGGCAGTGACAGCAGCAGTGGCAGGCAATCCTGAGCTGCAGAAGCCCAGCAGGGTCAAGGGAGCCAGAGTGAGAGCCCTAACTAGGGGCCATGGGGCCACTGCTCCAGATCAGAGGCAGAGCTCAGAAAGAGAGATCAAGTGACCCTGGCTGAGGGTGAAAGCTCGGGTCTCAACCCAGAGGGTGCCCTAGCCTAAGGGTATTAGGGGATTTAAGGGTGTACAGAGACCCTCTGTGGATGCTCCATCTCTGTTGGCATTCTCCCTTTCTTCTTTCCTTTTAGTCACTTTTCACTAGTAGTCATGGTTGTGGCCTTGTTCATTTTGCTTCATGTTGGGTGTTTCAGGGAAAAGAGGGTTAGGATCAAGGCAGTGGCAGTGGTCCCCTTTAGGGCTTGTCTGTCTTGGTCCCTTTGATGAGTGTCAATTAGCAGAGTCCAAAGCACCAGGCAAGGGTAGCTGGGACCTCGTGAAAGGAGAGAGAGGAACCATGCCAGAACGCACTGGGGCCTACCGCCAGCAGTCACTGAGGGCTAAGGGCCCTGGAGAAGACAAGCCCAATAGCTGAGGGTTCCCAGACCCTCTCACTGGAGTTCAACCAGGGCCCTGGGTGGTTGTTGCTGAGAGGCAATACTGAGATCGGAAAAGACACCAGCAGGGCCAGCCAGGAATAGACCTGGAGGCCCGTCTCTAGGGGTGGCACATGGTAGGGGTGTAGGGTAGATTAGAGCCCCGTAAACTCCCGCCAAAACACATGACGGCCCGGGAGGCATCCTCAAGGGAGACTCCCTCCACTGAAGAACCATTCAAAGTCATGGCAGATGAGTTAAGGGGTCACCCTGAAGACAGCTGAGGTGCCCTCTGGGATCCATATGTGGGTCCCTGACAAGCAAGATCAACTGGTTGACCCAAAGAACCTTATCTGTCAGTGCCATGTCCTTAGATTAACACCCCTAACACCTATCCCTGGTCAGCTGACCAGAAGGACATAGAACCCTAAGCACGTCTAAGCCCCAGGGCTGGGGCTGGCAAGGACAGTTCGTTGGCAACTGCTGAAGAAGCAGCTCCTGCGGGAAAGGAAGGAAAGGCTCTGTGACAGTTTGGTTGCCTGCAATGCTAGTGCTACTGTGCTGCTTACTTACCTATTGTTATTTAAAGTGGTGGGCAAGGCTGAAGCTTAGGGAAGGAGGAGACCTCATTGGTGAACACTACTGTGTCACATAGAGGCCCCAGCACTAGTGAGGGCATGCCTCAATACACACACAGTCATACATCACGGGTTTTGCTTGTCAGCAGCTTGAGGAGCAGTTTCTCAGAAATCCCTCCACCTAACTCCTTGAAACTTGGCAGGCTTCATAGCCTCAGCAGGGGCTACCATCCCTGCTGTTTTCAGTCAGATTAGACAAGTAGTGAAAAGGTTATAGGCAGTTTCATGATTCCCCATTATAGCCTATGGACAAAACATTGAAACAGCAAAGCAGTTTTGACAAAATGAAATGGAACAGAACTTCAAAACTAAATGAAACATGGATCTGTCCCTGTGCATTTCCCACTAAACTGAAAAGTCTGGGAACTAGTTTTACAATGGTGTCCCTCCACTGATCAGAGGGGAGTCATTTTTTCTTTAACTAGGGCAAGTGAAAAGAGAATCAAGCCCCAAAAGCCTTTTCATAAACTGAACTTTTTGAAGCAACAATATTTTAGGATGTACTATCAACCTCTTCAAGGCAGAAGAGCATGTAGGTGCCTCAGGAACAGTACAAGTTTGGAACAGAAGAGAAAGTGAGTTCAAAGGAAATGAGACTATGTAGCTGAAAGAATCCCCAGAGAGGCTTACCCCTCCTTCTTTCCAGAGTCTGCTTGAGATGGAGGCAATTCCTGCTAAGTATAAAGTACCTGGTAAGAAGGGATAGAAAGCTACCAGGCAATTTCTTAATAAAATCTAAAATAATTCAGAGATGGCTGAGTCTACTAATTCTGTGTGAGGGGCTGATGAATTATAGAGATACCTGGTTCTTCAAATACAATAGATATACTGAAAGAGATACATTTAAGAAGACCTAGATCAGAATAATTTGAATCGCCAAGATAAATATTTTTTATTCTTTTATAACAGTTCATCTTGGGACTAAAACAACTGTGGCAATTAAAAAAGTATTTTGCTATTACCATTGTTGCTATCTTCAGTTGGAGTTAGCAGAGATATGCATCTGTGTCTGTTATGCCCACAAGGCTCCTGAGAATCATGACTTACAGACAGGTCCTCCAGGAAGCTTCATAGTTCTTTAAAGATCTCATGGTGTCCTGTACATATTGTATATGGCATAGCTGATAAACATGAGAACTATATCATTCCTCTCTTGTGACATGGTCCACAAAGATCAGCTGTGAGAGTGAACTGGCTGGCCAGGGAGCCTCTTTATTTAGAATCTTTCTTTAGATTTGGTTTAAGGTTCTGCATCAAACTAAGAAACTATCAAACTAAGAAATCTTAATTTCCATAAAAAATGCTGCACACTTACTACCTGCTAGCAACATGATTCATAATCTAAGAAAATTGGGGTTGCTTTGCCTGATCTCTCATATGGAAAACTCTTTGAATGCTGTGATTACATTTGCATGTAATAAATAAAAATTGATATTCAACATTCTTATGGCAGGCCAAGTGTAGCAATTTTCCCTGTTGTCCCATGGGAAGAGTGCTTGTATGTTAGCCCATGTGCCTGTAATGTTATAACCATGGGCTTTTATTTATATCCAGCACATCAAGGCTACTCAGTAATGAGGGTAAGTGAAGATGTGTATCTCTAATGGTTAGAATACCAAAACCTGAGATGGGCCTTTGAGTTCTGCTACTCGTGTAACCTTGGACAAATGATGTAACTTTCCCATGCCTCATTTTCTTCATCTCTAAAGGAGGAATAATAATACAGAGGAGTTGTAAAAGTTTAATTGAAGTTGCTAAAGTATTCTGATGTGGGCTGATAATGTAGATATTCTTTGGTGAAAAGTGATCCATAAATCCAAAGTGCTCTTATTTTTAGAACTATTGAGATGATCTATCTAGAAACTCATAGCATCTGTATTTGGTTGGTTTTTTTGTTGTTTGTTTTTTGCAGTCATATTCTTCTGTTAATGTCATGAGTCCTGGCAATATTGGACCAACAAAGAAAGCAGAAGCCACTGGTAAGCTGTAAAGGAAGGCTTGTATTCACCATAACATTAACAAATTCAAACAGTTGTAGTAGCAGCTGCCACTGACAGAGCTTGCCTGAACTGAGAGAGTGGCTGAAAGCAACAGTATTTTAAATCTATGTTATATAGCACTTTTATCCTGAAGTGCAGACACATACTATATACAGTGGCAATGAAATGCAGCCACCTTTAAAGTGGAAGGTGACAGTCAGAGAATGCAGCACACTGTCTGGTTGTAGAGTGAGAGGAAAAGGGCAAACCCTCTATTCCTAAAAGAAGTACCATGGAATATTTAAGAAATACTAGACTTCCTGATTCAGAGATGATACCTTTTATTAAAGCAACTAAGAAATAGCAAAAAAATATATATTTTTCTGCAAACTTTTGGGCAGATGCACACTTCCTCAGACTCAGGGAAAATTAAAGATACTAAAAAGTTCCCATAGATAGAAAATAAACTTCATTTTTGCACAGAGGAAGCTAAAGGTGGAAGTCTGTTCCATGAGAGTGTCTTTGTGAGTTGCTCTTTGATGTGCAGATAAGGTAGGATTCCTTCCCTTGATGGTGGTGTCAGATGGCAGGGAGGTAAAGAAATCTTGTTGTTCAGTAATGAAGTTTAAATTCAAAATCGGTTAAATTTTGCACCTTCCATGTTTTAGGGATGTATTTGGTAGCTGTGTTGATTTGAGACAAAAAGAAATGCAAAACTCTAGAACTCCTGCTTCAGAGATGATATCTTTTATTAGACCAACTAAGAGGGGTGCGTGTGCCTGAAAGCTTGCAGAAAAAGATCTTTTCTTTTTTTTTTTTTTTTTGTTGCAATTTCTTAGTTGGTTTAATACAAGGTATCATCTCTGAACCAAGAGTTCTAGAGTTTTGCATTTCTTTTTGTTTTAGACCAATGCAGCTAACAAATACATCCTTGAAAAATGGAATGTTTAATGCTCACACAGAGCAGGTAAAAGCTTGTTTTTTAAGGCATTATCTGAAAGGATTTTCACATACTAAACTGAATTGAACTCTGTGTTTACACCTTATCAGAGTGAAAATATATTACCCCACCAAGAAATCCTAGACACCACCCTAAACTTCTCTCTCCACCATCCCCATCTCCAAAAGCCAACAAATCTATTTAAGCAAGTAGTTGAGAAGAAATAAGCAGTAATCTGTGCCCTGAAGACTAACAGACTCAAGCTTTGACAGATAAGGAATGAAGTGAATTCCACAATCAAGTCCTTATTGCAAAAGCTACCTCCTGTCTTCAGACATAAATATTAGGAATATAGCAAAAGTGCATCTTTGGATGACAACTACATAGATAGCACATAGAGAGGTGCGTTCTCAGACTGCCAGTCCCAAAACCCATTAGCACCTTGAAAGCTATCTAGGAAATAAAAAAGGAAGTCAGAAAGTCTTTGCAGAATTGGTATGACATCTTTCCTACAGTCAGTACTATCAAAGAATCAGATGGCTCAAATGGCCAGGAATTGCAGCTGTCATGTAGTCTTCAAGTATGGCTCTTCTGCAAGGAAATGTAAAGAGCCATTCTGGAAGTCATAAGGGCATGGATAGGTCCATCTTTCTCATTCTACATATGGGTGGACACAGGATATTTAGGTTTATGGGAATAAAGATCTACCTCTTTTTCCAAACCTCCCAAATTCAACTCTGGGTAAATTTTGAGGAGACTGAAATACTTAGACTTTGTATCAAAGAGACATTCTGGTTAAACACATCCATTCTAGATAAAAACAGTCTTGTTCTAACATGGGACCATATCCTTCTCTTTCTCGCCTCTCTCTCAGACACCCCTCAAATGACTCTCACAAATACTAAAGATATCTGGAATACAGAGGAGGTACCAGAAGGTTCAGAGTTTGATGATACCTGGGACCCAAGGGAGCAACCACAGTAAGTGTAACAGATCTGAGATGGTGTACAAGGATTTTGAGTAGCACTAATCCAAGCAGGTTCTATGTAACACATAGCATGGTTAGAGTGAAGTGCACCCAGCTGAAAAGCTTGTCTCATTGAAGAACAGAATGGATGTATGCTGACTGGTCTTGCCTCCAAAGCAGTAACAATTATACATGGTGTTTATCTCCCTTGTGGTGGCCCTCTAATCCAACAACAAAAATGTAGAGCCAGATTCTTATTATAGACAGGGTTTAAGAAGACCAGCATCATAATTGACTAGCATTCATACAAACTAAGTTTCTTTAGGAACAAACTGGATTCAGCTGCTCCATCTCCCCATATTAATAAGAGATCCATTTCCTTGATGACTTTATACTGTGTTTTGGGTATTTCTATTGATTACCCAAAGAATTCTCCCAAAAGTAGGTGTACAAGAAAACACGTACTGTTGGGAGATTATGTGACTAATAGTGTTACCCTTCTCATGGATTGTATTCAATCAGAGAGATAAAAGGACATCCTAAAAATATTAACAGACTTCTCCTTTCCTTCTGTTAAGTAAAACAATCTCAAATAGATACCATCAAGCACATTTGGTTGTAAACAGCCCTGAAAAAATTAGGCAAATCCTTTAGCTCCACATGGTTAAATTATATAAAAACCAGGCTCAGCTGATATAGACTAGCTTAACTGAAATCAGCTGTCCTGTGTAACATACAGCAGATTGAAGATCTCACCCAGAGTTTCTACTTCTCAGTATCTATTTTGCCATGCAATTGCCTGATCTAGAAACTGGGCTGAATACCCTTTAAACTTAGAATGTGGGACATCTTTGAAAGTCTTCTGTATCACCTTCCATTATGCATTTATGTGCACCTGTGAATCTTTTTTTATTTAAACTACCACTTGTGGGTGCACCCACATATGCAGGCACGTGCACTTGCAGCAGCTCAAACAGGAGCAGCACAAATTTGAGCCAGGGATTTTGCCTCAGCGCACATGCCCAGACATGCACTTTGTTGTGGGGTAAGATGTGCCACTCGAGGCAAAATAACCCTGCCCAGCTCCCCCCAGATCTGCAGCCAGGGGCAGCTAAGTATACAAATTTGCCCTGGCAAGCACCTTACAGCTATTGGCTCCCAGGAGGTTCTGGGGTGATGTCACCCATATCGGAGACCTCCTGGACTATGATAGGCAGGAGTGGGTGGACCCTGCTAGCTGTCCCAGCGCATGGGTCTACCCGCAACATGTGCGACCTGCCATCTTGTCCAGGAGGGGAAATCTGCATTACCTCCTGATGTCCTTGCCCTTGTTGAACAGTTCCTGTGTGATGGCAGTCCCCGTCCCCCTATGTCCTCCAACCCACAAGAATTTGTCATGGGGCCAGCACCTGGCCTGGCCTCAACAGTGCTCCCTGCTCCACCATCTTAGCTGGCTGGAGGACACCAAACCAGTTTGCTTTTCCACTGTCCATTGCCAACACCTCTACACATTTGTGTGCTGTATGATTGATCATACTGGCCTCGCATCCTACTCAGACACAAAGTAGTGGGACCTGCTTGGCGAGGGTGTAGCTGGAGCACCCCAGTGGCTGAGTCTGTACTCTACCCTCATCCCACAAGCCACTGGGGACCTCAGTTGGTGGCTCCTCCATGGAGCCATCACCATGGGCGTGTATGTGGCGATCTTCACTGACACCCTAGCCTCCTGCCCCTTCTATGGGCAGAGGCAGACCCTGGTGCCCATGACCCTTGAGTGTGCCAAGCTGCAGCTGCTCCACCTCCACCTGCAGATTGAATTTCACTCCCCACCTTTTTGTTTTTGGTCACCCCATCCATGGCCTCACCAAATCCTGACCTCCTTGTCAACCTTTTTCTGGCCCTGGCCAAGTGGGCCCTGTACTTGACTAGCAAGGAAGCTCTGGCCAGGAAGGTCTGTTCAGCATGTACAAAGCCCAGGTCACACAGCGCAGTGTTGCTGTCAGCTGTGCCTGCAGCTGGGCCACAGCCATGCTGGCTGCTGCTACTGCAGGAGGCAGGTGGGTTGTAGGTGTGTGGCAGCCCCTGTTCAAGCCCCTCCACTATCCCACCCACAGACTACACATTCCCAAACCCCCCACTCTTCCTCACACCCCACAACATCCCTCCACCACTCCTCACACCCCCTACAGCCACAAACCCCTCCACCCCCATGTCCCAGACTTGTTTGTGACGGCACCCAGGATCGTGGTCATGCAGGGTCCTTGCCCTGCTCTTCTGCTTGCCCCAGCAGGCTAAGGGTGCATGACCCATGTGCTAGGGGCAGCAGAAGCACCATAGAGATGCTCTGGACAGAAATCAGAGTGTCTCTTGGGAGGACTGGCTTCTCGGTTACCTAAGGGCACAGTCAGGGACCATGCCCTGCCCTGCTTTTTACCCCTGTGTTTTATTTTGATACATGGATATCCAGGTATCAAATTTTGAGCCCATGCTGCAAATATTCAGCGTGGGGGATGTTTTTTTGTTTTTTTTTCCCAGCATACCTTTTGTCTCATCTTAAAATGTTTTGAAATGTGGCGAGAGGCATGCACAGGCTCATCTAGATGTAACCTGAGGCTTTTTATCCCTCTTTATTTGACCTGTTGGCATAAGATATGTTTGTCCAAAGCTAAAAAGGACCAAACTCTTAAGCTAGTCAGTCTCTGCTTTGGGAGGGCCAGCTTTTGTTCAGCCCTGGGTAATCAAGAACTGTGTTGCACAGATAAGATGAGCGTATAAATTTTTGTAATATTTCATGCCCCAAAAGGAAAATAGATGGCTTTAAAGGTAAATCTAGAGCTATTATTAGACCGATATTATACTGATTGAGAGACTAGGGTTGTGTTACATGCCTGTCCATTACAGACACAAAAAGAGCCTTTTTCTGTATGCTCCATCCACCAGTCATTCAGAAAGAATTTTCTCTATTTATTTTGTTTAATTTTCTAGAAGTAATATATAGCCTAAGTACAATCTTTAGTTGTATTTCCTTGTTCATTAGTGATCAACCAAATGAGAACTCATAATTTCAGATTTTCTGCATGCTGAACTAGACAGATTGATTTGGGAAAAAAATTCAATTACCAAATGGAAAATAGTTAAAAGTAGCAGACAGAGCTATGTTATTCTCAGGTTCCAAGAGAATATTATGACTGATGGAGAAGAGCACAGTATAGTTAATAGAATGATTACTTGACAGCATTCTTTTCAAATGTTCTCCCCAGAAGGACTGTTTTGGTTGTATAAAAGATAAGTATCACATTCATATAGTTCAATTTTCATTGTCTTATCCCTTATCTTTGCAAAGTCTAATAGTGCTATGGACACAGCTTGTTCAGCATCTTCTGAGGAGTAGAGGGTGACCCAATACTCATCTTGTGCGCTTCAGCTAACTATGACAGACACAGGTGATCTGACTAAATTCTCAGTGGAAGTGTCCCCTCGAACGCCAGAAAGTGGGGAACAAAGAGCTCGAGCTGACCTGGAAGGGCCGACATTCCCAGTGAAAACATACATTACTCTTTGTTGCCTGCTTTCCCTTGATGTGGAGCTTCATGTGGGGTCAATAACTAGTTTTATCTCTGTCAGGTATGAGATTTTATTCAAACAGCAGGTGGGAACAGAGGACATCTTCCTGGGGATGAGCAGGAAGGACCCATCTACAGCCTGCTGTGAGGACATGCTGGTGAGCAAAATGCCCTTCTCCTATTCCTTCCCTTTTTCCTTTCCTCAGTCAAACCCAGTGTATATCTACACAGCTGTGTTATTGTCTTTTAGACTGCAGATCTCCTCAGCAGCTTACTGTGAATCTGCCATTGCTGCTGTCTGTGCTGTGCTGCCACATAGGCATGCAGCTCCTTCAGAACTTGTTGTATTCAAACATTACACAATCCACACTGACCCATGGGCTAAGTTTACACCTAATGTATGTAAAAGCAGCCCCCACAGGGAGTTATACTTGCATCAGTATGACTCTTGTTATTGGTGTAAAGTTTAGATCCTTCTGTGAGCAGCAGGTTTGGGGGTTGGACTAAATGTACAATCCCCTGTATCAGATTGTGTCCCTTTACTTTATGGTTAGGAACACTTCCCTTCTACAGCAATTAGATGGGACAAAACTTTGGGTTCTTTCTCCATTTGATTTGGGTTGAAGCTGGGTCTCAACAGAGTGAATGCAAAATACTCATTATGTACATTCTGAACTCAGGGTTTCTGCAGATGGTAGGGGTATCTGTAAACACTAGAAATGTGCTGAAAGCAACTGTTTGCATTTCTTCATCTTTCTACTCTTACAAATGCCATGCTCTGGCACTCTGGAATCAAATGGATCGTAAGGAGGTTGCTTATTTCCTATGGATTGTAATAGTGCAAAACTAATTCCAGCCTTGCTTGTACCTGTCATTTCAGATTAGAATCAAACTCCCAGATACAAAGTCCTCCGATATTACTCTAGACATTCAGGAGAAGATCCTTGACCTTCGAACCCCCAAAAAGTAAGTGAAGCAGTGTGGTTAGAAGCTGGTACTGTTTTTTCTCTCAAATGAAGTATACCCAAGTTTTCAGCTGATGGAATACAGGCCTTGACTTACGACTTTGAGTTGCAACAAATGGCATTTATGACATTTGTAAATCGACACCCTGTTTTGAGGTTCCCACATGGGTTTTGCTTACGATAGGTGGCACAACTGCATCCAGCTGGTAAATCTGTTGTGGTGAGGGCAAAGGGGGAGGGAAGGGGACACAGGGGGTGCAGATCAATGTCCTCACAGTGACGGAGGGATTGGTGACTGGGGCTGGGGCAAGCACTGTCCATGGAGGGGGTGGGGCAGCTTGTGCTGCTTCATGTCGCTAGTCCAAGAGCTGCTTGTGTAGTAGCTCATCCAGTGTCTCTCACCGCTGCTTCCACCACCAGCCCAAGAGGGCATGAGGCAGGGACATGTGCCCCAGGATCTGTGCAAGGTGGCTGGCTCTGGAGCTGTTCTGGGCAGAAGGGAGAAGGCGCTGGGAGTGAGGACTATGCCTCGCCACCACCTGCCTAGCTAGCATGGGGCCAGCATGAGACTGAGCCACTTTGCTGCCTCTGGACAAGTGACACGCAGCAACAGGAGCTGACCCAGCCTCCCTGTGCCTCCCAGATGAGCAGCAGCTTCACCCTGGCTGGGCAAGCAGCAAGGCATGGAGGGGTTGTGTGCCTCCGAATTGGGGCGAGATGGGCAGTGGAGTGGAGGTTATGGGGGTGCTGTAGCAAGTTTTCAGGCAGCACATGCCCCGCCATGCTCTGCCATCACTCGTCCATTCAGGGCAAAGCTGCTGCTTGTCCAGGAGCTGCAGGGAGGCTTGTCTGGGTCCTGCCACTGTGTACCACTTACGCAGAGGCAGCACAGTGACTCAGCCTTGCACTGGGCCCATGCTGGCTGGACAAGCAGCAGGGGGGGAAAAGCCCCCGCTCCTAATGCTTTCTGCCCAGAGTACAGCCCTATGTAGTCCCCACCTGGCACAGATCCTGGGGCACACATCCCCACCTCATGCCCTCCCAGACAGGTAGCAGGAGCAGTGGCTAGAGCCACTGGACAAGCCACCACACAAGCAGCTCCTGGAATGGTGGCGCACAGCAGCACAAGCTGCCCTACCCCCTCTCTGGGCAGTGCTTGCCCCAGCCCCAGTCCCAGTCCCTCCCTCACTGCGGGGGCATTGATTCTGCACCCCCACGTCCCTTCCCTCCCTCCACTACAACAGACTTACCAGTTGGACACTACTGGAACCAATCCCCCATATATAACTTTGTTCCTATGGGAAAACTGGTTCTGAGTTACGATGTTTCAACTTAAGACATAGTTTGCAGGAACCAATTGTGTTGTAAGTCTGAGGACTGCCTGTACATGGTAGCATGCACAAGTGATGCTGCAAATAGGTTTATTTAATTTCACTTGAGAAATACCAAGACTGAAACTAGCTACTATCTTTTAGGCTAATTCTAGGGCTTGGATTCTCTGAAAATAACATCTGTGACTTCTCTGGCAACAGTAGCCTTGAAACAGATTTTAGCTAAATGAAACAGCTAACCAACTAAACCATCATTTCAGTCATCTAAAATTGCTCCTACAGTTCTAAATGCATACTTGCATGCGTGGCACATAGGTGCCAATTGTACATTTATGCAGCTGCAAACAGAAGGCATACATGCACAATTTCAGAGGCCATGAGCCAGCTTGCCCTTCTCCTTGGTGATACCCTCGCAGGTCCTAGAATCTTTGTGAGATTTCTCTCATGGCATTTTCCTCTGAATTCTTCCACAGTGGTAAACTTGATTAGAACTTCCCCAGGAGAAAGTGAAGATCTGTCCTGTAAACCCTGTGAATTCCTTAGGCTCCCACTGTCTGGGACTGCACTGAATGGGACTCCCTAGCTAATGCTTGTCTGGGATTCCCAGTGAAGTCATTCTTCATTTAACTCAGTTTCATGCTGTTGGTCTGCATTGAGAACAGAAAGGTTCTGCTAGTGAATTTAAGGGGGATATTCTGGTTTAAGGCTAAGGGAATTGCTTCCCAGAGAAAACTATAGGACCAGCTTCATTCCTGGCATAACTCCATTAAATTAATGCAGTTCTGTTGACTCTGAACTCTGAAAAGCAGAAGGAATACTTATTCAGACAACAACTCACGACTCGGCAGAAATGACACTTGGCAAAATCAGACAACTGATACTGCATAGTTAGGAAAACAACTTCCTGTTCCTTTTGCAATACTGTATCTTTGAGTCAGGGATTTGCCACACATCTAACTTCCACCTGCTTCAAGTCCTGAATCCAGCAAGTCAGAGATCCTTAGTACATCTGAAATCTGCATGGGAGAGTGTTTGGGCTAGTGCTGCTTTGTGCAGGTAGATGCAAATCTTTTCAGTATATCCTATAGTCTCAGAAAATCCTCGGTAACTGCTGGGTACAGCTGAGAAGTGGGGCATGCAAAGGAAATGGTAGTGTTCTCTGACTATGGGCCTGGTTCTGAGTTAGTTCAGTTTCTAGCTGCTTTAGGTCATTCTGAACGATGTCAACTCCTAGCGCCTCATTCTAGCAGCCAGGCACTGGCGGTTTCTAGCCATCCCAACTCCAGCTACTACAACCTGGGTATGGGTGCAACACACAACCAACATGCCTTGGATCTTAGTTGAAAGCAGCTTGGAGGCTGTGCTGCTCTGTGGCATCCAGGGACTTTACAATAAGTGGAGTACTTCTTGGCTAGACATATGCTCCCTTATTGTCAAAGCACACCACTGCCATTTTCAGCAGAGATGCATGATAACACTGATGCATGTGATGCAGAAGGCTGCCAGAGCACATGGGTGTCTGATGCCTCTTGAGTCATGTGGGGCCTGTGCCTCTGCGCCCCCCCCCCCCGGCCGGTACCAGTCAAGGTGTGTTGGGGCTCCCCTTGCTGCCAGTCCTTCTGACCTGAGGGGGTGTCCCCTGGTGGCTGATCCTGCTGGCTGGGGGTGGCGATCTCACTCACCAGGAAAGTGGCCACACCGCTTCTGGAAGTCCCACGGCCATTTCTGGAAGTGGCATGGCTGCTTTTCCTGGCTTCCCTGCTCCCTGATCAGCTCTTGCAGGGGGGCCACTGGTGCTCTTGCCTGCCCCCCTGCCCACCAGCTAAACGGAGCATGACCTGGCAGGGGGTGCACATACAACCTCTACATGTCACTCCTGCTGGAGCACAGAAATTGATGTGCTCCAGCAGACTTGATTAATTACTGTCTTAAAGACTGGATTCCCAGCATATTGGAGCAGGCTTCACCGTGTATAGAAGCCCTGGAAGTATTTGTCACAGCACATAGCCAACAGCATCCGTGCATGCATATGGGAACCCTGAAACTATTTGTCATAGCACAAAACCAGGAGCATGTGGGGAGAGAACCAGTGTTGGGAGTATTCCACTTTCTTCTGGAGTTGAGTGTGAGTTGTTTAAGAAACCCCACAAAGTTATGGTGATTCTTTCAGGAGGTTAAGTAGACCACTGAACTCTGGATTCCGGATTAACCAAGTCGCTTGCATTTCCTTTTCTGTTACTTTCTTAATATAAAAATTCTTTGTGTCCTGTTTCCTAGGAAGCTGCTACTGCACCTCCCTTACCCTGTGGACAGCAAGAATGGAAAAGCTTTTTTCATCTCAGAAAAGGAGACTTTGGAAGTCACCTTAAGGATGACGAGAGAGTTGGACTTCATCAACTTTTCTTAAGGGCAGGGAAAGTTAGGGAAAGTTTTCAAGCAGGAATTTACATGGCCTTGGAGTTGTCTCAGAACCTGACTGATAGCCAAGCGAGGGACTGTTCCCATTCAGAATGGGTCAGGAGGGACAGAATCCTGTTGCAGCTGATTCTCAGACATTTGTATGATGCAGTAGACCATATTGTACTGTTCTTGAAGGTGAACAGGAAGCATAAATGTACAACATGGTTTTTCTTCCTACGGGAAATTTAGGCCTTGGAATCACAATCCTGCCATATCCCAACTCGTCCCATTCCAAGTGTGGTCCAACATGCCAGCTGTTGTGGTATAGAACAACAGAAGTCTTTTCTGCCTCCTTGATAAATATCCCACAAAGATCATGGCTGCAGATGGTTTCTCATGGGCTTCTGCTGCTTACTGTTTAGGGTTCTTAGGTTAAGTCTTAATCTTGCCATTAGGTTGTTCACATCACTCCAAATCTCCAAAAGGGGTGAGTGGGATTATAGGTTCCGGGTCAGATCATAAACCCACTGAAGTCAGTAGAAAGATATCTTGTTAGCTTCAAAGTGTTTGGATTAAGTCTCATATAGTGGTGTATAGCTTGTTCCAGGAGGTACAACTGAGGCCAGGATTCCTGTGTACTTAGTTTGAATGATTTGTCATGGGATTGGTACTGTTTAAATGATGACTTAATATGCCATCTGTGGTTAAGTAAAATGTTATTCATACACTAATTCAAATTCTTCCACTGATACTTTTTGGAAGAAGTCAGGACTTATAACCAAAACATAAAATGGCAGGGAATACTGGGACATACTTAGTGGGTCCTTTTAGCTTCCAAATCTTGTAGATATGCAGTATACCAGTTTACAGGTATGGTCATTGTGAGTTGTGTGTTTGCCTAGACTTTGTAAACCACCAGTTACTTTTAAAATAGAAATGCCAGTAATTTCAACAGACAGTTTTTCAACATGCAGTATGAGGCTATTAGAAATCCAAAAAATGTTGTCAATACATTTAAATGGGGAATATTTTGATGTAAAAATTCCAGCAGTATCTAAGTTAGATACAGTATTCTGCTTCTCTTTTTTGATCTAAGCAGTTTGCCCAAGTGCAAAGCTGTGCAGGTCATTTCCCTAGAAGAAGAAACTGATGATGGAATCTGGTTCTTTGATGCTTACTATTACAGGAGTAATTGAACAACAGGAGATAGTTTCTTTGTTCAAATCTTTGTCATCTGGCATTTGGCTGGTAGCTGTCTTCTCAACAGTGCTTCTGCTGAAAGCAAGGCCAGCACAGAGCACACTATACCAGCTGTGCAATTGTGAAGGAACCTTCTTTGCTGTTTGTTTTCTTAGATGGCCGTTCCCACCAAGTTAAAGGTGGCAGAACAAGGCAGCATGTGCCTACATCCTGATTTTTGACATTTATTCCTGAAAGCCAACAATGTGTGGTACAACCTTAGCTACTAACCCAGCTCTTCCTCTGCTTATACTCCTAATTGTTTTATTTCATCTACATATAATGAATTATGTTGGTCCCCTTCCACCTCTGCCTCTTTCCAAAGACTGCCAGTAGAAGTAATAGGGGAAAGCTTATGTAGCAAAGCACCATTTCCTATAGAGGCTGAAGGATTCCAGAAGTACATTTTAGGTCTTTAAGTATATTCCAGGTCTGGAAACACATAACCAAGAAATGCTGCTCTTGCACTCTCAGCTAAGCAAATAAATCTTTGTAACATTCTCAGTTAATCATCCAGGCAGTGAACAGGTATCACAATGGAGAGAACAAGCAGAACCTATCCTTTGATGGATTGGGTAGGTTTAACAACCAAGTTCTTGTAATCAGTATAAAATAGCTTGGGACCTGCATTTTGCTGGCAAAAAGTAAAGGAAGGTGATTGGCTAGCTGTGTTGCAGCTAATGCCCGTGCATGACAAGCTGTAATAAGGAGATGGATCTCCAGTGATGGAGATGACACAGTGCCAATTATTTCCCAAAATAAGTATTTCTAACTGGATCAATGGCAATTTGCAGGCTTCACTGTGCATCTGGATTAGACTATGACACATTTTAAGAGAAAATGCCCGGCCACCTGGTCAATGCAACCACTGCCTTTAAAACTCCTTTTGCTAAGGTCAGGACTGCAAAGCCTAGTCTCTGCTGTAGTGCTAATAAACTGTTTGGAAAACAAAGAAGCCAAGAGTTGCTTATATTGCATCTTACAACTTCTGGGAAGGCCTAAGTATCTTCCAAATGATGTATTTGGCCATTTCTGTAAATCACATTGGAATCTGCCTCTTACCATCCACTGATTAAAGGCTGCAAACCAGTGCTTAAAAAGATTGCATTCATTTGCCAAAAAGATGAGATCATTCTTGATGGCTGTGCATTTGTACTTGCTTCTGTTTCCAGAAGTTATAAGCATGGACCCTTCTGGCAAAAGGGCTGGATTTGCTGTCTTTGAGTAAAATGAGGCTGCATCCGTCATGTAAAAGGAACTGGATTGTGAAAATGGAATGTAATCCCCTATTTATACATGCCCAAACATCCACCGTGTTTCTTCCCCGTGATTTTAGATACAGAAAGCAACACTATTGAAGGTCCTTCTAACAGGACTTTTACTAGTCCATAACAGACTGACAGTCCTGGAGACCAAAGTCCCCTATGAACTAATTCAAGTGTAGTATTAGCAGCAACATTTCTGTTATCTCTGGGCAGGTCTACACAAGATGCTACCGTGTATTGGTTACTGTGCCTTTATTTAGTACTTAAATTGTCCCCATCCTGATTGCCTTAGCAATGAAGTTCTTAATTTATTTAGTGATACATTTATTAACTTAGAGGCTCAAAATTGTTTTCATATCATTAGAATGAGTTTGGCTTGGTCTGTTTTTATCCATTTACTTAGTTATTCTTAATAGAGTAGAAGTCTTGTTGCCCAGAGCCTTTGTTGTGTAGCTTCACATCCTGATCAAGTGCCCTTCCTGAATGCATAGATAAACCCCCCTAAAGTAGGGTTATGCAATTATTTGTGTCCATGGGCCACAAGCAGTTTTGGGGAGCTGCCGCAGGCCAGTCAGCTCCTAATCCTAACCCCACCTTCCCTGCAACATGTTGGAGCCCGAACATCCTGCAGCTCCTCCCTGCCACTGCCAACAGCGCACAGCCTCAGCCTGCCTCGTACCCACTCTAAACTCTACCTGGTTGGAGTGGGCCAGCCAGAACCCATGCGCGCAGGCCTCACCTCAGCCTGCCGCTGCTCCAGAAAGCCCGCCCATGCTGAGCAGTGGCAACAGCTAGGCAGAAGCTGCTGCTCCGCAAAGGGAAAAGTGGTCCCTCCCCGCACCGCTGCCAGGTTTGTTACAACTACTCAGAGCCCATACCCAGGGGGCCCTGCAGCTGCTCTCTGCTGCCATCACTGCCACTTCCAGGCCACCCAGCAGGGCAGCACTAGCAGTGCAGAGGAGCTGCAGGGCAGCCTGGGTGCAGGCTCTGCGCTGCAGCAAGAATAACTTGTCAGTGGTGAGGGGGAGGGGCCGCTTTTCACCCGTGCTCAGCAGCGGTTTCTGCCCAGCCATCACCTCAACTGCTCCTGCCGCTGCTCTGTGGGCTGGCAAGTCCAGAGTAGGTGCAAGGTAGGCTGGGGTTGGGGCTGTACACATGGGTTCCAGCTGGTCCAGAGCTGGTTTGCTATGCCAGGCCAAGTCCAGAGTGAACACAAGATGGGATGGATTGTGGCTGTGCATGCAGGTCCCTGTTAATACCACAGGGTTGGGGCTAGCAGTGGCAGCAGCGGGAAGGGGCCACCACTGCCTGGGCTGCCTAGAAAGGCAGTCTATTTGTAGAGCTGCCCCAGCCTCACTACCTGCCCATTGCATGGTCCTGATGGCGGGATGCTCCACAGGCTGGATGGTGCCCAAGTCAGGCAGGACCAGAGAACCCACCGCTGGCCAGACAAAGTCCCTCTGCAGGCCAAATTCGGCCTGCAGGCCATATTTCGTCTACCCCTGCCCTAAAGCCTCTCTCAAATTCTCACTTCCTTCCAGCCAAAAAGGACAGAAGTTTGCTGCTGTCTCCTTACCCACTCCATCCCCTGCCCCACAAGCTGAAATGCAACTGGACAAGAGGAATACAAATGCCACCACATTTTAGAGAAGTCTTGGGGTCCCACCAGTCAGAAGAGAGCTAACTCTCAGCCAGGGCCTCATTGACAGTTACTTTACTGAACCAGTGCTGGCAGCAATCCTTCTGAAGAGATGCAAAGCACCATTTGCCTCTAAACTACAAAACTGCTGCCTAAGTACCATTCCATCCCCTTCAGGCATCTTAATTAAAATTACCAGCCCTATTAAACAGCAGTCCCAGACATTAAACGCCATCAAGCTTTATTTGGTTCCCTAAGAAATATCTTAATTAAGTGGATCTGCTGTAAAAGTGAAAGGGAAATAGTTGAGTACACTCTTATGCTTCTATTACAGGGGCGGGCAATTATTTTGGGCCGAGGGCTTCTTACCCAGTTCTGGCAAGCTGTCGGAAGGCTGCATGGGTAGCCCCAGCCCTTGACAGGTGCCCTGCCTCCTGGTCACCTTCGGACCAATCTCCCAGGGCCAGCACCAGTGGGGCCCAGAGCAAGGTGCAGGTTGGCAGGGGTCTGTGGAGCTGGGCTGGGCTGCACCAGCAGGGAGAGGAGGCAGCTGGTGCAGCTCCATAGAGTACCTGCCGGCCAGGACCCTATACCCCTGCTGCTCTGCTCTAGGCTGTGCTGGTGCTGGCCCTGGGACACTGGGACAGGCCCTGTGCTCCCATGCCTGATCATTCCTTGTGCCCCCAACCCCCCAGCCCCACGGTACAGACAGGGAGGCAGTGCACAGCCCTGACCGCCTGCTCGTCAGCAGGAAAGGAGCTGGTGCAGAGCATGGGGAAAGCAGCCCCTCACCCACCCTGTAGCCAGAGCTCTTTGATGTAGCCTCTCGAAGCCAGTGTGGGGCTCTCCTCAGGAGACACAAGCAGCCCCACACGGGCTGCAAACAGCTGCAGTGCAGGGCACTGGCTACGGGGCGGGCACAGGCCCACTTTCCCCCCACTCAGCACCAGCTTGTAACCCACAGCCGCTGCCAGCCTGGGCCTCATGCCACTTGCTGTGCTGGGCACCTTTTGTTGCTGCTGCCTGCCTGCAGCTCCCATGCTGGGCAGCCCAGAGGTGATGGTGGCAGCCTCACTGCAGCCTACAACGGTGCAAGCTCTGTGGCACTGCAAGCAGGGGGGCCGCAGCTGCTGCTGCTGCGGCGCAGCCCCGACGGGTGACCCCGGAACCATGCAGAGCCCAGGCTGGCAGTGGGGGCGGGTTACAAGCTGGTGCTGAGCAGGAAAAAAAGCAGCCCTGTGCCCACCCTGTGGCCAGTGCCCTGTGGTGCAGCCACTCACAGCCTACGTGGGGCTGCCTGTGTTTGCTCAGGATAGCCCCGTGCAGGCTGCAAGTGGCTGCAGCAGGGAGTGCCAGCCACGGGGCGTGCAAGGGGCCACTTTTCCCCGCACCCCACACCAGCTCCTTCCTTGCCCTTCCCCACAACTTACCTAAGGTTCTGGCGCCAGGGCAGCCATGTGGTCCCAGGCCAGAAGCCCCTGCTGGGGCTTCCAGCTGGGGTAGGACCAGGTGGGTCCTGCTGTTGCAGGAGCCCACCAAGGATTCCCCTGGGTCCTATTGCCCCTGTCAAAAATGACAGGAACCCAGCACAGATAAATTTTAATTTTCAAAAAAATTTTGCAGCTGGCAGAGCCCCATATAGAATGGACTTTTGGGCCATATTTTGCTCACCCCTTCTCTGGTACAAAGGTACAGATAGGTTGTCATACTGTCTTGACTACATATCACAACCTGCAATATCTGGTGAAGTAGGCTCTGGTGAAGTAGTACTACTGTCCTAAACTACATTTCCTATCTTGAATTGTTCCTGCCATGTGTCTGTACTGTGATACTGTCCAAAAACTACACATCCCAGATGGCATTGTTTCTACCTCTGGTCCTCATTTAACTTCATGTCCCAGAATGCATCATTCTTGTCAGGCAACCTCTCCACATCCCAGCTTGCTTTATTTTTGCCATGTAGCCTAACCTGTAACCTTGAAGTATATACATCATTACATTTCCTTTTGAAATCCAGGCTAGAAATATTTTCCCTTACCTACAACCTGGAAGTCTGTCTTATTACAACTTGCCATTATCACCTGTATAACTTTTTTTCCCTCCATCAGCTCAGCTCCACCCCAAGTTACAGAAAGTTTCTAAAATTACTGACATTGGTGGTGTCTCTATTTGAGTAGCCCTAGATATACAGAAATACCCTCTGACCTCACACTGGCTCAGAAAGCTCATTTAATTTGCTCCCTCCCTGAAAGTCCTTTATTTAATGCAGAATTTCACTGTAAATGCTTTGCTGTCTTATGACACAAAACTGTGGGGAGAAGTTGACATACTGGAGGGCAGTACTGCCTAGGAAATGACCTGCTTGGAGGCACGGAAGCAGAAAGGGATCTTGGAGTCCTAGTGGACTCCAAGATGAACATGAGTCGGCAGTGTGACAAAAGTCATCAGAAAAGCTAATGGCACTTTATTATGCATCAGCAGATGCATGACAAACAGAACCAAGGAGGTGATACTTCCCCTCTATCAGGCATGGTCAGACCGCAGTTGGAATACTGTGTGCAATTTTGGGGGGCCGCACTTCAAGAGGGATGTGGATAACCTGGAGAGGGTCCAGAGAAGGGCCACTCGTATGGTTAAGGGATTGCAGACTGTAACAGGAGGGACAGCAGGGTTGCCGTGCTAGCCCTTGCCGCCTCCTTTACTGTGCCAAGCTTTGGACTTGTACCCTCCTATTCTCGCCCGCCATGACTTTGATGATATATGTTTTTATAGGGAGGCTACCTCTCCTCCACTTGGCCACAGTCCTCCTGTTTTGGGTGTCCTATGTACCTAAGCCTTGCAGGCCTTCTCTGTACTCCACCCTTCTCACTAGGGCCTTCTCTGTACTGCTGCCCCTCTCCTGGGGCTCTCTGTGCCCACACTGGGGCCTTCTCTGCAAGGTTGCCCTCTTCCCAAGCTGTCCTCTACAAGTTTGCCCTCTCCCTGGGCTGGGCTCTGGAGCTGGGGTCTGTACCCCCAAACTCCGTGCCCTCACTGGGGCTGGGGTCCTCACTCTACTGTGAGTCCCCTATGAGGCCTCCTCCATCCCCTTATAGCCTCACCCAAACCACCGGTGTTAAACAAAACTGCAACATAAACTCAAGCCTCTTGGCTACAACTTAAGCCTAAGCCACTTGGCTGTAATGACACTGCTCAGACATCTTGGAGCTGCTACCCTTTACCCTGCTAGCGGTACCTGCAGTCAGGCTTCTCCACACATCATTGCTTCAGGAACTTCTCTCTCTCTCTGGCTGCTGGTAGGGAGCTCCTTCTGTCTTGGATGCTGGTAGGGAAAAACTGCCTCTGGCCTGGCCTGGCCTGGCCTGGCCTGGCCTGGCCTGGCCTGGCCTCAGCTCAGCTCAGCTCAGCTCAGCTCAGCTCAGCTCAGCTCAGCTCGCGCTCGCCCTCGCCCTCGCCCTCGCCCTCGCCCTCGCCCTCGCCCCCCATAAGAGCTAGGCCTTGCCCCTTATAGCCGGCTAGACAGGTGTAACCCATTAACCCCCTTTTTGTTGCCTTGGCAACCAGCACCTGATGAGCCTTCCTGGCTCTCCCAGTAGCAAGCATCTTAGTGTCCTGCTACACAGACCAAACCCTATGAGGAAGGAGAGACTGGGGCACCTGGACCTCTTCAGCCTCCGCAAGAGAAGGTTGAGAGGCGACCTTGTGGCTGCCTATAAGTTCATCACAGGGGCACAGAAGGAAATTGGTGAGGCTTTACTCAGTAAGGCGCCCCTGGGGGTTACAAGAAATAATGGCCATAAGCTAGTAGAGAGCAGGTTTAGACTAGACATCAGGAAGAACGTCTTCACAGTTAGAGTGGCCAAAGTCTGGAATGGGCTCCCAAGGGAGATGGTGCTCTCCCCTACCCTGGGGGTCTTCAAGAGGAAGTTAGATGGGCATCTGGCTGGGGTCATCTAAACCCAGCACTCTTTCCTGCCTATGAAGGGGGTCGGACTCAATGATCTGTTGAGGTCCTTTCCGACCCTAGCGTCTATGAATCTATGACACTTGTCTTCACCCATTCTCTCATCTTCTGTCCAACATTGACATTCTGTTTCATTCTGTTCATGTTCTGTTCACTTTCAGTCACACGTTAGCAACACACATATCCTATGTTATGTGCTTGCTCTACCATCCTTTTCCTCCCAGGTGAAGTATGTACATGGGCCTGTCTTGTTTTGGAAGAATCAAGGTTTGGGAGATGAGGTAATGCCATATTTTCTAGCATAAATCATACATCTTTTCCCCCCCAAATTGGAGCCCATGTATTAAATGGGAAAGCTGAAATAAAAGCACTCTGTCTTGATTCCTGCTCCACAGTGCAGGAGCTGTTACATTACTGTTCAGACAGCTGAAGGAGTCAATTTACTTAATGGCTCATTGTTCTTCCCTCCAGAGGTGTTAGTGATCATCTCTCCTTTTAATAGTCCCAATATTCCTCTAATCTAGTTTACAAGACCTAAATGTGCTGAATGAGAAGCTAAACATGAGAAGCTAAATTTAGTTTTTGTTGAATCTGGTAATGGCAATGAAGACATAGCTTTATGTTCTTAATATATTCTGTGCTTGCTACTCTTTCCCACACTTGTGGTCCGGTCATTTTATTTTAGAATGCCTTTGGACAAATATAGCAGCTGGTGACAAAGATAGGATCACACAATCGTGTAGGTCCTAGTATACCCAGAGGTGTGCCCTGTTCACAAGTGGAAGGGATGGGGTGGGCAGTCAAGAGCACTGTGAGAAGGGTCTGCCACCAGGGACCAGTTCCCTCTTTTCTCTATAGAGCCAGGCTGGGACAAAGCAGTTAACTAAATACAAATTTATTACTGTTTACCAAAATCCTTTAAAAAAAGGAAATAGTTATTGATATACAACTTATATAAATATTTACAGCTATAAAAACATAGATAAATATATATAATAACCACAGGTAAATATAGCTGGGCAAAAAAACAGGTATCCACAGATAAGTTTGAGCAAAAACAATAACACAATCAAACCTCAACTCACATAACCCACAGAAATAATGACAACATATCTATCTATCTATCTATCTATAACATGGGAGGTGCAAGATTTTCCTGACCTTCAAGCACCCTTGTGGCAGAGACTATTTACCATTCCCCTAGGTGGCAACCTTGGCACCCCCCAGGGGGAGAAGGGTCCTACTATCTCCTCAAGTCTAGATGGGTCCACCTGGTCCCTGATCCTGCTGGATTCCCCTTTCAGGGCCTCCCCCCTGGGGAGGGGGACCTGTTCCCCTGTTACTCATGGATCCCAGGGAGCAGGCTAGGAGGAGTTCCCGGAGCCTTGGGTGCCTTGTTGGGGCCATCCAGTGCCCTGCCTTCTGTCCTCTGTTGGGGCTCGGGGTGCCTTGTGTGGGTCATGATGCCCGGGCCTAGCCTTGCCTTCTGTCTTCTGTTGGGGCTCAGGCCACCTCCTGTGGGTTCTGAAACCTGAACTGCTGGTCCTCCATTGTACCCCACTAATGCTTCCAGGTGTCCATCCTCATGCTGGGGAGGGGGTTGCAAACCTGAGCAGGGTGGCACCGCTCCCAGGGTTTGGGATGCATGCACTGGGGTTCTTGGCTGTACGCCAAGGGTAACAGACGTGAGCCACCACATGCGGCTCTTAGGGTCTGGTTGCCCCATGCACCACTATGTGCACCAAGTATCCTGGGACCCAAGCTGCCTTCTGCAGCTTCCAGGGTTGGACCTATGCTCTGGGCTGTGCACCATGTGAGGGCCTCAGCATGCTCTCAGTAATATATAGGCTCACTGCCCTTCAATGCAAATGTGACAGGTGGGCAGGGCCAGATGTCCCACCCCTTAACCCCATCCCTTTCCCCTTATATGGTGTGCAGCATCAGCAGCCCCACTCTGACCCCAGTCACATGGTGTGTGACATCAACTCCGCCCCTGACCCCAGTCATGTGGTGTGTGACATCAGCAACTCTGCCCCCACCCCCAGCCATATGGTGTGTGACATCAGCATCTCTGCCCTGACCCCCAGTCATGTGGTGTGTGACACCACCACCACATGGTCCATGACATCAGAAGGACAGCCCATGCACACCCCCAAAGCCCAAACCCTCATGCTGCAAGGACCACTCTAGATCACATGGTACAGTTATGACCTATCAGGTCCCAGACTGCTCTAGCCCCCAGAACACAAGTGTGGCCTATGGGGTGGCAGAGGGGTGGTGTCACCCCTCTAACAACTTGTCCCACCACCCCTGACCAATTGGCAGGGGTTTCAGAGGCCTCAGACCTTCCCCACAATGATGCTGAACCAATTGGAGCAAGTAGAGGGGCTGGGATTTAGGCTGCAACCCCACCAGGTCTATCTGCTTTCCCAAATTACCCCTCTGTTTGTCTGAGACAGGGGGGCAGACATGGAGGAGATTCAGCAGCATGAGCTGGATGCCAAGTCCACCAAACAAGACCAGAGACTGTGACAGAACTCAAGCAGTCCGTATCAGAACCGCCTATGTAGAGCATGGACAACTATCTCAAGAGGCTCTGCTGAGGTGACTAATTTAGATGATTTTTGTGGGGATGGTTTTCTTGTAACTGTCTGGGCCTGTGTTAATAACCATATTTTTGCAGGAAGATGATGCCTTCATAGAGATCTTTCAAAACCTGCACATTGGCACCCTGCCAAAAGTAAAGGTCTTTTGCGTTAACTGTTTTTGTTCACGTCCAAAAGAGAGCAGTTCGAGACCAAGACTGATGGCAACATTTTTGTCCAAAGACAATGACTGTTAACCCTGGCTTTGAGCCTGTGGAGATTGCTGAGCAGGGCTATGAGCCCATGGAGGTCAGCAAGCAGGGGAGTATTCATGGGCTATTTTCAAATAAAAAAGTATCCCACCTCCCTGTTCAGAAGAAGGTTTCTTGCATGATCTGGTTTTGAACAACTGTTCAAGATGAGGCTGAAGACCTCGTTAATGTTGTATTTCTTACCTGCTTAATAAATCTTGCTTTACCGTGGTTTAAATATGTCCTCAAGCATTTGAATGCACCACACGGGTGTTAGTGTGGGGTGGGGGTGGGGGTAGTGGTTACCAGACATGTCTACACAGGAGGCTATGTTAAAGGAAGTTTATTACTCTCCTGATGAAGCTGGCAGTTTTGGTGGGGTGAACACACTTTTTGAAGCCGCCCAAAGGCACAATAAGCTTCTGAACAGAAGTGGGGTGACCACCTGGCTTTCAGATCAGGACACTTACACCCTACACAAACCGGCAAAAAGATGTTTTAAAAGAAACAAGACTTGTTTCAGATATTGATGTGCAATGGCAGGCAGATTTGGTGGATATGCAAGTTTTCCAAGCACGATCATGGGGTTAAGTTCATCTTAACAGCGATAGACATATTAGCAAAGCAGGCCTGAGCCATGGGTCTAAAAGACAAGTCAAGCAGGTAAATAGCTCGGGCCTTTAGAACCATTTTTACAGAGGGCCGTGTACCTCAAAAATTACAGACTGATTGGCGGAAAAAACTTTCAAATATGTCTTTAAGCAAACTGTTAAAACGTGTAATTTTTACCATTTTGTGACGAATAGTGAAGTGAAAGCAGCGGTGATAGAGAGGTTTAACAGAATATTTAAATCAAAGATGTGGAGGTATTTTACAGCCCACAACATCTTTCACTAAATTGATGTGTTACTGGAGTTTATGAAGAGTTACAACCACAGTTTTCACAGAACTGTCCACACCAGGCCTGCTGACGTGAACTTCTCCAACTCTCCACAGGCGTGGAGAACCACGTACAGGGACTATTTCAGAATAAAATCAGCAGCGCCCATGTTTAGAAAAGGAGACCATGTGAGGGTGTCTAGGACCAAAGGGAGGTTTGAAAAAGGTTGTGAACAAACATTCACCAATGAGATTTTCATAGTGGATGAAGTCCTTAGATGCATGCAGATACCTGTATACCACCTAAAAGATTACGAAGATGAACTTATTGACCATTCTTTTTACCCTGAGGAACTGCAAAAAGTGAACCCCAAACAGAACAGAGTTTACAGGGTTGAAAAAGTTCTAGCAATGACAGGAAAGGGAAGAAAGAAGTGGTTGCTGGTGAAATGGTTGGGGTGGCCGGCTAAATTTAACAGCTGGGTGGAAGCCTCCCAAGTTTGTAACATGTAGGGGTACCTCAGTTAGAACACCGAGATGTGTGATGGCGGCTTTTACATCACTTTGCCCAGAAACACTTGTGCCAGGATTTTTCCACAGAACACCAGCTTCAACTTGACCATACAGCTGATTAAACCTCTGGATCTGCTGGGGAACTGGGAGATAGGGTCAGCAGAAATACAATACCCGCACAGCTGGAACAACATCAGCGAAGACACTCCTTTCAAAATCATTTCTAGGACTAAAAAATGGGAGTACCTCCTGCCTCGGGGGTATTATACAACCATCACAGAGTTACTGGATCTTATGAACAATATTTTGTTGCCACCCACCCTACTCCACCTGAATTAGTTATGCTCTATTATCAGGTGAGCAGAAAAATTAGACTGAAAGCCAGCAATAACTGTTGTGCTTTTTCTACCGGTGGTGAATTAGCCTCTATTTTGGAATTGCTACCCAGGTCCACTTTTAAAAAAAACCCTTTACAGCTGATATTACCAGTGGGTTCAATTCGCTGTATGTCTTCGCAGACACTGTGGAACATCAGCTTGTCAGGGAGTTTTCAGTTCCTTTGCTATGCTGCGTCCCTGTCCGTGGAAGCAACAATGAGTTTGTCACCATCACACATAACAACCTGTATTATGTCCCCTTCAGTCAGCACCACATCGACACAATCAGCATTGAAATAAAAATGGATCAGAACAAACACATCTCATTAAGCTATGATAAGGTGATTGTTAAGCTTCACCTATGGCCCTGGAAAACTTTGAGATTTTAAAATAGTAAAAGTATGATTGTGATGGTAAAAAAATATGGGGACCCTAACTTGTACAGAAATTATTATAAAGCTCAGGCCAGGTATGGTCTTCCCAGATATCAGGGGGGGCCCATGATGTACAGGGTTAGTGTGGGAGTCATATTTTGCAGCCTTTTTAGAAAAGCCATTCCGCTTTTGAGAAGGGGTCTGGAGATTATTAAGCTCCATGAGAAAAATGCAGCACAAAACATAGCCAAAGACATGATTGGTTATGTCTCCCAAGCTGTCCTGGATAAGGTGGTCAAGCCGGCAAAGCAGGAGGGGTCCAGCCTCATGTATATTCAAAGAAAGAGCCTTCAAAGAAAGACAGATGCACCAGAGTCTAGACGTGCAGGACCTCCTCAACATCTTAAAAAGAAGAGAGTAAATCACAAAAAAACAAGAAGCAGCCTGGGAGAAAGAAGGGGTGCTCTCCTGGAGGAAACAGAAATATATTTTAACTGCCATGGCCTGTATTCACTGTGAGTCTGAAGAATGAGCCAAATCCGAACTGCATGCATTTCAAATAGCCCCTACACAGACATTCATTAAGAAAAGCCTGAATGTTGAGATCCCCCACTCTCGGCTATTACCATGTGATGGGCTAGCTGGTAGTGATTCAGCCTAGGGGTTTTGAAAGGATAAAAGATGATTGGAGGACTGGGGATTCCCTTTTCTCACCAATCAGGCCTCAGAGATTCACCTTTCATTACCCCTGATTGGTCCCTTGGGTCGGCTGGAGGAGGATAAAAGGGGCGGTGCAGCTGACTCAGGAGAGACCAGTGAGGGATCACAAGGAAGGAATTTCAGAGCTGGCAAGAGCTGAGCCAGCGGGGCAGAAGCAGTTGCCCCAGAAGAGCCTGAAGAAGTGGGACCTGCAGGCAGCAGTTGGACCCTCAGCAGTGTGGTGTACAGCCAGCAGGAGAGGCTCCCCGCTGGGCTCCAGGATCCCCTGTGAGAGGCTATGGCCAGCAGGAGAGGCTTCCCAGCTCTGGCAAGGATCTGAGCAGAGATCCGAGAGGTTCTCAGCCCTGCTTCCAGCTCCTCCAGCAAGAGGCCAGGTAACTCAATGTGAGGCAGGGGCTCCGGGAAGGTGAAGATCCCTAGCAGCTTAGAGCAGTAGCAGCACTGGTGGCTGTGTGGTAGAGTTTCTGTCTACCACATGGGAGAGCTGCATTTAAGTCCCGGTTGGGATGATTTAGGGTGAATGAAGTGTCAGGGAGGAAATCTTGTTGCAGTAGAAATGTGTCATTGTGTTTTCCCTCTTTCCCCCACCTCCAGGTACCCAGGCCCTGTACTTCTTGTTTTGATCGTTTTGTATCTGGTGCCTTTTATACTTCACCAACCAGTATTGTTTGATCTGCTGTTTGTTCTTCATATTTTGATTAACACACTCTTTTGTTCCCCTTCCACCATCTTGCATAGGCAACAAAGAGTGCTGGGTCTAGATGACCCCAGCTAGATGCCTATCTAACCTCCTCTTGAAGACCCCCAGGGTAGAGGAGAGCACCACCTCCCTTGGGAGCCCA
>JAGPOW010001327.1:7913686-7969129 GCA_030014935.1 Caiman crocodilus | reverse complement strand
CAGCAGCAGAGCATCCTCTCCTCCTCCGGCAGGCCCGTCCCCCGGCGAAGCTAGTTTAAAGCCCGCCGCACGAGATCAGCCAACCTAGAAGAAAGGAAATGCTTACCTTTGGGCGATAGATGAAGTCCATCCTCCGCCAGCATGCTCCACATAGAAAAATGCGGGCTGTGATCAAAGAATATATATTTCTTGAAAAAGAAGACATGAAACACATCATGAAGCATGGTGAAAAGGCAGGTGGCCACACTGGCTAGCCTTCAGGGAGGGGTAGAAGAGCAGGTAGAGGGAGAGCTGTAAGTTCTCCCCCACCAAACTGAGATGCAGCCTCTTTCCTCCAGCTAAAATGGATGAGATCTGCTACAGGCAGCAAGGGGAGGGTAGCAGTTGCACAGCCACTGCCTGTGTCCGAGACTGCATCCTGTCCATATGCAGCAGCCTCCACCCCCACCATGATGACAACCACAACCAGAAGCACTAGCACAGTAGCCTACTTCATCCTTTTGTCACTTCTCATCCTGAGCCTTCCAGTGCCAGAAGAAGAGCTGGTGCTGGATCTGGATCTTAGTGCCATAACAAGGGAAATTCTGGGGAAGGAGGGGGAATCATCTGAGTTTGTCCTTGACACCCCTCAAGTTTCCTTTCAAGCCAGGTCTCCTTCCCCAGAAGGCACTTTGGAGGAGGCTGATGTAAAGGTGGAGGCAAGTGCTCAGCTGAGTCCGCTCCTCCTCTTGCTGTGCCTCTGCCTGCTGAGGAAGGGCAGCATCCACACATGCATCCACACCCTAGAAGTGAGTGGGTAGTGTGGTCTGGGATCATTTTGAGCTGTCAGATGATCCCACATATGCTTTCTGCCTGCACTGGTGAGCCAAAACCAGCTGGGGCAAGGGACCAAACATATGACCACCATGGGGATGCTGATGCATCTCCGCAGGCTCCAGACCCTTACTCTTGCTCCTCCCCAGCCTGGCACCAGCAGGTGAGTGTCCAAAGGGAAGTCCCCCACTCATTCCAAAGCCCCCTTCCCCCCAAAGCAGAAGCAGACCGCACTGGAACAGCAGGGGAAAGGCAGATAGAAAGTGGGGTGTGTTGCAAGGCCGGGTGAATTCACCCAGAGCACTGGGGAGACGCTTGCTGTTGATGGCCAGCCCTTCTCCTTCATTGAGCAGCCAGGGTTCAGGCAGCTCATGGCACTTTCATTCCCATCATACCACGTGCCCGCACATATCACCTTCAGTAGGAAGGTGGTGCCATCCCTGTATGCATGGCATACTTGAGGGAGAAGCTGCATAAGGCAGGTCTGCAGGTGGCCTTACACTTCACCTCGGACATCTGGAGCAGCTGGTGTGGAGATCAAACCTACCTCTCCCTCACAGGGCACTGGTGTGACCAGTCAAGCCATTGGTGGGCTCTCCTTCAAGCTGAAGTGCTGGATGAGTCCCACACAGCAGCAGAGATCATGGGGCCATGAACAACCTGGTGCAGGCATGGCTCACTGGGCAGGATGAGCTCACGCACAGCTTCATGGCCACCAACAATGGGACCAATATGGTAAAGGTGGTTCATGATGCCAACTTTGTTGGCATCTGTTGTGTGGTGCACAAGTTGCACCTTGTTGTCAGGGATGCCTTGGAGGGGGGACAGGGATGTTGGTGATGGTGCCAGCACCACCTGCAAGCTCATTTCCAAATGCAGGAAAGTGGCAGGCTACTTCCACCAGAACATCAAAGGGGGCAAGATGCTGCAGGACAAACAAATAGAGCTGAACATCCTGAAGCACAGAATCATGCAGGATGTAGAGACTTGGTATAACTCCACATACCTGATGCTTGAAAGGCTGGTGGAGCAAAAGTACATCCATGAGATGGCTCTGCTCAGGGAGATCGGTATCAATGACCCCCTAAACAAAGCTGAGTGAAATAGCATCTCCCGGATCTTGATGGTCTTCAAGCCCTTCCTCGAGGCCACCAAGAGCCTCAGTGCTGCTGATGCCCTCCTTAGCCAGGTGATCCCCCTAGTGAGGGAGCCTAATGGAGAGCTTCCAGGGGATCAATGTTCCTGGCTGGGGCAGGCCGCTGTCACCAGAAGTGCAGACACTGGTGAGCTGGCTGAAGGAGGGCATCAGGAAATGGTTTGATCCCTTGTGGTCCAGTACAGCCCATGTGCTGGCCATCATGTGTGACCCAAGGGTGAAGAGCACTGTATGTGGCAGCCAAATACTGAATCAGTGGACAGAGGTACTTGTAAAGAAAGGGAGGCAGAATGGCAGAGGCGGGGGAACATGGAACAGGGGGATCCACTGTCTTACGCTAGCATGCCATCCACAAGCCAGTCTTGTCCTCCACCACAGGCACTGCCAATATGAGCTAAGGGCAATGGCTTCTATGGTGGGGTCCAGAGCCACCAGACCCCAGCATCAGGCAGGTAGCACCTACACCTTGGTGGCTGCCTATCTTGCTGAGGATGTGGAGCCGCTGTGGTGTGACCCCTTGGCCTACTGGGCCACAGCCACAGCCTGGTGTGGCCAAATCTGGCCACAGCTGCCTGGCAACACCTGTCCTGTCCACCAACCAATGTGCCAAGCAAGAGGGTGTTCAGCATTGCTGGGGATGTAGTGACACCCCACCGCACCTGCTTGGATGCTGGTTTGGTGGAGCAGCTGGTGTTCCTGAAGGTGAACCTCCCACTGCTGGGGTTCCCCAGCTCCAGGTGAAGATGGACTGAATGCCACCCTCCTCACTCTGTCCACACCTATTTCCTTTTTTCCTTGTTTTAAAAACCAGGTAATGCCCCGTGCTCAGCTGGAGGGGACACTAACTGCATCACCAGCCAACAGGGGAAGAACATGTCCCTGCTGAGCTCATTCCTCTGCCAGGATGAACTTGGAAGTATGGGAGGAGGTCCCAGCTCCTGGACATAACCACTAAAACTGCACCTTGCCAGGGTAGGGAGGCCTGGTGTGACTGCTGGTGGCACGGCAGCCCCATAAATGTCAGGACCAATAATCCTCTGGTGAAAGGTGGGTAGGAGGTGCCATAGCCTCAGGCTAACACACACAGTTCTGGCTGGGGAAAGCCCAGACCTGTCACGTCTTTGACAGGCCTTATACTTGCTGGTTGCTGTGCAGTTGTGAGGCTCCCAGTGTGCTCAGCTTAGCTGCCCAGGATGCCAGCTTTTGGGTTGAAAAACCCTTTGTCAGGATGAGGACGTACCTGTAATTGGTATGTCTCCTGGTCCTGGATGGAAGGAATAGTAAGAAGCTAGAGGCTGCCCTGGCTCACAATGCAGGCAAGGAAGCCAGTCAGTGAAAATGGAAATGGAGGCATCAGGGGGTGAGGGACAGGCTGGGGTGGGAGGTAGGGGGCAAAAGGGGATGTAGCAGCACAGGTCAAAGTGCAGAGGTACCTGGGGAATCAGATATCTGCCAGGTTGCAGCGTGTCATAATTCCACTTTCTAATCTATTTCGATTCCATGAGTTTCTGTACCTACTACCTAGGAGGCTGATGAAGTGCAGTTCATAGGCCCAGCTCTGATCAGTGGTTTGTAATTTCAAAGAAGCACCTAACCTCATCACCAGATCTGAAGTTAATCTGAGCTAGTAACAAAACTATTACTATGTTGTGTTAGAAAAACTTCTCACAGTGATAGAAAAAGGAAAGAAACATCATGTGAGCAAATTCAAGGCCATTAGCTGCTTGCAAGAAACAAGGCCAGCTGATATTGCAAACACCTGTTTGAAAAGTTTGAAAATGAAAAGTTCAGATTACATTCAGCCTAAGTTCTGTATAGTCTCATTGGTAAGAAAACTTTAAACAACGCTATAATTCATCACTCTATGAACAGGTGCAACTGTAAAACATAAAATATGACAAGCTACCCAAACAGTCCCCTCCTCGATGGCTAGGTTCACCTATGCCATCACTGCATGGAAGTCAGTCTGGTAATGAAACTCTGCCCCTGCTGCTCAAGATCTGTATGGGTTGCAGCCATCAGCTGACCTCTTCACACAGAGTGATCATTTCACCCCAGGCTTGCCTGACATCCTGCTTATTGAGAGAGCTTGTCATAATATAATTTTTGCAGCTGTTGAGCTTAATAGCGTTCTAGTCTAAAATATAGCCGTTTCATTTTCCAACACAATAAAATCATGAACACAAGTAATATCATTTGTACAAAAAGCAAAATAATAGGATGTAATATTAGATTAAAAAATCCCAATGTCATTAGACTCCATCCAATTAAAGTTTCCCACCAAGAGTGCTGTCCAGCATTCCAGACCTTTTGTTAGTACTGACAGTACTACTGTAAGTACTACTATGCTAATTACTACTGTCAGTACTTCTTTTTTGTTATGTTTGAGCTGAATCACAGTTTCTTGATTGTATTTCTTAATAGATTGGAGTATAGCATGTAGATCAGAGTGGGACAAAACTTGCTACAAAAGTGGCAAATTCAGTCTCATTGGCACTGGGATCATATCCTGATATAGCCATGGTTTAGCTTGGATAGACTGAACAGTCCATCGGGGCAAAAAAATACGTAAAATCATAACCACTAACTGATTAAAAATTACAAAAACATTGATTGACAGAAAATACAAAACTTCATGGTCAATCAAAATATATGGACAATGAGTACACACACAAACACATCTCTTTCCAACATATACTACAACAGAGTGGTTTTCACTAAGGAAATCAAAGGTGCAGTGCTGGACTTCATGTTGTTCATACAGGCATTCATCTTGTGCCAGAAGATTCTGGTCCTCACATACATACCTCTTGATATTAACGGTCCTCCATTTTCTTTGCTGCTTAAATGCCCACTGATGATGGTCGCACGGGTACATCACAACAACTTTACTTACTCCAAGACCCACAGATACTAGTGGATATATGGTGATATGAGTAGTGGCGCTAACAGTAACCACATGAGCCATAATTTGTTGGTTTGATTCACTATAGATAAAAGAAACTAACTTCCACCACCTGGAAAGGTCTTTTTCTCCTTGAGTAGCATTGTTTCAAACAATTTTTTAACGCTCTACTGCAAATGGCTCTGAAGGCCAGAGTGGATGATTTGAGTGACTATGGCTTAAAGCTTGAGCCTATATACAGGCTAAGGCTAGAGAAACATTGTACCAAATTAATGTATCGATTGGTGCAACTTGTCACCAGATTTGCCCATCACTTTGGGGTATGCTTATTTATTAGGGATATGTTTCTAGGGTCTTTGTAATTCTATCAATACGCTGCTTGTGTTACTTGTGTTTCTATATGGAGCTGTATGTCTCCCTTCTGCAAGCCCTCACCCCCAGTGCAGCTATCTTGCAGGACTCAGTTTCTATGGGGCTCGGTTCCTCCAGTCCCCAAATCAGTCATACACACAAATATATATAGATTAACAGGACACGCCTGACCTGGCCGGGTTGATCAGCACGGACAGACTGACACCCCCCTGTGCCAAGAATCAGTTAATCAGAGCAACCATAAACTGCAGTCAGACACAAGCACACAGGTAAACAGAATACCTCCGAATCCAGCTGGATGTCCAGTAGACACCCTCATGGGCCAGCATTCAGTTCAAAAGGGCATGTCTGAGCCAAACTGGGTCAATCAGCCTGAACTAGCTGATCCCCTTATGTGTTTCAAACTCAGTGCGTCCCAATCTTTCCCCCTAACTGTCCTAGTAGGGGTAGCCTCTTGATGAGCAGACCCCAAAGTATTTTTGGGCTTCACAGGGATCTTTAGCTTAGGTAAAAGAAGCGTTGGTGCAAGTGGGGAAGGAAAGCAGAGAAGGAAACATACACCCAGTTACTACCAGTTTGACTATAAAAGTTATTTATTGCTAAGTATATGAAATATATAATGATACTAGCAGTAATAGACATGCAAAGGAAAACAAACACAGACAATTACAGTACTACCTTGGTTTCACTAAGTATTTGGGGAAACTTAGCTCAAGCTTAACTAATATAGTACAGGTTCAGAAATCTATGCTGAGAGAGAAAAGAGAAAAGAGAGAGCGAGCGAGCGAGAGCTGGAATCTCACCAGTCCAAAGCACTCTGGTTTCAATGCTGACAGATAAAGTTTTTAGCACAACCCTTGAAGGGAGACTGTTTGTTTCATCAAGCTTCTTGGGAACAACAGCGGATGGTATCAGAGAGATTTCTCCTCCTGAAGCACAGTTTGCTACTTTTTTACAGATTTTTATACCCTCAGTTCAGCTTCTTCAAAGCGTTCTTTTAATAGTGTAAATAATTGTCTTTTCTATTGGCAAGGGGTTATCTGGTTTGGAACATCTCAGAAAACTGCAGCAAGGAGTGCCAGCCATAGAGTGGACAAGGAGCGCTTTTCCTAGTGCTCCACACTATCTCCTTCCCCGCCCTTACCCTACCCTGAGGTTTCGGCACCGGGGCAGCCACATGGTCCCAGGCCAGAAGCTCTTGTTACAGCTTCCGGTTGGGGGAGCGGGTGGGGTGGGCTCTGCTGTTGCAGGAGCCTGCTGAGGATTCCCCTGGGTCCTAGTGCCCCTGGTTCCTGTCATTTTTTTCTTTTTTTACAGGAATCAAGGACAGATAAATTTTAATTTTCAAAATTTTTTTAGGGGCCCTGTAGGACAGATAGAATGGCCTTATTGGCTGGATCCAGCCCACGGTCTGTATTGTGCCCACCCCTGGTCTAGTTGAAAGGGCTTCAATCTATTTTGAAAAAGGATGTATTACTACTAAGCAATACCTGTTTCCACTCTTAGTAGCAGGCAGGGATCTGATGTAATCCACCTGTATTCTTGACCAAGGCCCATTAACTCTCTGATGCCTTAGATGTATTTTTCATTTACTAGAATCGGCATTGACCACAGCACAAGGCAAACAATTGTTTACCCATTGCTTGACATGTTGCTTTACAGACAGCCACCATCCTGTTTGAAAGCCTATCTCCATAGTCTTTTTCCACCCTAGGTGCCCTTTCTCATGTACAAACTGTATTAACTCATTTCTGACTTCTTGTGTAACTAACCACTGTCTAGCCTGAGTAGGTGGCTCAATCCTTCAAATCACACCATCCAGTTGTATTATATCATCTCTGCCTAGAAAGCTTTTCAAGTCTTTGTCATTTTCCTGCAATTGTTTTAAATCACCTATGCTCACCCCATCTGATTTTCTTTGAGATTGCTGAGTAAGCATGGCCACCTGCTAGCATTGCTTTCCCTTTCTAGCTACTTCTTTTGCCAGTGCATCTGCCTGGTTATTTTAGAATCCTTCTTTACTCCATGTCTTCTGATGGCCTTGGACATGCCGGATTGCAGTCTTTCCTGATCTATTAACAATAAGCTGATACACCTGTTCCCATAAAGCTGAATGAGCCACTAATTTTCCTTCTCCCATGGTTGCCCATCTGGGCAAAGAACCAAGTTCCTAGTCAGTGCCCTACAAGTCCAATCTGAATCTGTAAAATAGCTACATTTTTTCCTAATGGCTCAACCTCAAGCACTGCCTTAACAGCCTGCACCTGTGCTACTTGTGCAGAATGAGGAGTCACTTGTTGCTGAAACACTTCCTCATCTTGCACCCTAATTCCTGCACATCCAGTATATGGGTTTCCTTCTATGTAGCAACTTGATCCATCCACAAACGAAATGCTCCAGTTCTCCGATTCTGCCTTTTCTAAAGTTAAGCCTTTTTTAACTAACCATTCCAGCCTTTGATACTCTGGTACAGGGCAGTCATGCTCATCCCCTTGTACCACTAACCCATATGATACAGTTGGTATTGTCTGCTGCTGTTCAAAACCAATATCACAAATTATAAGAGCTAGAGTCCACTGAGCCATTCTTTAATTTTTCCAGATATAGTTTACTTTAGACAGGAATGGGCTGTTTGGACTATTACTCTTACCCCTCCTACAATACATTTCCACTTTCTCAACATCCAAATTAATGTCAAACACTCCTTTTTACATGGATTAAAGTTCTGTTCAGGTCCTGCAAGGGTTCTTGAGGCATAAGCCACTGGTCTTTGTTCTTTTCCTTTCCCCTGCAGTAGGGTAGCACCAATAGCTCTCTCAGTAGTTGCCAGCTGCAAGGCAAAGGGTTTTGTCTCATCTGAGTAAGCCAGTGTAGAAGCTTGTACCAGATCCCTTTTTAACTGAATTAAAGCTGCTTGTTGCTCTGGACCCCATTCCCACTGTTTACCGGGGGTTTTTTTGGTTTTTTTTTTTTTTAGGAACTTAACAAGAGATTGACTTCTCTCAGCAAGCTTGGAAATAAAGTTCCATGAGAAATATAATGTTCCCAACAATGCCTACAGGGATGGTAAGTCTGAGTAGGTAATTTGCCTATCTGGAGTTTTTCCATCTTGGTCCCAACATAACTCTTAAGTACTTTACCTCCTTGACTACCAACTGCACCTTAGCTCTATTAACCTTGAATCCTGTTTCCTCAATCACCTGCAACACTTCCCTTATCACTTTTGCTACTTGCTCTTTATCACTTGTATGTATCAGTATGTCATCTACATATGACAACAGACAACTTTGACTACCTGGAGAAAGCTTGTCCCACATCCTTACCACATGTACATGGCATATCACTGGGGCACTGTGAAATCCTTGGGGTACTCGAGTAAAACAATACTGTTTCCCCTGAATGTGAATCCAAATTTGTACCAGCATTCCTGTGCCAAGGGAATGACAAAAATGCATTAGCAAAGTCCAGTACTGAAAACCATTTTGCCCCTCCTGCTATGGCTGCTAGAATTTCAGGGTATTTTGCCACAACAGGAGCTGTGACAGGAATCACTGTGTTCAAAGCTCTGAAGTCTATTGTTAGTCTCCAGGTTTCCCCACCTGCTTTCAGAACAGGCCAAATTGGGAAATTAAAAACACTAGGCATCTGTACTATTACTTCTTGACTCAACAAACTATTTATTGCAGATTATAATTCCACTTCAGCCTCTGATGGATATTTATATTGCCTCCGTGGTGGAGGACTGTAGTCTGGTCCCTTAAATCAGGACACAGGCCTGTATCTTGCCATGTTCTAAATTAACCCTTGCCCAAGCCTTAATCAGACAAGTGGATGCAGGCATTTCTTAACTTAATCAGTTACAACAGGAGTTTTGATAGCCTCACATTGATGCACTGCAGAAATCATCATACTCTTTTCCTCTACTGGCCATTTCTACAGACACCAGTTAGCTAAATCCAGCACTATTCCTCCCTGCTGCAAAGCAGTCATTCCTAAAATTCCATTCTCACCGTCTCCTCCTGGCTTATCCTTCTGTATTCCATATTTTTCCTGAAACATCCACTCTCCTTTTTGAGTCACAATAGGTTGGGTTACTGGTGAGTCCTCTAACCACAGGACACTGTTCCACCTTTTCCTTCATGTCATGTAACTCCTGTCTCAAAGGAACATAAGGACTCAAAGCTTTTGCATCTTCAGGTAATTCCCTACTTCTACTAGGGTCCAGGGAATCTGGATCCAGCCAAATCTTTTCCTCCCAATTATAAGGCTGCCTTAAACCAGCTGTGACAGTCACCACAACTCCCCACTTCTGCAACTGAGCCTGAAGACTATAAAACACCTCTTGACAATGTTGGTGGTTTACCTCTGACCCATTCTCTTCTTTACTGTCCCTTATAACTGCTCGCATTCCTGTTTGCACTTTAGCAAGATTTTCTTTACACTGCTGAAGTTCACTTTCCAATTTCTTAAATTCACTTTTTAATGCATCTTTCTCTTCTGCTATTGCCTTCTGTACAACAACTACCTGCAAAGCTTCTGCAGTCATTTGACAGTGATGATTTTTCAACTGCTTAACCTGTTCTTCCAGATCTCTAACCTGGTCTCTCAATGCCTGTACCTCCTCTTGGGACTAAATAACCATTTCCCAAGCTCCCTCTGCAGCCATCCAGAGGGTCCACCTAGCTGCTGCTTTTCTTTTATGTTTTTTTGGTTGGGGCTTACCATTAGTAACATACAACATGTATGCCTTACATGCATCTTTCAATCCATCCACTCTATGAAAAGCCCCAGGCTTCCATGGACCAAGCCCCTTCCTTTTCACACACTGAAACAACAAACTCTCCTGCTCCTCCTTCTCATCCAGCCATATATTGGGTGTTGGCATTGTACAAGTAGTAACTGTTCTTTTTAATTCCCCAATGAAACTTTCTCTTACTTTTTCAGAAATGTACTCCTGTGTTTTCACTGTCCACAGGACAAACAACAACAATAGTTTCTAGTTTCTCAATGCCTTAATCTGTAAAAGTTGGGACCCTTTCAACAGACAAGATAAGAAACCCATCTCCTCATGAGACTGAATACCATTCATATTTCCAACAGCTCTACATTCATGAAAGGGTTAATCCTGGGGTTCTTTTGCCACGTTCTCCACCAACTGTTCACACCTTGGATCAGCAGATAGTGCTTAGGGATCATTAAAGTACAATCAACTCTTAAATGAAATGTGAAATATAAACACAGACAATTCAGTGTCCTAAAAATCAAAGTCTAACTTTATTAATACAACAAGTATTCTCTCAGCAGTTTCTACATTCAGAAGAGAAAAAACTCTTAGTACAATGATCTCACCCAATCCCAGATGTTACTTTACATTACAGAAAAGACAGCCACTCTGTTCCTGGAGCAAAAGGTGCATCGTTGGCTGGGATGATCCAGACAGGTGTTGAAAGTTGGATTCATGATGTAAATAATGATGATGACACTTAACCTTCTTGCTTTCCCCTTTTAGGGTTTTCTTTAACTTGACTCCTTTGATGACTCCTTGCTTTTGGATTGCTCTTTCTGCAGTCAGCATATTGCTCATATTTTATCCTGTCAGTATATTCCTTTGCTCAACATCCCCATTATGAGCACACCTCTTAATTTGGCCTTTTTCCAGTGTCTTAATTTAAGCATTGTCCATTGGTCTCCTTTATACCCTTTCATTAACATATCCAATCAATTCATCCTTCTGAGTCAGCTGGTTGGTGCCAAGTTCAGTTAATTTGAGCTAGTGACAAAACTGTTACTATGTTGCATTAGAAAAATTTTTCAGCGATGGAAAAAAAAAGAAACAACAATTGAGCAAACTCAAGGCCATAAGCCGCTTGCAGGAAACAAGGACAACTGATATTGCAAACACCAGCAAAATGAAAAGTTCAGCTAACAATGAGACTATACAGAACTTTAGGCTGAATGTAAAGAAAACTTTAAACAATAATTCACCACTCTATAATCAGGTACAACTTTGTGCATAAAATATGACAAACTACCCTAAGAGGGGAAGTGACGTGGAGAACTTACTGGTCATGCATCTGGCACCTGAGACCAGTGCTTGCCAGCAGACTGTCAATGAAATGGGGTATAATCACATCACCACACACCCCCTGGATCAGCCCCTGGGCCTGAGTCTTACAGGAAAGTGACTTCTTGGAAAAATACTGAGCTGCAGCTGGCAACATTTTACTGTCGTAGTACAACAGAGATGGATTGGCACCTGCAGCACAGGATACAGGTCATTCCAATGACCTGCTTATGTGTGGCTCCCATCAAACAACTTCATCTTGTTCTTTCTCTTTGAGCTGGTTTGATATTGCTGCTTCTCCTATTTGTGATGACAGGGTTCTCTGTACTCCCCTCTTTCCCACCACAGTTACTTGCTTCTACCCAGTTTCATGAAGCAAGCATTCAGGAATTTCTGATTTTTAAATGTTGATGCAACCTGAAGGGAAAAATAAAGGGTAATACATTTATTTCAGGGCATACTATGTAATGCCATTGGGCTGGTCCCTAGCTAGCATAAATCAAAGCAGTTTCTTTGAAGTCAACAGGGTCACTTCTGTAACCCTGGGCACAACACTACATGCGCCCTCACCTGAATAATGGGATCCTGGGGTACCCGGTAGCCAGTAGCCCTGCCCAGCCCCTCTGGGGAGCCGCTGCAGTGCTCCGAGGGGAGAGCCTTCCCTTACAATCAAGCACCCTTGTAGACAGTTCCCAAACTATTTACAAGATTTAATTATTTACATCATAATAAATAGTCATTAAATAAGCACACAGATATACTGTCTAATAAACCCACAAGAATTTATTTACACAGTCTCTCACTTGCACACGGTGTACTGGGAATCCCGTGAACTCTGCCCCTGGCAGGGTATCTCAGGGAGCAGGACTGTCTGTGTCCCTGAATGTGGTCTGTGGACACTCCCTGGCGCTGGTGTCTGTCTCTGTGCTCCTGGGGTCTCTGGACAGCAAGCAGCGGCTCCTCTGCAGTTCCTGCAAGACAGCTTTCCCCTGCCTTTGCCCCCCTTCTCTGGCTCTGCTGTGAACAGTGTCTGGCCTGCAGGCTATAGCAACCCTCACACCCCACACAGCCTTACAGCCCCAGCAAATGCAGCCCCTCCCTTGGCTTGGCCTGCCCCTGGGCCCCTCAACCCTCAGGGAAATTAGGGCAGACTCCAGCAGTCCCCACCCCGGCTCTGCTGTGCTCACCCAGCCACACTGCTGCAGTCAGGTCCCTCCAGACTTAGTTTCTACACACCAGCAGTCCCTGCCTGCTCCTACAGGTCTCTCTCAGGGGCTCTCCAAGGGACCACTACACTGAAACTCTCAATCTGGTCTCCAACCTGTCCCCCCCCCCCCACCATGGGAATACCTGCTCCCCCTTTTATCCAAGCCTCTCAGCCAATCCCAGCTCAGGGCTTTTGCTAAGGGCTCTCTTTCAAAACTGTGCTGGGGTTACATCACCCCCCCCCCTTCCAACAGGGCTGCTCCCAGACAGCTTCATTTGTCCTCAGATCCTACAGTGTCCCCTCTGGGACAAACTCTGGCTCTCTGCCAGGCCCCTCTTCCCATTCTGTTCAAGTGGGTCCATTTTTTTAAGGCTGCTACATTTCAATTTATACCAGCTGAAGATTAGATCTCTTGAACCTGGACTCAGTATTATGTTCTTTTGATTTGCGAGGCACCAACAATGTGCTTGGTACTGTAATAAACATCAAAAGATGGTTGTGCTCCACATACCTTACAATGCAAGAGATAAATCATACCTGACCTCCAGGACAGGTAAAGTCACTCGCTCTCAAGCACAGGGCTTAGTAGACATTACATGATCCAAGTCACTTTGGTCTTGGCAGACACTGAAAAAGACTTGGGGCAAACAAGGAACAGGGTCCCAAATTCCCAGTCCCTTCCCAACATGTTTTGTACTGCTTGCCAAAGACAGCCAGCTCATCAGATAGCACTGGGAGGGGTTCCAGCAGGCTTTGAGAGTGGTTTAATGCCTCTTGAAGATGAATCATACTTGGCACATCCCATTACATCTATAAGTCTCAAAGCACTTTACAAACAAACTCCTTGGAAAGTGCAAATTATCATTTTTAATTTTGGTCATTGGGCAATATAATGTCTTGGAATAGTCCTTGCTTATGGCCCTGCTAGGACACCATGGTAAGAAACATTAGACACAGGCGTTTTAGCCATCTGCTTATTCTTTGGTGGATAGCCAGGCAGGAGTCTTCCCATTAACCCATTTGCTTTTTAATGCTGAGTGTTACCTATTAACTAAGTAGAAGCTGCTGCTGCCAAGACCCTATAGCACACTTAGCTTTTGGAAGGGACATATCTCCATGCTCCTTGTATGTCCTGGGTAGCTTGGATAATTAAAAAGAATCCTGTGGCTCTCCCCTTTGGCCAAAAATGTTTGTTTTTCCTGTTGTATATTCATAGTCTTCCCCACCTCCAGTTCTTTTCTGATAGACGAGGATGCAGCAGTCCCTTTAGCATTTCAGTTACAAAAAAAAAGGTAGTTGGATGCTCCTCTTCAAGGTACTGCAGTTTTGGCACCCTATAACTGAAGAAGGCATCATCAGTAAGTTTAGATCTCCACTAGCTGCCTCAAAAATCCACTTAGCATCAAGTCTGCAAGAACTAACAAGGACTGATCCTCCAATCAAAGGCCCATGGCTATCTTGGGTTAGACATGAATTTACTGCTGTAAAAGTAAGGCACAGTCACTTCAGAAGATTCTCCCCTAAGTTTCAGCAAGCCTGTGACCAGGTCCTGTTGCACCTCTCAGTCTTCAGGGATATAGTTTATAGCCATGTTGGTCTAAAAAGCAGAGGCAGACAAAACTCTTGGGCTAGAGGTGATATCTTTTATTAGACCAATTAAATAGTAGTAAAAAAATGTCTTTCTTTGCAAGCTTTTGGGAAGCTTGCAAAAAAAGACATTTTTTTTGCTACTACTTAGTTATATCGCCTCTAGCCTAAGAGTTTTGTCTGCTTCTGCTTTTTAGACCAACACAGCTACAAGCTATATCCCCGAAACATGGAAGATATCATAATTAGCCATTTGGAAATATAAACTTCATTGCTAAACAGGAAATAAGCAACATTCGACTCCCTGCCTGACATCTGACACCTTCAGGGAAGAAATCTGCTGGAGCTTTGCTTGTGCCTAATCTGCATATGCACAGAACAACATTTCACAAATGGGCTTTGAAACCCAGGAAAACCCCACCATCCTTTACCTCCCCTATGCAAGATTAAGTTTCTTTTCTACCTGGGAGACCTTCTACAATCTTTGAATTTTCCTCTGCCTGATGAAGGGTGTTTGGACCTGAAAGCTTGCAAAGAAAGATTTTTTTTGCTACTATTTAGTTTGTCTAATAAAAGATATTGCATCTAGCCCAAGAGTTTTGTCTGTCTTGGTCTTCAGTGCATTTATCCTCCAGCACATTTATTCACCAAGCACTTTGTGCTCATATTCTATTTGTATATGTGGCAAACAACTGAGGCACATACAGATTAAAGGACTTTACCGTGGTCACACAGGAAGTCTGTGGTACAGCAGAAATTTGTATTCCATTTTTTTACTAGCACTTAAGGGACCTGCTGCCTTTCCTTCTCTTCTGTGGCCACTTCCCAGACTTTTGCAGTCATTTAAAGAGATGTATTTTTTCCCTAAGTACCTAAAATGCTTAAGTGTTTCACCCTCTGTACAAAATACTACTTACAGTAATCCACCAACCTCTATAAAAGGGGCTAATTACCATAGATAAAGTGACTATATTGTTTCTGACACCAGCCCCTAACCTCCCTGACCACTCTGCTAGGAAGGAAAATGAGATGATTCAGGTTTCCATCCTTCTAACCTTGTTCAGCACCAGAAAACTGAGCCTGGCAGACTCTGGTGCAGACACTTCAGATCTCATGAGGATGCATGCAAGAATGTAGCCCTCCAAGAAGCATAACTCCTGTTGAGTAACCTCTATATCCCTGCTCCTTCCCTTCAGCACCAGCTGCCTGAACTCATCCTTTATACTTCGGAATCTCCTTCCAGAGCTGTTGCCAAATGCAATTAGTCATTCTCTTGTCTGTCTGTCGTCTTGGCCCCAGGGAAACAGCTTGGAATCTATTAAGGGGCTGAGTTCTTTGGTTTCTGTAATCTTCCAAAACAAGTTTATCTTTCTTTCTTTGTTTTCCTCTCCAAATGGATTTGACATTCAGCTGGTTACACCAAGCAACCTGCTTCTTCTCCTCTCTGCATCCTTCTCCTCTCCTTTCTGCCTCCAATTATTTTTTCCTCTCTGATCTTTCCCTTTCTTTCCCCTCTTGTCATCTCTGTTCCATACACTTCCTTGCTTTCCAGCTGCTTGTTCTCTCATTAGAATGTCTCTCATTGGTGACCGATCACAGGTTATAGTTATGGTAACTGACACTTACTGGATGTGCCAAATGACCCCAGTATCAGGGAAGAGTATAATTTATTTCCCCACATTCAGCTTAATTGAGAGTAGAGATGCTTTATTCTCCCTTACTCACTGTGTACAAAGTGCATGTGCATGGGAGGGGGAGACATGCAGAGGTACAGCAGGTCAGAACTTCACTCCATTAATAGAACTGTGCTCAAAGTCTACAACTACAACAGCAGCAGATCAAGATGGAAGTGTATCAGTAGAGCTATGTGGGGGGACCTAGGACTGCAGGAGCTACTCAGCTCAGAAGTGAGAGACACTGACAAAGCTGGGAAGGGAAGGGGCCCATACACTTCAGTTTCTATCCTTCAGATAAAACCAACCTACAAAACTGTTCTAAAAGCATATCAGTTTGGTTATGGATGACCGAGCCATCCAGAGCTTTCACCCAAAATCTTCTCAGAGGTTCAATAAAGTTCTGGGAGCTTTTGTTCCCATGTTGTCCCTCTACTTCCAAGACCCATCCTGGCCCAATAAAGGACAGGCTGAGAAATTGCCATACCCAGCCCAGAAAAAGAGTGCTGGGCAATTCTTCCCAGGGGAGGGAACATGCCACCAGAGTTGTGACTCAGGAACAGGATGAAGATTGCTTGGATGCAGAGAACTGACTGGTACCTTTGGGAAGTGACTCACTGGAGTCAGAAACCTTGTGGAGTATGAGGACTGCTGCAGGGGAGGATATAGAGGAAAATGCATGTTAGAAGCATGAAGAAATGTAGGTAAGAATACTTATTGGCTGACCCAAACCTCTGAGCCCTTTGGGTTGTGTTGTGACACATTTGCAAGGGAGGAGGTGCCACCTGCACTTCTTGATGTGGGTTACTCCAGCCAGGGAGAGATACCTACCCACTTACTCCCTCCTCAGAGGAAGCAGGGAAGGAAATGGACTAAGGAGAGTCCCTGAGACACAGCACCTCCAGGATTACTGCTTTGGTGGTTCATGATCCATTGGTCAGAGCTATTGTCACTGGCCTGCAGGTCCCTTAAAGGGAGTCCTGTTTACCTTTATTCTGTTCCTCCTCAGCCCATCTCAGCCAGATTGGATGGCTTGGCTTGCTTACTAGACTCAGCTGGGAATGATTCAGATGACTGCCATAAAGGGGTGAGAGAGCACAGCTAGGGAATTCATCTCCTGCGACGGCTCTGAGTGGAAGACAGGCTGGAGGGAGGAAGTTCTGATGTGTGTTAACTCAGAAAGGCGGAGCATAAGTAGAAGGGCTATGTTTAACTCAGGCAGGCAGGCAGGCAGGCAGGCAGAGAGTTTTCCAAGGGGATCAGAACTGACCCATGTTTCAAACCATGTCACTAGTGGTGAGGTATGGAGAATCTCTGACAATTTCCCTTGATACAAAAAGTGATGAAAGGCCCCATAGGATAGTTGCCCAGAGCAGTATTATTGGCTTTGTTCCCTCTTGTTTTGGAATGAAGGCATCCTAACCATGGTAGAATACTGCTGTGACTTAACCGGAGGGCTACAGCTATGTCTACAATGTAAACTTGCTGTGCTCCAGGGTTGCCCTCAGCTGTGCTGTGCTGCTTTGGTGACCAGAACCTGTATAGCTGCATCTGTGAAGTACTGTGAATGGATTAATTGCTGGGCTGTCTAGTGTTGGCTATAATGTCTCTGGTTTAGGAGGCAATATGGTGTGCTTGAGGACACTGCACTGGAGCACAATAAGCTTCTTGCATGATGTGAGAATCACTACAGCACCAAACCCCACTGAGGAGTGCTGTTGTCAAGTCCTAGCATGAACCTGAGCCACATTTCATTACACAGCTTGCCATAAGGTGATAATGCATAGCACTGGTGATGCATAGGGGGTGCATGTGGGTGCATGTGCACCCCCTGAGCTTAGCAGTGCACCCCCTGCAAAAAGCATAGCTGACACTGCTGGTGGGGCTGCCAGGTGGTCGCCTCTCACCACCCTTTCCTCTGCCTTGCGCTAACACTGCTGGTGGCATCTGCGGGTAGTCTCCAATCAATGCTGGCTACCACTGCCGCTGCCAGCAGTATCCGTGGGTAGTTGCTGACCACTGGTTGGCACTTACCACCCCCCAGCAGCTACCGACATCACCGTGGCCACCTGTGAAAGCTCCTTGTTCAGCCCACTGCCAACACCCTTGTGGCTGCCTGTGGGAGCTCCCCACTCACTGCCACCATGTCCCTGTTGCTGCCATCACCACTGCCACCTATGGGCATTTACCGTGTCCCCCAGCCTCCCAGGGCATGCAGTGTGCATGATGCAAAGGTAACCCCCCTATCAGCTGACCACCGTCTTCCTTTGAGTCTTACAATACCTTCAACAGCAGGGACTGTGCTGTTAGTGGGAGGGGTTTATGCCTAGGATGACTCTTGGTCTTTGAAATGAAGCTAGTGCAAAGTTTGCACAGATCTGCCCTGTCGGCGATCTATCAAAGGTAGGATTTGACAGGTGTTCCAGCCAGTACTGGGAGATTGTGGGAAATCAGGATAGCAGCATGGCAAAACGAGCCTATATGTTCTGAAAAGTCCAGGGTGAGACAGAAGGTAGAGTTCATGCTGCCAAAAAAAGTGCTTGAGAAAGCTATGCTGTCCTCACTTGTGTGTCTCAGTTGGGTAGAATTAGCATGTGACTTGTGTATCCTAGAGGGGCTGTAATCAGGGTTAGGACAGTGGATGCTTTGTAGTTCTGACACAGGGTGAGGACAGAAGTTGCTTTTTTCACCATTTAAGGTGCTTTATTGTTGTGACTTAACAGAAGTGCAGGACTTTAAAAATGGGTACAGTACTGTACATTAACCCTTGTTAAATGAGGTATTAAATTTGAAGTGCTGTATTTTACAGTACACTGGTCAAATTTTGACCAGTGGAGAAGCCCCAGGAGGCTGCCAAGCACCCCCTGCCTCCTTGCTTAGAAAGTGCAGGGAGGCTCAGAGGTCCACCCCACAACCAAACATCGCATTTCTGCCATGTTTAAGACTGCTGTAACGTTATAGTGCTACAAAAAGTGCTCTAAATTACAGTATTGTAAAATGTGCACTGAGCAGTTCTGTACACACCCATAGAGCTGTGCTCCCCAGACTCCATTGCGTTATGGAGGTGGTGACACCATAATCTAGAGAATGTCATAAAGCAGCTTTTGGCTTTATAGAGGAACAGTGGTGGCAATCGTCAATTCTCCTGGATCATGGTGTATGTGGGAGGACCACCCAGACCTTCAATACATATGCCTGGGCAGAAATCTGTGGAGACCTTCCGTCCTCCCTTTAGGCCACAGAGACAGAATCCAAAGACCAGACTGAGTCCAGATGTTTGGTGCTTCCATGACTGTAGTTATGTAAGTCTCTGGGAATCAAACCCAGGTTTCCTATATGGTAGACAAGGATTCTACCACTAAATCACAGGGGACTCCTTATAGAGGAATGAATAACATTTCCTCTTACATTGTAGGAAGACATTTCCTTTTGCCCCTTGCTAAGACTGGGACGCTCACTGGGAAAAGACCAGAGACCTGAAGTCTGCTATAGTATGAGTGTGGCCATTAAACATATGGCATTTCTTGCAACATGTGAACCCCTTGAAGCTGGATTGGGCCATTGATTGAATAGTGTGACAATGAAATCCTGGACCAATGGCCTGCTCTAAAGGCAACTGAAGCCAATAGACTTCCACTAGCCTTTTGCTTTGGACTGGGTTCTGAATGGGGAAGATCATCTAAATAAAGCAGAACCTGCTCATTGTAATTTTCATCTTAACCCTCTATGTGCTTGTGTTGTGACAATTTATTTAAATCAAGCCTTTGACTTTATTAGAAAGTAATTTTGTTCTCTTGAATAAAACATTGTCCTAATGCTGCCATCCTTCCTGCATCTCGGGCCACTTCCTTAAATCAAGAGAGAATTATTTGTGTCCTCAGAGGCTAGGATAATAACAGACAAAGAAAGCTGTGAGACACAGGAGGGATTCATTTGTAAGTTAATGAAAATTGTGCTGAGAGGGTGGGGAGCAGATGAGAGGCCATTTCTGGATGATTTGCCAAGCTAAACCTCTTCCTGTTGGCACCACATTCTCTGCGGAAAGATAGCCAGCTGGTTTAAATACCACTTGTGTAACTGGCAGGATGAGAGATAATGAAACATTTTTTTACTCAAACACCTCCTGTGTCAAGGTAGAGAGGAGTGGGGTTTCCAGCCTAATGGGAGAAACAAAATGAAGAAGGAGAAAATCACTCTCTAGCCCTGTGCTGTATTGTAAAAATCAGCCATCAGTGTAACACTTTTTCATGCTGTTTGTTCTCTTGAAGTACATTAATTCCTAGATGAAGCCTATTGAAGTCAATGGAGTTACACCAGGGAGAAATTTGGCCCATGTGGTTCATTTTAATTATGTAGTCTATCGTACAAAACAGTTCAGAGGAAGACATGTAAATTAGTCAAATGGGACTGCAGTAGCACACCCCAGTGTACACACACTGCTGAACCTCAGCAGGGCAGAGGGAAAATGGGAAGCAGCTTATGTCCCAAACAGCCCTGGGTTGTATGGTTGTGTCTTGCAGGTTGACATTTGATGCAGACATGATTCTGTATGCTCTGAATTTGTCCATGATTGCAGTACATGAGAGCTGCCAAAAGAGGAACAAGATTGAGAGGGCCGAGCACACACTTGCATGCCATGTATGCTTAGGTTGCACTGCTACTGTGGCAGGGCCTAAGGCAATCATTTAACTTCTCTGTAACTCAATTTTCCTACCTGCAAAATGGGAATAGTAATACTCCCCTGCCATGCAGGGCAGACATGCTTACTGTCTTCAGGAATAGATGTTGCTGTCCCCACAGAGAGAATATCTGACTCTTCCAGGGAAGAGGAGCTGCATTACTGGGAGAAGAGCAGATTTGCTGAACCATGTGTGTGTCACTGATTCTTACTTATGCATTATTTCCTTTGGAGGTGATGGGGCTTCAGGCTGAAAACAAAGAGACTTTCTTTCTAAGAATTAACCTCAATGCTTGTGTGCTCATTCAGCCTGTTGTTACCAATGTGTTTATTTTCTTTCTGTCTGAAGTGTTTCTATTACTACTACTTCTTCACTGGAGCTCTCTTTTCATAGTTTCATAGTTGGTAGGGTCAGAAGGGACCTGAGCAGATCACCAAGTCTGACCCCCTGCCACGGCAGGAAAGAATGCCAGGGTCAAATGACCCCGGCTAGGCGTCTATCTAGCCTCCTTTTGAAGACCCCCATGGTAGGAGTGAGCACCACTTCCCTTGGAAGTTGGTTCCAGATCTTAGCCGCCCTGACTGTTAAGTAGTCCGTCCTGATGTCCAGTTTGAATCTACTCTCCGTCAACTTATGGTCATTATTCCTTGTTACTCCCAGTAACACTTCCCCACATTGTAGTGTCATACACAAATTTGAACAAGGTGCTTTTCACTCCCTCGTCCAAGTCGCTGATGAAGATGTTGAACAGTGCGGGTCCGAGGACCGAGACCTGGGGGACTCCACTGCCCACATCCCTCCAGGTTGAAAATGACCCATCCACCACCACTCTCTGGGTGCGGCCTTCAGCCAATTAGTGACCCATCTGACTTTGTAGGCATCGACACCACAGTCACCTAATTTTTTAGTGAGAATGGGATGAGAGACAGTGTCAAAGGTCTTTCTAAAATCCAGAAAGACTATGTCCATTGTGACACCTAAGGATTTTGTGACCTGGTTGTAGGAGGCCACCAGGTTGGTCTGACAGGACCTGCCTCTAATGAACCCATGTTGGTCGCTCCTGAGCATAATCTCCCCTGCTGGTCCCTCACAGATGTGCACATGGATATTTTTCTCAAAGAGCTTCCCCAGGACTGAGGTAAGACTAACAGGCCTATAGTTTCCTGGGTCCTCCTTCCTCCCCTTTTTTAAAATGGGGACCACATGGGCCCTTTTCCAGTCCTCTGGCACCACACCAGAGCACCATGAGTACTCATAAAGCAGTGCCAGGGGTCCCACAATGACCTCTGCTAATTTCTTCAGCACTCTGGGGTGGAGATCATCAGCACCTGCTGATTTGAACACATCCAGTCCCACCAGAAGTTCCCTGACTAGGTCCTCTCTGACCCTGGGCCTGACTGTGCCTCTCCTGGGACCACTGGGGATCCCGGTGAGGGCAATGACCTGGTCCCTGCTCAGAAAAATGAAGGCAAAGAAATTGTTAAAGAGATTAGCTTTGTTGTCTCATGTGACCACCAGATTTCCTAGCATGTCCTGCAGAGGCCCCACATTACCCAGTGCCTTCTTTTTACCCCCTATGTATTTAAAAAAGGATTTCTTGTTATCCTTGATCCGGGTTGCTAGTCCCAGTTCCATCTCTGCCTTAGCCTTCCTAACAGCCCCCCTAGTCTTGAGCAATGGAGGTATAATCCTCCCTTGTGATGGCCCCTCCCTTCCACCAGGTGTACATCTCCTTTTTAACTTTGAGACGTTCCTGGATGTTTTTGGTGAGCCATGGGGACTTTTGAGCACCCTTGCCCACTTTGATCTGTGTTGGGACTGTCACACTTCAGGCTTGGAGATCATCTCCTTAAGGAACAATCACACTTCTTGGACACCCAACTCCCCTCTCCTCCGGGACCTTAGAGCCTCCCTGACTATTTTCTTTACCTCATTGAAATCCGCCCTCCTGAAGTCCAGGGCTGCTGTCTTGCTGCAGGCCTTCGACACCCTGCACTGGATGGTGAATTCCAGCAGGCGATGATCGCTGTCGTCCAAGTGGTTGAGCACCTGCATTCCCCTCACCAGGTCGTTGCTGGTGGCCAGCATCAGGTCCAGTAAGACATTTCCCCTGGTGGGACTGTGGACCTCCTGGGTTAGATGGGTTGGATGGGGGTCCTTTTGAATTGGCCTCAGCTAAACGTGTTCTACATTTGAAGGCCCTGAAAGCCTGTACAGCAGTAATGCTGACTGCTGAAAGAACCTACAGAAAAATCTCCTTTTGAAAATCTCTTGGTGCTAAAGTTTTAAAGGAGGAAAATTTCCTACAGTAATAACAAAAATGAAAAATAACAAATTGTAAATCATTGCCTGATTAACCAGGCAGCAACGGAAGTGGGCTCCGTCAGTGTCTCAATGCACTTCAACAGAAGGCTCTAAGTAACACTCCTTCATTAGACTATTCTAGACTCATTACTTAAGCTATTTGGCCTATCATAGTAAGCGCGCTAATTCATATTGCCATACCAACAGTCTAAATTAACTCAAGAAAAAAATTCTCTTAAATTAGAAAATTCTGCAGTTAGTACATTTTGTAATTGCATCTTTAACAAAGCATGTTGCTTTCCAAACTCCCGCCATCAGTTCTGCGTTCCCAAATTCTTGGGACTTGTTTTTCACATTTATTTTTGCTTTACACTGCCTAATAGCAGAGGTGAAAATGTTCCGTACTTGCATTTCTAGGCCCATCCCAAGTCCTTGGCTTCACTGAAATTTATATTCTATATGTGACTATTCTGTTAACCTCCTAGGGCAACATTATGAGGGTAAGTAGCCCATCTGCCATGGCAGTCTCTCACAGGGTGGTCATTATCAACTGAGTGAACTAGGGAGAAAGAAGCAGCAGTGTTAACCTTTGACACAGAGTAACAATAGTCTCTAATAACAGGGGAGATAACAGTTGCATGTAAAGAATTAAGCCTGCAATTAGCTGTGGTGCAGTTGGTGTCATTGGTTTACTGAGCATTAGGGGAGAGAATGGACAACAGGAGAAGAAATATCTTTTATTAACTCTGTTTACTGGCTGCTGAGAGAAAGAGAATGCCATGTTCCTGAAATCCTTCCTAAGCGTACCCTGTTCATGGCATGGCATGAATAAGAGGGTGAACAATGTATGCGTATATTAGGAGAGCCTCTGGATAACTATTTTGGTGTCTGCATGAAAGGTGTATCATGTACATGCATGGGGATGGAGCATGTAAATAGGGGTTGTATACAGACGGGTTATTTATAGTAGTAAGAACCAAATTCCTGCCTGGTACCACTGAGTGCTATACCACCATAGTTGAAAGTTGTACTAGTAGTTACCGGGTGCAGATTTAATCCTGGTACCATCTTTGAATTGGTCTTCATATAAGTGTGTGCAAGTGAGAGCAGGCTGTAGTATTGGGCAGCAGCTTCAGATTCAGGATTTAGGCAAGGGGATGCAAGAAGAGCAACCAGTGCTCCAGGGATGACTGCACCCCAAATTCCAGCCTCTTCCCCACCCCATTCTACCTCCCCTTCCACCCACTAGTGTGGGCTGACCAGTCAGGGGGAGCCTCCAGGAACATTTTTCAAGTCCTGAAAGAACCTAAGAATTCTCCCTTCCCCTCTGTGGTCAGATCATGTCCCCTCCCCACCCCTTTACCCACTTCCACTTGCCATTGCTGTTTTTCCCACTGTCCCCAGAGTAGAAGAAGCTTCAGAGCCACTCCTGCTTCTGCCAGACTGTGCAAGGGCTGATCTCAGTTGGAAATGCAACAGGACAGCAGCAGCCACAACAGAGGTGGGGTGTATTCCCTTCATCCTGCCCAGTCCCCCTGGGAGTAGGTACAGAGAGGAGAAACCCCCTATCACTCTTGCTGCTGCTGTCAGCGTCCCAGCTGAACCCAGTTCCCACACAGTCAGCTGGAGCAGGCAGCAGCAGCTGCGAAATGTCGTTCATCCCGAAACAGTGGGGAAAGCAGTAGCAGTAGAATTGCGAGGGAGGGAGGGAAATGGAGGAGAAGGGACATGCCTCTGAGCATGGAAGGAAAGGAAGGGGGGATTCTCACCTGCTATGGGGACTTTAAAATAGTTCCCAGAGGCTTCCGTGGCATGTTCCAGCCTCAAAGGGAGGTGCAGCCACACCACTGCATCCCCTCTGGATTTGCCCCTGTTGGACAGTGTCAAGCCTGAAGTGTCTTGATGGCTGGGGTGGGGGCAGGTGCAGGGAGGGAATATGCCACTGAAGGGGGAGGGGGAAGGAAAAGGGTGCTGAGAGCAGGGGCAGGATTATTACGTGCTTCAGAGACTGAAAAAGTCCCCAGCTGCTGCTCCTGAAGTCTGGTCTGTCTGCCCTGGTGGGACTGGGGGGAAGCTGGGAACAGAAGTGTAGCCATCCTTGCAATACTCATCACTGTTCCTGCACAGTCCTTTCCATTGGAGGATACAGGATTTTGTAAAGAACAAGAGTGGCATGGGAACTTACACCTGAAATGGCATGGGAGAGTTGCAGGCTATGGCTGAGGTCAGAGTTGAAAGTATGGAGTATGTGGAGAGGGGTGAGTGTGATTGTGTGACAGCTGTAAAGAATGGCAGGCAAATATTTTTCTAATAATGAAAAAGGAGCTCTAAATTCAAGGAAAAGGCAATACCCTCCAAGGACTGTATTGCCAGTACTTGTTCCCACTACTTCCCCATCCCAAATGAGTTTTGCCTGTCAGCAGCTTGAGGTGCAGTTCCCCACAAACCCCTGCACTGATCTCTTGAAACTTGTCAGACTTTGTGGCCTCAACAGGACCCCCCCCTGCAGTTCTCACCCCTCTGTGTTGTAATACATACACATGACATGAGTTTTGCTTTCAAGAATTTGGGGTATAGTTTCCCCCAAACCCCTGCATCAATCTTCTTGAAACTTGGTAGATGTTATGCTCTCAGCAGAGGCTACCATCTCTGTAAGTTTCATCCAAATCAGACAAAACACAACAAAGTTATAGATACTTCACTGATTCCCCATTATACCCTATGGCCAGATCTCTGAGGCAGCTCTGAAGCTTTTCCAAAGCGGTTTGGAAGCTCCAAACTGCTTCAGAAAGTCTAAAGAAGCCAGTGCTTCGATCCAGATATGCTGATTCAGATGCCAAAGTGTCCTATGCTTCTCTGGATCTGAAGCACAGTCCAAAGCCTTGCCCAGCCCTAATGTTTATAGCTGCAGCTGGGTTACCAGTGTCATTGCTCTTCCAAATCCAGTCACTCTTTGGCCGACAGGAAGGTTCTGTCTAGTTGAATCAGTTGGAACATCAAATCCAAAACATGTTGATCTCTGTTGAAAAGGCTTGAGGCTCTGTTTAACAGAGCTGACTTGTGCCACTACTGTTTTGGTGATTTATCTGGGTCCTATATGCTATGGGAGATGTAGGCTGTTTCTCTAGTACTGAGTACCTCTGAACAAATCCCCTCTCCTCAAGATCATAGGATGCAGTTACATCCAGCACAAAAAATTAAACTGCCTAATCTTTTTATTTTATTTAACCTTACGGGAATCAGATCTCTGGATCAAGGCATAGGTTACATTCTGGCTTCTTAAAGAATGGAGTTGGTATTTCTCAGTCTTGTGACCACTGCCAGCATACTTAAGTGCTAAGGACTGCTCCTGATTAAGATAGCAAACTACTTGAGACAGGGACTGTAGAGTCTCCCCCTTCCTTGCTGTGATGCCAAGCATATTGTTGGTTTTCAGTAAAATATTATTAACAGTACAGCTTCCTGCTAGAATCCTGCAGCAATGCTTCTATTTCTCTACTTGTGTCAAGCTTTGAAAAGCAATAGGATCACAATGGTTTAATTTCTTTTTCTGGCCAAAACAAGGCAGTACTTTATTTAATGCCCTTAGATTTATCTCCTGCCCTTCATTAGCACCATCTGCCTCTCCCTGACTGATAAGAGAGCTGTTATGTCTGTCCTCATTGGTAGGACAATACCAATATTGCTCAATTAATCTAACGTTTGAAATGCAATTATTCAATTACCATTTTAATTGAATCATTTCAATCTAATTATTCCGTTAGGATTTGTCCCTCTGCCTCAAAGTTGCTTTCTCTCTCTGGAATGGCTGTACAATGCAGCATTTGACCCAGAGAGGGGGAGAGATGAGTTACGTTCTAAAGGGAGCTCTAATTAGACTCTTGAGATGTCTGATGGACTTGCTCACGTCAGCTGGAGCTTTGATTATATTTGAGATACCCTTTCTTTGCATTGAAGTGCCCATGTATGCAGAGAGCTACAGGAAGGGGAAGAATGAGGCACACTTATGTGAATGTGTTGGAAGTACTTAGCCAGCATCTGGGGGGCTGGAAGTCATCCAATAAGAAAGCAGACATGTAATAAGTTATATCATGGTTATATCATGGTGCAAACATCCAAGAAGAACTAACAAATGCTCAAAGTGAGGGTCACTTCAATTTTTTGGGAGCAGGGCACAAACCAAAATGTGCTTGCACAAACTCACTAATGAAGTCTAAATCCTGAGCACATCCATGCAAACAGGCTCTCTTGTCCACTAACAGCAGGAGGAGCTAAAGCTTGGATTTGAAGGGCAGTAGGGGCTAGGTACACTACTACTGTGGGTCTCTCCAAAGATTCCAGTCTAAACCATGATGGATAAAATATTGCTGTTAATAAACCTTTCCTAGTTTTACCCAGGACACCCATTGTGGTTAACAGAACTATTCCACTTCCCCTAAAATGGATACTAACAGGGATACTAATCCCCAGTATTTCCCCTCATTCCTTTGTTTCTTTTGAATTCCCATTTCTTGCTTTTGTGGTGCTGCCTACCTGGGTCCCTTTAAAACAAACCATTTTTCTCTCTCCCCTTCCCTACCATACTCTATAGCTTATGACAGGGATGGGCAATTATTTTGACTGGTGGGCCACTTAATGAGTTTTGGTGAGCTGTTGAGGGCTGCACACATAATTTTTAGAAGATATAATTTTAACAAATTATAGATAAAAAATAAATCACACACTAAAAATCAAACATCTACTACAATATAATTTAATTTGATTTAAAAAGCATTTTTGTCCTGATTTGGTTTTTTTTTTAAGCAATATAGAAGCAATTGCATGATAGCTCAAAGTAAAGTCTTACTCTTGCAGACAGTGTGCGTATGGGGGGCAGAGGGTATAGGATGTGTGTGGTAGTGTGTCTGTGGGGGGAAGTGATGTTCACATGTGTGTAAGTGGCTGCCTGCTTGCTAAGTCCTGAGAGCTGTCTGGGGGTGGGGGGAGCTCAGGGGGTGCATGCAGCAGAGCTTGACCAGGCAGTGTAGGTGCAGGTGTGGTCTGCCTCCTCCACCCAGCCTACAGCTGCCCCCATAGTGGTCTGCATGGAGCCAAGCCCTAGCTGCTGCTGCCCAGGGCAGCCCGCACAGCACTTCCCCCTGCACCCATCAACCCCAACCTCATTCCAGTCAGTGTGCACAGCTTTCTGATGGGGCTGCTCTCACTGCTGCTGCAGCTGCCCAGGGTCCTGCTCAGCACCTCCTTCTCCTGCTGCCCCTACTGTACTGCTCTGGGCTGGGAGGAATTTGTAGCCAGGTAACACTTGCCTCAGCCTGCGGGGCTCCAGCTCCTGGCCACCTTTCATCCACTTGGCTGCCCACAGGTGGCCGCTCATTGCACCAGGCCGATGGAGTGGGTAGAAAGCATCTGGGAGCTGGAGCTGGAGCTGGAGCCCCACATGCTGGGACAGCAGTCACTCACCTGCAGCTTCCCCCCCTACCTGGAACAGCACAGCAGGGGCAAGAGGAGCCGCTGGAGGTGGAGAAAGCCAAGCAGCACCTGGGTGCCTGCTGCTGCACCAGGGCCAGCCTTGCTGGAAAGCTGTGCATGCTGGCTGAGGCCAGAGCAGCAGCCAGGGCCTAGGCCAGCAGGTGAGAGCACAGTGTGGTCTGCCCCAGTCTTGGCCCTATGTGGAGAACCATGGGAGTAGCCACGGGCCAGATTCAATCAAGTGGTGGGCAGCCACCTGTGGGTCGGATCCAACCAGTTTGACAGGCTGACGGTGTTTTGCCCACCCTACCTTATGAATATCTTTAGTCACTGGATCTTGAATACTTTAATTTCATGTTCTGGACAGTCATTCCCCTGTACTGTTTTCATTGTCATGTCTCACTGCACCGCCCTCTGACCTGAAGTCAATCCTTTAGCTTGCCTCTGTATGGTACACTCCTTCCATCAAAGGGCAAGTGACTGGAAAGTGGATCTTCTGAGGAGCAGAAGAAAAAGGGGTGGTTTGGTGAGTTAGGATGCTACCATTCTCCATGGATAAACCTTGCTGTTACAGGGAATTGGGAGTTAGGTTGTTCTTCACTTACCTGGTGTGACCATCCTGAAAGTGCTCTGTGCATTACCTGGACCAAAAGGAGACCTGTTTCTGGAGATATTTCCTTAGCTGTAAGGGGAGGTCACCTAGGAAAGACACTCTATATGCAGCATTTTTTCTGTTTTTTCTGTATGCAGGAGTACTACGGACAGTATCTCTGTATTAGAATGGCCTTCTGGTGGTCCAGGATACATCACACTGGTAAGTGTCTGACATCCAAGACAGAAGTTCTGCTCTGTTGCTAACTGGCTCCCACTGTGACCATGGGTTAATCACTTAGGCACCCAGCTCCCATGGAAACAAAGTATCACTTGAGGATCAGAGCCCAAGTGTCTCTGGGTTTCCATTTTCATGTATAAGGGAGTCAGTAGCTTGCTCCTGATGTCAGGGATGTTGAGAGGGATCTCTCCATTTAATCAATGTAAAGTGCTTAACCATGAGTGAGCAACAGGGGACATGTAAAGGGGGTAGGTTGTTGGCAGGCTCTCACGTAACTTGCCCCTCAGCTGTGCTCCTCTGCCTCTGTGGCAAAAAAGCAAATGACTCCATCTCCAATCTCCCAAAGCTGACCTCCAAGATGACAGACCATAATTTTTGGATGTTCTAGGCCAAGTTGTCATGAAGTTTCAATAAGCCAAACAACGTTAGAAGGATACTGAAGAATTGATACTAGCTCATTTATAAATGCCTCCTACTCAATGCCTTCTGTAATTGGCCACTGAGAGCTCTCTAGTACTTTGCAGCATTGTTGGGGAATGTAGAGAAGGTGGACTTTTCTCCAGTACCTCCTGTTTCCAGAGCTGCCTTCCAGAGCTGTGTCTGCATTGTATGTGCATATTTGGTATGGAGAGGAAAGAACTTACCTTCACACAGAAGGCAACCACAGTGTGGCCCTGAGAGCCCTCAAGGGCATGTATTGCTTGCCAACAGCTCCTAGTTGGGGAGTGCCATTTTATCTGGGTGCCAGCCAGAAGCTGGCTGTCTGGAGGCAGAGCAGCAGCTGTGCTCCTGATTCCCTCTGGGGGGTGGTGTCATGCCTGCCTAAGGAATTTGCTTCCCAGAGCTTCTGCTGTCTCCGTGGTATGGTCCCGTGCTTTGTTCACTGCTGAATGCAGCCCCCCAAACCCCTTCCTCCCATAGGGTGGTAAGCAGCCCTGGTTAAAAAAAAAGGTAGCTACAATACTGCAAGGAAGTGGTGAATACCACATCCAACTGAATCTGCAGGGGAGGTTTAGCAGAGCAGAAGGTAATTACCACATCTGGCACCTTGCCAGGAGGCCGGTGGTAATAGCTGTATGCTTCTGAAAAAAATGTCACAGGATTCGTGTTTAAAAGGTTCCTGTGAAGTAAGGTGTTGGGTGAGACTGGCTGGATAGTCCTGGAGAACTGCCCCCAAAATGTGCACAGCCTGAATGCTGGCAAGTGCACTCTTCCTGACATGCCTCCCCATCCTCATGAGGGAAAAATCAGAGGTGAGGTCTGCAGCTGTGGCCCATTTTCCCTTCTTGACTTTGCTGTTGACATGGCCAGTTGGGCACTGGAGACTGGACTGAGAAAAGCAGATTCACCTCCCAACAACAGCTCTCCTGGGCACATTTACCTGAAGTCCTTTTTTTTCTAATTTCATATGAGAGGAGGGAATGCACTGAATGAAATAAACAGGGTTCTGGTGCATGTGTGACTGTCCATCATGCAAAATGTATTGCATAGAATTGCAAAATATCCCTTAAAATATTCTGAGGCTGGGCAAATTTTGGGATGTTCCAATAACCCTGTGGTAGATTTGACCTAGTATAGCTCTAGTGAAGTCAGTGCTTGGCCCCAGGGATGCAGTTAGCTTATTGCGTCATGTGTATTTTAATCTCCTGCAAGCTGGCTGGTTGTACATTAATTTTCATACTTCTCTGTTTTACTATTCCTTTTGGGCTCCCTCCATCTCCCCCCTGCCCAGGCACATGTGTATACTGTACATGCTTTCTTGCCTCTGTGATCTGCAGTCTCCCTTGTGTTCTAGAGACTTTATCCTATTAGCATTATCTTCAAAGCACTGACTTCTTCCATTTTAACAGGGAACTGGATTCCGTAGCCTACAGTATCTCAGGATCTCACCCCTCTCCATTTCCCCGCCTCGCATCTGCTTATTTTTCTATATGTTGTGTAGAATATCTCTGCTGCTTGCCATCTCCTAACAAGTAAGTGGTTTAGGGAGGGGACACATTTTAAAGGTATTTAGGTGGCACTTATGTGCCTAAGGCATGCAGAAATCCTGCTGTAGCTAGATGTCTTGGGTTGGTTTCTTTGGTGCCTAAATTTCTTTGTAAATCTGGCCCTTGTGCACTTGAAAGAGAAATGGATATTCTGCTGCTACTGGAAGATTTGCCTTCCGGGTGTCTGCTTTTTATACCATCCCCTGTGTCCCTTGCACATTCCTTCCTTTTCCATACACTTTTCCCCCACCTCCTATCTCTCTGGTCTTGGTTTTATTTGGCAAAGCACAGGCATCTTGATGCCATGGTGAATCTTAGGCCTTGGCAGAAGATCTCCTGCTCCAGATGGCATCATAGCTTCAGTCAACTTTCAGCCTACTAGATTTGATAGACCCTTGCCATTGCCTTGACATCAGACCTGTTGTTTTTAATACATATCTTAAGTAATGGAAGCTCCTGACAGCTAAGTGTACAGATAACAGTGATGTGTCAAAATGCCTTAGAGATGGTTTAAAGGTACAGATCACATTAAGGACCCCACCTACTCTCCAGCAACCTAGTCCTAATGTCTGCTCAGGCCTGCCTTGGTTTCATTGCATTTTGCTTTTGCGGAGGAGGGCTACTGAAGTGACCAGCAAGTCTGAGTGCAGTTCCCTGCTCTGCCACAGACTTGCTGTGTGGCTTTAGAAGTCACCTCCTCTCGCTCCAGTTCCCCATCTGTACAATGCATATAGTTGTGCCCTACCTCAAACAGGCAGGATAAGTATAAAATATACATTATATTGAGATAGTGCACTATGCAATTTTTAGAATGGAAATTCTGTGGTAATGCTAGAGAAGATCATCTTCCATGAAAGGTAGCATTGAAAGGGGAAGATTGTCTTCAGTCAAATAGAAAGATGAATAACAATCAGGGAAAGATTTATCGTGTGTGACTAATTAGGAACCATATTCTGTTTTTCCTGTCTGCTATTCCACATGTATGCACAATGACCTCAGTAAAAGACTTACGGAATAAAGTTCTGTTTAGCATGGGTAGGAGTATCAGAATGTGAACCTTTTAATGTGAAGGCCACTTCCTTTGTCTCAACCCCTGTGTTTAATGTATTTCACCATATTGGCAATACATTACTGAGCTGTAGATGCTAACAAAGGCAAGCCAGAGGCTTTGGGGCCTTAACATGCAATTAGTTTTCTGTAAGTGTCAGAGGCAATGCTTATTTATCTGGATGGAGCAATTCACACATCTGAGCTCGAAATATTGGATAGGGATTTATTTTCATAGAATCATGAGAGAAGTAGGGCTGGAAGGGACATCCAGAGATCATCTAATCCAACTCTCTGCCTGAGGTAGGGTCATCCCTATCCAAATTATTGTATACCGTCAATAATCAAAACTCTACATAAAACTACAATCAACTCTGCTACAGGTAAAGCGGAGGGGAACCACAGCAGCCAACATCCTGCTACTATGAAATGTTGTTAATATATGCTCAAGAGATCCCAGCTAGAGCACCATGACTCCTGCTACAGTGGAAGACAAACCCCTCCACAGTCCATACCAATCTGACCATGAAGTAAAACTCCTTCCTGACCCCAAATATAGTGATCAGTCTGACCCTGAGCGGAGGAGCAAGACTTTGTTTCCAGCAGGAACACTGGCACACCCCAGTCAGTCCCCAGCCCTGGTTGTAGCCAACACCACTCCTTCCCCAGCCTCTCCCCCCTTCCTCCTGCAAAAAAAAAATCACCCCAAAACCCCAAACCAAAAAACTTTTGATTTTAGCCAATTTCTGCTATGATTGCAGTCTGTTGAATTGTCCCAACAGTTAAGACAATACTGGGTAGTTCTGAAAACCTGCCTGTTATTTTTTTAAACAAAAGCTTAGCTTCTGGGACCTTGTTCTATGACGAGTTAAAACCTGCGACAGTCTATGGCTGTGCAATATATGGAGCTATGATTTCAAATAGTGCTTTCTGCTGTGAATAGCTTCCATAGTCTTTAAGGGAGCATCATGCATTTTAAAAATCACCATTTTGTATGGAAATATTTGATCTGTTCTGATAACAAGTAATGCCCAAGGTCACTGTAAGTGAGAAATTCCATGTTAGAAATGTATTACTCCCTCCGACCCCCAGTGTTTACACTGTGTATTTGGTAGCATACTGTATACAAGCAATCTTTTTTTTTCACCTTTGTGTGATTATTGTCTGAGGTTTCCATCCTATCATTGTGGGTTATTCTCACAAACAAGGGGGGAATGTGATACTGGCACTGTAGAACTCCCAAAGTAGCAGAGAGGTTTGGGTTTTGACCACATTTTGTTACTAAATTCCCACATGATTTGGGGCAAGTCACCTGGGGTAAAATATTCAAAAGTATCTAAGTGACATAGGAATCTAAATCCCATTCTTCCAAGTGACTTAGGCTCACATCTCCAAAGATAGTGAATGAGAGATAAGCTAATGCATAATTGCAGAGAATCTGGGCCTTTTGCCCTTTTAGAAACTCCTGTCTTTGTGAGTTCAAGTTCATTGGCTGTTTGTGCAAGAGGCTTTTGAAAATGGTATTTAGATGGCTATATAATTTCAGTTATTTTGAAACTGTTACCCATGATCTGTGCTGTAAGTCAGCTCCACATCTGTAAAATGGGAGTAACAGTGGTACTTACCATATAAGAATCCTCATAAGGTATGAAATCTAGTATTGGGGTAGTCCTCAACTTCTGTGACCAGTAGTCCAGTAGTCCATCCCTCCCTCAGAATTTCTCTTGGACCACTTTGCAACCTGAAATAAAAATGGAGGCAGGGGAGTGGGGTATGATTTAAGGAACAGCTGTAGGCAACTTAACACTGCCTCATAGACCACAAGTTAGGAACCATGGTATTAGTACTTTATAAGATGCTCAGATACTAAAGCACTGAGAGCCATGTGAGTTACTATTCTGTGAATTATCTATTAGCAATCCCAGCCCATTCTTATCTAAAATTATTTAACCTTGTTTTATAATGGACTTGTTTTCAAATTGATGGGGTTATGTTTTCTTTTCCCCCGCTAAGGGACCCATTCTTACATTTTGTGCTCCCAAGTCACTTTAACTGGCATCACATGGGTTGCAGAATGAGGATCCTAGATGGTGGCGGCAGATGATGTAATTGTCCTGATGCATATTACTCCTATTATAGCACCTTACTACTTTGTGGTACAGGAGCAGGTAACAGCTTAGTTGCTGCCTGGTGTAACCAGTTGTTCAAAATGGCTTCACTGGTTTGGGAGTGGAGTATGACCTTATGAGAGAGGAGGAGAGAAGGGGAAAACAGCAACACTAGATTGGAGTACATTATACTGCAGGGGTTGTGTCATCTGTCAGCCCCTTTTATACTGGTATTTAAAAAATAAATCTGTCAAAGCCTAGAATTATAAACAGCCAACATGTTCCACTCAGTGCTCCAGCCCCCTACTGCTGCCATCAGAAATCCTGCACATGGAACACATGTACAACATCCCTCTTTGCTTGTGAGTGTCTAATGGGAGCTGCTGCTGGCTAGTCATCAGATCTTCCCTTCTCCTGCCCAGCCCAGTCGCTATCTTTTCTCTTCATCACTGTAGATTCTGTAGAGGCCTCCTGTTGTCTCTTAAATCTTTTTACTTTACCTCACTTAAATATTGCAGCCCACTCCAAAACCTGATACAGTCGAATAAAGATGAGGATTAGGCCTTAAATAAATGTTCAGAAGAAAACCATTCGTTCTGCCCAGGAGGCATCAAAAATCATTTAAAGTATGGCGAAAGTGATCTTAACGTAGGAGAAAATACATACATCATTATGCTAGCTGGAGACCTGGCTCTTGAAACAACTGAGGGAGATGGTCTTGCTCTAGTCTACACTACAATGCTTTTCTGGCAAAGCTGTGTCAGTGAGGGCCGTGAAAGTATCAGACACCCTCAAGCCAGGATGTTGGGTTAGATAACCTCCTGTGTTCTCTTCTGGACCTATTTTTCTATGATTTTTTTATATGATTTCCAATGCTGCCATTCAGGGAAGTGGTGAAGCCATGACAGCCAAACCCCCTTTACTGCTGTCACTTTAGTGTTTTCAGTAGGGCACTCTGCTGCCATAACTCAGTTGGCACTGCTGTGGTGGTGGCACCCCGTGTGGACAAGTGCTTGAGCCATTCTTCATATAAGTCTCTGCCCAACATCTTCATCTGAGAAGAGAAAGGTTGGGCTAAGGCATGAGGTCTCTGAGGAGATCCCAGCTGCCTTTCATTCTCTCAACATGGTATGAAAGTTGCCTGTGATGTTAAAGGTGCAGTTTTCCTCAGAGAGGAGGTCACAAACCCTGGAGTCTTGGCTGAATTCCAGCTGGAACTTTACATTTGTGCTTTTCCTGCTGCTCTTCTGCTTCACATCTGGATTCCATTTGTGATGCCAGAAGAAAATCAATCTCTTTAATTATTCTTTTAACCCAGTCAGATTCTGTGACTCTTTAATTATCTAGCTCCCAGTTCACCCTAAAGAGTTCTAGTTTTGTAGGCACAGCAGGGGGGAGTTTAATCTCCATTCATTGTTTCCTCAAAGCAATAAACACTTTGTGCTGTGATTTAAATACTTAGCTTTAATTAGTGTACCCTTTGGGGCCTGTTGTGCTTCACTTAATACCTAGCTCTAAGGTTATTCCACCCTGGCAATGCAAAAACTTACCTACACCTCCATGGTTTAGTTCCAACCTTATTTGTACTGTATTAATGCCCCTCACCCACTGCAGGGGTAGGACTCACTAGTTTATTGCTGACACCCAGCTCTGAGACCTGGGGCGTATGAAAGCCATTCTCAATCAGTACTTGTGGTAGAAGTTATATATTTTTATTAGACCAAGTAGATATTTGCAAAAAAAACCCTTTATTTGCAAACTTTCAGGCACACACCCTTTTTCAGGCACAGGAGAATGCAAAGATAGTAAAATTTCTCCTAGGTGGAAATGAAAATTCAGATTCATTTCCACTTAAGAGAAATTCTACAATCTTTGCATTCTCATATGCCTGAAGAAGGGGGAGTGTACCCAAAAGCTTACAAATAAAGATTTTTTGTTGCAAATATCTAGTTGTCTAATAAAAGATATTACCTCTGCCATGAGTTCTGATTCCTATTGCCTGTAGACCAATATGGCTATAACATGTATGCCATTCTCTATTAGTGGCACTACACAAAGGGTTAAAACAGAGTGGGCAATTATTTTGCGTGGAGGGCTGCTTAACAAGTTTTGGCAAGCTGTCAAGGACCGCATGGATAGCCCCACTCCTTGACAGGTGCCCTGCCCCCTGGTTGTCATCTTGGGACTAGAAGTCCTACCTCCTAATCTCTGGCCTTAGCCACCAGAAGTCCCTCCCCTTGCTCCCAGAAGTACAAGAGGTTTTGCCACCTTGGAACCAGAAAAATATCAAATTATATTCTAAATAGTGAACGTTTAAAACTTTCATTAATTTGATTTAAAAAAATATTTTTGCATTGGCTTACATGTGTTTGTGTAGTGTACATAGAGGTGATTGCACAATAGCTTAAAATGAAGTCTTACACTTGTATATTGTGGGGGTGGGGATAGATTTGTGGGGTGCTGTGGGTGTGTGGGGTGAGGGAGCATGTGGGTGTGTGTGTGGATATGAGGGGTGTGGATAGGTATGGGGTTTGTGGTGGTTGTGTGTGGGCAGAGGGTGGTTGGGGTCTCTGAGGGGGCATGGGTGTCTGCAAGGGGGGGTGCGGGTGCATGTGTATGGTGGGGTGTGCATATGGGGCTCACCCCATGAACACACACTTTCTGCCCATGCCTGCACACGCGCACATACCTCTATAGTAGCAGGGCCCTATGTTCCCCAGTCCAGCCATGCAGCTAGGAACCACATGGTGCTGGAGCAGGGCAGGGGCCAGGAAGGCTGGGAAATGGCTTGGGGTGGCAGCGCTGGCTTCCTGTCTCATGCTGCCAGCTCCCCCTGGGTTCTACTGCCCCTGGCTCCTGTCCTCTTTGACAGGCAGCCAAGAGCAGATAGATATTTTCTAAATTTTTTGGGGGGGTCCCACAGGCTGGATAGAATGGCCCGGCAGGCTGAATCCAGCCCATGGGCTGTATTTTGATTGTCCCTGGGTTAGAAGATGTCAGAAAGAAGAGCAGTTCCAGTTTAATTTGTCTTGCAATTCCACTTGGTTACAATTCTCTTTATTTTCTGTCCTGAATTGATGTACATTGTAACCAAGAGTTTGTCTGGTGCACACAATCCTGGGTCACCAGAAGGCTAGCTCATGCCCAAGGAGCTAGGAAAAGAGCTGGGGGAGGGGACTGCTAGAGATCCCCCCAAAAAAGGAGTTGGGGAACTAAGGAAGAATACAGAAGGAACCACAACTGAAGGCATGTTGCTAAGCAAAGCTCGGAGATAGAATGCAGAGTGAATTGAGAAGGTAACCAGAAGTCAAGGGCTTTATTTTCCATTCCTGACTCTTCTATGGTTCCTCATATTGCAGTGGTGAAAAGGTTCATAGGCTGCTTTCATGCACTCCTCATTCATGGACATACACTACCTTTTGTTACGTATCTGTGAAGCTGAGTTAATTAGTACTTGTAAAGCACCACTGAATGGAAATTGATAGGGACATGAACAGTGTTCTTCCCATTAAATCTGAGCATACGATGCCCAGAAAAAAAAGAATAAAGTGGCTTTAGAGCCACATTTATTGCTGAAGCATAAGCAATTCCAGCATCTCTTTTGCATCAGTGAATGGCAAGTCTGCAATAAATCACCTGGGAGGGCAGTGGGGGAAGGACGTGTTTGTGATTCAAGCACAGTGGGAAACTTTTAAAACCAACAGCAGTGGAATAGAAAATGATTTTGATTTTTGCATTGTAATCCTTAATCATTGGATTAAACAGCAACAAAAATGAATGGGGAAAGTTCATGCTTCTTAGAGCTGCTGTTTTTATATAACTGCAAACTTGGAAGGAAAAAGGGATAACATTTGGCCAATTATATTTCTTCTGTCTATGGGTGTGCTTTCATTAACAAAAGTGTAAATGCTGAACAAATCAATGGCTCTTCCTGAAAGTCATTATTGCCAGTGGCACCTGTTGATTCACTCTGTTACAGTGGATTTGGTCATGCTTCCTTCTCTATAAATACAGACAGCAGTTGGACTCCAGTGAGGCTGGAAATATGCTTGGTATTTAGGGGAGGCAGCCTGATTGATAGTATGCTGGGCATTAGTAATGGAGCCAAGAATAGAATCCACATGTCCTTGCCTTTGTGACCTCAGGCAATTCTTGTCAGAGCTGACAGATGACTGGGACCATATGAGACTGCCCTGCTTGTAGGAGGAGTGCTAGGTCACAGACCAGCACAGCCATGTAGGGAACGACCCCTTTCCAGAAGCCAGGCATGACTACCAGTCTTGCCCATTCTGTGTCAGTAGTTGAAAAGGAGATCCCATGCTGTGTACACTCCTGTTAGGACTGATGCCAAGGAAGAGAGGAGAAGCCCTTGTGCAGAAAGCAAGGGAAATGTGTGAGAGCTGGGAGCCAGGAGTACAACAGCCTCAGGCAAATGAATTGTGCAACTGGTCAGCCTAACTGCAGTCTTAATTGCAGCTAATTAGTTTGGGTCCTGGTTTTCTTTTTCTACCTGAGACATGCTGCTTGTCTGGAGAAGTTTCCTGTGGCTGGGAAAGCAGAGCAGCAGAAGAGGGCAGAGTTGAAAGAAATGGGCAGCACAGGGGTGTTGTACGAAGAGAAAAGGGAGGAGGGCACATATGTCCTTAAGAACTGTGTCAGCCTTGGCCAGTGCCCACCCTACCATATCCCCCCCATGCACATGTGTGACTGAACTAAGCAGGTGGTAGGGGTTGTGCCAAGCTGGCCAGTTTTGCCAGCCAGCAAATGATACCCGAGCTTCAGGAATGCTTTAATTAAACAACCAGCTCTAACCAGGTTTAATCTACACACATACACACACTTTACATGAATACTCTCACCCCGCAAAGAGAGAGCAGCTGTTGATCTAGCAAGAAAGCAGGAGAGTTAACAATAATGCTACCTTGGTATTTGCCACAACATGAAATGAAATACACTAGCCTCCTGGCTGGGGCCTTAAAATGCCATTAACAGAGCTGAGAGACCAGACTCTGTTTCCAACACAGAGTGCCTGGTGCTCCGGCCCCCAGCCAGGCAGCAGAACAAAATAATTGATTGCCTCCTTACTGCAAAGTTGAAATGGCTTTTGATGTTCAGCCATTCATTGTGGTGACTGGAATGCTGCAGCCCCACAAACGGATGGCTTTAATAATGGCTAATTTGGGATGATGAATGAACTGTTTGGGGTGACATTAGTGTTGAAAAAGGAGAAGTGGAGGAGGGAAGAGGCTGAACTAACCTCAAAGGGTGAGCTCTAAGCCCTCTGCCTTCCTGAAGTAAACTGTGAGCTGCTTGTTGGGAGCTGCTTGTAAGGTACGTATGAACAGAGTAGGAGATGGTGCTAATATACCTGTGCGCATGTCTGTGCCTTGCTGAAGTGACTGTGGGAGCAAGCCAGTGACTTTACCGCTGCGTCTAGGACCTAAGTCTGTGCTCAAGTAATGGCATGGTGGGTCTTGGAGAAGTGGCTATGCTACTGCATGTGTGTAATTGGGGCCAGGTCTCAAAACAGGAGCATTGCTAACATAGCTGTGTCAGAATTTAATATTGGCTTGTCATACAGATGCTGGCAGAGCAGCTCTTTTTACCAGCATAGCCTATATTAGTCTTCCCGAGTGCAATTTTAACTATATAGCTGCAGTATGCTACTTTGACTGGCACTGTTGTAGCAGCAAGGGGGCTTGCTTATCCCTACACTGACAGACGAAGCTCTGCTCTCAGAAGTCTGTAGTATGGGCATAGTCTGTGTGTATGCATGCATGTGTCCATATGTATCCTTAGTTTGGAAGATTTGGAGAGCTTTGATCATTTGGGCAGTCCCCGCCCACTGAAGCAGGAAGCTGGAGCTGGACTTGAAGCTGGTAAGGAGGGGTGGGGAAGGGGGGGCTGGAGAAGGGGGGAGGGGACCATGGGGGTCCCCCATCAGGCTCTATCCCCTGGTTGTTCCCCCAGCCCCCCTGACCTCTGCCCACTCCCCCATCCCCCCCCATTGCTTTCTTGTTTGGCCCGTCCTCATTTGGGCTCCGGGAGTGGTGAGAGACACATGGGTACAAGCTCATCGTGCCCCTGTACCCCAAAGCTCCCCAGTGACCCCCAACAGCTGCAGAGCACCCTGCCAACCCCCAGCACAGCTGGAGGTAAGTGGGGGCCCTCAGTGGGAGGGGACTAATGTAGCTCAGCTGCGGAGAGGCAGCTGAGAGTAGCCAAGGAGGGTATCGCCCCACCCTGGTTCCTACTTGGCCTAGCCCCCAGGGAGAGAGAAGAGGGGGAGAGGGTACTCATCAGTCCCTCTCCAGTGAGGCAGGGCCCCTCCTTGCTTTGGAGCAGCATGGTGCCACTGGTGGGCCCACTGTGCATGCACGTAGATTAAAAGGGCCTGCCAATGAAAAAAAGGTTCAGTTGGGCTCCGGGAGTGGTGAGAGATGCACAGGTGCAAGCTCGTTGTGCCCCCGCACCCCTGCTGACCCCAGCACAGCCGGAGGTAAGCGGGGCCTGTGATGGGAGGGGACTAGCCTAACTCAGCTGCTGGGAGACAGCTGAGAGGAGCTGAGGAGGGTCTCACCCCACCCCGGCTCCTACTTTGCCCAGCCCCCCAGGGATCCGCACAACCCGAGCCACGTAAACAGGCCTGCTTGTCTGCTCGGTGTGCGAGTTAACACAGGAGTTTCCTTAGGAGGGTGAGCGGGAGGGTCCGAGGCCCTGCCAGTGAGCCCTTAAGGTAGGTAGTCACAGTAATAGCCATACTACCACCAGTACATTGTGCCTGGTCACACGCCACACCCTGAGGATCCCCTTGGAGTCTGCATCCTCCCCCTCTGGCACGTCTAAGGTCTCCCCCCAGACAGAACCCATGGTTCTGGGCTCCATGCAGACGGAGCGCTGGCTCTCAGCTGCGGGGGCTGCCTGTCATGGTTCCAGGCTCATGGGACTGGGAGCATGGCCACCTCCCAGCCAGGTCATGAGAGACTACAGGGCTCTGGGAGCGGGCCTTATGGAGTTGGGGGTGCAGGTGGTCTTTTCCTTGCTCCTCCTGGTTGTGGGACACAGGCTGAGAAGGGAAAGATAGGCTAAGGTAGTCAACCAAAGATTGCAGTGCTGGTGTCATCATGAAGGCTTCGGCTTCCACAATCACAGGTCTCTCTTTAGTGAGAGGTGATGGTCTGCTGCAGCGAGATGGCCTCCACCTCACTCCGCTGGGGAGGAGGCTCTTCTCAGCTAGAGTGGGTGACCTGCTCGACCGGGCTTTAAACTGAGCCTGCAAGGGGTTGTGAGGATTTCCACCACTGCAAGCCCACTGGGCAACTCTTGTAAATACAGCAGGCTAAGGCTGTCAGGGGAACCCACCCCTACCCTAGCCCTGGAATGATTTCTGGGGAATACAAGGGCCCTCAACGGGACACTTGCCTGCCTTTATACCAATGCAAGGAGCTTGGAGAATAAACAGGAGGAACTGGTCCTCCTGCTAAACAAGAATGACTACAACATCATAGGGATAACAGAGACCTGGTGAGACTCCACCTATGACTGGGCCACAGGTATAGATGGCTATACCCTGTACAGGCATGATCGTGCAGATAAAAGGGGCGGGGGTGTAGCTCTTTATGTCAAGGACTGCTACACGTCCCTGCAAATTGACACTGGCACCCAGGAAAGACAACTGGAATCTCTCTGGGTTAAAATACATGGGGAATGTGACACAGGGAACATTATGATAGGAGTCTACTACAGACCTCCTAACCAGAAACAAGAGCTGGACCAGGAATTCACCAGGGAACTAGCTGAGATGGCACGCTGTCAGTGCATGGTTGTCATGGGAAACTTTAACTACCTGGACATCTCATGGGAAGAGCACTTGGCCAAATCTGATTGGTCACAAAGCTTCCTCACCTGCGTGGATGAGCTATACCTGACCCAAGAAGTCTATGGGCCAATGAGAGGTAAAGCATTGCTGGACCTAGCACTGGCCAGAGGGGACGATCTAGTCAGTGACCTAAGAATCACTGGAAAGCTGGGTGACACTGACCATAAGCTGATTACCTTTACTATCCATCGCAAAGCTGGCAAGTCAGTCAGCAATACAGAAGTCTTTGACTTCAGGAAAGCTGACTTTGACAAGCTCAGTAGGCACATCATCGAGGCCCTAAGGGACCACAACTTGACAGGCAGAGGAGTCCAGGAGAAGTGGTTGCTCCTCAAGGGAGCAATCCTGACAGCTCTAGGCTGCGGGAGCTGCCTGCCACGATTCTAGGCACATGGGACTGGGACCATAGCCACCTCCCCTTGTGAGGTCTGCTCCACTTTGGAATCTCTGAGGTGCCAGATAGAGGAGCTCCAGACTGCAGTCCAGTGACTGCATGCCATCAGGGATGGCAAGCAGCAAATAGACTCCTAGTACCAGGCCCTTCACTCCATGGCAGTCAACCAAAGTCACCCTCCAAGACAAGAGAAGACTTGAGGATCTCCCACACTGTCCAGCTAGGGGCTTGGACCAAGGTGGTCAAAGGTCCCAAATCCCACCACACCAAGGTGCCCTCCCTTTTGGAGCTTTGCAACAGGTATGAACATCTTGCAGCCCCAGTAGAGCCTGCAGAGCTACCAGCTCCTGTAGGCAAGGGAGGATCACTCTTAGCTCCCATCCCTACTCTCCCTAAGACAAAATGCAGAGTGGTCATCATGGGAGACTCCCTCCTGAGGGGGACCAAGGGGGCAATCTGCCGCCCCAACCCCTTAGCCCAGGAGGTCTGCTACCTCCCAGGGCCTGCATCTAGGATGTAGTGGCGATCCCAAAGCTTATCTCATCCTCAGACCACTACCCTATGTTCCTTATCCATGTGTGCACAAATGACATGGCTTGGAGCAATCCCAGCCAGGTCATGAGAGACTACAGGGCTCTGGGAGTGGGGTTTAGGGGGTTGGGGGCATAGGTGGGTTTTTTTCTCGCTCCTCCCAGTTCTGAGTCATGGGCTGAGGAGGGAGAGACAGATTGAGGTAGTCAACCACAGACTGCAGCGCTGGTGTCATCATGAGGGCTTTGGCTTCCACGATCACAGTCTGCTCTTTGGTGAGAAAGGCAGTGGTCTGCTGGGAAGAGATGGCCTCCACCTCACTCCACTGGGGAGGAGGCTCTTCTCAGCCAGAATGGCTGACCTGCTGAACCGGGCTTTAAACATGGTTTAAACTCTAAGCCCGCCAGGGGTTGGGTGGATAACCACCAATGCAAGTCCACTAGGCAACTACTGCACACCTACCTCAGCCCTGGAACGGTGTCCGCCTGGGAGTGCAAGGAAGTCCAGGACTTCCAATGGGACACTTAAATATCTGTACACCAATGCCAGGAGCTTGGGAAAAAACCAGGAGGAACTGGTCCTCCTGCTAAGCAATAAAGACTACAGTCTCATAGACGCTTGCTACCACCATGGCCGAAAGCGACTTGCGAGTCACAATTGACTACAAGATGAACATACGCCACCAATACAATGTTCCAGCTGGCAAAGCACACAAAACTCTGGCTTGCATCCATAGATGCTTCTCAAGCAAATCTCAGGATGTCATCCTCTCACTGTATTCCACCTTGGTGAGGCCGCAGCTGGAGTACTTGGGCTCCCTCCCCAGACGCAGCACATGCGTCTGTGTCTGTTAGCAAATTTGTTGAGAGCAAGTGGAAGAACAAATCCCACTTTCGGTGCTTGGTTTCCTTATTGCTCCAATAGTCTCCTCAATCTATATATAAGATAGTAATATTAATAGAAAAGGGAAACAGATGCATGGAAAAGATTCTCATTGTTCACAACAAGATCAATCCCCACTTCCCAGTCTTGTAAAGAAGTCCAATAAAAACACCCTAGGGACAAGCAGGAAGACAGAGAAACAATTCAAAAACAAGATCAGAAGGCACTTACACTGTGATTTAGCATATAAAGTAACAGGCAAAGGGAAGATCAATTGACTGTCAAGAATGCTGGTTTCTCGGAGTGAAGCAACAAAACAGAACAGCCTCATCCAGGCAGCCATGCTCCTCAGATGACCTGCTGTAGCAGCTTCAGCACTTCCTTTTGGCATGTGGCTGGAAGGGCTTTGGTACCCCTACAGCAAGAACAAATCCCAATCAGGGTGTTTACAACAAGTGTCTAATTTGACAGGAAAATCCTTGAGGGCATGAGCCCAACCAGTGAATACAGGACCTGCTGCAGTGATTTTGCTTCTAGAGTTTTTTTCAGTTCCCATAGTCAAAGGAAGATTAAAGAGCTCCCTGTCTAAACCTCTTCTAATTCACCTTCTTCCATCATGCTTCTGTTTACACGGCACTCCCAGCTCCTGGCAACAACAGTTTCTAAATGGCAGTGGTGAAGTAGGTTTAACTGGAGATTAGAGACCTGCACACAGCGCTGCTGACTCGTGTGTCTTACTGTGATCCTTACACCATTTGCTGGGTTATTTCAAGGCCCACCTCCTGTAGTCACCCAGCTACAAGGCTCTCAATCATCATATAAAAGCACCCCTGCCTCAGCCTCTTATCCCAGCCCTATAGTAGCAGCCAGTTAAGGGTGGGCCAGTTCTTGAAAACAGCAGGCAACAAGATTCCTACATGACTACCAGCATAAGTGATTGGTGCCTCCTGAATCTGGAGGGGCACCCGCAGAAGCTGCTGAAGGTGGTGGGAGGGCACGAGCCCTACCAACAGCATAAGTTTCAGCCATCGGAGGGGCACTGGCCCTGTCAGGGGGTCACATGCACCCCCATGCACCCCCTATCAGTCACCTATGACTGCCAGCTCCTTGAGGCACAGCCGATGCTATTGGGCTATTTGTACGAAATCAAGAAATAATGTCCTGGACTAGGGCTCTTAGGTGCTACTGAAATGCAAATTATAAATAAAGACTTAGTGCAGGGGCAAGCATAGATGTCAGATAAAACTCTGTCATCTCCCCTTGCAACAGGATTATTTGTAGCTCACAGTCACTGTGGGTGCATCTACATATGCATTTACTTGAGCCTAGATTTACTGCTCAGAAAGTGATTTTAGCTAGGTGTCGACACATACAGGACTTGGCATCAAATTTGCTGCCAGGTCCCTCCAGCCCTGCTATGCACCCCCATGGCCACTGGGGAGAGCTCCAGGCTCTGGCTCCAGCAGCCTAGCAGCCCTCTTTAAAACCCGGTCCCACTGTGTGCTCTCCAGGGCAGCGGGGCTGCTTCCTGGGCAGCCAGTTCTTGTGCTCACAGGAGCAGTGTGGCATGAGCGAGGCAGCACATGGCGGCTGTGTTTGTGCCCACTGAACCTCCCTGCACTGTGGCTGCCCCAGCACCTGGCCTCAGCAGCAAGAACCAGGGTTCCCGAACCCTGTTGGCCCCTCAGTGGCCCTGCTGGCCTGCCGTGCTGACCGTAGCCTGCCCATGGCCATCTCGCCCCACCCAGCTCCCCCACATGCAGCGACTGCCTTCCCAGCCGCAACATGCCCTCCCAGGGGCCCTGCCACCGTGTAGCTGCTACTGCCAGGGACACCAATAAGGGGCTACATCTGGCCACTGCTGGGGCTGCTGTCATCCTCCTGGGCCTCCAGCCCTGCTGCCTATGGATCCACCATGCCAGCCAGCACTGGTGGCAGCACCTTGTGCAGCAGAAGTGGGACAATATACAGTGGGTAGATGCCTTTTGGCTCACCTGAGCTACCTTCAATGACCTGGTTCACCAGCTCCAGCCCTACACTGGCATGCACCTAGCCCTCCCTGCCAACACCCACCTGGCCCTGGTGCTGCTTGTGGGGGCCGAGAAACACTGGCAGAATGGGGCCGCTGATGGAGTGGAATTGAGGCGCTAGACACACAGGTTGTTGGAAGCCAAAAAAAACTTTACTTACAGTCCGTAGACTGTAGGCACGTTCCTTGAAATTACAAACTTAAACAGGAACACAGGCACACAGAAGCTCACACTCACGCAGGGTATGGGGCGACGGATGAATCCGGCGGGGAGTCGTTGTCGGTTGATCAGTCCTCCTTCGTGGCTTGGGAACGCACGCGGGATCTCTCCTCATGCGTGTCCAAGCACTCCTCTGGTTTGGGCGGGCATCGCCCAAGCTCTTTATTTGGTCAGCAAGCCAATTGCCGACTGACACGTATGCATAATTTAACGCCAGCCAATCACAAGCATGCACTGGGTGGTGCAGCTGCAAGATTTTGGCAGGCTCTGATTGTGCACCAAAACTTTTCCCGCGCTACAGGGGAAAATCCCTGCTCCTGTGCTCGCAATGTGCTCAACACAGCTGTGCCAAGGCATCTCTTTAACTGTTTTGCACAGACACTGCTCAAGCTGGACACGCCTGCCAGTCTCTCCTACATGGGCCACCTGTTTGGCATGGGCAAGACCACCACCAGGGAGGCCATTCTGGAGGTGTGCAGCGCCCTCTAGCATGTGCTGGTGGACACCGTCCTCTGTGTCCACGCCCTGCAGGTGGTCATGGTAGGGCTCCATTCACTGGGGTTCCCCCAGTGTATCAGAGCCCTGGACAGTACCCTATCACCTGCCCATCCCATGGAGACTGCCCCTATTATAGCTAAAGAGGGTTCCACTGCAGGCCACTATAGACCACCACGGGACATTCACGCACATGAGTGCTAGCTGGGTGGGCAACATGCATGATGCCCATGTGTTTCAAAACTCCAGCCTAGTTGAGCTGGTGGAGAGGGGGTGCTTCACACTAGGGGTGGCACACCTGCAACTGGGCGCCTTGGTCATCCCACTCCACTCATTGGGGACTCTGCATATCTGCTCCTGCCCTGGCTGATGAGGCCCTATACTAGCCACCTGGAACCCCGCCAGGCCCATTTTAACCAGTGCCTGGGCTGGCTAATAGAGTGCACCTTCAGCTGCCTGAATGGTCACTGGTGCTCCCTCACTTCCCACCTTGAAGTCACCGAGGAGAACCTCCCCTGGGTCATCATCACAGCCTGTATGCTGCATAATAGCTGTGAAGCCTGGAGAGAGTTTTTCCATGAGGCCTGAGCAGAAGAGGTGTGACAGGCAGAGGCAGCCTGGCAGGGAGAATGCCAGTGGCAGAAGTGGGGGCCAGGGTACTGGATGCAGGAGGCTCTGGCAGATTGCTTTCTGGAGCACTTTCCTTTCTAGCTCACCTGCCCTGCTCCCAAGAGACCTCACTCCCTGCTCATCCCCAGCACTACTGTCATGTCAGGCACAAATCCAAAAAAGAAAACTTTATTCCCTTCACAGTACACCCCCCCCACCAATCCGTCTTCCCTCCCTCCGCAACACATTGAGTCTGCTCCCCCCAACACAGAGCCCTCTTCCCCATCTCTCACCAACAAACAGCCCCTCCACACACACCCCCTGCCCACCAACAATAAAAAACCCTCTTCCCAATTTGAAAACTATATACAGAATCTGTGTTTTTGTGCCTTGGAGTGGGGCCTCTGGGGTGGGGGCACTGAGCAGGCAGAGCCTGGAGGCAGGCAGCCAACACATTGGCCTTGGGCTGTTCTCCTGTGGTTATGCATGCCATGGTGTGTGGGGAAGGCAGAGGGCTCGACCAGGGGTAATAGTGCCTAGTGCTCCCCCGGGGTGGGCAGCTCCCCCTCTGGTTGGTGGAGTCCAGGGCAAGCAGTAGGGCTGGGTCCAGGCAGGTGGCAGCAGACCCAAGGAGGGGGCTGATCTAGGGGCTCCTGCAAGCAGGAGGTGGCAGAGGACCTTCTCCAAGGCCCAGATAAGGGCCTGCTGCAGGGCAGTGGGTGGCTATCAGTGGGCCTACAGGTCTAGGGCCAGGGCCTGGGCAGTGGCAGGCATGCATGAGACCCCCCAGGCCCAGGATGGTGTCCAGGATCCAGCAGTCATCATCCGTGGCCTCCATGGCCCAGCCCAGGATGTTATTTTGGCCCCGCAGGATCTGGAGGCGCTTCCACTACAGGGCCGGGAGCTCAGCCTGAAACACTTTCTCCCAGGCAATGTCCTCCTGCTGCCACCTCTGCAGCAGGAGGTGGGTCTGGTCCTGTGTGCACCTCTAGCACAGCCTGCACATCCAGAGGGCTCCAGTTCTGGGTGACGGTATCCGTGAGCCTGCATCCCCCCTGGACCATGCAGCCTCTCCCCTGTGTCCAGATGCTGGCCCTGCAGAGCCCAGAGACAGAAACCTTTTGTGACACTTCACAACATTTCAGAGATAAGCTGCTCTGCACCAGAAGCTGTGCACTGCCCAGCCTCAAATCAGGGTTCAGCCATAAAAAGGTGCCCAGGGATCATGGTAAGTCAGGCCAGGCAGGCCCAGGCCCAGGTGGCCACCAGCCCAGCACCCCCCATCCCCATGCACTCCCCTGGGGCTGGTGTCCCGCTGGTTGCTGGCCAAAGGTGGCCTGCCTCCCTCGCCCTGTTCCCAACTCAGGACAGGCCAGACTCCTAACAGCACCTGTTGCCACAGCTGTAGACCCCGCTCCCTCCTCTCCCCCTGCAGGCCACCCACCTTACTGCTCTGCTGCCTAGCTCACAGTGCCTGGGCTCAGGGCTCAGACAACTGGGACGAGGAGCTGGCTGCAACCCTGCCCACAGGGGTCTTCTCTGAGGAGGTGCCCTGGGGTCAACTCCCCCTCCCATGCTGCTACTTCACCCAGAGAATGCCCCTACTGCGCATGCCCTGGCTGGTGAACAATGAGCTCTTTGTACAGGCTAAGGGGTGCACAACCCAGTATGCCCTGCTGCTGATGATCCGTATGGTGCCCTAGGTGAACTTTCTGCACTTCTGGTACAAGACCATGAGCTATGATGGCATGCGGGGGGGCAAGCCCAAGGTTCCCTGAAGCCTCCACTGCTGCGTGGAGGGATACCTGTGGCAGCACTACACATTCCTGCTCTCTGCTTCTGAGGACATCACTGCTAGCATCAACACCTTCGTTAGAGTGTGAGAGGCCTGTGCCCAACCAGCTGCAGGGGCATGGCTGCTCAATAAAGATTTGAACTGTGCCCCACCTCTCTGTGTGCTGTTGAGGGGAACTCTGGGCCAGGGGAGTCCGGCCAGGCCAGGCAGGGGGAGGGGAGGGCAGGGGCACAGGAGGGGGCTGGATGGATCCTCTCCCTGGTGCGGGGCTTACCACATGTCTGGGGCTGGCGAGGCTGGAGTCCTTCCCATTGGCAATGGCATCTGGCTGCCCTCAGTGTTCTGGGCCTGCAGTGCTCAGTGTGCAGGCATCCAGCTGGAGTCCCCCCATGGAGGAACTGGCACTGCTGATGGCTAGCCATGTTATGGCTGGCCATTCCTTGTGGCAGGGTCTGGAGCTACACAGCTGTGGAGATAGGCACTGGCCAGGGTTCCCCGAGCTGCTGGTGGACTATAGAACTGGAGAGCTGGGCAGGATGTCATGCTCTGCTCCCAAGGGCCCCTCCTCTGGTGACGTGTCACTGGAGGTGTCAGGGTGGGGCAGGGCTCAGGCAGACCGCCCATGTAGTATAGATAGCCGGATTGCAGTCTGGGACCCAAGGCATCAAAATGTGGGTCAGCTGCTGCATAAAGGGTGTGGTCTTGTGGCTATGGCCGGACTGACAATTGTGGTCAGTCACGGATACCCACTGTGCCCGCAAGGCCTTGATCTTTATGTGGCACTGCTGTGTGGACCAGAGTTCAGGGCCTCAGAAATATAGGCATTAGAGTGCCCATCCTACTCAAATTGGCACAGCACCTTTGTGTTGTCCCAGAGCACCACAAGGACACCAGCCTCCTTCTGGCTCCAGTTAGACCCCACCAGGTGGATGGCACAGGAGTGTACAGGTGGATGGTGGCAGGCCTGGATGGGGAGGATGAGGCCATCATGAGTCCCGTGCTGGTTCTCTGGGCCCCCCACACAACTGTCCCACCATTGCCAGCCCTGGACAGCTGCCAGCAGCACCCAGAGCAGGAGCACGGAACAGGACTGGGGCCCACACAGCTGACGCTATGCTCTGCAGCAGCTGCAGGCACAGGGCAGGCTGCTGGGGGTATGCAGCAGGCAGGTGGCTCTGGCCCTGCTGCCAGCCCTGGGGTGCTTTAAGGCTGGCCAGGGACTGCAGCAGCCTCTAGCAAGTGCACCCACCTGCCTGACAGCAGCTGCAAGGCTGGGCAGGGCCAAGCAGGAACTCAGGCTCCAGTGAAGTAAGCACAGCTGACCTGTGGCTTGCCCAGGGGATGCACAGGGCCTGCAGAGCCCTCAAGCTGCCTGTGATGTGTACCCTAGGGCACTAAATGGCTGCAGGCTTTTATAGCCTGCAGGCAAAGGCTGCCAGTGAGGCAGCCTAGCCCTGCAGCAGGAGATGGTCCCAGCTGCTAGCCATGGGACTGGCCTCAGGCTGACCGCCCTAATGATTGGGCAGACCCAGCAGCAAATTTGCTGCCAGGTTGTGTCTACACCTGTGTTACTACAGGGTTACTAATTGTGGTTAAATTTGCTACCTGCTTTTGCAGGTAGCAATTTAAGTGCAATTAAGGGTTTTTACTGTGTATTAAGCACTCACACATGTACTTCCTGCTCAGTAAATTAGGCAGCCGTGCAGTAACGCATGTTTTGTAGGCGCGCCTTGTGTTACAAGATGATACTAGAAAATGCTACTTAAATTCTCTTATTAGCCAAAAAGCCTCTAAATGATCTAATTTTCCTAAGACTGATGCCTGGTACAAGGCTTGCATGTCACCAAAAGGAAATGCTTTAAGATCCTCTCAGATTAACAGTGGGAAGGTTTACACACGCTATTAATGCTGTAAGATTACTTTTTCTGGAATCGCATCTACATATGTGCCCATGAGGAGTAAATTTGCTCCTGACGGGAGCAGTTCAGTGGAGGGCTACTCCTGAGACAGTTTCCTCTCAGCCCTGTGCCCCAATTGGCAGACTAGACATGGGGCTGGGAAACAGCTGCTCAGAGGAGAGGATAGTTTCCCAGCCCCATGACCCAATCTACCCATCAAAGTGGAGGGCTGAGAAATAGCTGCTTAGGAAAGGGGAGAGTAGGTAATGCGCAGCTCATCTACTACCTGTATTTACAGGTAGTAGAAGATGGTACATTAGCCTAATTTACTGTGCAGTGCCTGCTGAGCACAGTTACATGGTGACACTTTACTGCACAGATTAGTCTACTGTGCAGTAAAGCATCTTGTGTAGAAGCATCAGTCACGCTTTGTTCTTCTGAGAGACTGAGGACCCCAGTGACCACTTCACACCCTCCTCTTAATTATCAGTTGTTCTCATCCAATAAAGGAGCAGAAAAAAATACCATGTGAATTATGTGGCCAATCAAACCTGAGAGATTCAGCCTTAATGTTGGCCATTGAGTGTCCTTGCACCAAGTTTCTATATGGTCCCAACCCCAAACATTCAAATAATGCAGGTTAAGCCCCCTAATTATAGAATCATAGAAAATTATGGTTGGAAGGACCATCCACAACTAGATTATTCTAGCCAGGGCTTTGTCAAGCCAGGCCTTAAAACCCTCCAAGGATCGAGATTCCACAGCCTCTGTAGGTAACCTGTTTCAGTGCTTCACCACTGTCCTAGTGAGAAAGTTTTACCTAGTGTCCAATCTAAGCTTCCCTTGCTACAACTTGAGACCATTGCTCCCTGTTCTGGCTTCTGACACCCCTGAGGGCAGTCTAACATCACAAGGTTGGTTTAAAAACCATAACATTTTGTAAATAGTATCTGTGAAATACTTCTATTTATCTTTTGATTTATAAACCTTAGATTGCATTCTCAAGTTTTCCTGTACATTTATGGGACCTAAAAACTTAATTTGGTTTAAAATGAAAGCAATTTTTCACACAGGACACCAGACACGGAGGACTTGAGAACAACAATAAATAGAATGAGATAAACTATAAAACTGTGAGTTGCCAATGTCTAAACTGCCTTGGACTGGTACACAAAAAAACTGGGATCCATGCATTTGAATAAGGAAACTGTTCAAGGAAATGATTCTGCTCAGGGGACACTCCAGCAAGCTAAATTCAGTTTGCACATGATTCACAGTGCTCACTCAGCTCTCAAAATCCTTGCTACTTCTTTAGTAAGAGTAGTGTGAGGGTCTCAAAGCATGTCACCGCTCTTCCTCAGTGAAGCTTCACAGTCCCTCAGTGAGGTAAGTCAAGTAATGCTGGGGTTGCTAACTCCCCAGGGATTTTCTGATGAAGGTGTCCATGCAAAAGCTGTTTTACTGCACAAGCAACTCTGCACACTGGGTTAGGGGGGAAGGAAAGGAGGACCTGGTGGGGGAGATTGAAACAGCAGAGAGAATTTGTAAAATTAATTAAAAATAAGCAGTGGTTCCTCCAGCACTTCCCCTTAGGGTGCTCAGGGTGCATTGTGAAGGCATCACACAGGTGTACAGAACCTATTTGCCAGGTTGGCATTTAGCCAGGAATTCAAAATAATCAAAAAATCCTTTTTGTGCCCAGAGCTGATTTAGATTCACCACATCTTGGCCATTGGTCTTGATGGGGGATTCTGAGCACTGCTGTGACCCAAATGATACACAATGGTACCTGTTCTAGGAGGTCTCCTATCCAAGTACTGATCTACTGGGACACTTTTCAGCTGGCTGTACCAAAGCACTGAACAAGATGGTGTCATCATAAGATGTACTAAACAACTTCAGGGCTGGCAGCCATCACTCTGGGGATGAGGTTCAGGAGCTACTAAGAATGAGAGCTGCAGTGACCAAGACTGTTTTTGTGTCATGACTGTCACACAAGGAACTGAGGTGATTTACATGTGGCTCTTTTTCAATATCTGTGACTTCTGACACTCTGGGATTTGGCTTGTGGGTGGCACCCTACAGAGGGTGGCACCCTCTGAGAGCTGAAGCTGTCTCCCTAGTAGCCTAGAGAAGAGCTCTAAATCTTCCAGAAGTGAGGAGGCTCTTCCCCCCCACCAAAATTCAGCAAAGACTATACATTGGAAAGCAAAGCTGAGCCTGCTAAGGTCAGCTCAGGCAGGGGAGTAGCTGGAGAGAAGCACTGCCCTTGCTATCTGCCCAATTGTAGGGAAATACAGGTTATGTCAGTTATAAAATGAGGCATAATGTGCAGTGCTGATGGTAACTATTGTAATAAACTGGTTAAGCTGCTTGTAGGTGCTTGTGCACAAGTGTGGAGACCAGGGGTGATGTGTAGGGGGTGCACACAGGTGCACGTGCACCCCCTGAGCATGGCGGTGCACACCCCACGAAAAGGTGCCACCAACAATGTTGATGGCGCCTGCAAGCAGTCGCCACTCACCACCCCAACGACGACACCACTACCATCATCTGCATGCGATCTATGATCGCCACTGACTGATGCTGCCGGTGGCATGTGTGCATGGCTGCTAACCCCTGGTCATCACTCCTCATCCCCACCACCCACAGCACCAGCAGGATCTGTGGGAGCTCCCTGCTTACTACCACCGCACTCCTGCTGCTGCCATGCTGCCCCCTTCCCCAGCCACTGGGAGCATGTGTCATTCATGCTGGAGTCTGTAGGAAACAGCTGAATCCCAGCAAAGGAGCCAGGAGTCCTCACCATACCTGCATGGTGTCCTGTCAGTGAGATGGGGCAGGACCCTTGGAGTAGGTCTGCTGTGTGGCCCTGGTGTGTCTGGGCAGAGATGTCCCTGAGCATCTCTCGTTCATGCATAACAAACCTGGAAGCAGCTCAGGACCCACCTGCAGCTGCTCCCAGGCAACCCAGAACTTCAGAACATAAGAACTGCCACTTACTGGGTCAGACCATAGGTCCATCTTGAACAGGGTATGACCAGAGTTTTTCCACTGTTCCTCTCTCACTTGCAGCCTCCACCATTTAAGATCTACGAAGTTCTGATTCAGAGGCTGTATCCCTAACTCTTGTGCTCAATAGCTACTGATGCATTTTTCCTCCAAGAATTCTTCCAACCCCTTTTTGAATCCAGCTAAACTGTCAGCTTCCACAACATCCTGTGGCAATGAGTTCCTCACTTCAATTACACACCACATGAAAAAGAACTCCTTTGGTTAGTTTTAAACTTAGTACCTACTAGTTTCATTTTGTGACCCCCAACTTCTTGTATTATGAGAGAGAGTAGATACTAAACCTCTATTGACTTTCTCTTCACCATTTAGTATATTGTAAGCCCCCCTCAAACATCTCTTTTCTAAATTGAAGAAGCCTAGTTTCTTTAATCTCACCTCGTGTGGAAGCCCCTTCATACCACTAATCATCTTTGTTGCTCTTTGTACCTTCTCTAGTTCTTCTATATTCTTTCTGAGGTATGGGGACCAGAACTGGGCACTGTGTTCAAGGCATAGATGCAACATGGATTTCTAAAGGGACAGAATGGCACTTTCTATTTTGTTCACAATTCCCTTCTTAATAACCTCTAGCATTTTGTTTGCCTTTGATGGCTGCTGAGCACTGAGCTGACCAGAACCAGTGGCGTACTGGGGTGGGGCATTGTGAGGGATGCTGGCCAGGTCCTCCAGCCAGGGGGTACTTGGAAGCAGGGTGGAGAAGCACCGGTGGCAGTACCAGTTTTGCCAGCAGCACTTCCAGTTTCACCACTGGCATTTCTGGGCTTGGCAATCGGCTACCGGGAGACCCACCCTGCCCCCCACTTGGCCACAGATGGGGGTGGGGGGTGCAAATGCAAGCATTGGCCCCCAGGTGCCAGAGACTCATGGTATGTCACTGACCAGAACTTCCTGTTATTGCACAGGAAAGAGACTCCAAGGTCTCTTTCCTATGCAATAACAGCTAATGCAGAACTCACCATAGTGTAGGTATAAGTTGGGTTATTTTTGCCCAAGTGCATCACTTTACACTTACCTACATTGAATTTTACCTGCCATTGAGTTGTTTGTTAGTTCAATAGTGCCAGATCCTTCTGCAGTTCCACACAGTCCTCCTTGGTCTTTACCTCTTTGAATAATTTTCTATCACCTGCACATTTGGCCACCTTGCTACTCACCCCTTTTTCCAGATAGTCACCCTTTTCCAGTCTAGTGAGTGATTACAGGAGAAAGGAGGGGCCCTCAGAGCAGCTTCACTGCCCCATATCTGGGTTTGTTCCTTGGGACCAACTGGGCAGGCACCACGTCATGGACACACCGGGGGGGGGGGGGGGGGATTGGGGGAAGCCAAACATGTCCTAAAAGCGGTCACTCCATGACCACCATGGTCGTTGGCTGTGGTTGAGAGGGCACTGATGATATAGGAGCCAAAGTATCAATGGCAACTGTTGGTTGC
>JAGPOW010001327.1:7878766-7899806 GCA_030014935.1 Caiman crocodilus | reverse complement strand
AGTTTCCCCCCAGGTGAGGACAGCATCCTCTTCCGGGTCTCTGTCATGTGACCCGGGTTGAAACCCCTGCCCTGAGGGATTCTCCAGCCGCCCCTCAGGACCTGTGGATCACTGCTGGCTACAACAGAGGAAGCTGAGGACACACAGCCCTTTTTTATCATTCTGCTCAGAGATGTGCAGGATCTAACTGAGAGACTGCAGCCAACAGTGAAGATAAGAGCTACCAGATTGCCTTCTTGGGAATTCATTCCCATAGGATCTTGATGGTCTATGATTTAACTGTCTCTAATTGTTAGCAGATGTACTGCACTATATGGTTTCTGGAGCACTGTGCTGTGTCTTTTTGCTCTACCTTTGATTTTTAGCTTTCCTCTCAGGATCCCATCAGGGTGTGATGCAATGGACTTCTGAAGGATCAGTCTGCAGTGATCTGCAGATCCAATAACCCCAGGCTACTAGTGCACCTGACCTTCATTCCACCATTTGTCTTGGGGCCAGGCAAATCCACCTTGCTGCTTGCTAACACCCTTCCTGTCCACGAGCTTAACCCCACCCCTAATGGGAAGTTTGATCATTCTTATAGCTGTGAAGGTCTAGGGATTTCCTCCAGGGAATGAGTCCATGCTAGCCCTGAAAGAACAATGTTTCCCCTACAGGGTTCACTATTCAGCAGCTTGGTAGTGGGTAGCTTGACAGAGGCCTTGAATCTCTAACCCATAGGAGATCCCTGTCCCCACAAGGATTTTGTTTCAGGCTTGGAGCAAACCTACTTCCTACCAGATGGACCAAAAGAATGATCTCAACCTCTCGAAGATGACTGAGGTGTCCCAGCATTGATCAAGTTACCTTGTGACCCTGTCACACAGCTGTGGAGATCTCATCACTGAGCCCTGCTAGACAGAATGTCAAACCTACTCACATATGGGTGATCATGGCACTCAACTGTGGCTGGACACTTCAAGCTGGAGGTCTACAACTGGTGAAAGAAGTCATGCTTTGCATGTATGCAGCAACTGCTTCCAGAGCATCTCAAATTGCCTTACATTGGTAGGTGGGTTCTATCCCCATTTTATGGACAAGAAAACATAGAAGAGGCAATAGGGGCAAGCCATGAACTAGCAGAAAAATCAGAAACAGAAGACACCCCAGCCTAGGCCCTCATTCTTATGCATTGTGTGCTAGGCCAGGTAGGCCCTGACTGCATCCAAGTCCCTGAATTCTGCAGACTGGAATCCTGCTGCATTTAATTGAAAGGCTGGAGATTCTGTTTCTCCCCCATTAGTTCCCACATACACTGTGCAGCTGCCCCTCTAGGGAACTCTGACAGAAGCTGGCCTTTGCCTGGGGGTGTGCTGCGAAGGTGAAAGTTCATCTGTGTGTAGTAGTATTAAAAATGGACCCATCTGAAGGAATAGGAAGGGCTTCCCTGAAGAGATGGTTTGTCCCAGTAGGGACACCATTTGCCCTGAGGATGAGTGAAGCTGCTTTGGAGGTAGCGCTTTTGGAAGTTAGAGGGGTAATATAACCCCAGCAGGGTTTGAGAGACTTAGCAAAAGCCCAGGATGAGCCCTGGCCTGGGATTGGCTGAGAGGCTTGGTTAAAAGAGAGGAGCAGTTTTCTGGGGAAAAACGGGGGAGACCAGGGAAAGGATCTCCCCACACCATCTCCCCTTGCACCCTGCAGAAGGAGCAGGGAGAGGCGGCAGGGAAGAGTGCTGCACTGCGTCAGTGCTCCCCCCCTTCCCCTCTGAGCTGTGCGGGGGCAGGACAGGAGGAGCTGCCTGTGAGGAGACTCCAAGCCTGGGAAGACCCTCCTGCAAGCCCGTGCGGCTCGGTGAGCACAAACCCACACCCTTCCCCACCCTCCACATATGCACTCACCCACAGCCCCCCACAAACCTATACCCACTCCCCCATAATATACAAGAGTAAGACTTCATTTTAAGCTATTATATACAATCTATACCCACCCCCATCACACAGCATGCAGGAGTAAGACTTACTTTTAAGCTACTGTGCGATCACCTCTATGTACACTACACAAACACATGTAAACCAGGACAAAGATATTTTTTGAAATCAAACTAATGAATGTTTTAGATGTTCACTTTTTAGAATCGAATTTGGTATTTTTCTGGTTCCGAGATGGCCAAACCCCTTGCTGAAAGGAGTTCTTCTGGGGGTAAGGGGAGGGGCTTCTGGTGGTAAAGGTCAAACGTTAGTGGGCAGGACTTTCAGTTACAAGATGGTGACCAGGGGGTGGGGCACCTGTCAAGGGGTGGGGCTACCCATGCTGCCCTCAACTGCTTGCCAAAACTCAGTAAATGGCCCTCCACCCCAAATAATTGCCTACCCCTGGTCTAGTACCACTGGTTCCAGTGCCTGCAGCAAGAAAGCCATGCTCCGCGGTGTGATGCAGAGCTAATGAGAGAGGTGTGAACATACACAAGCCCTGGAGCCTTGTACCTTCCCCTCAGGACCAAGCGCTAAACCAGCTGAGCCCACTCGGGAAAGCAGGGGAAGCATGTGCTGTGGCCTGCCTGTGTGCGAGGAGCCGGGATTCTGGCATTGGAGAAGCTGCTTCATGTTGCTATGGCAACCCAAGGAGTTACATTTTATTGTTTATATCCAGAATTTAAAAGATTATCCTTGGCAAATAAATAATACCATTCAGCAGTTTCAATGGAGCAGTAGCATCGGAGCAGTAGCATCAGAGCAGCAGCCCCTTTGAGGTGAGGGGGTGGGAGAAGTAGGCTCTTCTTCTGAAGTGTTGTTTGTATTGATTTGTTAATCTGCTTTTGTATGATTTTATTCTGTGTCCCACCCGTGTCTGACCGGCTGAGCCAGAGGGAACATTTCCATTATGGATGGTACTGCAGAGACAAGCACCAAGACAGGCTGTATGTGATGCAGGTAGGCCCACTCCCACAATAGGACAGGTTCGCCACCCTGCTCAGGTGTTTCGTGTTATCTCAGTTCCTCTGGACAATCTTAGTTCATCTCCAAGTCTTTTGCTTCTCTCAGCTCTGTGGCTAATAATTAGGCTGCATGCTGAAAAGCCAAGCAAAGGATCTCCCTGCTTGAAAAGAGGCCATCCTGCTTTGGAAAAAGGTGAAAGAGTGGCTCCAAGGAGGCTGCCTGTATCCATACCATACTGCATCCCCATCACGAGGTGGATGTCTGGATGATCCATAGGCCCACACAGCCTGCCAGCGTTCCCTCCAAATTCTGCTCCCTCATCCCTGTTTTTTCAGTAGGCCTGGGCCCCTCCCCTGCTGCAGGTAGGTACATCCTTCTCCAGCACAGCACTGGAGTGCATTCAAACTAGTAGATCAGGGGCAGGCAATAAGTTTGGCTGGAGGGCTGCTTACCAAGTTTTGGCAAGCTGTTGAGGGTAGCATGGGTAGCCTTGCACCTTGCCAGGTGCAGAAGTCCTGCCCTTTAACCCCTGACCTTTACCACCAGAAGCCCCTCCCCTTGCCCCTGGAAGTGCTCTTTTCAGCAAGGAGTTTGGCTATCTCAGAGCCAGAAAAATACCAAATTCAGTTCTAAAAAGTAAACATCTAAAACATTCATTAATTTGAGTTCAAAAAATATTTTTGTCCTGGTTTACATGTGTTTGTGTAGTGTACATAAAGGTGATTGTATATAACAGCTTAAAATGAAGTCTTACTCTTGTATATTTTGCCCAGCCCTGTAGTCGATGCATAAGAACCAGTCTGGAAGGTGCCTGTGTGTCACAGAGCCCAACACAAACCCACAGCAAGGGGGCACAGCAGCGTTAAGGGACTTGGCAGACTCACCACCCAATACCACTCACCCTCAAAGTAGGTACCTAAAAACACCAGAGGGTCATGTCTGGAGTAACACAGAGGCCCTGCCTCTGATGGCTTATACTTGGAAAAGAAGATTAAGTTTCAAGTTATTGGGAAGACTTTGAGATAAAGGGTAAAGCCTAGATCTTTGTCAGAGCTCCACTTAGTGAAGCAGAGGCAGCTTCTACCAAGCCACTTAGTACAGATCAGTGTCACATGGGGACAGCCATCACTCACACCACTGGGAACCATTTGCAGGAGGAAAAATTCATGCCAGAGAGTTCTGCTCTGCCAGGCCCCTGCTGCTCTCATTTCAACCCAGGGTCTTCCCTTGGGATACCACAGACATGTCTGCTCCTTCCCCTCATGCTGTGAGGCAGCTGCTTTCTGTTCTTTTCAGCCTCCTCACTGCTTCCTTGTGCCAAGGCAGCCTCAGCTCACTGAAGTATCTGCCTTGGAGTTAATGAGAGTCTAGCCTCATGGCCATGAGCTGCAGTTGACTATATGGAGCTGAAGATGGTGCTGTTTGCACTTGGAGATGTGCTGGAAGGGACCTGGTTTTGCTGTGACCTCTATGTCATTCTCCCGCTACTCAGATGGATACCTCTGCCAGGTAACTCATGATGGAGGAGGTTAATCAGCATCTTGTTTGTGCATCCCTCAGACCTTTCCTCCCCCATATTTGCTCCCCAGGCCTGCTGAGGTCACTGGAGATTGTGCTCTGGCCATCAGTGGCTTTTCCGTCTTTTAATTTAATGTGATTGAAAAGTATTGGCTCAGTAGCAGTGGGCAAAGATTAGGTCCTAATTTTAATAAGTGCTTATAGAAGCTGGAGTTGTGAGAGCACTTTCAGTATAAGCAGGTGTCTCCTTTACATGCCATAGAGTCAGTCTTAACTCACCCTTCTTTGGGGACTCGGGGGTTTACTAACAATGGAAACAACAATATTGCAATATCTAGTTGAATTCAAGCCTCTGCAGACTTCACTGGGGCATTTTCCTCTTGACTGCTCAACCCAGACCCCAGGTCCTTTGTTCCCCAGATCCTCTCTACCCCCATTATACCATATCTAAGTGGAAAAATGAGCCACCATTGTCTCGGAGTCAGCACAAGCCATGGTCCACTGTAAATAGATTTGAGCTCTGGGACCTATTTCTCAGCTCCTTCATTCTTGTGCTTATCCCAAGATTGGGGGGGGAGGGGTGTGCGTGTGTGCACACGCACACGCACCATAAGCAACATTTATTCTGTCTGTATCTGTATCATGCATGGGCCTGTTTGGTGTCTGTGTAAGTTAAAGCAATTTCAGGCTGGACTAATTTACCTTCTGCTTTGATGACCCTCTATGGAAAGCCAAAATTAGTTGTAGTGCAAAGTGTTGTAACCATATTGTTGATATTCATCCTGTCAGTTCCCCACTTCAGAGGCAGGAAACAAAGTTCCCCTAATGTTCAGTAGGGCTGTCCGAGGCTTCAGACCATGCTTTGGATCTGGAGAAGCTTTGGACATTTCGGCATCCAAAGCAGCATGTCTGGATTGAAGCATTGGCTTTGTTAGGCTTTCTGAAGTGTTTTGGAAGAGCTTTGGAGCCATTTTGAAGATCTGGCCATATGGTATAATGGGGGAAAATGAAATATCTATAACTTTGTTGTTTTTTGTCTGGTTTGGATGACATTTTCAGGGGTGGTAGACTGTGCAGAGAAGATGAAGCTTGCAAAGTTTCAAGAAGATCGGTGCAGGAGTTTGGGAGGAACAGCACCCCAAACTCTTGAAAGAAAACTCGTGTCACGTCTACGTGTTACAACACAGGGGGCTGAAAACTGCAGAAGAAGTAGCCCTTGGTGAGGCCACAAAGCCTGCCAAGTTTCAAGATGATAGGTGCAGGGGTTTGGGGGAAACTGCACTGTCGGGGGTGAAAGCTGCACAGCGGGGTGAAAGCTGCAGGGATGGTGGCCCCTACTCAGGACACAAAGCCTGCCAGCTGTCGAGAAGATAGGTGTAGGGGTTCTGGGTTCCTGCACCTCTAGCTACTGACAGACAAAACTTGTGACACGGGTGCTTGTGCAATTGGCTGTCTCTGTCTTGGGGCAGTTGATTGTCTGTATTGATTCTTTCCTGCCCTTAGTCTATGATTTTGTAGGTGTTAATCATTGCTAATTAACTGGTTGCATTAGCTAGCAACTGTGTATTGAGCTGGTCCATGAGTGAATCATGATTGATTGGTAGCTGGCAACACAGTAGCTTAGCAGCCAGGCCTGAAGCAGTTCCCCCCTCCCCCCCAAGACAGACACGGTTGCACAAGCATCCATGTCATGAGTTTTGCCTGTCAGCAGCCAGATGTTCAGGGCCCCAGAACCCCCTTGCAACCATCTCCTTGACTGCTGGCAGGCTTTGTGGCTGCAGCAGGGGCTACCATCCCTGTAGCTTTCACCCTGCTGAGCCTTAACACACACAGTGTCACTCATCTCATGAGTTTTGCTTGTCCTCAGCTTGAGTTGCAGTTCCCCCCAAACCACTGCACTTATCTCCTTGAAACTTGGCAGGCTTTATGGCCTGAGCTGGGGCCACCACCCCTGCAGTTTTCATCCTGGTGCACCTTAACACACACAAGGTCATTATGTCACAAGTTTTGCCTGTCAGTGCCTTGAGGTGCAGTTCCCCCCAAACCCCTGCACCTATCTTCTTGAAACTTGGCAGGCTTCATGCTCTCAGCAGAGGCTACGACCCCTGCAGTTTCATCCAAATCAGACAAAAACCAACAAGGTTATAGATATTTCATTGATTCCCCATTGTACCCTATGGCTGGATCTCCGAGGTGGCTCCGAACCTTTGGAGCTGCTTTGGCTGGATCAAAGCGGGAACCCGGTTCAGAGCTCCAGATCGGATCCCTGGCATCTGAAGTGGCCGGATCCAAATCCAGATTGAATAGATGACTACTTGCACAGGCCTAATATCCCGCTCTGTCCTAAATGAGCATGCTTCTGCAGACAATTTATTTGCACCTGGCTTAAAGCACTTTCATGCTGGCAGATCAATTTGAGGAGGCATCTCTTTAAGTGAGTCTCTAGCCCCATCTCTCCTCAGGGCATCAACATCAGTAGCCCTTATGCCACTTTGTCCCCACTGCCACTCCTGAGATGGGGCCAGCAGCAGCACAGACACTTGGATCTCTCTGCAAATGGAGATAGGTGAAAGGGCAGTGTTTGGGAGGTGCATGGAGGAATCTTCCATCCAAGCCACATCTGAGTTTCATTAGACTCTGCCATGGGCTCAGTGCTGCCTGCAGAACCCAATGTACTACAGCATGGAGACAGGCTCAAACCTAGAAGTGGACTGGGGTGACCTTGTCAACTGGTGTTGTTACCCTAGGGCAAGAAAAGGTCACCTCATAGCAAGAGTATCCCAATATGGCTCGGAGAGGAATGGCACCAAGGAACGAAGGGGTGAAGGAAGTCCCAGGGATTCCACAGACAGATCAGATCTCCATGGCCTTGTCTGAGGACACAGAGGCCACTTTTAGCCCAGACTTTTGCCTGGGACTGGGTGCCCTGGCTCTGTAGGAATGGTAAGGTTGCCTCTTGTTCCACTGCCACTTTTCCCAGCTCTCCACGGCTGGACCAGGGCTTTCTGGAAAGCTTCTGTCTTGATTAGGTTCTTGGTGGCTGAGTGAAACATCAGTTAATGGAAAGCTAATTGAGACATTGCATCATCCACAACTGACTGGGAGCCAACCGCTCTCACCTCTGATGAAGCTGGCTGATTAATAAAATGCTCCTGCATTTTTAATGTCACAGGGATGTGGGCCAATGAGTTCCTCCATTAAAAATCAACAATCTGATGACGCAAGGCCCCACAATAGAAACAAACAGTCCTGCCATTAACTCCTTAAGTGCTGGGACTCTGGAAACCTTAATGTTAATTTGCAGACTAGATGACCAGTGGCGCTGCACCATGGAAAACACATATCCCAGATTGCCCCATTGGCATAACAACTCTGGCCAGCCGTTTGGGATAATTGTCTCTGTTTATCACAGGATCAGGGTGAGGAACCTTGAATATAGATGTACTATCCTTTAATATTACTGATGGTTTGATACCAAGCACAAGATTCCAGAGGGCAAGGTCCTGTACTCACATGTAATGAAAGGGTCCTTCCTTGCCTAGAAAATCTGACAGTCTAAAAAGACCAGCTACAAGCTTCAAGTGTTTTTATCCCCATTGCAGAGATGAAGAAGTAAAGAATGGAGGAATTAAGGCACTTGCCCAAGCACATAAGGAGTCTGTAGCAAAGACAGGAACTGGGTCCCAAACTCACGTATCCCACAGGAGAGTCCTCCTGAAGCTGGCCTTGATATTGCAAACAGAGAGGATGCTCAAGGCTTTAGCCAACTCCCTGGGATTTCACTGTAGGACTTTTCCTGGCTTCCCCTTTATGGCATGTTTCTATATGTTTAAAACATAGATTTCCTTTAGTGACTGAAGGGACAAGTGAAATCAGGGAGGGGGGAGCCCAACTTTGGTGCTTGTAACAAATTTGTGCTGCACATAGTTATTGACTGAACTACACAGCCTCATCCTTCATCACCTCACCTGGAGTATTCCCATCTATCTGGAGCTCTCCCTTTCTTGGTCAGAGGCACAGATCCTTAGATGTCTGTAGGAGCCTCTGTGGAAATAACGGTGTGTTTGGGTAATGTTGCTGTGACCAGGCTCTTTGCCAGCACTGTTCTGAGATCTGCTTGCTGGGAGTTGGGAGCTGGTCCCAAGGAACACCTGTTGCTGGTTTAGTCCCTTTCTTTGTTGCTGTGGACTCTGCCTCCTAGCAATGGGCAAGGTTAATTTACTGTTTATTTTCATTACCTCACCCTACTCTGGCTTCTTATCAGCTGTGTGGAACAATAAATTCTCACCTAATTCATGTGTGGGAAGCACTGGGCAAAGGGAAGAGTTTCTAACAGGTTTATTCCCTGCAGCTGTATTCAGTCCCTGTGGAACCTCACTGAAACTCACTACAGACATCGGCCATACTCTTTCTTGGCAGAACTCATTAGGAGCTGGTGGCCAGATCCCTCTAACCTGAATTTGGCTAGGCCAGTTAAGAAATCATTTTGCTTGTCTTCTACATCTTTCTGATTGCTGGTTAGTTCTCTGTTCTCTTGACTAACTGAAGCACTTGCATTTGGATGCTGCCTTTGCGGATGTCTTCATCACAAAGTTACCTCAGACTATCGGCTCGGTGGCTTATGTGATCAAGGCCATTGCTGATCAACCCAATAGCCCTGCAAAGACCTAGCCAAGTTATTGTGGATTCAGTGGACTGCTGTCTGGTGAGTGGGGGAGGGCATACACAGTGGTCCTTTATGCTGCAGTGAGTTGAGACACTCTGTTGTTCTTTTCCAAAGAATTGTGGGAGAATTTGTTTGACGTGGGCACTCAGGAGGAATTATGGGAAGGTAATAGAGGACTGTCAGCACTCAAGTGATTGAGCCTGCACCCTCACCACAAAGCAGGCAGGTGACCATCCCAAGTGAAAGTAGCATCTGGGCTTTAACCCACACTCTAGTCAGGTAGAGTGCCACTAAACTCAGGTGAGAAGTGTTTGTATGTGGATGGGAGGAAGATAAGGGTAATACCTGAGTAAAAGTTAGAGCTATGTCTTCAGCACAGACCTGATGGCTTCTGAGTTTATCTACTTCCCACCTGAACCCACAGCCCACTCCTAGTGTAGCTAGAGAAAGGTTCAACCCATCACTTAAACCTAAGTCCCATTCAGCTTTGGGGAAAGAGAAGGCTAGACCCTGCTGCAGGTCTGGATCTGAATTCTGCAGCTAGACTTTGCCCCTGTAAAGGGATACACCAGTTGCTGCCTCCAGCCTGCTTTGGATTTGGGGTGACAAGGTTGGAGGTTTGTGCAGTACATGCCTGTCTTTCATGGTAACGTGCAGAGAACTGTGGGGTGGACAAAGGAGGAGAGAAGTGTGAGGAGCAGGTGAGCCCAGGGGAAGGGAAACCTTTCTGTTATGAGAACACTGCACTCCAAAGCCATGTACAGGTAAGGAGGGGAATAGTGAACTGCCAAGAGATGGCACTGCAAGTCATTTCTTCTCTACTACTCTTCATACTCGCTTTCCCATCTGTCCTTCATGAGGGGGAATTGCAGGTGTGGGGACAGGGGACTTGTTTCTAAGAACAGAGTCCTGGACTGTCACCAGCTGTTGGCTGTTTGTTTATAGTGAGTCTTCTGCTTGGCCCTGCCCATGTTCTCCTTTTGCTGAATACAGATGTGTATTCCGGTCCTACATGCTACTGACATGTTGCTACATGATGAAGTGAGAAGCATGTAGAACTGAACCATGCAGAAGTGAGGTGGCAGGTGCCGGCAGGCAGTAGCTGAACAGCATTCTCATGCATGTAGTGTGTGTACATGGCAGGGAGGGAGAGAGGACTATTCTCCCCTGGTAGCAGAATAAACCCCAGGTTGTGTGCCTACTGTGAGGAAGGCAGGCTCTTGGCTGTGTTTGAAGCAGGAGCTGGGTTGCAGAAGCATTGTGCTGCCCAGCTTCTGAGGCTATCTTTTGCTTTTTGTTTGTTTGTTTTTGTGCACAAATAAAGTTAGCTGAAAACTACTGCCTTTGCCAACTCCCTGCAGCCAGCACCTGGAGCTGTGGTTTGCAGAAGCGGTTGCTACCACCTGAGTAGGTGTGGCCTCAGAGTCAGAGACGCTCTGTTCTGCAATGAAACAGTGACCCCCACAGCGTGGATGACTGCCACGGCCATCAAACTCTCATCGGCCTAATGCAGGGAGCGGTCATGGTATAAATGTTCTCTGTCGCCAGAATATTCAGGTTACCCATCCCTTAGTCTCTACTTTCCCTTCTTGTTGCTTTGGCAGGACAACAGAGTCTGTTGCCATTGCTGATGTGCAGTAGGGGATGCGAGAAGCCCTTGGGAAGGCAGATGAGCGGAGTCCTGCATAGGGACTGCTTTGCTACCACTGGGTTGGTGGAACCACTGGGAGGTTGTAATGACCTCAGAGCTGGGCCCCAGTCCCTAATAGAGATACAGGAGCAGGCAAGCACAAGCCAGGTGACGTTGCACTGTAGCAGGGACCCTAGGCCCAGAGGACTTGTGTATCAGTCATGAAGGAGGGTGTTCCATCCTCAGAAACACAGGATGGAAAGGGATTGCTTGTCATTGAAAAACAAACCATTCAAGCCTTGGAGAAGATATCATTCCAGGAGACCTCACCCTAGCCATTGCCAGGGGATTAGGGGCACCTCCAGAATAGCACTTCCACTATGTGCTAGGGATGTAGGGCTGCAGCTTCCAGGATCATTTAGAGTAGGTTTTGCTACAAAGACAGATGCTTTGCCCCTTCCTGGCCCCTCACCCCCTTCTTCAGTTCTCACTGTTTCTGCAGTTTCCCACTTCCCAGGCAACAGTAAGGAGTATGGCTCATTACAGGTAGCTGAAGAGGAGTAGATCCCAGGATAGAGCAGGCCAAGAAAGCTGCATGGGTCAGGCAATGCAGATGGCCTCACAAGCACGCATAGGCCTTGTGCTGTGAACTTCCTTTTTTCCCCAGAAGAAGTGCAGAACATTTGTGCTCTGAGCTCCCAACAGTGCCAGGACCTTGTGCTGCCCCAAGACCCTGTCTAGTACCTAGACTGGCTGTATACCCACATTCAAAATGTTGTTATCTGTGGGAAGCTGCTGTAGCAGCTGAACCAGAACAGACCTGCTTTGAGCTGTCAGAAGCTCAGTTCAGCAAATAGCCTCTTGCAGCAATGGATTTTACATAGCCTGTTCCACTGTCGTGGCTTCTGACAGTGCTAATGCACTGCAGGAACAGGCTGTCCTCCCAGCCTGGAACTGATGCTGCGTTGCTAGAGCAGGGTGAGGAAGGCCAGGATTCAAATCCCTTCCTGCCTTGCTGGAACGTGCTTCTAATTTTCTCCTCTCTTCCCAGCCCCCTATTCCTCACCTTCCCACTCTGGAACCAGGGTGCTTGCTTGATGGACCCATCCTTTGCAACTGGCAACCTGCCCCATCTCCCCAGTGGCATTTATCATGCTCTGGAGACATATTTTATCAGGGGGATGGATTGAAGGTTGATTTCTATTACCCTCCCTTTTGTCAATCCCCGTCTTGGATTCAGCTATCGATTTCCTTTCCTGGTTGCCCTAAGTTCTTGGGGAGAGGCATTCAGGAACATCAAGGAAGCCAGAGAAGGTACTAAGGGGGCTGGAACTGGATTCATAGGCAAAGGATTTGCTTTTTGTCAAACTAGAATGAAGAATGGACAGTTTGTGCTAGCCTGAACTGGTTTTGGGGGTGCAAAATCAGGGTGGATCCCCAGGACCCTACTAAATTCAATTAATGAATGTCATTCAGCCTGTAGGGAGAAGAATGAACCCAGCCTTCAGCCTTTGCTGAAGGCTTCCACAAGCATTATGTCACCTCTGGCACCAAGGCATTGTGAGATCACTTGGTGCAGACGGACAGAGCTGCTCTTCACACCTATGGAGCATGAGGTAATTGAACCAAATCCTCAGCTCACTTGGAAAGCCTTTAGGGCTTTCCAATGGCTATTCATCCCTTCTGTGGCCCTAGACCAGCATTTCCTAATCAGTGTGCTGCAGGTAAAAAGTCCTATGGGGACTTTTTAATATCTTTAATTTTCCCTGAGCCTGAGGAAGGCCAAAAGCTTGCAGAAAAAGATATTTTTTTTGCAATTTCTTATTGATCTAATAAAACGTATCATCTCTGAACCAAATGTTCTACAGTTTTGCATTTCTTGATGGTTAGGCCAGCACGTCCTTATGTCCCCTCTTATTGTTGCCTTCTAATCGCCTTTGTTGCTTGCCTATCTTCTCATCACTGAATCAGCATTTGGAAAATCTGGCCAGCTGCTACTGCTGCTGCAAGGGTCTAAATGCACTATCATGTCAGTGGCATATGGGTTGTGTAAGAGATTGATGGTGTGTTGCCTGGAGCTGCATTGTCTCCCTGTTGAGATAATAGTGTCTCATCCTTTGGAAAATCGCCTACTACGCCTTTGATGTTATAGGAGATAGATGTTGAAAACCCTGTTGGGAGACAAAGGAGTTTGTTATAGGCTTAAGACACTGACTAAACTTTGCAGGGCTCTACCATTCCCATACCCTGCCCTAATCACACCAGATGTGTGCCTATGCTCTGGTCTCAGTCTTAAGGACTCCTGGCTGGAGTCCTCCTCTTAGTTTGGCTGCTTGCCTCATTCTTCCCTGCATGAGGGCCAAGACAGCTATTCCTTACTTCTGATCCCACCCTTATCTTCAGGGCAAGGATGCACTCCCTCCCTCCTGGGGAATAATCTTTTCTGTACTTTCGTATTCTTCCAAATTCTCAGAGTGGTTACCTTCACCCCGCAGGACTGGACTCACCAGCTGAGCAGCTTCCTCCATTCCTGTAATGGCTTTCCCCCTTCCAGGCAAACTCTTTTCTGGTCTTCAACAGGTAAGTCAGTGGACCAGAGCTCTCCCTTGAGCACTGGGATCAGTTCTCTCCCTCTGTCTTCTTACTGGTCTCCTTTTCCTCTCTCCTTCTGACTCCTGAAAACCCTCTTGGCATCCCTTAAATCTTCCTTTTGCTCAGCTGGGTCCACTGTGGCAGCCTCCCATTCACTGCCTGCCTAACCCAGCTGTTCCCTCTTTCTCTCCTTGGTGCAATTTTCTTTTTTCCTCCTTGGCTGAGCCACTTTCCTTTTTCCGGGCTTGAACCACTCACCATGGTTTCTCCTGTCTCTTGGGGTAAATTTGTCTTCTTTGTTTCCTCCCTGGCATTCCTGTGGCAGGGTGTTTCAGGCACCCTGTCACAGGTTGTATAAGCAGGGTAGATAAGGGGTATGTTCAAGTGCTGACAGGAGACAGGGGAGGGAAGAAGGGTCCATAGGCTTTGAGTAGTCCTGTCTGGGTGATCATTTGCATTGGTCTGAAGAATATCACCGAAAGCCTGTTCTGGTTGTGTGTAAATAAAATCACAAGCTACAAGACAGCTAAGAACAGGACATATGGCAGCAGCTCTGCGGGAAAGTGCTTTTCGTATTTACTGGGCATCCTGAAGAATTAGGCTTGTCCTACTCTGAGCCAAGCAGTCTGGCTGCCTTGCTACATTGATTTGAGGAACCCATGGGAGTCGGGGGAGGCAGTCACAGATGGTGTTTGTATGTTATCACCTTGCAACCTCTCTACACCAGTGCCTGTTACGGTTTCCCCTCTCTGCCAAACCCAGGCAGGATGAGTCAGTTATGGCCACTGTCACTGGAACCTGCCATTTCTAGCTGTATCTCTAGAGACTTATGCTTAGCTGTGGAGGTTCCCTGCTTCAGTCCCTAGCACTGGGTCCCAGATATGTTTGCAGCGCAGCTTCCAAGTCTCTGACTTGGATCAGAGACATGGAATACTAAGCCATATTCTGCACTGCTTTATGTCTCAGTAAACCATGCTGAAGTCCCTGGGACAGAAGAATGAAACCTGAAATAAGGGTCAGTGCACAGGCATCAATGTATATGGCAGGGAACAAAATCTTCATCGCCTAGCCTCAGAAATGTGATCTGAAGGTAAAAACCTTCTTCTTGTCATAGAGTCAGCAACCATTGACTTGATCACTGTTACACACACACACACACACACACACAAGAAGATTTTAGACCTAAATCTTCTTTCAAAGTCTCTGTATCCTGCCCTCTGGCTAGATCTCAGGAGCACGTAGACTTAACCCATGGCTACTTGTCTAAGTCCCAGAATAGCTGAGTCAAAGTTTCATAGCTGGTAGGGTTGGAAGGGACCTAAGTAGATCATCAAGTCCAGCCCTCTGCCATGGGCAGGAAAGAATGCTGGGGTCAAATAACCCTGGCTAGGTGATTGTCTAGCCTTCTTTTGAAGACCCCCAGGATAGAAGCGAGCACCACTTCCCTTGGAAGTAAGTTCCAGCTCCTAGCCACCCTGACTGTCTAACCTGAATCTACTCTCAGTCAATTTATGGCCATTATTCCTTGTTACTCCCGATAGTGATTGGGGGAACAGGGACTGTCCCATTGCCTGCTGGTTCCCCTTGGCAACTTTATAGATGGCCACCAGATCCCCTCTCAGTCGTGTAGCCTCTACTCGTAGGGCCTGCTTTGCTGCCCCCTAATCATGTGGGTGGCCCTCCTCTGGACCCTCTCTAGGCTGGCCACATCCCTCCTGAAGTGCAGCTCCCAGAACTGGACACAGTACTCCAACTGCAACCTGACCAATGTTGCAAGGATCACCTCCTTGGACCTGCTCGTGATGCATCTATGGATGCATGAGAAGGTGCAGTTAACTTTCCTAACTGCGTCCCCACATTGGCAGCCCACGTTCATCTTGGAATCAATAGTGACTCCAAGATCCTTTTCTGCCTTTGTGCTGACAAGAAGGGAGTTCCCCAGCCTGGACGTATGCTGCTGGTTCTTCCTCCTCAGATGCATAATTCTCACGGCTCTCCTCAGTCTATGGGCTAAAGGGATTGTTACTGCAGGAGGGCTCAGAATACAAACTGGGGTTCAGTAGTACGGCTGATTCAAAGGATCTAATTAATTTTAGCAGCTGTGTTTTGTCAATGGAGTTTTTCAGTTTCCCACAAAATGTATTGAGTTTTCCATGGAAACCAAAACTCCTCTCCCCTCCAAACTCATTAGTAAACATCCTTGCTTTTTAGAAATCAAATACAGAACATTTGTACAAAGAAAATTACAATGCCCATTTTTTTAATAAAAACTGAGAAAATTGACACTAAGCTGAAATTTCCATCTTGGCCCAAAAGTCATTTTAATTTTTCATCAAAAAATATTTCAATGAAAAGAACTGGGTCAGTTCTACTCAACCTGACCTAGGCTCACTGCTTCCTATTGTAATCACCAAGTTCACCTGATAGTAGTTAGGTGGGTAGGTCATTGGGCTCTGGAAGCAGCACTACTAGAGAGGAGTGGAAGGAGTAAGGAAAGCAGTTCTTCTTGCCCCTACCATTCTTGTAGGGTGACCATTGTCCTCGGCAGCTGCTGCTTTTCTGCACCTGCTAGCTGCTCACTGACAGCCTGTCCCCTTCCCATGCAGGGGAATTTATTGGATTTCTTTAGTAATCGTGAGGCTCATGACATAATAGAATTCCAGATCCTGAAACAGGAAAAGCATGCAGTCAGCAAAACTAAGATGATAAGTTTCAAAATGTAGATTTCAAGAACTCAAGGAATTAGTAGGCATGGTACCAAGGGAAGGTAGCATGAAAGATAAAGGCACCCAGGAAGGCTGGGAGCATCTAATGCCCAACGAGAAACTTCTGACACGATAGAAGCAGAGGACAAATAGCAAAAGGCCAATGTGGCTGCACAAGGAGCTTCTAGAATGCCTCAAATGCAAAAGGAAATATACAGGCAATGAAAAAATGGGCAGGTCACCAAGGAAGCATACCAGGAAAAAGCAAGAACCTGCAGGGACAAAATCAGGAAAGCAAAGATAATGAATGACCTGCACCTGGCAAAAGAGGTTAATGACAACAAGAAGAGGTTCTATAAATATATTGGCCAGAAAAGAAAGACCAAGGAAGTTGTGTGTCCCCTGTTAAAACAGCCAAGGGAGATGCTTAACAGAGATAGTATGCAAAGATAGTAGAGATATTCAACAGCTACTTTGCTTCAGTTTTCATAAAAAAATTAAGCTGCAGCCAGACACCTAGTAAGGATTTTTTGAATCAGGAACAGGACAAGCTGAGAAAAGAGGTATCAAAAGCTCTCTGACTATTGCTTTTGTTGAGTCTGAGTGAATTCAAGTCAGTAGTATGAACTTCATCCCAAGGTATGAAGGAACTGGCAGAGAAAAGCTTGGAGTCCTTGGCAATAATGTTTATGAAACTTTGGAAGAGGGAAGAAGTACCAGGGAACTGGAAAAGGGTCAGCGTAGTGCCCCTCTTTTTAAAAAAGGCAAAAAGGAAGATCCAGGAAACTGGGGACATAGGCATAAATGTGCTTATGTTCTTCTGTAGCTATTTCCCATGCTTCTGGCCTTGCTGGTTGCCACATGATGCTGGGACGGAATTACCCCACCCACACCCCTATTGTTCCATGTATCAGGGTTGTTGGGTTGTTGTGGGGGTGGGGTTTAGGGGACTAGTTGCCTGTCCTTTGTTATCCACATATATTGTTCCTCAGAGCTGTTAGGTGTTGACTGCAGCCAAGAATGCAGGCTGGAACATGTCAGTGTTCCTGCTGGGACAAACCCTGAGGCTCCTAGCTACAGAGTCTTTCCCCTCTGCTCAGGGTCAGTTAGACTGATCATCACCATATTTGGAGTCAGGAAGGACTCTTACTCCATGGTCAAATTGGTACAGACTGATGGAAGAGGTTTTTGCCAGACTCTGTAGTGGGAGCATGGCCCTATCCCAGGGATCTCATGAGCGTATATTAACAAACTTTGCAGCAGCAGGACATTGGCTGCTGTGGTCCCCCTGCTTCATGATGTCAGGTTAGGGTGTTATGTCAAGGCTGACTGTGTACTTATGCTTACAGGTTATACAATGGACTCTGTAGGAAGCTTACCTTTCAGAGCTTGGGTTGAATCCCAGAGATCCTGCTGTTTTGATTGGTGGAGCCCTTCCACCAATCAGGAGGCAGCAAGAGGAATAACATCACACCCCTTTTCTGAGGGGAGGGGGAGTAGAGCTCTCCTGGACCTGACTGAAGACTGCAAACTGTCAGGTCTGGAAGACTTCGGGGTGGAGCCTTGGAGCATATAAAAGGAGCTGCATGCCTAGCACAGATGAGTTGAGAACTAAGAAGAAAGAAGAGCAGGGTTTAGAAGAGCTGAGGAGAGCTGCTCAGCAGTGCAAAGCAGTAGCCCAGGAAGAGCCCCTGAAGACTTCTATCAGCAGGGAGCGGGGGACGGCTCCAGGGGTTAAGTTTTTGGTGTGCAGCACAGCACACAGTGTCCAGACCCTGGGAGATGCATGAGGCGGCTCAGGTCTGCAACCTCTGGTATGCAGCTAGAGACACAGTGCACAGGCTGGTGCACAGAGCAGGATCTTTGGAGCCCCAAGGGCAGCTCAGGTCCTCAAGTCCCAGAACAAGGCTGGGAGCTCGGTGCAGAAGGTGCGGCACGGAGGCTGAGAGACACTGGGAGCCGCTTGAGGTGGCTTGGGTCTACAGCTTCTGACACGTGGCAGCAGCTCATTGCAGATGGTGCAGCCCAGAGGGTCCAGGAACAGAGCAAGCCCCAGTGCTTCACAAGGCTGTCCAGGCCTCTAACCCCTAGCATAAGGCGAAGCGTCCACTACAGACAGTGGTGCCTGTGGCCCTAAGCCAGGATGGCGGCAGCAGAGTCAGGCAACAGGAAAACCTGGCAGGGACAGAGTTTGATCTGGAGAGCAAGAGGCAACCCTCTGGGACAGTGGAGTAGTAGTAAGTTACCCTGGAGAGAGGGTCCCCACAGGGGAACCCTGCCCCCCCCACAAACTGGGAGTGGTATATCTGTGTATATATATATTTTTATAGGGTTTATTGTTTTGTAAACTTGTACATAGATTATATATATATATGTCCTTACCCTTTAATGGTTTTGTTGTGATAATAAATACAGTTAAGTAATTGATTGACTGGATCTGACTCTATAGGAGAGAGAGGCGGCCACTGGGCTGTTGTGTCCCTCCACAGCACACTGCCCTGCCAATAATTCCTTCAATTGGAGTGGGAAGTACAAACCCATGTACACCCGGGCTACAGTTTGTAAGGGATGGTTTGGATAGAGGTGTTCCTGCCTCAGGCAGGGGGTTGGACTAGATGACTTCTTGAGGTCCCTTCCAGCCCTACTTCTTTCTGATTCTATGATCTTTCTGGATCGTAGTGTGTTCCCTGCTTCCAGAGCTGCACCCCCAGCAATCTCCAGGGTTTCCATAGATTGCCAAGGGCATGTCTCTGCAAGCAGGGAGTCCCACCTTTCACTGCTTTCTGAGATGCACTCCATAGATCCCAGGTGCATGTCTCTAGAAGTGGGGGAAGCCAGCTTTCCCTGCTGGCACAGGCCACCCCTGGCAATATTAGGGGTCTCTGGAAGCAGGGAAATCTGGGCAGGCACTCTTGGGGCTTGCAGGGCCTGATCCTGCACAGGAATTCCCATGGTGCACAGGACCATACCCCTCAAGGCCCAAGAGCACCTGCCTTGGGTAGTGGGAGAATGTGGGCAGTTCTAGTCTGCCTGCACTCTCCCACCATAAAGCAAATAGATGTCAATTGCAATAAAAATAGCACAGTTTATTATGACCTTTAGTCACGGCCACATTGTGGTGCAACAAATGATGTGGATGTCTATTTGCTGTCACTTTCTGACACCATAAAAACATCTGTGGTAGCACAATGGCGATGCAAGGCACCATCTGTTCCAACCTAAGTTATCTATTCAGAGCCAATTCCCATAGAAAAGGGATCAGTCTCCTCCATCTGACAGCCTTTTGAGTGGCTGAACTGGCACCCAAATCTGCCACCTGTAATGTGGCACATACTCCACATGTACCCACTGCCCATGCCCCCCATCTGCTATACCCACAGAGTTCATCGCTGCCCAGCACGGCAGCATCAACAGAATGGTAATTTTGCAGTTTTGAGTTTGCTACCACTACCCTAAGACTTCCTTGAACATTTTTCTTTTCAAACCTTCCTATTTCAAACATTCCCATTTCAGAACCATGGAGAATAGTCCAGGTGGACGCTGACTGTCAGATGCACCATTTAACATATTCACCCGGGCCCCCCCAGTTTCATGTCTCCTTTCTTCCCCCTCTTTCTGAACAATGCAGCAAGCCCTCCAACTAATGAAGGATAGAAAAAAGAAAAACAAAGAACAATAGTGTTTATTAGATTTTGTATAGATATAGTTTTATAGATAGCCATATAGAGATATTTTGTATAGAGATAGCTTTAATATTTAATATTATTATGTATATATAATTTCCTTAAATTAAATAATAGATAATAATTAAGGTAAGTACTTTTACTTAGTTTGCCTTTTTTTTTTAAATGTACCATTTTTTCTATTCATAAAAGTTTTGTGGGGTTTTTTTGTCTATATATATGTGTGTCAAGTTTTATTTCATAGGCAGATTGGCATGGCTAATCGGGCCTGTGTGGGGTGGGTTGGCAGATGTGGTGACTGTACCCTCCTCAGTCAGCTTAAGGGGATGATTTGGAGGCTCCTGGTCCTGGGCATGACCGAAAACTGCACCCTGCCAGGAGTGGGTGGCCTGGTGGGACTCCCAGTGGTGCAGGAGCCCCCAGGAGATACCAGGCCAATTGCCACCCCGGTGAAAGTTGGGTCAGAGTGCTTTAACCCCTAGCCCCCACAATACGGTTGGTACAAGGCGGCCAGGCACGGCTATGGCAACCCAAGCCTAAGGAGGATGTAAGACCTAGACGGGGCAACAGGCAGAGAGGGAGAGGCCCCAATCCAGGATGCAACAAGGGGATGCTTGGGCCAAAGCTTGTTCAGAATGTGCATGCATGACTTATGGGGGGTGAGACACCGCTTACACTTTATGGTAATGTGATAACATGATTTTTTATTGTAATGAAGACAATATTGTAAGCATTCAGTTACTTGGTCTTCCTTGTCTCCACCCCACCATCACCCTGAACTGGCCCTGGCTCCCTGAACTGGAGTGGTGGCTGCCTGGCCTCAGCAACAGCGTTGCAGCCCTCCCCTGGCTCAAGTGCATTTTGAGGAGCAGGCTCGTCTGTATTGGCTACCTCCTGGACTGAGGCAAGCTGAGGGGAGCTACTTTTGCCTTTCTGTACTTGCTTTTTAAAGCAGAAATTTGGCTGAGACTTGCTTTGACGCTTGAATTTCATCATTTTGTCCAGGACATCACATATCAAGTCATATGACCTCTGGGACTCTGTGACCATCTCCACCAACTTCTCCACATTTTTGTCCATCTTCTTCAAGATGGCATCATCTGAACACATGAACATGCAGTTCGCCCCACCAGGCCTCTTTATGTGACAGTCTAGCTTGTGCTGCCTTCATCAAAGCTTCCATCAAGGTTTCTCAGGAGTGTCACTGCTTCCAATGCATATCCTTGCATCTGTTGTGAATAACCCCGAGCCATTTCTTTGAAGGCCTAATAAATGGCCTCGAGCCATCCTCCCAAGACAGAATACACAGAGAGACTGGAAGGTTGTTT
>JAGPOW010001327.1:7848959-7878666 GCA_030014935.1 Caiman crocodilus | reverse complement strand
GAGCTTTTATACTGTGGGGTGATCAATGAGGGACTGCCAAGGAAGGTGCCGGATGGTTGACATAGGGCACACCCATATTTGGTGGCAACGTCAGTTGCTTGGGGTGGGATATGCTGCTCGCTCTATGTATTGTGACACTCGTCACTCATGCCCCTCGCTAATTAGATACATCTGAGTCATTCTGGTGTCTTTAAGAGCTGGCCAAAGAGGAGGTGCAGCTGAGTTCAATCTCACTGAATTCACATGTTGACAGTTTCAACTCTAGCTGGTTTGCCAGGTGAGAGAGTAAAGACCTAAATTATTAATCTAGAGGCTCAGGTGCTAGTGCAGGAGAGAGGGGGCACTTGGACCCCTAGTAGTCAGGGCTGTCACTCCTCCAGGATGTGACTCTGAGACTAGGGATTCATCTAAAATTTGTGTGAGGAAAATCATGTAGGAACTCCAGTAGCTTTCCCTATGGACCCTGGAAACCTAGGGGACTCGTAGCTTCTTGTGTCAGACCCCAGGAACTTGGGATTCAGGAATCGTGTAATTGAAGCCCCTGGGGATTGTGTAAACTCTTTAGAGGGAATCCAGGAAGTCTGTAAAGTATTCATGGAGGATGGAAAATGCTTGTCATTCCTTGATCCCTTCAGAAGAATCCTAGTAAACCCAGAAGTTCTTCATCCAGAAAGCACTGGAGTTCCTGAGGAAAGGGATGACAAACTCACCCCTCTTTGCAGGTTGGATCCAGACATGGCAGTGGGACAAGCAGTAGCAGCCATGAACAGTTTGTCATCCTCCCACTGCTGACCCACGTCCCCAACTGGGCTCAGTTTCTGAGATTTTGGCTGTGGACCTTGCCCCTGCTTGCCCAGCCCCCAAATATCTGGCCCCTCTGGGAGTCCTACAGGCCAGATAACATGGCTCCATGGACCATATCCAGCCCTGGATGATATGCTTGATACCCCTACCTTAAGATCACTCCCAGAGGAAATCCCACATACTTTGAGGGAGCTTTGAGGGGGTGGCCAGGAAGACTCTGAGGGAACAGTTAAGGGGAGTCTCCTCTGCCCAGGGGTGGCACTAGGGGGAGGCTTGGGGGGCCTGTAGCAACCTCAAAATTAATCTTAGCACCTCCATAGCCACCCCTCCCAGCATTGCCCCTGTTCAAGCCCCCTGCCTCCACCCTGGGCTGCTAGCGTCCACCCTGTGTAGCTGTGCCTGCTCCACTCCTGCCTGCAGCCCACAGAGATGTGGCACTCCCAGCCCTGCCCAGACCAATCTGATTGCATAGACTTTATATATATATATATATATTCTCCTTTTGCAAATAATGTAGATAAAACACATGTTTAAGTGGGTATTGTTAAACAAAATTAATAAGTATGTTTGACTTGAAGATGTACAATGCAGCCTCCCCCCACAATTTTCTGTCTAGCCCACATCAGCCCTGTCACTGAGAAGGGGCTGGCACCATCTCTGCCTCCGTCCTTTCCAGCGTGCTGCATAATTTTAACAAAGATCCATTAGAGGGTTGCTTGACAGCCCCCACTCGTGGCATGACATGATGAAAGGGACAAGAACACTGTCCACACAGAGAGTAGGTTAGATTATGATTTATAGTAGGCTAAATCTCAAATTAACCTTACTCCAGAAAAAAGGAAGTATCTGGGAGGCCCAGCCAAAGATGAGTGTATAAGGCCCCTTCATATCCAGCCAACCTCCATGTTACGTATTTATTTCCTGATCTTGCCCAGCTCCCACAAGTATGGGTCCAATGCTCCAGCACCATCCATTTTCAGGGCTAGTTGATTCAGCAGGTGAGTTGTTATGTACTTCTTAGTGAATTCCAGCTTTCATGGCCTAGTCCCAAGGAGCTGCAGTCCAAGCTAGGCAAAGACCCTGCGATTGAGACCACATTTTCTTTAAATTTCAACTCTGACCCTACTTAAAAGATGCTTTCTCAGTTATCAACTTGAAAACACCCCTGCCTTACAGAGATAAGGAACTGACATGACTTAGTGAGCTGTTTGAGGCAGGGATATCATACTGTTTGTATACACAGCGGGCACATCTACATGTGCATTTAAGCATGACTAAATTTAATGAGCATTAAGCTAATGTGCATTAAGTGATTTTTGGCAGGTGTCTACACATGCAGGACTTGGCATTAAAGTTAGTGCACTTGGCACTAAAGTTGGTGCCAAGTTCCTACAGCCCTGCCATGTGCTCCTAGTGGCTAGGCAGACCAGGCACTAAAGTTAGTGTTGGGTCACTTCTAAACATATGTTAATGCACTTTAATTGCACCTAAATTTAATACCTGCATTTGCAGGTGTGACTGCCGGGTCTTGAGTAGCCAATCCTGTGCTACTTTGGCTCGGGCACGGAGGGGTGTTCTACCTGTACTGTCCCTGACAAATGCCACACTGGTGCTCCCTCCCTGGGTAGCTTTCCCCTATCTCACCTGCCACAACTTGAATGTTCCCTAGTGGTGGGGAAGTGGCTGTCTTGGGGTCTTCCATGGCACAGGGTCCTGATGGTCACTAGCGGGGCTCCACCACCCCTACACTCCATCCTCATGCCACCTCAGTGAGTTGGTGTGATTTCTGCAGCCCTGTCCCTCTTCCTCTATTTCTGTAGAGCCTTGCAATTGGACGCCCTTCTTAGGACCCCAGGTTCTGCGGCCAATGGGCTTTCTCCAACTTTTCATTGTGCTAGTCGGCCTGACTCCTGTGGCCCATAGTATCCTAGGAGAAGCTTTGCCCAAACCTCAGCCTGGCAAGCCATCTCATAAATTTTTCACTGCTTCTCCTCCTCCTCGATCCCTTTTCCACCTCTCAACCCCGTCACTTGGGGAAACTCAAAAGAAAAAACCTTTCAACAGAAAGAACAAAAAAACCAACTCCCTCCCCAGGTCTCTTACCTCAGAGACCCTGGGCTCCAAGCTCCCTGCAACTTGGCTGGGAGAGAATCCCTACTCAGGTTTTATTTCTCTCTTCTACTCCTTCTCTAAATTCTATAGCCTGGGCTACTTTATTCCTCAGCCCCTGTGGTGTTCTTGTCTGGAGCCCGGTCTACTCTCCTGTAGGTGGTGGGATCTCCTTCTCACCCGGGATGACCTTTGTCGTGGCCCGCTCCCTGAGCAAGGCTCCTCCTCTTCCCTTTGCCTCATGCTATTCCCACCAGTGGAGGTAACTTCGGTGCGGTGTCTGCTGTTCCCCCTTCCTTTGGAGCTTCTGTCGGCAGGCAGAGTTGCTTCCCTCTCGCCTCCGGCGTTATTATCTTGCTCCCACCCCTTGAAGATGCAGTGGGCACCAGGAGCCTCCTTCGGCTCCTCATTCACTGTTTCTTTCTCCTAGAGATAATCCCAGAAGGGACCTGGCGTCCCCGTACTCTCCGGCTCCTTCCTCTGTCCTCCTCTTCCTTGTTAGTTGGCTTCCTTTATCCCCACCATACGGGGCTTCCTCATGATGTCACTGGCTGGCCCCAGCTGAATAAAGGCACAACTAATGAGCCACGCAGGCTTTTCCTTTGAGTCCTGTTGCTTCGTGCCTCCTGTTGACAGTAGGCAGATCTTCCTAATTTTTTCCTCCCTGTTTGTTTGTTTGTTTCTCCTGGGACAGCAGGTATCAAATTTAGGCATGATTGGCCTAATCTTGCCATTCTAAATGCACATTAAGGGCGTGCACATGTAGATGTGTTTCTGTAATACACATTAAATTAGGTTAATGCACATTAACGCATTAGCCTAATGCATCTTGTAGATGCACCCAGTATCTCTCAGGATAAGTCCCTGATCACCACAGGGACATTCAGGTGCTACTGCAAAGCATGTGAATATTAGTTACAGGTCTTATTTTGACACAGGTCCCATTTTTTACTTCTATTGAGAGGTTTGTGTGCCTGTACATGAGCAGGTTCCTGGGCTTCCACATGGTGTTTCTGAAGTAGATGAATTGATCAAAATGGGCTGTTGAGGTCCCTGCTGCTTGGACATGTGCCCAAACAGCATTGCAGGTCCTCTGAGGTTAGGGTTTTGAATTGGCGAGAACTGTGGTCTTCCTCCTGGAGACTGGATATGTTGGCCACAAGGGGGTGCACACATAGGAACGTGAAATGCAGTCCCTTTGGAAACAGCCCCACCAGGACCTGCTTAAGATTCTGTCCATTTCTCTGCCCCAGAGCAAAGTTCAGTATAAAAGACTGTGTGGGTCTGCAAGCAGCCAAGGCCTGGGGATGGACATAGGCAGGCAGTGCTGGAGAATCCTGATGAGCAGGGATCCTGGTTTTCATCGATAAAAAAAATCCCCAATTTTTGGGTTAAAAAAGTGACTAAAAATCCACGTTTCCATGATTAAAATGAAACACTACTATACATATATTTATATATTAGTGGTGTTTCATTTTAATCATGGAAACGTGAATTTTGGGATACTTTTTTTAAATTTGAAGATTGAGGATTTTTTATCATAGAAAACCAGGATCCCTGCTGAGCAGGCTATCAGGCAAGGTCAGCTGGGAGAAAGATTACTACAGCAAAATGCTACCTTGGGCAGTAGAGAAATGACCCAAGCCTCACAATGAATCCTGAGGCAGATAGCCTGTCCCTGAGAGGGGCTGGGCAGTGAGGCACTGCCTCCCATGCATGGCTTCTGCACAGTCACATGGCTATGCCTTGTCTCAGGAAGTGGGGATGTGTACCCTGCCTATACTTCCAGGGACATCACAACATCCTCATGCCCCACTCCAGGAGGATCAGGGGAAGACAACTGTTTACACAGCTAAAATAACCCCAGCTAGCTGTTTTACCATGTGTCATAGCTGCGGGCAGACGCTCTTCCTGTCCTTCCACAACAGCTGTTGTTGGGGGGTGGGGGTGGGGGGCCGGATGGGTTAACCTCCCATGGGGAAGAGAGTATGAGTCAGGTGAGAAGCTCTTTAGAGTCCATTCAAGTCATACCAGGGTTTTTCATTCTCTTTTGTGCACTGTGGTTATTGCATCCATGCACTCTTGCTAGCCTTGCTGCGTTCTGTTATGATCCCTGTACAGAGTAACTGTTGTTACAAAGCTATTAAGCTTTGTCCCACTGCCCTTACAAGTCACCTGTAGCTGCTGTGTATCAACACTTTGCTCCATTGTGCTGTTCTACTGCAAAGTTGCTGGCTGTAGGGAGGCCAGCACCTCTGCCTTGGCACCCAAGGTCTTCTAGCTCCTGCAGCCTGGTTCAGAACTGATCCCTGCAGTGATTCATAACTGGAAAAGAGCAGGTTAAGTCAAATCAAATGTCTCCCTTGTCAATGGCCATCAAGGCTCAGCAGTTTCTATAGCCAAGAGCACACAAACAATGTGAAGTGATGACTAGGACTATGCACAACTACCTCTGACTCCTCTGAGCCACAAACATTTAGGTCCAAGATTTGAATATCCCAAGGGTGAGGAGGTGTCTGGGTTTGGGATTTTGCTTTAGTGTTATCTCTACTTGAAACTCGAGTGCCTCCTGGACCCCAGCGGCTTAGTGAAGCCATAAAACCTGTGTTACTGTCTCTGGACACACTGTACAGTTTGATTTTTCAAAGGTACCAGTTCTTAGAATCCATGAGGCTAAAGAATCAAGATGGGGGCTGGGGTGGAGAAAACAACAGGCCATTTCCCTTCCCCCTCTTCCTGCTTTCTTTCACCCCTTCCAAGTTCCACTGCTGTTTCCCTTGGACAGTTAGGTCTGGTGGTTCTGCTAGCTGGTGGTTTCCTCCACTTTAGAGGAAAAAAAATAATACAAAAGGGAAAAAAGCAAAACTATAGGAGCCAGGGGCTGGACCTTGTTTAATAAAAGATAGATCCCAGGATGTAGTCTATATTTACAAGGAGGGGAGAAACTGTAGGACCTAATTGGTCTCTGCTAACCACCAGGGTCCTGCTGCTGTGACAAGTGACATCTGCACTAGCATCCAGTAGGGCTGGAAACACAGGCTTTGGTTTGTTAGAAGCAAAGCAGCCTTTCCTTAGGAGGGGGAGTTGGGAGGTCTGAGTTCTATTTCTGGCTTTTGCCACTCACTTGCTGTGTGACTTTGACTCCTTTCCTGACCATGTCCTTTTGTCCTGACCTGCAGCTGCTGTCTTGCTCTCAGCTTTCCCCACACAGCTGTGCTAATCCAGACCTACAGCATGCCCTACCTGAGCTGAAGCTACTCATTGGATCTCTCTGGCAGCCAAAGGAAGAGAGAAAGCCAGCTCCCCAGAGGGGACACTTCATTTGATCCCAGTGCTCAGCAGCCCAGGTGTCACCAGGATTCTGCTGTCTGGACCCTTTCCTTCCCTTTCCTTCCTTCCTTGAAGAGCCCTTTACCCCGAGGTCACTGTTCTATCTGCTGAGCCATTTATTCTTCTCTCCCTCCCTCCATCTACTGCAACTTTCCCACTGTCCTTGAAGCTGTGCCTGGCCCCCATTCCTTCCATCTCCACAGGGTGCTGGCTCAGTCTGGAAGAATGTGACTCTGTTGGGCTGGGACTCCTCTGAGCTGGGCGGCTGCGAGGACCCTCCACAGAGAACTCACAGCAGCCCTGATGACTCCGGTACCTCTGTCGCATGGAGCTTGGCTTGGTATCAGCTTGTGACTTGTCAGTTACTCACCTTAGATCTTCCTGCAGCTGACTCAGCCCAGCCCAGCCCAGCCCCCTCCTTTCCTCCTGTGGGTGGGTCTGGGCCAGAGTGCTGATTGGATCAGAGAACATCTGGCTTGCAGAGGGGGGCTCTTTGGAGAGAGACAGCTGCTTGTTCTAACCTGATTCTCTCCTTCCTTATTGTCAGAAGACTCTTGCAGGCTGAAATGTTTGTGTTCCTATTGACCCCCTCCCTCTATCCCCTTTCTAATTCCCCCTGCAAGAATTCAGGCCTTTCCCACTCCTGCAGCCATGTGTCCTAGGCAGCAGGGCAACTGGCACAGGGCAGATTTTGGGTGTTTCTCTTAGAGCCCAGAGATCTGGCAGCTTACGAGGCTGGAAGATCTGATGCAGCTGCCTCTGGTTAGGGAGAGGCCTTTTCTCACCCCCTCACTGTCAGCTGGGATCATTTCCCCTCTTCTACCATGGGGCCTCTTGTCCTCCCTCTTGAATTCAGATTAGAGTGATCCGCTTGGATTCCCTGTGGCGTGTTTAGAGACCGTGGGTGAACTCCTGGCCCTAATGAAGCCAATAAGTGCTTTGTTGTTGACACCAGTAGAACAGGTTTTCGTTTCACAGCTCCCTCAGTCTGCAATAGAGCACTGGCCTTTCCAAAGGGAAGAAGTCCCAGCTGCCCTGGGAGCAGAGGTGGATTTTACTTAAGGCATCCACCTGAACTGGCTTCAAAGATTCAGATCACCCTCTCAGGGCCCCAGGGGCAGACAGAGAATGGTGAGTAGATTCATAGACTGCAAGGCTGGAAAGGACCTCAAAAGATCATCAGGTCCAGCTCCCTACACCAGGCAGGAAAGACAGAAGATGCTATAAGACATCATAGAGAAAAATAATGCATATGATCCACATTATTGCTGACTAGCTATCACCCTGTCCTCCTCCATAGCACCCTGTGGCCAGAGAAAACTCTCAACCAAGCTCTGGGCTCAATTACACCCATGCAACCCATTTAAAGGTCCCATCTTGATTACCACTATGTTTATGTCTCCCTTTAGTGGCAGGTCTGCACAGTAGTTTGTGAATCCACTTTTGCTTCCAATGAATGAACTTCGGTTGAGATCCTCAAAGGCATTCAGGTACCGTACTCATGGGCAACTGGTGCTGCTTTAGTCAAGGGAGGTATGTATCCCGCAGTGATCAGTCGGGGGGGGGTCCCCCTGTGGCCAATCTCACCTATGGCGAGAGGGGGTCACTGTGGGCAATCACTGCAACCATTTCTGGAAGTGGCTGCAGCCACTTGTGGAGCACCATGGTGCTCCACTCACTGGCCGGTGCTTGCAGGGGGAGCACTGGCACTCACACCTACCCCTCCTGCCTGTCACCTGATTGGTGAGCGTGGCCTTTTCAGGGGGTGCATACGCATCCTCTTGCACCCCCTATATGTTACACTGACCATACTCAGTAGTGTAACTGGGTGGGGAAGGGAAGGCAGGGAATGACTGGGACAGATGCACTGGGTGCTGCCTGTGCAGGTGTGGGGAGGACAGACAAAAGCAGCTTCTGTTTTTGACATAGAAGGAGCTGGCATTGCTCTGAGCATTGGTGGCTGGTCCACCTCTGGCTATACTGCTATTAAGTGGAATGTAGGTGCCTAATTGCACTTAAAAGTGTGCCCAAAGTGTGCCCAATCTTGTATTTCAAAGACATCTGCAAGCAGGATTTGAAGGTTTTTGGAATCAACCCAAACCTCTGGGAGGCCTTAGCACGGGGCAGGCAATTATTTTGGGCAGAGGAGCACTGAGTTCCAGCAAGCCATTGAGGGCCACATTACAGGCAGCCCAGGACAGATTAATATTAATTTTCTAAATTTTTAGGGGCCCCATGTGCCAGATAGAATGGCTTGGCAGGCCACATCTGGCCCCTAGGCTGCATTTTGCCCACCCCGCCTTATTAGGAGACAGGACAAAGTGATGTTCCTTTCTCAATCGTGAAGTCCAACATCACAACAAGAAATGGTCACTTGGATTACAACAGAAACATGACTGAAGGAAATAGCCCGTCAGTACAGTAGCCCCTAATGCCACGTACAACTGTGACCACTGTAGCAGGAGACCTGCAAGTCTAACATCGGTCTTTACAGCCACAAGAGAAAATGTACCACCAGTTAGCAGAACAGCTGCAATATCTACCATCGCTCACTGATGAATGGATGCCATACAGTCCATACAGGTACATAAATAGGAATTGGAGGCCTAAATAGTTGTGGGCCTTGGTTCATAGATTGAGAAGTCCCCAATTCAATTGCTGATGCAGATCTATTGATCCCATATACGTGGTTCTAGGAAGTCGTCACAAAGTCGATGGTGGGGGCTCATCAGCTCTCAGACGACTCCCCTTTGTATCATCCACGTGGATACCATTTTTAGTTACCTTCTGTGAGGCTGCCCAGGCACTCAGTAAATGAAAGCACAGTACTACATTCTTGTGACGAATTTGATAACCACAAATTGCTCACAGCCTCCTCCCACACTGCTGCAGCAAAGCAAAAAATGATTCCCAAGACTTAAAAAGAAGCAAGTACATTTGATTGTGTCAAGGACCTCATAGGATTATGCCCCTTGGCTGGTGCTAAAGATCACAATGAGACCTATGAAGGGGATTTACAATATCTTACCATGATATGATTCTTATAGGGGTCTCTCAAGCATCTGGTTTTGGTCACTCTCAGAGAAAAACTATTCTACTCCGTGCCCCCCTGCTCTGACCATTGTGAAAAGACCTATGTTTCTGTCACCAGCCAATTTGGGTGCTGTGGTGGGCTTCTCAGTTGTTGCCTGTTGCTGTGTGAGACAGTGAAGCTGTTTTGAAGCAAGTGAGAAGTGTTTAGAACATGGGGGCGTTTTTATCAGCACCTCTGAACTCCAGACCACTCCCAAACTGTGGATTCAGGTCCCTCACTTGGGACTTGTTATGGTGGTATTACTGGCACATGTGACTTGCTGAGTGTACAAAGTGAGTTACAGTGGGTGTGTCTATACTTGTGCTTTAATGTGCAGTAGACTATTTTACTATGCATCAGTGTCATGTAAAAATGGGGACATTATACTAATGTGCAGTAAAATAGTCTACTGTGCATTAAGCATCACTAAAAAAGCATGCAAATGTGCTACTGTGAATTAGTGCAGCCTGACACGCATTAATTTAGAGATACTAAATTTAACGGGTATTAGAAAAGGCATATTAATGCATGTGTAGACGTGCCCAGTCAGTGCTAGGATGAGAATCCAGCAGGCCCCTATGGAATTTCAGAGAAAATGAGAACCTTGCTGTGGGCTGTTGTAGTTTTGCAACCCCTCTATACAGCTATGTCACTGCTAGAGAAATACTGTGCTTCCAAGAAGGACTCTCAGTGCTTCCAGGAAGGCTAGAGGAAGAATCATGGTCTATTGGTTTCTGGAGTCTTTGCTACAGAGCCCTGCTGGACCTGTGGAGAACCCCACCCAAGACGGAACTGCTCTGTGTGGGGTGGCTGGCTTCCAGGCCTGGGCTTGCAAGCCTAGGCCTGGCCTCTCACCCTGCTGGGATGTGAAACTTTTCTGCCACAGGATTTACTCACACTGTTCAACTTTGTTACGCTAAACCCTTCTCAGTGTTAATTTAGCTTGGCTATGTTGCAATCTCATAGACAACAGGCCAAATGAAACCCAGGGCAAGCCGTAGGGCTCCTTAGGACCTTTCCAGGCCAAATCCCAAAATGATGGAAAAAGTGGTGTGAATGAATCATTGTGCACAATCTAGACTGTGGAGGTGTAAAGCAGGAATGCCACCAAAGTGTAGGTCCAATTCAGAATGTGTGCAAATGAGTGTGGCTCATTCTGGGAGCTGAACAGGGATCTGGAAGCAACAAACAGCAAATGTAAGATGAAAGCTATTGTGTCTATTTTTAACTCCCACTGCCCCATCCTTGGCATCCTCAGGGACAATCCAGCATGAAACACATCTTGATTCCCACCACCCTGTCTTTCACCAGAGGAAGGCCAAACAAGGTCCAGTGGCTAGAAGCTGACACTTAACAAATTCAAATTAGGAACAAGATGCAAGTTGTAAACAGTGACAGTCATTAACTATTGCAACAAACTCTCGTGGGAGGTGGTGGAGTCTCTATCTCTTGAGGTCTTCCTATTGGGCCTAGGTGCCTTTCTGGGAAGAACTTTGGCCAAGCACAAGTCGTTTGGCTCAAAACAGGAGTAACTGGATGAAGCTCCCTGGCCTGTGACATGCAAGAGGGCCAGTTTGGTGATTTAATGCACTCTTGTGGCCTTGAAGTTGATGAACCTATGTATGGATCTTTGGGCCAATGACTTGCACCATAAGTGATCATTACCAGAGAGCAAAGCCAGAGCAGGATGAGTCCAGGGCAGAATGGAAGCAATTATGCAGGCCTAGAACTGCTATGGGAGGTGACAAAGTGGGCAACACAATAGCTAATAAAAGCCCATTGTGTTTAAAAACCCAGTACAATAAAACTGTGCTGAGATCACTTTCTTCCTGTCCAGTATATACTCACAAATACACAGGCATACACATACATACACTCAAAGAGATATACCAGATGATGAAATATGGCAGGGAACATGCAGCTAGGCAGGTACAGACTACAGATAGCTATCATTGTTGGGCTACAGTTCTTGCTTCTTGCAGGCACAATTTCACAACTGTCTGCTTGCCTGGTGTAACTTTAGCTCTTCCTCACCCTCCCTCCCTGCCTCAGTCTGGATTCAGGTGCTGCTAACTGAAAGATCATAGCAGGGAGATTGACAGAGCAGTGGTAATTGGTCTAATGAGAACTAAATATGCTGTTAAAACCCAATTGAATTAAAAGATTGTGTGTGTGTGTGTGTGAGAGTGAGAGTGAGTGTGAACTCTTCCCTCCACAGTCATTTTGCTTTCCCTCTTCTCTTCATGGAGGGAAGTTGGGTGTATTACGCCTGTGTCACTCTTAAGCTGATGCTGTGCTGTGGGATGGCTAGGCTGCATTTGCTGCCCCTGGACTCCAAGACCCAACACCCTGAATGGTGGAACAGGTTCCCAACTGCAGCAAATGGATGTGGCTCCCTTGATAGATCTTGCCCTATATAGTTTTGGGCTGAAATTGGCTAGGGCTGCTGCTAAAAATAAGGCTTATGCAAAGGACCAAACCTGGGCATGGTCTGCTCAGCAAATGTCTCTGCTATAATGCAGTTGCTGTTCTGAATGCCTTCTGGAGGTGATAATCATTGTAATATCTCTCAGTACACAAGGTGACTGCTGGACCACTCCACCAACCAAAATCAGATTATGCTCTATTCTACAGCATTAGTGTCCAACGCTGGGAGATGCACGATCTTCACAGAAATGGCTGTAAAAATCATTCAGCGAGAGCTCCATGTGTGACTTACATGGACTGAGATGTCTAAGTGTGATACTACTCTATCCTGCTCAAGTCCCTGAAAAACAGCTTAATGCAAAAGGTGGCAAGTCCTCCTCCTGCTTTTTGTGGTTCAGTCTTAAGGCTACGATGACACCGTTACAAAAGTAGGTGCATTAATGCATTTCCAGGCACTTAATTACGGTCAAATATGACCACTGTTAGGTGCCTAAGTTCACTTCGATGTGTAATAGGACCAGGTGCATTGTGTCAGCAAACACCTGTCTTCCAGTGCCAGTAAAGCTTAACAATTGCAGATGAATAAAGCATCATATATACTCTGAGGAGAGTAACTCCAATTAAGTGACCAGTTATGCACATCCTTGCCACCAACAGACCATCCAACACCCTACCACCCAAAACCAAGCCTCAGACCATGCACTGATCATTAATGAAGGATCTTAATATGCAAGAACAAATGAGGCTGCAGCATGTAATGCAATGAGCTATACAACAACTCTGCACCCAGTTCCATACTCTCTGCCTAAGAGAATATGTCCAGAGCATTTCAGCTTTGTGTAGTCTGCCAGCTGCAGGCTGAGCTGACAGCATCCATTGCAAATGTTTGCCTGTTAGTTGGTGCCATTCTAGCTACTTTAGCAATGCCTTCGCCATGGAGATTTTGGCTTTGCTTTACACAAGTTTTGCACAACACAGCAAGCAGAACCTGCGCTGCTTACATTTATTACTGAGGGATGAGAGACGCTCCTTTCCGCTTTAAGTCTCCTCAGTGCCCACTGCTCAGCCACCCAGTGCCTGCTGCCTATAGATCACTGAGTCTGTGCTTATGCCTATGCTGTAACAACCAAGTAATAAGCCCTCCCACTGCCCCTGCTCCACACACTGCAATCCTGGTAATGAGGCAGTGAGGAGGCTGCAGGGATCACTCTTAGCCACATTCATGGCCTGAATTTCCATTGTGCTCAAGAGTGGAGGGTTTATGTGCCTCACAACATCCTCGTTACCTCCATTTCAGAGCTGATGCATGCATGATGGGAACAGGTACCTGGAGCTCAGTGCCTCAGCAGTAAGCCAAATCTCTGTGTTGCGGTGTAGACATGTCCTGCACTGCTCTGGCATTGTGTGATACTCTTTAAGTCTGTTACCTAACTTCTGGAACTCCCTGATGCTAGATAGTGGTGAGGCCAAGGAAAGTTGGGTAGGATTAAACATTTATAAGGACTAATATTAGTAGAGAGATAAATCTTTATACTTCAGGGCATAAGCCAATCACTAGAAAACAGAATTTAGGAAGGAGCTTCTCCAATGAACAGATTATTCCATGACTACCTGTTAGAAGGTGTTTCTTGCACTTGTCTCTGAAGCAGCTAGTACTGGTCATTTCCAGAGACAGGACATTGGACTAGATAGATCTCAACTCTGACCCAGTCTAGTGTTTCCTATGGTCCTAAAGCAGGGGCAGGCAATTATTTTGGGCGGAGGGCCACTTATTGAGTTTTGGTAAGCCATCAAGGGCCACTTGACAGGCAGCCGGGCCAGATAAATATTAATTTTCTACATTTTTTAGGGGCTCTGTGGGCCTGATAGAATAGCCTAGCGGGCCACATCCAGCCCCTGGGCCGCATTTTGCCCACCCCTGTTCTAAAGAAAAAGAAAATGTCCTTAGCAAAAGTGGATGGTCAGCATCTTCTGAATCCCAGAGGGGACAAGAGAGTCTTAGTATTGCTGGGGATAGAGTTCCCTTCTCTTTGCCCATGGAATGTCCAGGAATTTGAAAGCTCTCTCATCTCACTTGGTATCTTCCCACCCTCTCGTCATGTCTAGATACCCTCCATCGTCTCTTTCATCAGTGATTGGTTGTTCTTTGTGTTGGTGGAGCCCTAGTCTTATTGGAAGCAACTCAAACATTGCACAGTTCATCCTAGCAGCTCTTGGGTAATGCAAGCTTCCTGACAGCTTCAGTCCTTCCATTCTTACTGGTATATCGATCACCTTCACACGCCCTCACAACCCCTTGTGTTGGTGGTGGTAGACACCTGTCTACCACTCTCTCAAGAGCTGTGACTGTGGGCTTCCTGGCCAACTGGGGTTCCAACAGGTTAGCTAGACCTGAAAAGACTGTGGTTGCTCTTATCCAGAGGGCCTACTGCTGCAGTGGCAGTGCTAGCCAGCACACAGTTCCAGGAAAAGCTCCTTCTTTATCCTCAAAGTCTACAGCCCCCTTTTTACTCATCTAGGTCTTGAGAACGAGCTGGTCCCATCCAGTCTGAGATCACTCTGGATGGTGCCTCCTCCGCTGGGGGTCACCTGGAAATGCAGCTGGCATCTGTCTAGTGCCTGAGGGATGCATGGTGAATGCCATGTCCTGGTCCTCTCAAGTCTCTCATTCATTCTGTGCAGGTGCTGCTGGAATGCCCCCAACCTCATCATGGAAGCTGCCTCACAGACACCTCATAACTGAATTCTCAAAGCTTCAGCTGGAAAACCTGTTTCCTGTTTATCAAAAAACAAGAGTTGAGCCTTCCCTCTGGCCTCCACTCTGAGTAAAGGCCTAGGAAACAGCAATTGCACCAGAGGACGTACAGGATTTCCCCTGGGGAATGCTGGGAATTTGACCACTTCTACCAAAATTCCCCAAAGACTTCCAAAATTTCCCAGAAGGCACTGCTTCTGAGAGCTGCTTGTGGTGCTGTGGAGAGAAACAAAGTACTTCTAGTGTCAGTGCAGAGCAAAGGTACTACCTGCCTCCAAAACAGTATGGCTGGGGTGGACTCAGTGCACTCCTGGTATTAGTATTGGTACTAGCTCCCCCAGTTCAGTTAACAGCAGATCAATTCTCTAATGCAGAGAAACTTGAGAGCAAGAAATTCCCTTAAAAAGCCTTAGTGGGAAAGGGAGGATGGATACTTTGTACAGGCTCTGCTTGAATACAAGGAAAGCAGGGAGAGGAAGGTTAGCAAAGTTCCTGCCTGGCACAAAATTGCTAAGACAGAAGGTCCGAGACTACAGATAACCACTGTTATTTAATTTTTTTTTCAAAATAAAAAAGGAAGGAAGTTAATAAATAATGTAAAATGGAGAATGCATTAATGAAAAAGAGAGTGAGGGAGAGGAAAAGAAAGGAAGGGACAAGGCAGAGAAAGAGAGCACAAAGGGAGAGAGATATTCCTGCCTTTATTGATTGTATATGATTACATTAGGCCTATCAAATATTAATACTACATTCCACAAGAGGTCATTGTGTGTGTTTTTCCAATTTAGCTCTGCCTTGGCAGTGGAGGCAGACTCTGAGTGGTAAAAGGCAACACAACATCTTCAGCTCCCTGGACCAGTGTCTCCAGACGGCAGGAAGCGTGGGAAGCTCTAACCTCAGGCAATGGGGCGTGGGTGTCTGTGCAGGCAGGAGGATCTGGGAGGCAGAACCAAAATAGAACCAAAAACCACCATTAAGTCACCCAGCATTGCTGCATGTCAACCCTGTTGATGGCTGCAGGAAGATCCAAGCCACAGCATTTAGATCCAGAACCAGTTCTATGCTTTAGGCATGTTTGGATCTGGCCATTCTAGGGAGACTGTGTTCCACGTGATAGATGCAACTGTGCACGCTCTTGCAGCTGGGGAATGGGACTAGATGTCTTGTCCTTCAGGGCCAGGTACACAAACTGGGGCTGCTGAAATTAAAGTAGAGCTCCTCTAATAGCATTGACAGATCCTGTAGCCTCCCTGTGGGTCTGGCCACTAGAAGGCAGTATCACTTACTTTGAGGTAGTAGTAGCTCTGAATGGAGGACAGTCATGGTTGGATCAGGGATTGAGATCAGAAGGTGGGTTTAGGTCCAGGGCTATAGTTCAGACCCATGAGAGCATGAATTTTCTCAAGACTGCCACATGCCTTATGCTACTGGGAGGCCCACAGAGAGTGGTGATAGATAAGTTTCACCTACTGACTTTGTTGTGGTTACACTTATATAAACCAGGAGATCCAAGATCAGGAGCTGTACTTCAGCATCACAGATTTGCCATTACATTCCAGAACATTCACCTTCCTGGGCCAGACTTTGCTAGGGCACAATGAAGCAGCTGCAGGGATTTGCAGTAGCCAAGAATCTGCCCCCTTTTCTCTTGATCTCACTACATGCAGGGTCTGCTACTTCTTGGCAACTGTCCATCATTTCTTGGAAGAGGTCTTCTCTGGAAGAGAAAGGATCTTCAGTGTAATCCAGTTAACATTTTATTCATGAGTTCTACAAACTGGGTTTCTCCCAATCAATCAGTTACATTCTAGACAGCTAAAAAATACAGCTGTTTTCTTAGGTTCTGCTATATGGAGGCCTCTACCTGCAGGAGTTTGGAGGAAAGTGATGAGGGAGGGATGGTCTTGAGGCCTGGGCACAGATACAGGTGTCAAGAATTCTGGTCCCAATTCTAACGCCTTGTATGATGAGGGATAGGTCACTTCTCTGGTTTTGTGCCCCAGCTTTCCTGTCTGTGAAACTGGGGTAGCAATATATTGGTCAAGCTTGCAAATCAGTTGAATGGCTTAAAGAGTGGTGAAGCTCTTTAGAGATGGAAAGTGCTACATGGTTCTCATAGGCACTGTTATATTGGAGGCTTGCTTGCAAGTCTAGGTGAGGCTATCTTTGAAGTGCCCAGGCAGGAACATTTGTGTTCCTTGTTACCATGGTACCTCTGCACTTTGTATTCAACAGTGGATTATTAACACATGTTTCTCTGAAGGAAGGGAGTATTTTAGTGGCATGGAACTGAGACACAGGATGGTTTGTGATCCATCCAAGGACACACAAGGAGTCTATACCTGAGCCAAGAACTGAACTCAAGTCAGGGCCTGATCCATCCTGCAGCAAGACCTACAGCTCCGTTATTGCAGGGAGATTTGGCATCTGTGTACAGGGCAGTATGCATCACCATCTGTTTTACTGATTCCACTCCGAAGGGGCCCCCTCAGATGGGGACTCTCTGGATCCCTGTTGCATGTAGTCAATAAGGGTAGTTGGCAAGGACAACGAGCTCTGTAGGGGGAAGGCTCCTAGATTCTGAGTGGCATAGCCTGTATTTGAGTTGCATCCATCCCATCCTGTCATAGTCCCAGCATGGGAGCTGCTGAGACCCATCAACCAAAAATTAAGTGAGTCACTGCCAGACTGCTCTGATCTCTTGGCAGGCTCAGGACATGAAGGTGGTGTTCATGCAAGGCTGCACTGTGCTGCCACAAGGGCAAATAAATTAACTTAACTCCTTTCTACTACCCCACCCATTTGTCTGATTGAGGGATAATGTCACCTCTAGGCTTGCTCATGCCTGTCAACATTTCCCTATACCCCTATACTCTTTATTGACCTTTTTCAGGTTCAGGTAAATGCTGTTTCCATCACTAAGCTCCTCTTCCATCTTTACCCTTCTAGGAGCTGATCCAAAGCTTCCTAGACCAATGGGTGGCATTCCCATGACTCAGTGAACTGTGGACATCTCTTTCTGTCCTTATGTGTCCATCCATCCATCTGCCTGCCTGTCTCTGCCTCCCGCACACCTTAACAATACAACTAGGTCAGTCAACTCCTCTCTCACCTGCAATGTCTTTCGGAGGTGGCATTGTCCAGTGGATGAGCATGCAATTGGGTCAGGAATCTGGAGACTTGGGTCCGATTCTTGCAGAACACATCGACTGGAATCACTTGCATCCTACAAGAGCCTGCATTCTCTTCCTCTGGTTTAAGCCACTTCCTTTCTCTTTGCCTTAGTATCCCCTGTCATTAGGGACATTGATAGTGACCTTGCTTTGCAAAGCATGGAGATGCAAAGTCATAAGTAACATGATTTCTCCCTTTCTGTCTCTTGCTTAAACTGGAACCTTTGAATCAGCTTCTGCATGCCACAGACTGGCTTTCCTTGGATGGAGAGGCAAGGGAAGTGTGGCTGCTCTGTTAGCAGCCGGTACTAAATTATTCATGGCTGATAGTGAGGAGATTCAGTCCCATCTATCTTCCCCCAGCAGAATGGCTCACAGAACAACCAGACTAATAACATTTAAATAAAGAAAATTGCTCCCCCTGCCCCCTTGCCATGGTGTAACTGAGATGGCCACAGGAGACTCACCTCTTTCTGCCTGGCAAGGGCTACTGCCCAATTTGTTAACACAGTAAACCTGTGTTAAAGTCAGGCTAAAGGAGGGAGGAAGGCAGTAAGTGAGAGACAGAGGGACGGAACACAAGGCTTTGCGTTCTAACTCAGCTTCCTCAACCTACCTAGAGGTGGCTGCATTTTCATAGCTCCATTTTAAGCAGGTCAGCCTAAAGAATCCTCTCTCAGGGAAGGAAAAGGTTGTAGATAAATACAGGACACTGGCTGCATCTACATGAGATGCTGACTGTGCAGTTGTTACTGTGCAGTAACTGGAGTTACTGTGTACTAACATTGCTGAATGGTTTTTAGGTGATGCCGACTGCACAGTAGCTCATTACTACTGCTCAGTAGCATCATGTCATGCTTCCTGCCATGCTACGTTACTGCGCAGTAGTAACAATCTACTGTGCCATCAGTGTCTCTTGTAGATGCATCCACTGGGATGCAAGTATTTGAACCACTTCTTCATTGTCCCATCATGTCCTTGTTGTCCCCCGTATCTTGCCTTCTCCACGCCATCCTCCCAAGAACTTTGCTGCTTCTGCTTTCATGAGTGAGTCCTGCCATCACTGCCCTGTATGTAGGCTGCCCAATGATGGTATCTGAGAGAGGCTGTGTAATGTCTCCACAGTACTTTTACCCTGTGTGGCACCAAGAAAAGGCTGAATTTTTAGAAGAAAGCAGAATGCCCATAATTTCTTCTGCTCAGTTCTGGCTATTTTAGTGCAGCCATCATTATACCATCTCAGTGCCAGGCCCCAGATCTACACTTGAGTTCTACAGCTTCAGGCTACCCCCTGTTCTAATTATTTTACAAATGTAAATGAACCCCCTCCTCTAGGGAGAATAATTTCCCCCTGTACCATTCCCATAAGGATTCTAGTCCCTTGTTCTAGCTCAGCCTTTTCCTATAAGATGCCACAATACCTGGGAACCTCACAGGAGGATATTCCCCTCAGCTCTATTATAGCAATGCACCCAGGAACCCTCAGCACCAAGATGTCAGGATATTGACACTGCAACCAGCACTGAGATGTTACTGCATCCCCTCCGCTGTATCACAGCATTGGTCCCAGACATCTCCAGCAGTGAGAATCATAGTTTCCCCCTGCTATATCACAGCACAGCATCCATAAACCCTTGGCACCAAGATACCGCTGAATATTCCCTGCTACATCTCAACATAATATCCAGAGATCGCCCTGCTTCCCACCACCAAGTCCTGAAACGCTGCATCCCCTCTGCCATATTACAGCACTGCAGGCTTCAACACTGAGCGATGACTGCATTATCTCCTCTGTATCATGTCACACAGTGGCAACCTCTAGCACTGAGATACAACTGCATCATCTATTTTTGTAGCACAGCTCTGCAGGGGGAATCTCCAGGCCCATCAGCACATCCCCTCTCCTCTGTGTTACCTAGAACCTCTCCAGTCCTGAGCCCCATTCCCATTTCACCTTCCTTGATATGCATCCTACGGTACTTTCCACTCCTCTGCCTCCCAGCCATCCACAGCACCACAAACATCACTGCAGTTTCAGCCAGCAATGCATTCTCCCGTTACATTAATAAAAATTTTACAGCATGGTGGCAGGAAATGCATTTTCAGTTCATCTGCTGCAGCTATTAGATTACCAGGAAATGGCTGTCTGGCAGGCAGCCAGGTCCTCTTACTTAAAGGCCAGAACACACCCAGAGGAAGAGAGGGAGAAGGAAAGCAAGAGAACTGCACCATCCTAATGGATACATTGCTGAGACACCATGAATCCTTGCAGCTGCTGATGAGGGACAAGGGGAGAGACAGATGAAGCATCTGGATGCATGAATGAGTTTAACTCACAAGCAGTAGGAAGACCAGTTACTGTCTTTGCTGTAAGAAGTTACTGCGCTGGTGGTAGCTGGGGAAAGGGCAGGTTTGGCTTATCCCAGTTGCTTAGTCTGGGACTAATCTGGTGCTAAAGATCACCTGGTCACACCTGGGAATACAATGACAAGCCAGTGGTTGAACTCCCTCCAGGCACATGCCCCTCAATCTTGACTAGCAGCTTCCTCTGCTGTTTCATTTTGGTGCTCTCAGCACAGCTCTGGCAATGCACTTCACACCTGATCTACAGCCCCCATGCTACTCCGGTGCTTGGCCTGTGTACAACTTTCCAGCTCTTAACATGCTGGCTCAAAACTGGCAGACCTCCCCCCTCCACACACACACAGCTGGGTTGGTGACATCATGGTGAAAGGGTACCATGTCCCAATCCCCAAGTGATGGGCAGACTTTTTAGCTGGAGTAGCATAGAAATCATGCTGCTATGGGCATCACGGCAGGCTTCTTCATAATAGATGGCCTTAATGAAGCCTGTGTGGGCCTGTATCCACATAACCTCACCTCTGACAGGTTTAAGTTTTAATTAAAATTACCAGTGAGACTCACTGAGCCTGTGCAGCATTGGCTGGTTTGTTCTTGGCTGGCAGATGAATCTTTAGTAGGAGTATGACGGTACTGGAGATTCTTCTTTAGACCTGATGAAGGCCCTGCCTCACAAACATGAATGCATTTTCCTCTAAACTAAAGTAATGATACCCCCATTTTGCATATGGGGAAACCAGGTAATAGAAAGACTGAGCAATTCATGCAAGGTCATAAAGGGAATTGGTGACAGAGTTGAGAATGCAGTCCTAACCTGCCTAAATCAGAGCCTGGCCCCTGAACACCAACAGCATCCTCCTTTCAGGATAAGAGGTTGCCATTAATGATCCCATGAAACTCTTGTATGAGAGATGGAAACTAAAATCGAGTCCATAGTTGTGTTCTCTTCACAGGCAGAAGTTTTTTGTATCAGTAAAATCAGTGGCTATAATAATACCCAGATAACCAGAGTCGAGAGAAAGTGACTAAGACTTCTCATATAATCACACTAGCCATCATCACGTATACACTTCATGTACTGCACTTCTACAGTCTAGATATAGCAACCAAACTAGACCAGCAGTAACCGGGGAAGCACATTTGAAGGAGTTAAATTTCCATTGTCTACAAAAGAAAAGGCTCCAGGTGGGAAAGGATCACTGTCTATAAATAGCTTCAAGGTAACAGCACTAATGAAGGAAGGGAATTACACACAGCCTTGAGAGATGGCAGGGCAAGGAGCGATGGCTCCAAGGGAGGCAAGGACAAGTTTTTAGGCTAGGTGCAGTCTGAAGGGAGAGGTCTTAGAGGTGACCGTGGCCATGTGCTGAATTAGCTGCAGAGAGTAGGGGAAAGGTGTTCTTCTAAACATAGTGCTGACAACTTCTTAGTGCCACTACAGCCAAGTCAGCCAACACCAGCTCAGTTCCCCCAGGGTACTCCCACAATGCATCATTCTATACTCATGGAAAATAGGGCTTGAGGGGACATCAAGAGGTCAGTTAGTCCATTCTCTTTGTCCTGAGAGAGTCATGTCTAATCTGTTCTTAATAACCTCTGGTGATGGCAATTCCATAGTCTTTCAGCTTAGTTTCTCTTGGTGCTCGCCTATCACTGCACTTAGAAAGTTTTCCTGATGTTTAACTTTAAACCATGTTAAGGGCTGGACCAAGGCAACTCAGGGAAAAAAATCATGGCTCCACTATGCCACCGCCTGCCATCACATTGTTTCCTCTGTCTGTGATTTACAGCTGTTTTGCCTCCCCTGGATTTATCTTGTCCATAAGTTCTTGGGACTGCTTGCTACTATGGATGTTTTCATTGCTGGCAATGGGGTCTCATTCTTGGTTACTCTCTGGCCATGACTGATATAACCTAGAGGTGGGGAAGGTTATGCCACAGCTGCAAATTTTTAGTTTTGTCTGTATGGGCCTCAGCATGGTCCTAACACTTGCAGTTCTGTGGCAAGACAAGGATTATAAAATCCAGCTTCAGGGCTTAAGCAGGTCACCGGGGTCAGGAAGGAGTATTTTGCTCTGGTGCACAAGTGGTTAGATTAGAGATTGGCCATGGCTTGAGAAAGGACACAGGCTGGGGGAGGGGGATGGGACACACTACCAAGCACTACCAAGAATCCTTTTTCCCAGGCTCCTGGTTTAGGTGCTTTGCTGATACAATCAGGATTCAACTGATCTCCAGATCTGGGGCAGGGAAGGACCTACCTCCCAGGCAGGTTGGCAGGATTTTGTGGAGAGGGGAGAAAAGAGCCTTATACTGGGGTGCACAGTTGGGCTTCCCCTGGTCCTTCTGCTGCTGACTTTTCTCTTCCTTTTTGTCACCTCAATTCCTTTAGTGGACTTGAGCAGGCTCTCCTTCATTCACCCTTCTGGGGTAGCTGCTGGGGCTCCCCGTTTTTGCAGGATGCTGTTGAATTTTCCTGTTTCTTATGGGGTTATTTCTTTTCTTGGGCTGCCGTGAAGCGCTTTGGCATATTCCTCTGGAATGCAGTGCCAGGTCTTACACCCACCATGTGGGGACGGGGGGGGGCCACACGGATCCCAGTGTCAGACACAGTGGGGAGCTCCCCAGGGGCTGCAGGAAGGCTAACCAGTGGGGAAAGAAGGAAAAGCAGGGTTGGGAATCTAAATCCCATTCTAAAGCGCTTTCCTGAGGCCAGCCTCTCAACTCCCTCATCTCCCTGGTTCCACTCACCCAACACTTTTCTTCTGGGCAAGAGGCGAGATTGGCAGTCGCCTCTGCTGCTTGCTTGGCTGCCTGCCACCAGAAGGTGCTGAATCCCTGAGCTGGAAGGTCCGGATACCCTCTTCTGTACTTGGCAGACAACCAGACCACGTCAGTTGTGCAGCATTTTGACCTATCATCAGGTAAGCAGAGCAGAGGGCTCACACCTGGTGTCCCCCTGCTGTCAGGCCACCAAACAGCCTCTGACCTTCTTGCACATGAGGCAGATACTTTGGGTTGCTATTGTCCTTTCTGGGACTCTTGATACTCTGGAAAGGTGGCCATGAAAGGTGAACTGGGGAAGGGGAGGGGAGAAGCAGAAAGAAATAAAGATAGAAGTGAAAGATTGGAAAGATAGAGGGAAAGAAAAGAGGGAGTAAAGAAAGAAATGGAAGACAGAAAGAAAGGAGGGAGAAAAGAGAGAACAATAGAATAAAAAGGAAAGAAGGAAGGAAGGAAAGTCTGTGATACACAGCCGAGAGGTTTATTAAAATTTAAAGAAAAGAAACCTTAGTTTGAGAGGAGGGGACTGTCTATATTTAGTGGTGGGTAGGATGTCAGCTCTGAAAATAGCCTGCTACCAGATCCTAATGAAATCCTCTCCCTTGCTGTCACATGGAGCAGCCTGGGGAGGGCTGGAACACTATCACACCCGCGGCTGAGGAGCTCCTGACATTCACAATGACTCGCCCTTTTTTATTTTCCGGTTTCTCCTATTCTTAACTTCTCCTGCCTTACGTTGAGCAGAGGAGTTGCACCGGCCAAAAAAGTGAATGCGGGGGAGGTGCTGCTAAGCTACTGCCAAATCCCAGGCAACATGTGACCAGACTGGCAATATAATACCAAACCTCTCTCTCTCTCACACACCTCTCTCTCTGTCTCTCTGTATCTTTCTCTCTCTCTCTTACGCACACACACACACATACACATATTGAAGAAATTCAGAAAAGCCACTATGCTACCCTCAGGGATCAGTAAGGCTACCAGCCAGCCCAGACTGTATGGGATACAGAGATAGTTGGGCAGGTGGACAGTGTTGGCAGGAGCACAAGGATTGGGGTGGGAAGTGGAAGCAAAAAGACAGGTTGCATTGCCATAAGGCCTGATGTGTCTGAGGGCTTAAGAGAAACAGCGAGCAGGGAGGTAGATTGTGAGGGGAGCACAGATCTGCCAGGCCTACAGGGGAAGCCAGTAGCAGGTCATGTGGAGCAGTTGGAATCAGGAACAGGACTGGCACTTGGGAAACGGGATGCATGGGATGTAAAGGCCCATGAGAACTGATGAAGCCCTCCCAGCTTTGTGGATGCAGGGCATATGCAGGGCTCATGTACCTGGGAGTTAGGGATGGACCCAGGAGCAGGGCGGTAGGTCATGGATGGAAGGCACAGGGTTTGGAAGAGGCAATGTGGAGACGTTGCTGACGAAGTCCACACCTTCTTTGTTGAGTGGTGGACCCAGCAGCAGAAGAGGGGGAGCCTTGGGAAATGTAGTTCACTGATTTACAGGGGTACCTACTTGCAAGGAGTGAACTTCTATAGTACTGGGGATGGAACAGGTAGGAGTTGGAGGTTACTGATGTAAAAAGTGTGTGTTAGTACTGCCAGTGAGCTTCTTTGGGATGCCCTCAAGTCTGAGATCTCTCAGGTACAGCATCCACCTATGAAAGAGCCTGGGGTAAAACTCTTGGAAGAAACTGCCATCCACTCCCATAGAAAACATCATTTTCCCTTTTGGATACCCTGCATTGCTCTCTCCATCCTTGGCCTTTCTAACAAGGACAACCACAGTCCATTTCCTGGTGGAGGCAAGTGTCCCTATCAGCAAATCACCATAGGTGACATTATCTCATCTCTGTAGTGGCATTTGTCATGGAGAGACCAAGAATGGAGACAGGCATAGAAATTAAATTCCCTTCTCCTTGTTAGTGATGGTTCCACCAGCTCAGAGTTGATATATTTGCAGTGAAGGGCAGTTTATCAGGCCCACAGACTAGCAGGCTTCACTAACATGCACAAGGGCCCCATGCAGTAATCATAGCCACATTTACGTGTCCCAGAGGATTAACTCATGAAACTGGTTACCTTATGCCTCATGCATTTTGGAAGAAGGTGTGCCTGAAAAGTGTTGGTCATAGAAACTTTGTCTCATGGACTGGAAGATGTGGTTCAAAAGTCTCATGGCCAGGACAGATTAACTCCTTAATGGCACTATTCATTTTGGCAACATATTGTGTACCTGAGAGGAATCCAGTAGTGAAACTGTCCAGTCCAGTGGATTAATCCATAATTAGGGACAATCAGAAGGCAAATGGAGCCCCCACTTGGAGGTACTTAAGGAAAAACCAGGATATGGCTATTAGAGTAGGTGACTGAAAGTTAGAAGCTCTGTGTTCTCAATCTGTATGTGCACAGACTTGCTGTATGACCTTGTGGTAGTTATATTTCTTCTCCCTGCCTCAGTCTCCCCATCTATAAGATGGGGATGGTAATGTTAGCTTACTTGAGGGGGTTGGAAGCCCAGACGTATTATCTAAAAAAATGCCATGAGGTTCACAGATAAAAGGGCTCCCTAAGTGCAGAGTATCCTAGCAACAATTATCTAACAAATTGAACCCTATAAAAATGTTGGTATCTAGACCTGGAGGGGACCACTGGGATATTTTGTGTCTGATTCTTTCTTTTTTTTGGTAAAGTCTTGTGCAAGCCATCAAATATACATGCATTCAGCTACTGATTATGTTTATATACCAGGGCTGTTGTTGAAGATGGAACTGAAATGCTGTGGCAAATAGAGAATTCTCTAAGATCTCTGTGAGCAGGTGTCTTTTACAATCTCCAGTATGAACTCCATCCACATGCTGTGATAAGGCAGAACTACCCCCTATCCTGAGGGCTGGTTTCATTAATAAAGCAACCCTAAGAGAAATCTCAGCCCAAGACAGCTCTCTCAGACTGATTACCTTGAGAGCTCCTCCCTCTGGACTGCTCAGCCCACTCCTTAGATCTTCTCTCCCCAGAGAGCACCTCCCACCTACCTTATTTCTCAGTGGGTACTGAGCCATCTGCATCAGTGAGTCAGCAGAACACACTTATCTCTTTTCCAGCAGGATCCACACCTCCTAACAGGATGGACAGTTTCTGACAAACTCTCAGTCTGTTACAATCTCAAGCCATTAAGGAACAAATCCTGAGATCCTTATTTGAGGTTTTACTTTGTCTGGCTCCTAATGCAGAACAAATTCCCATTGCAGTCAATGACTCAATGTTATGGCACGGTGCAAACTGATTAAGGAACTCAGACTCCGGCCCTAGCAGTGGACCAGACTATTCTCAGTTAGCTTGAAATAACTTTGCCTGAACTCCATTGCTGTTAATGGAGGATGGGTTTACATCAGAACAGCTGAGCAGAGGATTTGGAACTGGAGTGCTTGCCAGGTGATGTCTTTCTAAGGGAGCTGAGCAGGGCTTGAAGGAAACAGTGGAAAGTGCCTCCGTATCTTCTGTCTGCTAGTTACAGTCATAAGAGAATTTAATATTACTTGGATTTAGTCACTCATTACATTTTCTCCCCTCTACCTTGGGGTCTGTTCAGATCATAACCAGCGTAGGGCTTGCCTGAACAGTCTTAGGTGATTTTTCTAATCAGGGCTGGGGGAGTCCATAGCTGTGATCCTCTACAGCATCCCATTTAGTGGTAGTTTCCAAAACCAGTAGCCCTGTCTGGCCTCAAATAGCTTTTACATAATACAGAATATGGGAGTAAATGATCATCATGGGCTTACAGTCTGCAAATTTATGCCTGCTAAAAATTGGGAGACTGCTTCACCTCATCATTTTAGGTTAATAAATTAGGGGAACCTTACATGCTCCCGCCCTTTCCCTTTAACAGAAAATGAGTCCTTGGGGCATCACAAGAGACCAGACGTCTTCCGCTTCACTGTGGACTAGTCACTTCCCACTGTCCAGTATTCCTCAGTGCCTCGGGGCTAAATCACAGTGGTTAATTATTAGACTGTCTGCAAAGACAGAATCAGAAATGGTTAGCCTGGGAGGTGGATGGACAACATGTCTAGGAAATATAGTGCCAGGCTCTGCATTAACTCTGTTATTTTAAAATGGAAACTTGTAAGTAAGTAGTTTAGGGTCCAAATGCAGCTATTTTGTTTTCTTTAGGATTTTCATTTTTTTGCAATCAATGAAAATATCTTCTGTGGTGAGAAATGTGGAAGAGGACAATTCAGCCTCCCTCTGTAATACTGAGAATTCACACACAACATCACATGATACAGAGAGAAACTGATTGGAAACTGAAAGTGAAACTGACCAGTCAGCTGTCATTTTTCCTGGGTAGAGACTTGCAACAGGTGATGAAAGTTAACAAGATTTAACAAGATTACAAATCTTTCAAGGAAATTAAAAGGTGGCAAATTCAAAATTGAAAAAATAAAAAGAGAGAAAACACTTTTGATAAGTTGTGCTTAAACTGTGGAACTCACTGCCACCAGAAGTTATTGAAGTCAAGAACTTAGGAAGATTCAAAGGGAAATTGAATATTCCCATGCATCGTAATAATATCTGCCATTGCCATTGTTAATGGCAACAAATATTGGCAGGGGTATTAAACCTCATACATCAGGGTTTAAGCTTGTCTGTATTAGAGTTCAGGATGAGTCTTGGCATGAGACACATTTTCCTGCATCTGCATGCTGCAGGCTTCTTACACTTTCCTCTGATCCAACTCTTGTTTTCTGCTGCCAGGGACCCTGCTGGGCATAGCACAGATGCCCCTGACCCAACAGAGATGCCCCTGGGAGCCTGGAGGATTGCAGTGGCTGGGGATCTGCTGGAGGCTTCTATGTTGACAATGTCGGTGCGTTGTAAATTCATCTCTGGTTCCCAGCCTGGCTCTTCAGACAGGGATGTTCAATAACTCTCCAGGAGGCTGCTATTCTCCCTCGTCTTCCCACCCCTCCCACTCGTATTAATATCTCTGCATTCATCTCCTGGCCTCCCTCATTAGAGCGTGAGGAATAATGGAGCTCTGGCTGAGCACAAAATATGCTGTAATAGGGACATTGTGATCTGCGAGGGAAGCCTGAATCATTCGACTCCCAGGTTATAGATTTAGGCTGGGGGTTTCACAAGAGCCTGTGGGAGTTAGGAGCTCAAATTCAATAGGAAGTCTATACAGCTTGGGCTCCTAATTCCCTTTGACTCTTGTGAATAACCCAGCTTGGAGTGATGCATGTTTTGAGGAGAAGGGTAGGAGTGTCTATTTGAAGTATATGTAATACAGAAGTTAAAATATATCTCCCCCACTAGCTACAGGCTTAAGCACACTCTTAACTGTGGAACGTGTGTAGGAGAAGGTCTCAATGAACCCAGCCTAGAAAGCAGAACTGAATATGGGGCCAACCTGGATAGGACTGGGGATGATTCAGTGCCATCTACCTGCCCAACTATCTCTGGGCAGCCTCTACCTGTAGACCACATATATAGCCCTGGCCTTCTCCTGCAGTGGAGCCCCTGAGGGTGGTGGTAGACCAGGGTTGAATTTGGTTGGGGTTGTGACATAGGCTTTATAAGCCCCTGAAGGTGAATCTGGATACAGACTAGAGCTTTTGCAGTGTGAACTGGTACAGCTCCACTGAAGTGAATGGAGTTAGCCTGGTTTGTAGCAGACAGCTGAACATCTGGTGTCTGGAGCACATCCCCTTCTCCATATGGATTCCCCAACCTACTACTTCCCTTTGCATCCCCATTCTCATACATCCCCCAGAGCTCACATGACTTGCATTTTGCATTAGCCCATATGATCTTCACAACATCAGCAATGAATGACAAAAATGTGAACGCTCATGCATGGGCTGGAAGCTGCTCAGACATCAAGAGAAGATCGTGCCCAGCCTTGCAAAGAGCTCAGGAGACGGGGGAATTCGAAGTGGGGGCTGCATGAGAGGGACTGGATAAATTTGGGGATAGGCAAGGCCTTATGGGGTTTTCATAACACTGGTTCAAACCCAGCTGTGGCCATGTTGTAACATTTTGATGATTGGGATGGTTATAAGCTCGATGACCTCAGTCTAGCTCCTTGCAGACATGAGTTCAATTACCAGCAACGGATACATTGAATGCCCTTAGCAACTTCAACAAGAGGTACCAAGACAGAATGTGTCATTAACGTGTACAGATACTCCTGTTAAAACTGGGACGAGGTGGCAGGCAATGCAATCCAGCATCTCCTGGGGCTCAGACTGTACCTCTTCCGTAGGTAGAAAGGAGCTCTTTTCTCTAGGTCTATCAATTTAGGATCCATTCCATAAACCACTGAGTTGGGATGCCAGCACACTTGTCCCCTGTGACAACCTTCTGTTGAATAGGTAGAGATCCATTATTAAGTTAATGAGAGAAGTTCAAGGAAAGAGTAGGGATATAGAAGACTCCTTCCAGCATTGGAGGAGGTGGAAACTCCCTCAGCCAGGACAGAATCATTTAGATTCTCATTCAGGCTTTGATTCCAGGGTTTCTTTTCCTTTCCCCAGGGGGTGGGGAGTGGCCAAAAAATGTAAGGGCCACATGCCAGCTGGCTATAACCAGGCTTCTATTATTGAGACTGCAATTTTTTCAGGTACAATTTATGACTTATCTGTCTTACAAAAGCACCTAGAAATGCCACCTAAAATTAGGGTCCCATTTTGCTTGGCTTTGCACAAATAGCCACTAAGGGTGTCTCAAAAATTTCCATTTTAAATAGACAAGACAAGGAGCAAAAGAAAACAAAGCTCATTATTCTCATTTTACAATCAGGGAACTGAGGCCTAGCGGGATACAGTGATTTAAGGTGATACAGCCATTCAGTAGCAAGTTGGGATAAATTTTGGGTTGATACCCAAAT
>JAGPOW010001327.1:7813239-7840964 GCA_030014935.1 Caiman crocodilus | reverse complement strand
CTCCCTCTGCTGGGCACCCCTTTGGGAAATGAACAAACAGATGAACAGTTAATCAGTCAGTCAGTCAGTCGGTGAGTCCTGCCGGGGAGCACGAAGCATGCTCTGAGACAAAAGGAATCTTGCTCCTGCAGCCAAGCCAAATGGTCTGGGTTTTGCACATTTCAGCAAAGGACAAAGACAGATGGAGCCAAATGCTGATGCATGCACTAGGCACTAATTGTCAACAGGGGGGTTGAGTGTGGGATCTGTCACTGGATGGCTCAGGACTCTGTGACCTCAGAATACCTTAGGAGTTCCTCTGTGGTGGGTTTAAAATGGTGATGTGTCCTAGCACTATAATTCTCCAGGGACCAGACCACTTAACTCAGTTCTCTTTCATTCATTCCTTCTATGGCACTTTCCTGACTGGCACCTCCCAAAGGCTCTTACTTGATTCCAGTCTGCTGTACTAGGTGCCAGTTTCTCAAAGGGAGATAGGCCATTGTAGTAAACCAACCAAGGGCAACACCTTACACACGCGCGTACACACACATGCACGCACACAAAATAAGAGACGAAGCTTCTAATCATTTTAAAGTAAAAAAGGAATATAAGCAAACCCACATGTCAATTTTTATAGGTTCATTTGTTAGTGGAAATAGGAAATTGCTGAATTGAGAATCACACTGCCATGGAAAGAACATGATAGTCTGGGTAGAGAAGAGACCCATTTCCATTTCCGTACATCTGTAGCTAGAGGAAATTCATGCTAATGTATGGTACTCCAGGGTAGAATTGGCTAAGAGCAAAATGTTAAATCTCAACTGAAGGTTAACACAAAAAAAATGCCTTGAGAGAATGGTAAAGTCTGACATGCAAAGCCTTACCCTTCTAAGCTGCCAGTGCCAAACCAGCCCAGGTTGGTGCTGACAGGAAGGTGGCATTACCTGATGGTCTCCTATTGGTGAGCTGGTAATTTCATTCCATCTCCATATTGATGTAATTGAAACCCATCACACCAGTTGGTGTTCCTGTTGACAGGATCAGTAGAGAGGCTAAGGACTAAGTAGATCATGGAGCTTGACCTACCTTTTCACCTCTACAGGTTGTCCCTTTAGGTTTTGGGTGAGGTACACTAGTTGGGAGATGAATAGGAAGCCCACCCTGCTGCCCTGTCCTATTGAGAAAGAGAAGCCTTCAGTCTCCAAGGCTTCCAATCTAGTACCTTTCACCAGCACTGAATTCACTTTAAAGAGAGAAAAACAGAATGAAATCTTAAGAACAATTGCCAACTGAAACCACCTTTACTATGGTTTAAGAACAGTTACACATGCTTGTCTCTGTCTACAAACGGAGATAAGCTGAGGTCCAGACTTTGGGTTGGAGGGGGGAAGGAAAGCTGTTTGTCAGAAGACAGAAGTAGATGGGTAAGAGAAGTGGGTAATACCTGACTCACCCTCCCCAGTTAAAGTGCCTCGTTTATTTTCTGCTGTGATAGCGCTACACAAAAGCAAGATTCAGCTGAGCAACTTTGCACCCTGTAGGCAAGCCTGATGTTGATACAAGGGGTTCTGAGACAGGAAATGTTGGCTGCAAACTAGAGATGGGTCTGAACCAACTCCCCAGATCTGGACATCTTCAGACAAGGAGGAATTTTAGGTCCAGATTGTGTTTTCTGGTTGGTTGTCTACGGTGAGCCAACCTTCTCTATCTGAACATTCCTGCTTCTTGAGGAAGCTCAGATCCAGCTGGAAATTTCTGGCTCAGGTCTACCTTTGCTGTAAATGTCAGGTGCCAAACTCAGTTACAATCCCTTGACTCCAGAAACTTGGCCATGGAGTGAAAGCCAGGGTAACCAAGTGCTCTATTCTACCGTCACATTCACCCTCCAAGGCGCGCGCACACACCGGGGTGTGTGTGTGTGTGTGTGTGTGTGTGTGTGTACAGGGCAGTGGGCATAACAACATTTCTGTTCCATTGGAGCAAATGGTTCAGGAAGACTATAGGACATGTGAGAACTAGAGAAACATATGCAAGAAAACCCCAGCTGCCCCAAAGCTTCCTCCAAGGCACTCCAATGTTTACGGCACAAATGTCGCACTCGCATATCCACTGACTCCTTCTCTTTGTTTAGAATTTCTTTGATATATTTTTGTATATATAAATATAATGTTATGATGGCTAGGACTATTATTAATAATATTCATGATACTGCTGTGAATGGTGCCATATGCAAGGTTTGGCTTCCTGGTACATTTACAAACTCCAAAGGAATATCTCAACCCTTGTTATGCTTCTCTTAGACCTTAGTTTATAGGCAATGTGAGGTATTTTAAGGGCCTGCTAACAAGGCTTTGCATTGCTTTTCATCAGGCAGGTTTGTGAATTCAATTCAGCTGCTAGCTGTGGGGCGGGGAAAGGACAGAAAGGGGTGGAAGACAGGAGTTTCTATAACCAGTTTATCCCATGGTGAGTTCTGTCAACGGATTAGAATCCTGTTACACTGTAACATTTCATTTTAGAACCATGCTGTGGGAATCTGCTTTTTCCATCTGAAGATGGAAGCCCCTTTATATAAGCAGAGAAAATCCATATGATACGCATGCATCCCAAAACTCACTTATAGTGGTGTTCTATTTCAGATTAAATGAGGAGAGTCATGAATGCACCCACTGAAGTTTCTGATGACCACATCATTCTGTTCAGAGGAAAAGTGTTCTGTGAGAAACATAATGACTTCTCCAGGAGAATTCCACTATGTGGGATGGGGGTGGGGTGTATACCTATGTATGATCATTCCATTTCTTTGTTACATAAATTACACTATGTATTGCAAACATCTGACTATGTCTAGAATGATAATCAGGCAGAATCCTATTTTCAAGATCCATAGTCATATAAAAAGTCACATTACAAAGTACACCAAAAATCTATATTGGTGGGACTCTTGTAAAAAGGTACACCTTACTTTTTGATCATTCCACTTACTTTCTTCTGGGCCTAGTTTTTGGTCATAATGGTTTTTGGCATCATATGTTTCTTCCAACACATTGCTTTTTAAATACGAAGTGCTAGTTTTTTGAGACTTTTAGGGATTTGTTTTAGTGAGAACCCAATATTTTTCCAAGAAAAAATGTTGATGGAAACAGAAAAAATAAATAATTCACATTTTCGATGGTGAACAAACAACCAAAATGTCTTCAATATGCTCTTCTCCCCAAGGTTTTGGTGTGGATGCCAATTTCTTCAGTTTCTTCCTTTATGACCCACTTTTTCCTTTCATTTGATCAAGAAATAACTCAATAAACATGTGAGACTTCCTGATCATTTCAATGGAAAGGCCTCATGATGTCATGATAACATGGTGACCTCAGCAGAGTGCTGGAAAAGTTGCATATTGAGCAAAAGTACTCATCTTCCAGTCTCTATGCAAACAAAACATCTCTTGACTGGGAGCCTACTGGGAGTTTTGCTTGGTAAATGCAGTGCAAGATTGGACCCAAGATAATTATTTTAAAAGAGGCATCTCCAGTAATTGGCAGAAGGTTAATGGCCAGTTTTATTGAATTCTATTTGCAAGTTCTTTCTAATTTCCATTGTAAAATTTTCATCTCCAAAAGCATATTGTGCTATGGAATACTGACCAATTTTTGCCAGTAACATTTTAGATATATTTTATAATTTTTCATTTTTTTGATATTGTGCAATACATTCTGTAAAATATGGGACACATGAATGGAAATCAGAGATAGAACTGAGTCACAAAACTCCTATTCAGAAATGTTCTGCCCAAGGATTTTGGTTCAATCCGTTGTGTCAGTTACAAAATACAGATTAAAGTCTAGGATCTGAATTATACAGACCCAGATTTTTTTGGTTCCCAAGGCTTATCTGGGACTTGTCCAGAGAATCCATCCTTAAAATCTGTTTATTAGAGAAGGACAGAAGACACCAGGCTAGGATTTGCCAAAAACTGTCCAAGGTGAGCAACATCAGCCAAGTGGGTTATTTAATATCAGGCAGGAGATGAAAGCCCTCAACCTGGAGGTCTTTTTATGATTTCCCTATGCAATTGCAGACTAGGTTGATGTTTTTTATCTGTCAGAACATGCAATTTACTGTAAAATATGAAACTAGTACCCACTGGGTCTGTTTGGACATGGGAACGAGAAGATCTGCTCCAGAGGTTTGGATCTTACTAAGCTGGTCACCCTGGACTTTGTGTCCAACTTTACATTCCAGCCTCCCTCTGACTGGGAGTAAGAGCTTTGAATGAGGCTCTCCAGACCTCTCTCTGCACTTGTGATTTTGTTATGCCATGACAGTGTTATTTCATTCCCAAGGGCTGATTGTCAAAGAGGCCCATAGGCGATGTGTGTATGTGCGTGTGGGGGGCGGGGTAAAGGGGGATATGTGCCCCCCCCCGATATTGGCTGCCTCTGGCTTCTGCAGGCAGTCACTTCCCCTACTTGCTGTCAATACAGCTGTCAGCGGTTGTGGGTGGTATCTGTTCACCACTTGCCACCACTGCCAGTGTGGATGGTGGCTGCAGGCAGCCCCCACTCGCCACCCACTGCTCACCACCCCTCCTCCCTCGCTGACGACACTGCTGCAGCCACCAGCGGGCAGTTTCTGCTTGCCACCGCCACCCCTCCCCTGCTGACACTGCCGCTGCTGCCTGCAGATGGTCACTGTGCCCCCAGCCTGAGGAGGCATGCGTTGTTCATGAAGTGGCCCTTTTGTGGAATGCTATATTCACCACATATGGTATTCTGCTTTTGATCTCATTAAGAAGAGTATGTTTTCCAGCTGAAATTAAAGCAGAAGAAAGGCATTACAGCAAACTTAGGTAAGCTTAGAAGGACCATTATGGCGAGCCTTGTGTACAGTGGCAAAACTCTTATGGTGCTTGAAAGGGGGACAATCAGCATAGGGGTTCCCTTCCTCCCTGATCCCAGTGTTGGAGAAGAGAAAGGAAGGGAAATGGCCAAGAATTCTTTCCTCCCTGAGGGAAGGCGAACCTGGCCAGTGAGCGTAGAACTTGCTTGGGAAGCAAGCCCCAAGAAGGGTAGGTGATCAAGTAGCTTTTTGCTTTACTTTTGAGAAGCACTAGATGTCTCCTAGTCTTTGTCTGAGTTTCAGACACACCTCAGAAGGCTACCCATTACAGCACTTATCCCTCTGTAGAGGTGCTATCCACCATAGGGGCCATCTGCAGCACTCTTGAACTCAGTGGGCCACTGCTGAGGGATATGGAGTACTCCTACTCTCCACAGTTCTACTAGACCCTTCTGGTTGAGAGGGATAGGACTATATTCATGGTCTCATGCTACAGCTAGTGCACCATGCCAACCAATCAAGAAATTCCTGTCCTTATTTCAGAAGTGTGACTTCTAACAGAGAACCTCATGGGATCTTACAAGTGCTCACTACTAGTATTGGTTTCAGATCCCTACCAGCCACTTCTATAACTTCTTTGATATGAAATAGTCTTATCCATGGTTTTGACCCAGATAATTTGGGGGCCCTTTGCCCAAAAGGTAATCAAAAGTTCACAAGAGCAACTCAAGTCTTACTACTTGGGTGCAAAAAAGGAAAAAGAAACAAAAAAAGAAAACAAGGATAAATGACCCTTCCCTGCTCCATCCGTGAGACTGCAGGAACTGCATGGCCTGAGGTTGAGCAATCAACCCATTGACAATGCTCTCTCTCAGTACATAATTTGCTGCTCATGCCACTAGCTGCTTCTTGCAGATGTTGCATGTACAATCTTACTAAGCCTGGACAAAAGCCAGGGCATTGCAAGAGGGAATCGGTGTACTGAGAATTCTGATTTCTATTGCTCCACAGGTGGGGAAAGGGAGAGTGGATGTATTCAGTAATCCATTCCAGATGGCCAACCAAACTTGTTCAGAGTCATCCCCTCCATGTAGAGCCCATGCAGTGTGCCAAGTCCATTTCTGTTGGACACTCACATGCAACTGAAATACTTCTTCCTTATGTGGCACTGAGCATCCATTCCAGGTGGGCAAAGCAATCCTCTTCAACTTCTTTTTGATTTCAGATTTCTTAGAGATCCTTCTTCTTAAGAGATACTAGAGCAGAGATTATTTGCAAATGCTTTCTGTCACTGGTAGCCACTGATCAAACCTAGACAGCAGTTTGGGGCCTACATGAAATAGATTATTTTTGCCATTCCTTGGAGACTATTTCAGAAGAGTCCCATCTAGTAGTATGTCTAGTAGGGTGAGGGAAAGGGAAAGGGCCAAATATTTCTCCTTATGGTATGGGCTGCAATCAGGAAAGATTTCAGATGAGGGGAGTTAGGCTAAATCAAATCTCTTTCAGTCAGCCCCTTGCAGACCATTCACAGTGCAGACCACTGAATGTATCAATGCTGTGCAAAGGAAACCAATTATGCATGCAGTGTAACTGGGTTTGGAGAAAAAAGGCCAGACCCCACTTTCATTAAAGCAAGCTTCAAGAGGCAAGCCATCTTCGATGGCAGCAGGACTGGGCCCATGCACAGAGAACTCAGGGATCTGTAAGGAATCCAGCTTCTCTTACCTGCATAGCAAGGGGGAACAGCTCCTATATGGGGGAGGAGAACAAGGCCACTGTAACCCTGATGTCAGTGATGAGCATGTTCATTCATAGATGTGGCATGTTTGGTTCTCCTGCATGGCTGCTCCTACCCAGGGGAATTTTTCACTACCCTTTTCTCCCCAGTACCTAACCTTGTTCAGGCTCCTTCAAATATATCAGATGCTCTGTGGGCAAAAGGCTGTTTCTTTGTACCACAGCTGTCTTTAGCACAAACTCCACCTTAGAAGACTCATACTTCTTGACTTCAAAGGGGAATCACGTACCAAGTACTGAAGCATCTAATTCTTTGTTTATTTGGTACAAAAGGCATTCTGTACAGTGTATAAAAAGTTCCCTTCCCAACCTTGTTTACTTTAGTTTCCTTTATAGAAGTTATAATACATGCTCATAATCTTATTGCTGGTTTTTGACAATACTCTCATACTCATGTCAAGAAAAAAGAAAAACCAAAGTATTTATTTGAAAAGTTTATTTTAAAGATAAAAAATAACCTATTTATTTTAGAGCACCCTCTTCTGTTTGGTTTAGTTTTCTTCTCTTGCAAAGCTAATAACTGATACTGAACCACTGCTGAAATAGAAGAAGTAATTCTATTGGTGGCTGCCCAAGCCACTTAGAGCAACTATTCAATAAAAACATATATTAATTTTGAAACCTTTCTCATTCTTGTCTTGGAAGCAGGGGAGGGTGAAAGAAAGGGGAGGGCAGGCTTCTGCCTTGGCACAGACTGTGTTGGTACAGTGAAACTCTGCATTTAGTGCTGGAGTCCATGTGAGCACTACAGGCAGGCACTGTTGGAAGGCTGAGACCCATTCTGGCATTGATAGGTAATTGTCTCTGGCTTTTATAAAGCTATTTTTTATGACCCCCAATGGTTACAGAACAGCTTATAAGAAACATTGAACACCCCATCCTCTGCCTACCTGCTGCAGCTTACCCAAGTCCTGCACGGGTCTATAATTGTTCCATCAGGATTTCTGCAGTTCCACAGGGTGATTAATTCTGGTACATCATAGCAGAAAGAATAGCACAGTGACTGGATACTAAGAGTGACGGTAGACAGAGAAAGAATAGATTAGATCAGATAAAGACAGGGCATTTACAGACCCATAGGCCAGAACAGAGCAAATACAGGCGGTCCCTGGTTAATGTGCGTCTAAGTTATGGACATCCATACTTACGAACGGCATGGGCCGGGAGGGGTGCGGGGTCCCGCTGGGCGCTGCACCCACGTGGCAGCGCTGGGACTGCGCTCGCGCTCTGTGCTTGGCTGCCATTTTTCTTTCCCACCGTCCCACCCCCACTTTCGGCTGATGCTGTCCTAAGCCATTGTGCTCTTGAGTGAAGCCTGGTTTCTTCCCTCGCCTCCTCGGTCATTAAAAAGGTATGTGTTCTGACTTACATACAAAATCGACTTAAAGACAGTCTCAGGAACGTAACTCGTTCGTAACCCGGAGACCTCCTGTAATCTATACTGGCTACATATATATATATCACAGGTCATAGGCAACTGGTTGGGGGGTACAGGGGGGCATGTGCCACCCCTGACAGGGTGCAGGTGCATGCCAGCCCTATCCCTGCTGCCAATGCCACCAGTGGTTTCTATGGGTACTCACCAGCTCCATTCCCACTGCCGTCGCTGGTGGCTTCTGCAGATGCTTGCCAGCCCCATTCCCACTGCCACCACCACCACCAACTTCTGTGGGTGCTCACCAGCCCCATCCCTGCTGCTGCCACTGGCTTCTGCAGGTACCCTCCCAGGCTCAGGAGGCACCAGTAGCCCATGTCATTGGTCAGAGAATTTCACCCACCCACTTCTGTACTGAGACCACTCATTTGTCTTTGAGTAAAGTTAACTTGTATTTGATTTAATCACATCTTCCAGAAAGGCATCTAATCTGGATTTAAAGTCATCAAGAGATGGGAAATCTGCCATTTCCATGGCTGGATTGTTCCAATGATTAGTCATCCTCACTGTTAAAAACATCCCTGATTTCTCACTTGAATTTCTGACTCCAACTGTCAGCCAATGGTTTGTAGCTGTGCCTTTCTCTGCTGGGCTAAAAAGTTGGTATTTTTTCATTGCAAAGGTAGTTATACACCATAACTGAATCACCTTTCTATCTTTTTGGTAATAGATTGTGCTCTTAAGGTCTCTCATTGTAAAGGCTTTTCTTGAGCCGTTGAATTACTTTTGGGTCTCTTTTTCCAAGCAGTTCCTAATTTTTAGCATCTTTTTTTTTTTAAATGGGTATGCTACAGCTGGTTGCAGCATTCCAGATCCATCTCAGCAATGCTGTAGATGGACGTAAAGTTACCTCCCTATTCCTGATCATTATTCCTCTGTTTATATATCCTAGGATAGGGTTAGCCCCTTTTTGTCAGAGAATAAGAAACCCACATTGACTTCACTCTATTATGATCCTTAGATACTTTACTGAATCTCTGCTTTCCAGGATGCAGTCCCCTTGCCTACAGGTCCAGCCTGCATTCCTTATTCCTAGATGTTGCACTTTGACTATTTAAAAATATATCTTGTTTGAATAGGGTCAGGTTACCAAGCAACTCCAGAGAACTGCTCCATGCATGCCATTATTAACCCCTTTACTGCGATTTGTGTCATCCACAGCAGTCATTTTATACATGAATGATAGACGATAGCTGGGTAGCTATATTGTATTAGATGAGATAAATGCAGCTACATGGATCGATTGCATTAGACTAGAGAGAGGTGGGTGCAGAGAGACAGAGGAAGAGAGAAGGGAGGGATTGCTAGCTAACTAACTAATATTAGGACTTTAGTAGGCATAGAAAGGCTGTTTAGAGCAGTGGTTCTCAACCTTCTTGGACTTAAGGTAACCCTAGGGCACCCCTTGGAAAATGGGAGCTCTGAGTATTCACTGGTGTTTTGTCTAGAAATAACAGAGCAATTCTTCTGTTGGAAAGAACTCAGACCACAATAAGTCAGAATGTTTTTGACACTATGGGTTCCTATTTGAAATCTCTGAGTTTATTTTGTGAACCATGTGTAGCTGTTTGCACATCTAACACTACTAATATCAAATTACATCCTTAAAAGGATCTCATGACACAACAGGGTGACTTTTACACTGGTTGAGAATCACTGGTTTAGTGTTAGAAGTCAGTTATTTGCTGAATATCTATCAGTACCATGGGAAAGAGCTCACTGCAGACCCATACATTTCCAACAGCAATTCAAAGTTCCAGGAAATTGGATCTCTATTTTTGAAAGTTTGCACCATTTACAGTCAAGTAAAAAATGCCTGGATTTTAAGTGTGTGTGTGTGTGAGGGAGCGGGGGAGAAGGGGTCAGGAGGAGTTTCTGTCTTCATGCAACTGTTCTCCAGCTACAATCTCCTATTCACTGTCAGTCACACAGTTCCCAAGGATCCAGCCACTGTGCTGTTCTTTTTGCTGTGATGTACCAGGATTCATCACAGAAACCCCACTGGAGCAATTAAACAGCCCTGAGGGATTCTGTAAGCTGCAGCATTTAGGTATATGATGGATCTAAATTAGAAGCCGAAGCTGAAAGCTTTTGAAAATCCCACCTTGAATATTTGTCTTACTTAAAGCTTGCTATTTTTGCTGGAAAATAACAAGAAAAGTGCAGGTACTTGTCCGTTCCACATGAAGACTCGACTTTGTTATTTAGGTGCTATAGAGCCAGCCAACAGGGGCAACACAGAATAGCCCCAAAATCTGGTTTCCTACATACTACCCATGACTTCATCAGTGATGATGATAGTGACAACACTGGGAAAGAAATTTTAAAAGACTGTCCCAGATGGAGTTTTTTTTTACCTGGATAGAATGTAATTAGTGTGGGAAACTGGCATTTACCATATAATCTCTAGGCCTTATTCCATTCACATGTGGACCAAAAGATGCTGCTAGACTAATGGGTCAGTAAGAGTTTTAAGGTTTTTCTATGTCCTTTTACCCACACAAATGAAATTCAATTAGTGAAATGAATATGAGTTATTCTGTTGGCTTCAGTGGGGCAAGGGTTTCAGGTCTGGCTAGGGAGCATAAGGATGGAGGAAGCAGAAGTGGAGAAATGGTAAAACAAGAGAGGTACCACAGGTGGTCAGCCTGAAATGAAATCCTTCAAATTTGTGTCTTCGCTGCTCTCCTTCCCACATACTTTCTTACTTAAGTAAAAGCTGAGATTCTCATGTAATCACTTGTGACTCTGGTATCAGGGGCTTTGCAACACCACCAACTATCTAAAGATTCATAATCAAGTTGTGAGATGAGGCAACACTGAATTTATTTCACATAGTCCAGCAAATTAGAACACTTAATCGGGGTGGATCTAGGGGGGTGAATCGGTGTGGCATGTCAGCACAGCTCCTGCTCTGAGCTCCCCAGATAGTCAATGCATGGTCTGGCTGAAGCTTCTGCTTTTACGTCATTCCTCTGAGGGGTGGTGGTGGGGGGAGGAGGGCTACCCTTCCTCTCTCCTTTGTAGCTGAATTCAGTATCAGGGGATAGAGAGGATAAATGGCAGTGGTGCTCAACCCCTGGTCTCCACAGCTGCGGAAAGCAGGATCCATTAATTGAGATAGACTCTACCTGACTTTTTTTCTTCCCACTGGTCACACATAGCTCCCTCTTTTGGCTGCCCAAGTGGCCAGCTTCAAAAGGAGTGCTAAAGGCAGGCTGGAAAATACCTGACCTACAGCACTGTGCCAAGAAGTTTGAGATGCAGGTTCACACCTGACCTGGCAGCTGGGAAAGGGCTGAAGTGCCTAAGCTGCATATGTGGAAAAGAAGGAAGCCAGGCTGCCTGCAATGCAGGTGGGTGGTGAATGCAGCTTGGAGAGACGGGGAAGTGGGTTGTCCTGGTTGTGGGAGCAAGGGTTACTGAGCAGCCTGTGCAGTGCCAGGGGAGGGAAGGTGCCTGAGTCTAGAGTCTGCCAGGGGAGGGGAGGACCCTACAGCCTGAGTCTGCTGTTCTCTGGGCAAGTGCCCTAACCACTCAGCTACTGCCCCCAACCTCCTCCATTTAACCCTTCTTAGTCATGGATTTCTGCCATCTATTTCCACTCACCCAGTGGGTGCCACATTCTTCCTCAGTCAGTGAGTGGCTTTATGAGCATACTCAGTAGCTGTGTGCATGCTGATACATTCATGCTGCATGGGACAGTTACCAGCTTCTCCCCATCCTGTTTCATTCTGGTTAATGCTCCTGTGGTTTTGCCTCTTTCCACAGGTGTCTGACACTAATAGTGTCTGAGACTCAGAATATTCTTTGATGGGCCTTGAAAGAGATGTTGTTACTCCAGAGCAGAGCTGTCCAACTTTTGGACATGCTGAGTAGGGGTGTGTGCCACATAGGCAGAAGGAATGTCCTTTCCCCTGGCATGGCATAGGCTGCTCAATGTCCCTTGCTCCCACCACCAGGACAACCTACCTCCCCCTCTCTCCCAGCTGCATGCACCACCCCACCTGCACTGCAGGCAGCCTGGCTTCCTTCTTTTCCACATATGCAGCTCGGGTACTTCAGCCCCCTCCCAGCCGCCAGGTCAGGAGCAACTGGGGAGTCATGGCGAGTTTGGGTAGGAGCTTGTGGGCCACACTCCAACCATTCAGGGGCTACATGTGTTGTGGCCCATGGGCCACCAGTTGGACAGCCCTGCTTTGGAGTGAAACCATAGTCCTGGACTCACACTGAGGGGTGAACATTCAGCTCTCTAAGCATGTTTTATTTCTATGGGACAGGAGAAGAGAGCTCCTCCTACCTTTTGACAGGTAGGCAGCATCTGGAAAATGACTAAACAATGAATAATGAAGGGATGTCAATTTTGGTTTGCATCACAACTGATCTGTTCCTTTCACAAGTCAAATGGCAATTTTTGCAGCAACCAGGACTGCAAACTTCACCAACAATCTGATAATTCAGTCATGCTCCTTTTTGCCTCTGATGTCACCAGCTCTAGGCTTGATTCAGCCATTAGGACCTAGCTGGAAGCTCCACTGATGATGCCCAAAGCAAACCAGCAATCTCCCTCTCTACATTGCTTTCTACCCATTGCCTTGTAGCTGTGCAAAAGGAATCAGAATTTGATTTTATTTGTAACAAATCAGAACTCACTCCAAGACATTCAAGGAATGGGTTTATTTGGTAAAAAGGTACCAAGTTGTTTTTGTGACAATAAAGGTACTGACGCCAGTAAGATATTAGTTAACCATGAAAAATTTGAACTGGAGATGGGGGCAAACCCACAACCCATAACTGCACACACTGGGGTTTTGGGAGCGTTTCAATTTGGCTGGCTCCAACCACACTTAGAAGGGGCTGGACCAGAGATTGAGGAAGAATCTGGGATGCAGGGAGACACTAGATGGCTTTTTCTAAGTAGATGATTCAGCGGCCAGAGGCATCTTACTCCCTTCTATCAAAACATATCCTACCCCCCCTGCAGCTAATTTTACTGTCTGCCTTGTTCCACCTCTCCTTGTTGTGAATCCTGACCCTGCCACGTAACAAGGGGAAGTAGAGATCAGGAAGCAGACAGGGCGAAAGAGGCATGAGGAGGGTCAGGAAGCAGTTGCAAGCTCGGATGATACCTGGCAAGGAGATAGGGATGCTTTATACACTAGTGAAGCTTTGGGGAAGAACTGCATGGACATGTGGGGTGAGGGGAAAGGAAAGAGAAATATGCTTTAAAAAGATAACGTGGAATAGGAATTTGGGAGATTGGAGCTGAATTTTCCCCATCCTGCCATCAACTTAGAACGCTAAGAATAAACGTACTTGTTTGTACTTTGATAAGGGCCTATATTTGCAGCCCCTTTTCTGATGCCTTTCAAAGACTTGGGTTAGATATAAGAAGAGAAAAACATTTTAACTGTAAGGAAAGTGAAACATTGGAACAGCATAGTTAGGGAGGCTGAGAAATCCCATCACCTGAGGTTTTAAATAGGTTAGATTAACATCTTTCATGAAGGCCTTAGGTCCTGCCTTTGGCAGGGGGATGGACTAGATGACCTCTTATGGTCCCTGCCAGCTATATTTCCTGTGGTTTTATGTTGATAGAATAAGGACTACAGAAGCAGTGCTTAAGAAAGCATCAGCAATCCAGGAGGAAGGGTAATTCTGTAGCCAAAACACAGGTGTTGGGACTAAGGTATGCATATTGGCTTTGTTTGTGGCCCTGCTACTGACTCAATATGGGGTTCCTAGCAAGGCTTGGTTTACTTGGGCAGGTGAAGATAATCAGGGTTAAGTAATTATACCTGTGTGAATCCTTGTCCTCCTTTAGTTCTCCTTGTCCTCCTTCATTACAGATTTCCTTTGATTTATGTTATATGTGTTCCTGGAGAATGGCGCTTGAAGTGAATTTGCACAAAGCAAACCCAATTTATAATGTAACAAATAGGGATTCCTTCCCATGGCAGTGAGGGAGGGAGGGACTGAAGCTGGGATGGGGAAAGGGCAGAGGGAGGGGGTGCGATGCAGCCCATCAACAGGAACTGTGAGTGGGTGAAGGGCGGAGGGGCTGCAGGTGGGGGGGCTGTGCCGGGCTCTTCCCAGGGGAGCGTGGGCCTCTGGACCTGCACGTGGGACAATGGCAGATTGCTGCTGCAGCCTGGGACCGGTGGCAGCAGTGGGCGCTCCCTGGCGCTTGGCAGGTGGGTTGGGGAGGCTATGGTGAATTTTGGGGTGACAACAGCCTCTCTCCCAGCATGTGGGACAAAAGCCCCTGCAGACAGCAGCAACCCCCCAACCCCCCTGCATGGGAAGACAGCAGGCTGCCACTGCAGCCTGGGACCGGTGGCAGCACTGGGCACTCCCTGGTGTTCGACAGGCAGGTTGGGGAGGCTATGGTGAATTTGGGGCCTACTGCCATCCCACTCCCAGTGCTGCCCCAGCCTGAAGTGGCAGCCTGCTGTCGTCCTGCGTGCAGATCCAGGGCCTTGTGCCCCACCAGGAAGAGCCCAGCGCAGCTCCCCAGCCCGCAGCCCTCTTGAGGGGCGTGTAGCAGCAAGAGCCGCAACCTTCCATCCTGCACCCCCCGGCCCCATGCCCTGCACTCACAGTTCCCGCTGCCTGCTGCAGGCCAGTGCCTCTGCTTCTCCCTGCTCACTCTATGCAAGAGCAGCTTACATCAAATGCCTATAGCTGCTGGGCTGCACTGTGCACCAAACCTCCCAGGGCTCTGCTTCTCTCCATGCATCCCAGCTGCTGCAGCAGACCTTCGAGCAGCCAACACCAACTGCCTACACCACAGCACAGCGCAGCCCAGGGCCTGGGGTGAGTGGGGATAAGAGGAGCCCTGACTGCATAAGAGTGAATTTACCTCTCATATAAGTCATTTTGAATAGAAAAAAGGTGATCACATAAGAGCAAATTCCCACATATGGAATCCGCATAAATTGAGGAAAACGTGTACTAGTGGTTAAGCTGGGAATGCTCTCCATGAGGCTGAGTGTTGCCCGCAATGGCTAGATCATGTAAAGAAACTGATGCATCTATGATTCCTTCCTGCAAGAGCCATTCCATGAACTCAAGTAGCAGAGACTTGAGCTTTTTTGGGATCTTCCACCTGAACCCACCAAACCATTGTTGCACTTAATGCTACCGCTAAGGTATTACATAGTGGTTGGGAGGCTTACTTCATTTGTATTTATATTTGCATTTATATTTGCATTTGCAAGGTGCCAGGAGATCCTAAGCAGGAGGGAACTTTTCTTATAATCTTGCCTGAGTCATAACTGTTCCCATAAGTGATCTGTTGCTCTGGCTGGATGAAAGAAAGTTGGGATCAGGCCGGAAGCCTGAGGGAAGCGAGAAGATGTGAATAAGAAACCAAACTGTTTTGTAACAATTTTACCCAGGGAATGAATAGATCACACCACTCTCTGTAGAAGAGTCTGCCTGTGTGTCAAGCTCAGGGGTGACCAAATGAATTGACACTGGGAAATTCTCACCAGAGATAATGACACCAACTAATTGAAAATAAATTAAGGAACATGACACCTTGTGCGCAGATCAGTTATCTATAGCATACCTTTCCCAAAATAACTGCCTCCTGCACATCATATGCTGAAGCCAAAGAGGGATACATACATAAAATAGGCCACTCCAGCAGGGAGCTGAAATTCCTTTTTATTTTTAACTGAAGACACCACAAGGGTTAATTAGGAAGGGCCATGATATGGCCCTCAATTGGTATGATCAGCTCCCACTGACATCAGTGGGCATTGTGCAGTGAATCAAAGAAATTGAGAAGTTTTGCCCTTGAGGAAGCACTCAGGCATGTCTATGGGGCACAAATAATACGCCTTCTACCTCTCCATTTTGTAACTCTGCCAGCCTTGGAGCTAATGACCAGACACTTCTATAAGAGGAGAGTTGCATTGCTTTTACCCCATCGGGGCTTAGGTTAACATGACCAACGAGTATTTTTCTTAACAAGCCTGCCCTCTAAGCTTGAAATCCCCCTAATCACTTTTGTATGGTTGGCTGCTCTGTCAGTTTCAGAGGTCTCAATGTCTCATTTAAAGATTTAAAGAGTTTGGTTTCCTCTCTCTCTCTCTCTCTCTCTCTCTTTTTTACAGCTAGTGCATTCAAAACCCCTACTTCAAAAATACTGTTACTCCTAGGAATTCCTGGTGCCCAGTGTTGGTTATCAGATCACTTCTTAAGTAAATGAATGTGATCTCATTCTATTCCTCTAAGTGCCAATCTGAATATCCAGAGGATGCAAGAGGCTGACATTTCATTAGGAGCCCATCTATGAGAATTGCCCTTATATAATGGTTATTCAGAGTAACATTTTCAATCACAGAGGTTTAAGGTTAGGAACTTAAATCCATTTTTGTTATTATAGCAATGCTAACAGGCGAATAACAGAATTCAGTTACGTTAAGGCTTGCATCTAGCAAGATACAAAGCTTATAACTGACTATCACCTTCAGATGGGATGTTCAGGCACAGAAAAGTCCCTGGACATAAATGACTTGTTCAGCAACATGGAAGAAGTTTGTGATAAAGCCAGGAATTGTACTGCCAATCTTCTGAACAGTAAGCCATGCTAATCCACAAGACTATCCTTCTCTAAGTGTTAGCATGATGTTCCAAAATGCTAATCCAGTACAACTTCCTCAACTACACGGGCATCTTTAGTTGCTCAGCATCTCAGGTTTCTTTTGCTTAGAGGTTCAAATACGGATTAAGATTCTTACCTTTAGATTCTCCTGGCCACAGTTCCGAGTACATTGCCTTGTTATGGCTGTTGCCCATGACATTACATTGTGCCAGGTGAGGTTTGGCCCCGTGCTCCGTAACAACACTATCAGGTGTAAAGCTTGGGTTTGAATCTGAATACTTCCCAATTGAGTGGGGATTGGATCCAAGGTTTGGGTTTCACCTATTAGAAAGAAAAGCAGCATCTGTGAAGCTTAAGCCTAGGCCTCCTCAAAGTTCAGTCCCAGGTTTTTGTTGGGGCCAGTCTGAAGCTCTTTGTATCTGGTCACACAACTCTGCTTTAACCTTGAGAAAGACCCTGTGCCAGGAGATAAAATTCTTCTCCTTTACACAGGTTGGATATTGTGTTACTGTCAATGTACATTAGTGTAAAGTGGAGAGGGAGAGTGGGAAGCTGACCTTATTTGTTAAATGTTGAGGGAACATGGCAATTGCTAGACAGGATCAGCTAACTAGTACATCTAGCCCAACATCCTGTCTTTGAAAGTTGCTAGCATGAGGTAATTGGTAAGAAGGGTCAAGAAACCCTACAGTGGCTACTTCCTCTCCTTGCAGTAATAGGACATTGACAGTGACCTCGTCCCTCTGCTTTACCTGTGACAAGGGTGCTTTTGGTGGTTCAGGCATTATGTGTGTAAGGATTTGTTCCCAAAACTTTTAAGAACATGTTAGACAAACACTTGGCCAGGTTGGTTTAGATGGGGATGATCCTGCTTTGATTGGGGGGTGGGACTAGATGAGTTCCAAAGATCTCTTCTAGCCCTACTTTTCTATGACTCTAGGAACCTAACCACAGGAAAGTTTCTTCCTAAACCACATTACCTGCAAGTTATCTTATCCCTAGAGAACATTTAGATGTAGTATTTTGTCATGAACTTTACAGGCGAGACTCAAGTACTGGGTTTGCTTTCCTCCTCCTGCAGTGGAGGTGAAGACTGATTAAATCTCCCTTTCCATGCAGTTATGTCTAAAGCCTATTACTTTTATATGGATAGTTTCCCAAGTGGGAAATTTTTAGATTCCTCCAGAGAGCTACTTTAAAAACCTGAGCTGAGGCTGTTGGCCTGGCGAACCCTGTGGCGGATGTCTGTCAGTGCTCAGGTTTTGCTGCCTGCTGGTTTGTCACACTGAAACTATGTTATGAAAATCTGGCTGGGTTCATCCTGTACTCAATCATGAAAGGTGCAGAAAGCCATTAGATTGCTCGGAGCCTTGCACAAACAATCAGAATTTTCCAGGACTGAGCTCCTAGCTTTCTACTTACCAATAGTTTATATTCTCCAGGCAGAACTTAACTGGTGTTCAGAATCTAGAATCTTGAATCTCACATAGTTTTATGGGGTCTTTGGCATTAACAGGGCTGAGAACTTGGATGTTTCAGTAACACAAACAAACAGCTATGACTTAAAGACGTGCAGTGTGGAATCTTGCTATTCTGTCTTCTGTACACTATATTATTCTGTGTTCAGTCTACTGTATACTGTTGAGATAGGAATGAAAGGTAGCCAAGATTTTCAGATGGGATCAGAAATTCTGTGCACCTCTGTTTTGAGGAATGGGAGAGCAGCACTTCCTGAACGTCCTTTCAAGTAGCACCCAAAAATGGAAATACCTCAAATTACTAGTCACACTATAAAGCTTTGGCCTGTATGCCTCGCTTCCCTCTACTCAGTGCAGTAAGACAGTAACATCTAGAGGTCCCAACAAAATTTGTGGTTCCCACGGGGAAGGCTCTATACAAACATGTTGTGATGCAGGTCCTGGTCCATAGAGCTCACTATCTAAAGAACCAAAGGGTAGATGTGACTACAGAAAGATTAAACGATTTGCCTTGGGTCATGCTTCAAGCTGGTGGCAGGACCAAGAAGACAAACAAGGTCTTCTGTCTCTTGGATCTTTGTCCTATCAGAGAGACCAATGATTCTTAACCAGGGTGGTGTGGCATTATGGGGTACTGTGAGATCCTTTTAAGGGTACTGTACCACGCTACACAATATTAGCTCTGTTAGGTGTTCAAACACTTGCACATGATTTGCAAGATAAATCCAGAGATTTTGAATAGGAATCCATAGTGTCAAAAACATTCAAACCTGTTATAGTCTTTCTGAATTCTTCACAACAAAAGAATTGCTCTATTACTCTTCTGTAGTTAAAAATGAATGAAAGCTAAGAGGTGGCATTTTTTGAGGGATGCCTTGAGTCTAATGAAGTGTTTTGAGCCTAAAATGATTGAGAACCATTGAGATAGACCATGTTTCCTCCTTCACAAGTCTTATTTTGTATTTGTTCATTGTTCTTCTCCTTAATCTAAAATAAAAACAATTTATACTGAAACTACACAGGTGTATGCTCTTTACTTATGAAAAAATAACACCCAGAAACTGGGCTAAAAGAAACCATTTTGACATACAGCAGAACTTCACCAATCTGCATGGCTTATCGTTTGGATCAAAAGTTTGTGGCTTCACGAAGCACTCAGCAAAAAATAACCAGCTGAGATCTGACAACACTATGCCTTCCCTTCAGAACAAACCAGCAAAGTAGGATCACAAATAATAAAAGCTTTGCCACAGCTGTTAAACAGGCTGCATTTAGTGGTCCACCACCTTTGCTCTTTAATTGTTTGTTCACTAAGGGCTTGATGTTCCACCTGTTTAGAGAAATCAGGTGCTCACTAAACCCAATGCATGTGGTGGGTATTCTGGTACTTATCTCCTTGATGGACTGGAGCCCTGCTCACTGATTTGCAGAGTTCAGCCATTACACAAGGGGAAGTCCCCACTTGGCAAATGCATTTAGCATCAGTAATCTCAGCAGAACAGATTCTGGAAATATGTCTTAAACCAATTCTATTTTTTGTTGCTTATTTTTCAGTAGCTCTTTTACAAGGTTAACTAAACAACCAGAGAGGCCAAGAAACACAGAGAATCATTCATGAACCAGCTGGGTCTGAATTCATGAAAAGAAAAAGAAAAAACCTCCAATCTAGTCAAAATCTAGCAATGAAAACATGGACAACATTCTGATCTGCCCTTTGACATTTATGATGCAGGTTGGAAGGTCACAGAGGCTTGGCCACTCAGTATTGATTAGGAATCTTTTTGGCTGGTGTTTGGCACTGGGGTTCAGAGAAAGAGCAGCTCAAAAAGAATTAAGTGGGGGCAAAGAGTGGAACGTACCAATTGAACTCTTGACCTGGAGGGGTCAAAGACTTCAGTGCATAATGTGGAGTATGGAATTGTCTGTCCAATGTCAAAAATAAACAAACAAACAAACATTAAGAAATACACCATGGATAGTAATAAACTACTTAGTTGAGGCTCAAATATCAGAAAATGATTTATTAAAAACATTGGTGGAGATACAGATGGATAGAGCTATGCATTTTGGCAAATGTATGGGTATGGGTATGACCATGTGTGATATGTGTATATGTGTGAAGGGAAGGATGTATGAAACTATATGGGGGGGGGTCATTTATCTGAGCATCCATCTATCATGGATAGATTTTTCCATAGAAAGCAAGAAAGGAAGGAAGATCCAGTAAATTTGGTTGTCACTGGTCTTTTCTGAATGGGTTGGTTGAAATATGAAACTTGCTTTATAACACAAATCCATTGAATGAGTGAAAGAGTAGTTTTACTAGAAGTTGCATACTGAATTGCTTTATCCAGTTAAATCCAGCTAATGCTATATGGCATGGGCCATATGATGCTGAGAAAAAAAAGAGTAAGCTAGTTCTTGGGTCAGGCATATTCATGAAGCTTTCTTGTATTAGAAGACACATAACTAAAGAAGTACATCTAGAAGCACAGAATACATATGTAAGCCAAAGAAAAAAATGATGATTAAACCACTGACCAGTAATAAGGCTGATGAGTCTGCAGGTCTAAATAAACTCTTCTGTGGCTATGATTGCCATTTTGAGGTTCTGCTTATCCTGGATGTTCCTGAGATGGGCAGATTTCTTTCATTATTGCTCCATTAGACATTTGAAGATTATGTCTTTTGTGCTACCTTCTGTTTAGAGGTTGGCAGTTGCACCAAAAAAATATCAAGCTTAGCTTTGGCTGTGTATTCATAACAAGGCAAAAGCTTGTGGGAATGTGGTGTCATCATCACTTCATGTTAAACAGTGTTATAACTTCTTTGCTATTATACTCCTTTTCAAGGCTACAGTTTCCTTATATGTCCTTTGTATTCAATTAAAATATTCTAGCGCTCTGTTGGGGAAGCAGCTCTCCATTGCTGCTTTAGTTTTCCCATCTGCTTTTTTTCTGATAAAGGGAAACATTCCATGCAGTGCATGGGTCATTAGCTGGGCACAGAGAGAGTACAGGTAGTTTAAAGTGGAAGTAAGTCTGAAGTGTGTCTGCAGTATAGTAACTATGAATTTCAGCACAAGATCTCAAAGCACTTCCCAGATGCTTGATTCTCTTCTCACACTTTTTACTTTGAAGGATCACCACTCATTCAGCTTCAGCTTCTGCTTTGGGACAGCGGACAGGAGACAGAAAAACCACATTTAGGGAGTCAGAAGGGTGGATCTTAAAAAATGCATAAAGACTTAGGACAGTGATCCTCAACTAGAGTGCCACAGCATCCTGTGGTGCCTGGTGATCCTTTCAAGGGTGCAGCAGGGTGCCATGCGATATTGTTACTATTATGTGTGCAAACATGATTCATGTGATAAATCCAGATATTTTAAATAAGAACTCATCATAGTGTTAAAATCATCCTGACCTGTTGTGGTCTGAGTTCTTTGCAACAGAAGAATTGCTATATTTTTTCTGTAGTCAAAAGATGAGTGAAAACTAAGAGCTGACATTTTTCAAAGGGTCTATAAAAAATGCTGAGAACCACTGACTTAGGAGCACAAGTCCTGTTGACTTGCACTGAGACTCATGCTCCAGATTAACTTTGGAGATTTAACAAATCACACCCAGAGTGGATTGGGCACAGAAGTTTTTTTGTTGCTACTTTGACTTGGTTATGTGCTTTACTTGGATGACTGGATGCCCTCTGATAATTTGAATATTATGTCCAGTACATACATGAAGTTGTGGCCATCTGCATGATTCGCGGTTAACATAGACATTAGGGTTGGAAGGAACCTCATAAAATCATCAGGTCTAGCCCCCTGCCCGAGGGGCAGGAAGTCAGCTGGGATCAAAGGATCCTAGCAAGATAAGCATCCAAATGTTTCTTGAAAGTGTCCAGAGTAGGTGCTTGCACCACCTCTGGGGGTAGTCTGTTCCAGGCACTGGTGGCTCAGACAGTAAAGTTTTCCCTTATGTCCAGCTTAAAACAGTCTTGCAGGAGTGTGTGACTGTTGAATCTTGTCTTCCCCTGGGGTGCTCTGGTGAACAGACGTTCCCCCAGATCCTGATGTACACCACTTATGTACTTATAGGCAGCCACTGTGTCACCCCTGAGCCTGTGCTTCTCCAGGCTGAAGTCCCCTAGCTCACAGCCTCTCTTCATAAGGCCTGTTCTTTTGTCCTCTGATCAGGTGCGTGGCTCTCCTCTGGACTCTTTCAAGATTCTCCACGTCCTTCCTAAATTGTGGATCCTAGTCCTACAATGAGTAGAGGCTGTGTTCCACTTTCTGCTCTCTGACAGAACAGACCATAGAGTATCTCAGGAAACTAGAAATTAGTGACCAGGGTTACTGTTTCTTGGATTGTTTTGCTAAAACAAGGCTTCCAAGTGGCTAGACCAGTTTCTCAGCTGTCACAGTGAATCACCACAGCTGCAGTAACCTCAGTGGAGCTGTGCTTAGAGACCTACCTGGGCAGCTAGCCCTCTGGCTTTTATTTAATTGCTGGTTTATGCAGTGTAAACAGTCACTTTCTGTAACATCCAAACTCTGCATCTGGTTGGAACCCAGAGAGTTCTTTTGGCTAAGACTTGTTAAAAGTGACCTGTTATTTTGTGCACTTCAGTTTTGGGTGCCCACCTTGATACACCTTTAAAGCTTTGATTCTCAGATCTCCTTCAGGTGTCTCAAACTGGACATGCAAACATCCAGACTTCCCAAATTGCTGACCACATGTGAAAACCTTTTTCTTTCCCAGTCCCTAAGGGGCAGAATACTTTAAACTGTACTTTGCAGATGAGGAGGAGCCCTATGCTTTGATTAACCAACAAAGGCTCAGCTATCAAGTTCAACTCTGCAACCTAGCCATTGTTTACAGTTTGAATAATCTTTACAATTAGAATTGTCAGTATTAGATTGTAAATCTCTTTAGGTTCTTATGCATATTAGATTCTTATGCACTGACTACACAGTGGGCATGTCTACATGAGATGCTTAATGTGAATTTGACTAATTCTACTGTACATTAGTGTGGCTGGCAAAAACCAGGCTAATACACACAAAAAAGTTCATTAGTGCTAATGTGCAGTAGCACCAATTGTAATACATTAAGTTATAACCTGTTATTACAGGTACTAAATTTAATGCACCATAATTATGGCGCATTAATGAACATGTAGGCACATCCACTGAGTACTTAATGCTTAAATACCATGGTTTCTTTTTCTGCTCTTTATGAATTTACTGCTAGGAGAGGGTTATGAACTTGCCCTGGAGAATGAAGTGTTCCATTATTGACTGAATAAAATGGATAGCAGCAGTGAAAGTTTCCTGCATGCTCTTCCACCAGTGATCCTCAGTCATTGCCAAGTGAATAATTTATAATGAATAAATTATTCCTCAAGTGTAATCCCTTCCTCTGTTTGTCAGTTACCTGTGGCTATATTATAATTATGATTAATTTATTCACCATTGACAAATTTTGGACAAAGCTTTAGTCTATGCAAATGATAACTTCAGCATTGCTAGCTGCCAGTTGTTGCCATTTGCTACCAGCACTGAGTGATTGGACACTGTGTACCATGGTATCATGTCTCATTGGATGCTTCCCCAGTACACAGACAGCTTTCAAGGCAAACAGCTCTGTTTTGAATGGGTGTATGAATTAATGCTGGAGTGGGTGTTTGCATGACGACTCATGTTCACACAAGCATTTGGGGCACCTGTTCTTTGACTAAAATCGTGCTTACGAGCACATTCTTGTAGAATTGGGTGTGAATACTGATGAACAGGATCATGGGATATTATTCATAGTTACATTTAGGAAATGTTTTTGTCTGTTGCCAGCCTCAGCACTGTCCTGGTGTGACCATATTAAAGTCTGAAATGGATCATTCAGTTGCCAAACTCTCTGCCAATATTAGAGGCCATATCTACTAGTTCAACTGGAATATTTTTATGCTGTGGTCATCTTTGCTCACTAGGAACTGGTTGGGACTGTTTTGGTTGGGGACCAGCTGCTGACTATTTTTTGGATCTTGTTAACCACATCCAATTAATGCTGGAGCTGATCAGTTTCTCTAACACAGGCTCATTGCACAACCTGCTGTTGAATACCCATCAGATGGTAATCCTGGTTGTTAACACAGTTTAGATTCAAACTGATGAATAATGGTGAGAGACTGCAAATCCATCTGACTGAGCTAAGCTTCCTGTGAACTATATGGAGGCAGTAGTATGGAGAACTTACATATCCTTCAATATTACTGAGTTTTTCCTCATCTAGAGGATTGTGTTTCTGGATTCTTTCTGGGGATATGAAGGCTGCAATGGGCAGGTAAAAAAGCTCTGAACTTACTGGATGGCTGCCTGGAACACTAAGCTGTTATTGGAAACAGGAGGCTTTTATGGTAAGTAATTGTTATGTTATTGGGCATTTTCCTTAAATAGTCTGCCACGTTCTCACACGCAAGCGGCTGACGTTAAGGAGAGACGTGTACACAACACACAAACAAGAAGGTGAACTGCTTTTCCTCTGATGAGATGCAAAGTGGAGACTCTGCCCTGTTTTAGTGATGAAAGATCCCCTGCACTTTTCCTGAGTTTAAGAGTCTTAGCCCTTGCTGTCCTGGCCAAATTCCAGCTTGGACAATTCCACTCTATCTCCCTAAAAGTTCCTGTGCATTTTCAGTTGAAAAATAGTATTATTCCTCACTTCCTGTCCTAGTGCTGAGAAGTATTTTGGGAACCTTCAAGACTGAAAATACTAAGATGTTGAGACAGGGAGATAAACTAGATGACCTCTTGAGGGCTCTTGCATCCCCAATTGCTATGATTTTCTTGGTTGTTCTAGTCTCAGTTGATGGCTCAAGTCTTTTGAGGGCAGAGAATTCACCTCTAACTGTGTGGTAAAGTGCTGTTGCATATTTATAGTGTTATTTAAGTGATGGCCCAGAAACTCTACTTTGGCAAAGAGGCATAGCTCCATTGAAATCTGATCAAGTGAAATCTGTATTTTGCTCAGAGGTCTACATCAATTTCTACTAAAAAAAGTGTAACTGGCAATTTCATAGAGGATCCAGCTGAATTCCTTTTGTTCTTCAAATGTTGTCATTACTGGAACTATATCACTGTAACTCTTTAACACAATGTTTGCTTTCTGTGTAAGAAAGAAAGCTATGAGATAACTGTACCTAAAAGGACCTAAGTTTCTGGTACTAGGTATCTCTAAATAGTGGCAGAATAATGCTCCAATTCTATACTGTGATAGTGCCAGATGAGCCACTATTGTACATTATCTAGACTATATTACTTGATTATTTCACTCCAGGGTTACATGTCTCAGGAAACAAGGGGGTCATCATTTTCCTGGGAAGATAATTGAGTGCTTTCCAAATTTCATTCAATTTCTATCTTAATTTCAGATGACTAAATAATCTCTCATCTCCCCTCCTTCAAGAATTTGATTAATGTCGGGACTACTTATAAATGTTGAGCCTCACACACTTGTTTATTTTCATATAGTTATTCATGAAAGCTGGACTGCCAACATCTGACAGCTATAAATAGCTGAGTGCATACATTTATAGGAAATAGGAATACTCCTTTGAACGCCACTGAAATCTGATGGAACAGGACAGCTCAGTGGAAAGGTACATCATAAATATTTTTTCTAAACATACATGGTCTGTCTCCTGTAAGTAGCATGGGGGTAATGGGTGGAAAGCAGTAGTGACTGTCAGTAAGAGCAGGAGATTGGCAACCAGGATGCCTGCATCCCATTATAAGCTTCACCACTGACTTCCTTTGTGACCTCAGGCAAGTTATTTAACCTGTTTAAGATTCAGTTTTTATAAATGTACCAGGGACATAACAATATTTACCTGTCATCATACTTAATCCAGTGTAGTTGCAAAAATACTGTGAAAGCCTTGGACAAAAGGTACTTCAATGGCAAATAAAACTTATTTTCTATACATTTTGGCTGTAGTTTGGATTCCAGCCCTAGTCCAGAACCTCACTGAGGTCAGCAAGGCTCTTGTATGGTCAGGCTGCAGAATAGGAGTCTCTATTAGCAAAAAATGCATATGGGTAAGGGATCAGCTTTCTGTATGCTACACAAACTTCACTCATTCCCTTGGACTAGAATGGGGTTAACATAAGAATTATAATCATTATGGGGGTGAATGGCATTACATGTTACGTCTATGGTCCGATTGTCACATTTTCCCCATTTGTGTTTTTGTTTCATCAAGTCACCTCTGGTCTCTGATTTTGCAAGTGAATATGGGGAAGCATTTTTAAAAAAGGGATGTCCAAAGTATTTATGAATACAAGCCCCATTAACTTTCAGTGGATCTTGTTCCCCTAATTCCATTTGTTGCTTTTGAAGGCTTCCCTCTTTGCAGAGATTCGTAATGCTGAGATGCCATGAGATTCTTTTCAGGGTGTTTGTTGCAGGAAGCTGCACAATATTTGCACTGTTAGGTGTGCAACACCTACACATGATTCATTGGACCTTCTTCTCAGGTCCTGTCACCAAGTTCACATTTGAATTAAAAAATGGGCACATACTATTGCTTGATCTGTAGTCTTAGTGAGGTGCTCTTTGCTGCATGGTATCCCTGTACATAGGCAGCCTCATAGGGATTTTATAGCCTGAAAGTTTTCTCTGTGTTTGCATGTAGTGTTTGCATGTTAGAGTATCCCCAGTTGCATGTTAACTTTAATCTTATGGACCACTGTTTGGAAGCTGTTCAAACCTCTCCATTCGCCAGATAAGCCCCAACATTTCAAATAGAAAACCACAGTGTCAAAAACACACAAATGTATTGTGGTCTTTCTGAGTTCTTTGCAACAGAAGAATTGCTCTCTTCATTTTCCATAGTTAAAAAAAACAAGTAAAACCTAGCAGCTGGCATTTCCTGAGGGCTGCCTTGCATCTAAAAAGGTTGAGAACTAGTGCACCTCTGTCTTGTTTTAAAAATCTCAGGTCTGAGCCAAGACTGAGGGAGGTGAGCGGAGAGTGTTTTGCTGAATGCAATGTGGGGAGAGGTTGGATCAGCCTCACAGACCTTAGCCCAGGTGATCTGGTTAAATTCCAATAAGTAAAAAAGCTCTTTTTGCTCTCAAACCTTACGCTGGTCCAGAGGTTGTCTGTGAGATTCACAGAAACATTGTCATTTAGAAGGCGCATTCAGACCCTTCCCCTCCAACAGGAACAAATCCTGACAAAAGGGTGACTTTTTTCCCTTTTATTAATGAATTGTTCTTATTAACTGGTAATTTCCATGCTGTCAAATCTTTCACTTCATTTTACACCTTCCTCCCCATCTACCCACCCTGTGCCCGTTGTCCTGGAAACGGAGGCCATGACACCTTGGCCAGAGTGACAGTGCTGGAACAAAGGCTTCTTTCATGGTACCAATTGGATTGAATCGTCCCCAATCCCCTTCCCCCTCTCTCAGGGACACAATGTGAGGAGAGAGAGTGCTGGGGGTGGCCCAGCATAGCAGGAGGAATCCAAATACTGACCAACCTTCAAGGGTCCTGACTTTCTCCCCCCACACTGCCTTGTTTTTT
>JAGPOW010001327.1:7778739-7812846 GCA_030014935.1 Caiman crocodilus | reverse complement strand
TTTTTTAGCTTTCTTTGGGTCAGAGGGACAAGGTTCACTGACTCCTCTTAGTTATGAAGCTAGGGTGGATTAAGGAGGGCGTAAGGGCCCATTCTTGTTGCAATTGCATGGTGGAGACCGGGTCAGCTGTCCTCAAAACCCCTCACATACACTGTTGGGTCCACAAGTGTCATTCAGGATGAAGGAAGCTGTCCATCAATGCCACAGGGATTGTGGGAATACCTGAGGAGGGTTTGCAGACCAGGAGATGGGAACCTCTTCAAAGATCCAAGCCAAAGCAGCACACAACAGCCTTTGGATCCTGCAGAATTAAACCCCGTGTATTGGTGGTGTGCAAACTGTGCCCCTGTATTTGCCTAACCTATGGAACTCGTTGCTGCAGGGTAGCAGGGAGCAAAAAATATTGGAAACAATTAGAGAGTTGTGCAAATACATCAGAGACAACCCTAGCAGGGTGCAGAGTCCTGGGGAAATCAGCCAGTGTGGGGCCCTGCCTCTGGACGTGAAGAAGCCGGTGGCGGATCAGTGGCAGGGTGGGTGCTGAGTGACCAGACATGAAGCTGGCAGCAGTGCAGAGTTGCTGTGGCCACTCCACCAGCTCCATGGGGCTCCCCAAAGCATGGGGCCCAGGGCAGTTGCCCTGATTCACCTCCCCCCCTCCCCGGGATGGTCCTGAAATACAGCACGAGCTTGGATAAAACTATAAGAGTAATGAGCCACCTGCTTCAAAGCATAATCTGATCACTGGATGATAAAATGTCCCCTCCATTCTTAATGGGATACTAATGCACATTATAGGCTTTTTTTATGCCTTCTGAAGCATCTGTTACTAGCCACTAACAGGGGCAGAATACCAAACTCAATGCATCACTGGTCTACTAAATTATGACAGCTCCTATGAATAAGCATGATTCTTCGGATATGAACAATGGCCATGGAAGGGAAAGAAATAGTATGGGCATAAAACACAAAAGATGTCATATGATGATTCAGATATACAGCACAGGAAGTCAAAACATCACTGAAGCCTGCAGACAAGTGACACAATTGTATGTTACCAAAAATATGAGACACGAAGGAATTAAAAATACCTACAACTGTACAGGACACACCAACTATGATGAGTGTACGTGGCATACTTCACATTTGAAGTATCAGTCCTGGGTAATATTTGGTACAGACATTGCATTTTTTGCTAAGATGTCAGATTTGCTTTGCAGAAGTGCAAAAGGACGATTTTGCTAGAAATATGTCTGTCTTTTTGTGGGTTGTTATTGTGGGGAGAAAAAAAAAGATCCGAATTATGGGAAAGCAGTGAGGATTCAAGGACCCATCTGTGTGGAACAGAAAAAAATGATGCTAAGTTGAAGACAGAATGATTCAGTGGCTAGGGATGTAGTGTGGGAAGTGAAGAACAGTCAACGATCTGAATTGCTTGCAGTCTGAGTAGAGGCACAGAGACTTAGCTAAATTACTACCAACTTACAGAGAAACCTTTGGCTAAGTCTCTGTGCCTCTACTCAGACTGCAAGCAATTCAGGGCATTACTGCACATTAGTCAAGCCCTTTTCTGAAGACATTATTAATTTCCATCTGGATTTTACTACAGTGCTCATCACTATCATATTTCAGACCCAGATTTTTAAAGATAGCTAAATATTGCTGTTCTGAATGTTGTGAGGCCTAAGATATTTACTTTCCCCATTTCAACATTTTTTCCTTAGCCTTGAGCTTAGATATAACCTGACATTTGCCCCCAAAATTCTGCTGAAGCCAGATATGTGGCTACCATGTCACCCATAGGAATTCTAGTTGAGTCTAAATCCCATGCCTCCAGCCAATCACAGCTTTTCAGGGTCAGAAATTCACAGGCCATTGACAGAAAGTGGGATTGCCAGAGTTGTATGTGTGGATACATGAGATACATATGTAGGATACAGCGCTGTATCTTACGATGGAATACTCAGATGAGAAAAGAAGTACATTACCTGATCTGTGTTCATATAGGCAGACCAGGGGAAAGGCTTTGTTGGATTTGGTTCTAGTCAAACGGGATGACCCGGTGGGAGAATTGAGGGTAATCTCGAAGATAGCAATCATGAGATGATAGAATTCACTAGCTGCTTTAGGGCAGGGAAGTCAGTCAATAGGGGAGAGGTGCTTGACTTTAGGAAGGCTGACTTCAAATGCTGATTAGTAAAATAGTGAGAGAGATCCTATAGGAACAGGGACTGGAGGAGAAAGGAGTTCAGGAAGGGTGGTCATTCCTCAAAGGAGCAATCCTCAAAGCACAGAAAAAGTCCATTCCTGTATGCAAGAAAGGTGGTAAAGGGGCTGGGAAGCCCTCTTGGCCTACCAGATGAGCCAGAGTGCTTAAAAAAAGAAAAAGGAAGCTTAGAGACAGTGGAAACAAGTGGTGGTCACCAAGGAGGAATACACAAGTATAGTTTGAATTTGTAGGGGAAGGATAAGGAAGGTAAGGGCAGTGACCAAGATCAAGTTGGCAACTGAAATCAAGAACAATGAGAAGTATATAGGGAGCAGCAGGAAGACCAAGGGAAATGTAGGGCACTTGCAGAATGGGACAGGACAGCTGATAAATAGACAGTAAGGAGGAAACTGAACTTTTAAATGAATACTTTGTATCAGTGTTCCTGTATACAAATGGTGGGTCACCTGCCTGGTTGGAAAGTGGATGGATTGGGGGGGCACTGCTAACCAATGGTCAGTGTCAAACTGGTGTGGGTGCACCTAAAGCAGCTGAATGTCTTGGAGTTGGCAGGACTGGACAGACTACACCCAAGACTGCTGAGGGAATTGACTGGGGTCATTGCAGGACCATTGGCAAAGGTATTTGAAGACTTGCAGTGCTTGGGAGAGGTCCCAGGAGACTGGAAAATGGCCAACTTGGTGCCAATCTTTAAGAAGGGGAGGTGGAAGCATCCAGGAAACTGTTGGCCAGTCAGTTTGGCCTCTATACCAGGTAAAATTTTGGAAAAAATTATCAAGAAGTCCATTAGTGAGAGACTGGCAGAAGGTACGATGCTGAAGGATAGCCAACATGGTTTCACTGTGGGCAGGTTGTGCTTGATCAACCTTGTCTCCTTCTATGATTAAGTAACAAACCACTTAGATGTGGGCAATGCAGTTGATTTCATGTACTTGGATTTTAAAAAGGCTTTTGATATGGTTCCCCATGATCTTATAAAAAACTAGGGGACTGTAGGCTGGCAGAGTCCACCATTAGGAGAGTTGGGAACTGGCTAAGGGGTCAAATTCAGAGTGTGTTAGTGGACAGGTCTGTTTATCTTGGCGGGAGGTACCCAGTGGTGTCCCACAGGGTTCAGTTCTTGGCCCCAACCTGTGCAACATCTTTATCAACAATTTAGATGAGGAAGTGCAAAGCGCACTGGCCAAGTTTGAGGATGATGCTAAGTTATGGGAAAAAGCGGTTATGCTAGGGGACAGGATGTGGATCCAAGTGGACCTGGACAAGCTGGAAAGGTGGGTGGAATGGAACCAGATGTAGTTCAATAAGGATAAATGCAGAATGCTTCATCTGGGGAGAACTAACCAGCAACATTAATATAGGTTAAGAGGAGGTGTCCTGGCCAGCACAATCAGAGGATCAACATGAGCTGCCAGTGCGATTCTGTAGCTAACAGAGCTAATAGCATACTGGGATGAATTAGCCAATGCATTGCAAGAAGGGCTAAGACAGTGATACTTCCTCTCTACTTGGTGCCGGTGAAACCCCAGCTGGAGTACTATGTCCAGTTTTGGATGCTGCACTTCAAAACAGATGTGAAGAATCTTGAAAGGGTCCAGAGAAGGGCCACAAGAATGATTAAGGGCCCAGAGGACAAATCTTATGAGGAAAAACTAAGGGATCTGGGACTGTTCAGCCTGGGGAAGAGAAGACTGAGGGGGGCACTTGGTGGCTGCATACGTAAGTATTTAAGGGGTGAATATTGGGAGTGGAGAGAAAAACTGTTCACTAGGAAGCCCCAGGGGAAGACAAGGAGCAAAGGCCATAGATTGTTAGAGGATGGTTTTAGGTTGGATGTAAAGAAGAACTTCTTTACCATAGGGGTGACCAGAATCTGGAATAGACTTCCCAAGGAGGTGGTGCAGTCCCCAGCCTTGGAAGTCTTCAAGAGGAGACTGAACAGACACCTTGCTGGGATCATTTGATCTCAGCAGTATCTCCCCCCAGATCAGGAGGGTTGGACTCAATCTTTCAAGGTCCCTTCCAGCCCCTAATTTCTATGATTCTAGTAAATCCACTTTCACCCTTCTTGTGTGCTCATCTCACCTGCTTTGTTCATAAAATATGTTTTGTATTTCTGTCATGTATAATTAATTTGGGTTGAAATTCTGGGTAAGGAAAAAGCAGGTTCTAAATATAAACTCAGTCTTCCTCATGGCCATAGAAATCCCTGCTTAGTCACCGGGAAATATTACTTCTGGAGAATGGTGCTTCTAGGAATGACATGTACAGCTGCTATTGTACATGTTGGGTCAGTTGGATCTAGTATCAGGGGTAGTGGGTGGATAAAGCAAAGCTTTTACTCAGAGCTGCAGCAGGGAAAATGAACAGGGTTATTCTTAGAGGTGAAAATAGTACAATATGCAAAATATTCATAACATGGCTTCTCTATCTTCAATGAGTGTGTCAGTCCTCAGGCCCTGTACTTATGTTAGAGATGGGCCAAAACTTGACTCCCTAGATGTCGGTATTTTCAGCAACCACTGACAAGTCTGGATCCTAACCCAGACTGGATGGTGTTGTTTGATCCCAGAACTCCCTGCTGCTGCCATCATCCCATCAGTAAATCATTTCTGAATGTCCCCTACCTCTGTGCTTATTCCATCTCCCCCCTGCATTCCCTGACTTTTTCCCCCTGCCTCACCAGCTCCCCCCAGACTGCTGATCCTTTGCCTAACTCACCTTCCCTTTGCTGATAACCTGCAGCCTCCCTCTCTCAATACACAGGTCCAGTCCCTGGTGCTGACTCCTGCCCCACCAGCACACATCTCACTGTTGCTGACCCCTCCCCTGTGCTCCTGCTGTCCTGTGGCTAGCTGAGTTCCCAGTCCAGCACACTGCAAGAAAAAATAAATATACGTGGATACACCATGATGAGAGTGCCTTCCTCCAGGCAGCTGTTTCTGGGAACTCTGCAGTGCGAGAGAGGAAGGAGCCTTGGTGGCTGCAGCCCGGGAGTGGGTTCTTTGTTTCCACACTTTAGCTTCTTCCTGCCATGCTAAACTCTGCTTTCCTGAGTGTGATTCCAAGCTGCCATCAGCCTTCCCCCTCCAACATCCCCTCCCTATCCCTGTCCTACTCCAGGACCTAAAAATAACTTGTGTGTCGTGTATTCAGAACAGCTCCTGGTACTAGAGTTCAGCGACTGTGCACAATGGTGAGATGAGTGACATATGCATTCTTCTTCACACGCACGCAAGTACACAGCTCCAGGAACTGCTGGCACTGACTTATCATCCCAGGGCAGCAGGGCCTTTGCTGGCACAGACTCTCTGTCCCTGTCACCAGGTACCCCCATGGTGGGGAGGGGAAAGAAGACTCTTGCCTTCTCCACGCAGATACAACAATTCCCTGGTGACTGGGGGACGATGGGCATTGTCACTGTCTCGTCCATGGAAATCCTAAGGGCATTCAACATCTAAATCCTGGTGCTTTAAACTCTCCCAGGAGGCAGCTCTGGTCTTTATTTGTCTGGGAGTTAGATCCCGATGTGGTTAGGAACGAAGAAACATGACCCCCTCCACTCCCATGCTGCTGCACATTTATTCTTGTGCCAACATTGGCTACTAACTTAAATAATTCATGTCTCTCTTTGGTGTTAATTCCCCCCAACATTGTACTCATGGGCATACCCCCTTCTAGGCCTTCATTCTTCCAGGCTGAACAGTTTTAGTCTAATCTCAGAAGACTTGCTCTTCACCCTAGCAGCCCAGCTCTGTGGCTGTTTCAGTCTGAATTCACCTTACTTGGAGAAGTGGGGGCAGAAGAGGACAGCACAGCATTCAAAATAAGTTGGATCATATTTGCCATTTTCACAGCTGAATTGTGGTTCACAGCCATCCTATGATTGACTCAGGTTTCTCTCTCCCTGCTTCAGTCATACCTGTGTAAGCATTATATAAATTAGTTTGTATACTAATATAGAAGAGGATTAGCACAGGCTGTAAAACCTGCCTAGGAGCTTGGGCAATTGCCTGGGCAGCAAATTCAGGCTGAGTTCCATGCTACTACAGTTACTCTGCTATCAGACCTCTAAGTAGCTCATTTAAAGCTAACTCAGGTATGTGCAGGAAGCTGCAATCGTATCATGGTACACAAACCCTGTATCTACCCACTAACCCATGCCACAGCTACCTTCTTGCTAAACACCATCACGTGTCCACACACACATTCCACAGCGACCCTCAACTGCACATCTCCCATGCACTGCTCCGCACACACACTGGCCACTGATTCTGACTTATGTCCAGGGATTCTGGTTTTCTGTAATAAAAAAAAAATCACAAATTCTCTGATAAAAAAATTGCAAATTCTCTCATAAAAATCCCAAAATCCATGGTTAAAATTAAATGCCCCCCACAGCCCTGCTGGTTTCCCTCAGTCCCCTGCCAAGCCCCCAGCCCTGCTTATGCCTCTTGTTCCCCACCCACAGCCCCCTGCTTCCCAGCCCTCTTGGAGGGGACCCCCAGCTGTCAGCGCTATGGTACCAGGGACCCAGGTCCTTAGCCCCCTGCCCCCAACAGAAGGCAGAGGCTGCTACAACAGGAGCACAAGCTGGCTCCCCTCCTGCTGCCACCCTGCTGTGAGCCCAGGTGGGCCAGCTCCTGGCGGCAACGTGTACTCCCAGGGGGTAGGGGGGACCCACACCCCCAGATTTATTTGGGGTATAGGGGGTCAGGACAGGTGTGCTCCCCACTCTGCTGCCTTCCCCCAGGCCTTCCAGAGCGCAGTGCATGCAACCTGGAGCAGCAGTGTACGGGGGGACATACATGAAAGCTGCCTGCCACAATGAGCTCCATGCTTCCCTGGCCATGCTTCCCCTGCAGGCGAGGGCAGCAGTGAGGGGTACAACCCTGCGCTGCCCTGGTGCACGCAGAGGAAGAGTGGCCAGGGCAGTGCGGAGCTTGCAGTGGCAGGCAGCGTTTACGTGTGGCCCTGATGTACCTTGCTGCACCAGTTACAAGTGCTGCATCTGGAGGGCCTGGGGGAGGGCAGCAGGGTAGGGAGTTGGCTGGGCACTCCTGGGAAGGGGAGGGGGGAGGTTGCAGCCTCCCTGCTCCTGGCCAGAGTGCCTGGCTGGCTGCAAACCCCACTTCCCAGCCACGGAGTGCCCAAGCTGGCTGGGGGCTGAGAGACTGGGGGAGGCAGGAAACCTCCTCCCCTCCTCCTGGCAGAAGTGCCTGGCCAGCTGCAAACTAGGGCTGTGCAAAACTTCGGGTGGCAATTCAACTTGGAGGAGATTTGGCTGATTCGGTTGCCGAATCTCCAGATCGAATCAGGGGACCAATTAAAAGGTCCAAATCGATTCAAAGCTCTCCAAATCTTCAGCAAAGATTCAGAGAGCTTTGATGATTCGGGCAGTCCCAGGTGGCTGCACCTCTCCAAGCTGGTAACTACTAAGGGCAGGGGAGGGGGCTGAGGGAGTGCAAGGGGACCACCGGGGGACCCTTGCCAGCCCCCCAGCCCCCCCATGGCTGCCCCAGCCTGCCCCAGCTCAGTACTTTATAAAAAAGCCCTGGTGCTCACCAGGTGGGGCTGATCCCTGCTGCCCCCACCGCCTCATGCTGCATGGGAGGGCTCTGGCCCTTTAAGAAAAAAAAAAGCCGAGAAAAACGCCAAGACACCCCTCCTGGTGCAGTCTCGGGGCTTCAGGGGCTTGTGCAGAGCCCCCCATGTGGCACAGGGCAGCAGGGGGCAGTGGGACTTGCCCCCACCGGCAGGAGCAGTGAGTCCCAGGACGGAGCTGGCCCATGGAGAGCACCTGTGGTGGGCAGGGAATCTGGGAATTTCTGAATCAGATTTGGCCAAATTGAATTGGGACAGTGATTTGAATCACCACATCAAATCAGTGTCCCCCAAATCGGCCAAATCTGAATCCGAAGTGAATACTAGCCACTTTGCACAGGCCTACTACAAACCTCCCCACCCTCCTCAGCTCCCAGCCAGCTTGGGCACTCCCCAGCCAGGCACTCCGGCTGGGAGCTGGGGTTTGCAGATGGCCGGGAGCTGTGGGGGTTTGCAGTTGGTTGTGCACTCCTGCTGGAAGCGGGGTGGCTGCAACCCCCCTCCCGGCCAGAGTGCCCACTGGGCTGCAAACCTCCCTGCTCCCTCATCCCTGACCAGCTTCACTCCCCAGCCCTGCCCCGCAACTGCCAAGCCCCCCTTACATCTATCAAGAAGAGTGAGCCTGAAGCAGCCATCGGGACCCACCCTTTCCCCTCTGGGAAGGTTTGAGGGTTTCCCCATCCATTTTGCAAACAGTTCTTGCAGGCTGAAACTCAGCCAGCCTATGGAGCGATTTGCACAAGGGGGAAATCCATAGGTTTATCTTCTAAAATGGAAAATCTGCATTTTCTCTGATAAAAATAGGAAATCCATAGTTCTCTCTGTTTTTCCATGGGAAATGGAAAACCCGGATCCTTGCTTATGTCACAGGCAAGCTATTGATCCCCATCTAAGCTGTAAGTAGGAGGTATAGTTCTTTTGACTGTGACTATTTCATTTGTTGCCTCTGTTCATGCTTATTTGCTGGGGAAAACAGTTGTTCAGGATAGTCACAGGGGACAGCAATCTGTGGAGAAGGATTCCAAAGGCAATGCAGTCTTTTTCCCTTGTATTGCATTTGAATGCTTGTCTAAGTCTATCCCAGTCATGCAATTGGTTCAATAAAAGACATTACCCACATAAATCTGTGCCTTTTGCAGATTTCCTGGACTATCACAGCTACAACATCATTTTAACGCTATCCATGGAGAGTGGGGTTTTTATTACCTAACAACATGAATGACCGTATGTATCCAGATTCAGCTTTGGGGGTGAGGCTCCAGGACAACCTCTGGTCAGGGCAGAAAGGAGTGGCCTCCACAGGCTGAAGGCAGTGGGCCAAACCTACCACACACAGACCCTTCTACAAAGTAGCACAAACTTTTATCACTTGAGCTAAAAGCATAACTTTATAAGTTGGTAACAGTAGTTGACTATTATCCTCCAGCAAAATGAACTAACGAGGAAGAGCCATTTGCTTTGCTCCTGTGTGACACATATTTCCAAAAAAATCTATGATCTGTGGAAGAGCATTCTGTGGCTGAAAGCTTATCTAACATTTCTCCCAACCATACGGTTGGTCCAGTAAACGATATTACTAAACAGTTGTGTTTCTTCCATATTCCTCAGAACATCACAGCTAAAACAACAGTATGTCACGATTAGCATTGTAAGCAGAATTTATTGAATTGCTAACTTGATGCTGGATGGAGCCTTATAGACTTGTTCCTGCCTCTGTGGGCATGAAGTTGTGACACTTTAGGAGCTGCCTGAGGAAGGAAGTGTGAATCATTTGCAGTTCCTTTCTTCACCCCTTCTTTCTCTTGGGTGCTGGGCAGGTGGGAAGGGTAAGTAATTTAATGTAGCTCTAAAAAAAGGGTGGTACTTATTTGGTTCCTTGAGCCCGGCTTGCCTAGATGGGTAAAGCTTGGGAGACTTTCTCTTTGCCCCTCTTCCATTCCACTATGCTCCCTTATGCATTGCCTAGGCCCCCCCTGTAGACTTATCTGCAGGCAGCTGAGACCTGCTGCCATCACCCTGCCTGGCTGTATTGCTGGCCACTTGTGCATGCACATGGCACCTCCTGCCTCTCATCTCATTTACTAATCAGTCTCCTCTACTCCCCCTAACCCAAAGCAGCACTTGCAGGCTGGAATTCTGCCAATCTGCAAAGGGAAACCCACAGTTTCCTGCTTCAAAGGGGAAAATACATGTTTTTTCACAGTTTTCCATGGGAAATGGAAAACCTGGATTCCTGGTGATCAAGTAACTTAAGACTGTATCACCATGCATGTGAGGTGGGAGAGGAAGACTCAAATCACAACCATAGCACTGCATTTCCTCATTTTTTAGAACTCAGCACTGCAATATTAGCAGGGTTTCACACAGCTTGTCCATGTGTGCATTTGGTTTCCTAAGTTCTTAAAAAGGAATAAAGTAAAAAGAAAACTCAGTCATTTGGCATTATATTGACTCCCACTGGGCATGTCTATACAAGACATTCATTGCACAGTAGACTAACTGACAGCATAATAAACATCTTGGTATCTACAGGTGTGCCCCTATTAGGCTAGAGTAAAATAATTTACTCTGCAACAGGATAGTACTTATAAATACTGTGCATATGTAGATTCTGGGGGGTAAAGAGGGGCTGGCTGGGACACAAGGGTGCTTCAGTGTAAGGGCTGCCTGTTGGTTAGCCTGCACTGAAGCACCCTTGTGCCCCATCCAGCCCCTTTTCAGCACATTGAGTCATGGGGGAGGGGGCAGCCCCAGACTGGCAAGCTGACCCTCTGGGCCCCTTGCCAGCCAGGGCTGCTCCACTGCAGCTCAACATGCTGCAATTCTGGAAACTGCATGTTCCTGACAGCAGTAAACTCTGGCAGCAATAAGGCTCCAGAGTTTATTGCTGTACATTAAAAAGCACATGTACTCCTTCTGATAATGTTAGGAGGCATATCTACAACTCACAAATCCATCGTGCAGACCTCAGCATGTTAGCTAATGGAGTAACTGGTAGCACTAGTAGCAGGTTGTCATCTTAAAGGTAAGCCAGCACTAGTAACTAGATGCACACTTTGCCAGTGGGTTTATCTGATGTCTGCTGCCAGCAGAGAAAGGCTGAAGCTCAGGAATCTTGAGTTTCAACCCATCTTCTGGAGAGAAGTACATGCTAGTGCCAGGTGTTTCTCCTTATATCTCCTAATCTTGATCCCGTCTGCCTAACCTCTCTCACCTGTTCCAATCTTGCCTCGCCTCTTTCCTCTGACTCCTTTTTCAATTAATTTCAGTCCCATTCTCCTCACCTAGAGTTGGTCCTAGTCCCCATCTCTCAGGTTCCTAGTCCTAATCACTTGGCCTAGCCTAATCTGACACTTGGGCTTCCCATCTGAGATCCAACCTGCCCAACCTTGTTCTCAGGTCTGCTTTTTTGTCTCCAGGCTCCTCATTTCAGCACCACCAGCACAGACTCCTTGCCTTATTCTCCTTGCTCAGTCTCAGTCTCTCCTGTCCTCAGCAATTTATATGACCTCTGTCTATCTCACTCCACAGATTCCCTTCCCAGAAATCTTGTCCTTCCCAGTCACAGTCTCCATCCTCCTTCACATGGCTTATTATCAACCTGTTGTTCCCTCTGCTCCTCCCCAGCCTCAGGCTAGTATTTGTTCCCTCTGATTTTGAGTTTCTGAGTCCCTCACTGGCCACCAGCAGGAACACTGAAAGTACAGGTGAGACAAACTTGCTGCAGCAAGTGTCAGCACCTAGTCCCCCATCAACCTACAGCAGCTGGGAACAACAGAGAAAGATCTGACCAGCTCCTGCAGCTATGGGTCGGAGCATGAGCTGTGCTTTTTCAGCCTTTGGAGAACAATCAGCCACTCTAACAAGTCTGCTGAGCATGTGCAAACTATGATATTTCAAAGGCTAATGTGGTAAAATTTGAAATGTGGGCATTTTTATACGAAGGGCAAAAGGCACATCCCTGACACAGGATCTCATGGCCAAATTCTGAATCCATGCTCCAAAACAGGAAGGTATCACAACTTCTCAACTGAATGTTTGCAAGATTTTTTTTTTAAAGCATGAATTTTTCATGAATGGCTTGACTGCTTGTTTGGAGATATCTGACCATTTTTAACTTTAACCCCACCCCCAAACCTAAATTTTGGCAAACTGTAAGCAAATGAAATGAGATCTTATAGTGGGGAATGAATGCAGTATGTTTAGCTATATGCAGTGCTACTAGTTAATACTAGAATAATAACTGTCCTCATTGTATAAATCTTCTATAATAACCAGCTGGGCAGGGCCTTTTTTATGCCCTTTCCTTACATACTAATTCCAGCACCACCAATTCTTGTAATTTTATGCAAGTCTTGTAATAATTGCTGTTTTTCTTCGAGCTGTTAGGCACAGAATTTGAAAGGTACATGGGTGTCTTATTCCTATGAAATTATGCACTTAAAATTTGAAATAAGCTGCCTTGCAGATTCTAAAGTCATATGAATACATGAGAATTTCAGCTTTCATTTAAAAAAGAATATGAAAATCTATCCTGACTGCACCCTAAACACTCACACACCAGAAAGCAAATAAAAAAGGAGCAGATCATCTATTTTTTAAAGAAACACTCACAATCTCTAAATCAATCTCATGATTTACTGTCACTCCTGGGTTGGCAGTACTGTGAATTTATTAAGAGCTGATATGAAGAGCAGCACAGGGAAAGTCATTCATAATGTGAAAAGTTATACTGGTCCTTTAAAACCTATGCAATCTTGAGCGCCATCTACTGGCATTTTGCCTAGCAACACCCCTCCTCCCCCCCCATAGATGAGACTTACATCTCCTTTATGAGCCTAGTACACACAGCCAGGGGTTACTGCCTCAGTACTGAATGGGAGAAGGACGCTAGCTACTGAGTCATCTACTTCTTGTAGCATATTTGTTGGAGGTCTTCTATGATGGCCTGACTCTGGCCTGACCCAGGGCTTGTGGGAAGCCTGGTACTAGGAATGACTGAGGAGGTACTTGCTCGTCCTCTGGCCAGCATGCAAGTTCCACTCTCCTACTGGGCCATTGGAGTGCAGACTAGTACCACTTACTGTTGGTACAGCTGCCTTATCTTCCTTGCAGCCATTTCTTCTCATCTGATAGGGAACCACATGCCTTCCAGGAAATGGGGTACTTAGTGGTGTTAATGGGCATCTCTGGCGGAGGTTACAACAAATGGATCTTCCACTGCTGGCTGGATGGGAATAGATTGTTTCAGGGGGGAAGGGAGGGGGAAGCTGCCTGTGCGTCAGGCTGATGAGCTGGCTCAAGGAAATCTGCTTCCTCTGTATATTGATCAGCTGTCAGACCAGCCAAGAGACAAGCTCCTTCATGGCTACTCAGAGGCTTTAACTCCAGGGATCACAGGTTGGCTCAAAGGGGGGATGGGAATGTATAGCCTCCTGGGCAATAAGAATTCAGCTGGCTCTAGCTAAGCTGCAAGTGCAGGGGAAAAGTTCCATTTTCTACCCTCTTGAGCTTTTATTCTCCCCATCTGCTTCAAGAAATCTGCTGTGTCACTAACTATATACACCCTGTGTACATTTGTGATTGCAGCCTACTGGATATATCCTGCATCACAGGCTAGCAGTGGGGAATGGAAGAGGTACTGCATTGCTTTATCATGTGTCCAGCTTGCATCCAGTGAAAGGGAATAGCCCTTTTACTGTCCTTTGATCTGCATGCCTGGGAGGTGGGACAGGCCCATGGAAATGATGGAGAGTAAGGAAGGTTATATTGTCCACTCATGACACAGCTGGCTAGTTTTCAGTAAGCAATGATGGCTTCTGTCATCCTTAGTAAACTTGATGTAGTCCAGGTCATTTTAGAATAGCACCAAATGAAAACCAGAAGTCACTCCTCTAGCCCACCCTGGAACCTTTGGGGAGGTCTCCAGAAGTTCTTGTTGGATTTGATGAGGTGATGAAAAATTTCCTGGAAAGATATTTCCTTTCTGTTTCTTATGTCTTCTGCATCTCATGGAGAACTGAAAAAGAAGTTCTATTTTTGGTGCAAATCTCCCATACTTAATGCCCTTAGCCCTTCTTGTTTTTGAAATAAGAAAGATTATTATCTATAGAAACACTAACAATGTAGTAACTGAATTCATCTGCATTTTCTGGTTTATGAATTTTCTGTGAACAGATGCCAATTAACACAATTTTGTCTGCCAATTAAAACAGATTCTACAACTAAAGTTTTATGTGCATGTATTTCAGTATGGGTCACTCAAACAGCTTTGTCTATTCAGTATTTAAGCTGTATTGATGGAACAAAGGGATCAAATAGTGTTTTCTCTTTCCTCTGATGGTAGAATGGAGGTGCTCAGCTGAACCATTGTGACACCTGGCTTTCTGAAAATGTTCTGTGATTTTTTTCTGTTTTTCTGTGGTTTCCTGCATGCCAATTCCTTCTCTGGAGAACATAACATAAAACTAGTGCACAAAAGGCAAATGTCTTTAAAAATTCAAGAAAACAATATTTATAAAATATTTTGCAGCATGAAAACTGCAGTTGAGTTGCCTCAGATTCCAGCCTCACTTATGGGCTAAGTTGCCCAGCTGAATGATGCAAACTGATGATGGGAGTACCATGATGCAGCTTTGCAAGAGGGAAGCCATTGTATAATATCCAAGGGATGTGTAATAGCCAAACTTCTATTCTAATGAGTTAGATATTTTTGTTTTGAACAGAAATTGGAGTTTGCTTTTAAGATGAAAAAAATTATGAAAAATGACCCTCTTTTCTGGTTATCTCTTGTATTGGCCCTGAAGAATTGATAGAATAATGATTAAAAACAAAAATCAAAATTTTAGAGTTTCATCCACTTTGCAGGGTTCAAATCCATAGTTATCCACATTTCACAAAATTGTCCACTATAGGCTTTTTTTTGTTTGTTTTTTGGACTATAGGGGCTGTGAGACTAAATAAAGTAATGGTGATTTACAAAGTAATTTTGCATCTAGCAAAACCAAATGTCAATGAGTTGATGAAAAAAATCATTGGATCTTTTTTCCAATGGAATTCAGTAGCTTATCTAATATAGGAGGTCAGAGTAGGTTATCAGAAGACTTTTCTGGCCTTAAAATCTATGAATCACTGGACAGACGCCACTAGAAAAAGGAACTGAATTACTATTATACATGTGTGAGTGGTGCTATTAATTCTGGCTCCATGTTCAAGAAATTGTGCCTTCATCACTGAACTGAATGGTTTTAAGACTAGGCCCAATCTTCCATTATGCAGGCATCTGAACTCAAATTAAAGAGGCAATCTTTCACCTGAAGACTTCTAGAAGTCTTTGTGAATATTTGTAGTTTCAAGGAGAGGTGTTGTTTTGAAATATCCCAAGTGGGCCATGAGTGCAGTGCAGGGAGGCAGAGTGGGGCTACTGGTGCTGGTACCCAGTGGCTGGAAAATTATATTTTCTCAGGCTGACTTGACCTTGTCAGAGAAGGAAGAAAACAGGAAGCTATAGTGCATTCCTGGCATATTCTGGCAAGGGGCACAACATGTAAATAAGAAGCTATGGCCATACTTAAAAGAGTACAAGATGTCTCTTTTGGCTTAGACAATCACTACAGGCCTTGCACTAAGCTGTAGCCTTTTTGGAAAGTAGTTTTACTGTCTGATGTGTAAAGCTAGACTGAGGAGGGTGTAAACATATTTTGTCTAATTTAGCTCTCAAGCGTCACAGGCTGAAAATTCAAACCAAACCTGTATGCTAATGGATTTGTGGTCTTCTTTGAAGAGATTGTGAGCAATGGAACACAGAGGAAAATCCAAGAGGTAAAAACATAAGTGTATACTAAGGCAGGGAGGAAACAAAACTGGAAAAACAAGTTCAGTCTGTAGCTTATCTGTTGACACCTACCAATCCTTCCAATTCTCCTGATTCTGTCTTCCTTAGACACTTATGTGGTCTCCTTGCTGTGGTCTGTGAACGTATCACAATTCTTAATGCTCTTCTAACAGGCAGGGCAGTGTTGCTGCAAAAGGGCAGCTGAGGCGCAAAGGGTGATGTTCTCTTCTTTCCTGGTCATGTAAATGTCCAGATTTGGTCCTCTACCTAATCATCTTATCTAAATGCTAGAACTGCCACTCCTGCACAGGCTGGAATTTGTTCCTGGACACACAGCCCTGTGTATGTGGGTGATGCTGCACAATTAAATACTTGCCCAAGTGGGGCATATATAGTGGCAATGAGGTAAGGGAGAACTTGCATCTTTTCCCTCACTGAGCAGTCATCTGGGCTCAGGGTCCTTCCTCAGCCAGAGATGGTTTGAACACAGGGCTTTCTGACTTCTCAGCACAGCACTGTAACCACCATACCATAGGTCTGCTATTATTTAGACCTTTTGTGGCACTTCTTTTCAAGCTGACACCGCCCTCCCCGGCAGCCACAAGAGAGCAACTACTGTTAATGCTTCACCTCCCGCTCATGGCTGCTGTGGGGTTAACTTCAAGTGGAGCACTGGAGAATGGCCCTGGTGTGCCTGACCGGTAGCACACTGTTCGGAGCCCTGTGCTGGGAAATCAGGGGCACCCAGGTTCAAGCCTTCTTCAGTCTTCAGGGGCCTAGAGCCCAGTACTTTGAAAAGTACCGAAAAACAAGAACATGCTCATGCATTTGTGTTCCAGGGGCTAAGTCTGATACTCACTGGTTTTGAATGACTTAATTTCTGGATGCCCAAGACTCCTACAGATCCAGAAGAGGCACATATATTTACCGCAGCCTTTACAGTCCATGCTCAGTCTGCACGTGAACAAGTCTGCATGCCCAGGAACTGACATATGTGCAAGTCGTATGTTTCATTTTCAATGCACCAAATGGCCAGATGGAAAATACATAGGAGAGACCAAACAACAACTGCGCACCAGAATGAACGCACACCGGAAATCTATCAAAGATAGAAATACCCAGCTACCTGTGGGGGCACATTTCTCACAAGAAACCACTTTCTCTCCAATCTCTTAGTCCTGATCCTCAAAGGAAGCTTACACAACAGTTCCCAGAGACAAGCCTATGAACTCCACTTCATCAGCCTCCTAGATACTTAAAATCATGGACTAAATATAGACATTGGATTTATGACATATTACAACCTGTCTGACAGCTGACTTCCCAGGTACTTCTCCACTATTCATCCCTCTTCTCTCTCTCCCCCAGCCTGTCTCTCACTCATTGACTCCTCAATTTACATTTTCACTGCCTGCCTGTCTTGTATGCATACCGGCGCAGCCTCTGGCTTCTTTACTTTTCATTCCAGCCAGAAAGAGCATGCACCAACTGCTGTAACTTCCTTAGTTTGATGAAAGGTTTTTCAACCCAAAAGCTTGCTTAACAATTGTTTTCCAACTATTTAGTTGTCTAATAAAAGATATCAGATTCACCTAAAGAACCTTGTCTACCTATGTCCTTAGACCAACACAGCTACAACCTAGTGATATTTTTAGCATTTAAATAACCAAAAATGCCATATAGATAACCAAATCTAGATGCTTAGATGACCAGGAAAAGGGATAGAATGTCAACCAGAGTGACCGAAGTCCAGATTCTCAAAGTTGTTTAGATACCACTGACATCCCTGGCACTTTGTCGTGCTATAATGTATCCAACATTACCACATATACATGGAAAGCTGGGCCAGTGCCTAGCAATTGCTAGTCAGTGCAGATGAGCCTCTACTATCTCAGCAGAGCAGGAAAGGAGGATGTGGATGAACTGTGTAGAATATTATCTGTCCATAGCTCCTCCTCAAAGACAGAGGGTAACTACATGCTGGTATTTGGGGTGGACATACCTGAGCTAGCTTTAGGTAAATGGTGGCACTGCAGCTGTGGCTGTGGATTAATTTTTCCCTGCTGAGAAGATAACCCAATGATGATGCACAATGTCATCATAACCAGCTTTACAGTTCTCATGCATGACCCTGGAGATTAACACTAGTTGTGGTTCCTCAAAACCTCTTGGCATTAGCCCCATTATGAGAAATTGCCCCATTACCATCTCACAGAGATGGTCCACGTCTATGGCCTGGACAGAGATGAGGTCATCTTTGTCCAGGCCATAGACATTTGGTATGAATTTGGCACTTGGAGCAGCTCTGAATGACTGAAAAATCTTGCCCTGCTTCTGGGGGCAGTGAGAATACCAGTGTGGCACTCTGCCATCTAGATGGCCTGACTTGGTTCTTCCATATAGGTTGACCATAGGAGTTGATGCTGGGCTGAATAGATAGGGCTCTGATTTTCAAAAATATTTCTTATCCAGTGGGAAGTGCTCCATTCATCTATGTCTTTTGTAGGGAAGTGTGGAAGATCAGAGCCCGGAGAGGATGGGGGAAGGAACAGGGAAAGGCTGTACTTGGTGAGCAGGTGAAAGAGAGCAGAGGCATCCTGGAACTAGCTGGCACTGGGAATGCTAGGAATGAGGTGTATTTTCTCCCGGAGGGCAAGGAGCACAGCTGAGAGGGGTCCTGCTAGCACTCCCCAGCCTCCCTTCAACATAAATTACATCCATGTCTGGCAGAGTGTATGAGTGGGGGTGGATTAGTGCCAAAAGGGAGTGGATTTTGGAAAGCTGTTGAGAGAGGAAGTGGTGCTGACCCCAAGTTGGAACAAACCAACAAGTCTTTCACTGCTCTTCCTAATGAGGAGTTAATGCAGAGCAGAAGGAGTGAGAGGGGAAAGCCTGGGGGAGCACAAGGCAGTCCTCTCCCTTGGGATAAGCAGGCATGCTTCTCTGCAGCTGCTTTAGCCGCTCAACTTCCTCTTGGTTCCCACAGGGCCCTGACTTTCTCCTCTTTCCCCTCCTCCAGGGGTTGTGGGAGTCTCTGTTGGCTCCTTATCTTTTGAAATTGCTGTGCTGGATGTGTTTACAAAGGTGGCAATTCCACAAGCAAGAGCCTGGCTAAATGCTGCTAACACCCCTGGTCTACCTCCCAAATTCAGATCTATATTTTTGACCCATACACTAAAGCTTGGGGTGGAGGGAGGGAATGTGGGGAATCAGGTTGGCTTGTTGACTTCAGAGGATCTGTCTGCAAAATGTAGATCTGGATCTTGTTCAGTTTGCAAAGGCCTTGGGAGTTGAGGGACATTGGGGGTTGGGAGCTGGGTCTTTCGAAGTTTGAGGGACCCTCAGATCCATCCGCTCTAACTGTTATCCTAGCTGCAGGAATTCCTGATCTTTTCTATTGGGAGAACCTCTTCACCACACAGTTAGTCTCTGCTCACAGGAAGACTTGTGTCTACAGAAGTGCTGCAGGTGAGGACAGAGGTGCACTGAGTTGGGTTGGGGACCAGGCCTGAGGCACAGGGAGGCGCTGTTTGAAGGGCACTAGTAGAGCTGGATGGAGAGCACAGCTTGTGTGCATTCATCAATAATGAACTACTTAACATTTCTTCTACGCACCCCCATAAGGAAATAATGCTTGAGCTGCATTATAAGGATCTAGGAGAGGCCAGATGGCATTCCACACAACATGCAGCTCTGCAGGAACACGTTTCTATGTATCAGCATTAGGGGGACAAGGACACTTGCCAGTAGGGAGAAGCTCAGTGGGCTAGCAATGAAGGGGAAAATAGGTCTTCTCTTGAGCATTAAGCTTATTTGCCCCCTTTTTAAAAAAAAAATGGTGCTCCCTGCCATCAAAGTGAGCTCTGATGCCAGTTATGTGACAGGTCTGACTCCAGTATTTTGTACCTCTGTCTGCTCTGTAACATGGATTTGGAAGAGATTTCTCTTGGCATCAAGGCTGCCTGTCATCAGAATGGGAGAATGGGTTCTATGCCTCTGACATGCCTTTGCCTTGATAATACCACGGTGCATGGCCTTCCTCACAGTGCTGAGCATTTGGGGTTTTTCCTATACAATCCTTGTTTGTGTAAAGGCCCGAGCCCAAGCCAAATGATTCTGGTGATTCTTGGATCCAGACTATGACTTCTGCCTGGTCCCTGTATAGCTACAAATTAATATTATAGAAGCAGGTTTCTACTGTTTCTGTTTGAAAGCAGATTTCTGTGACTTTCTAAGAGAAGAAAAAGGAGGCTTCCATAACATATCAAAACAGAGGGAATGATAGGTACCTGGCCTACGTTTTTCTGGAGGTCCTCCAGGACCATCTTGTCTTTCCCCTCATTTCTCTTTATGGTACGGATTCCTTTTTTCTCTGTCATGAATGATATGTCCAGTGCTTGCTTGAGCCCCAGGAAGGCTGCATGACAGCAATGAAGTTCTGAGAAGAGCTGGTTTGCTTTCTTGGAGGCTGAATGGCTCTGTCCTGTCACTGAACAGGCTTGGGATGCACAGGAACAGGGTCATCTCCTTGCTCTGACCAGCCAGGATGTGATGCCCACAACGGGTCTCTGGCCTAATTGGAGCCCTTGCTCTCTTCTCCCGCAAGTGGACTAATGATAATCATTGGAATATCTCTGTAAATGGGAACCAGTCTGAAATCTGCCAGCTTATCTCACATGAGACACCAACTAGTTACCCTTATCTGCATGTGCAGTCACAATAAAATGTCCATCTGTTTGGTGTGCAATTTGGTCCATAGAGTTAGTAGCCTAGGTGAATGAGGACAGGGATCTGGCACGATCAGTCATTGCTCCTTTGGCTCCTGATGCAAAGCTGCACCAGCCTGTTCTTTATATAGCTGGGGCTTCCTGTTTGTCCACAAGCGTTTTTCAGAGGGAGAGAGAAAGCCAGTGCTCTGGGAAAAGTAAAACTTGAAAGCCAATGGGCATTTTCATTGTCAAGACTGATGCGTTTCCTCCGGGTCATTTCCTTTTCACTCGAATGCAGATTAAAAATATACTTCCGCTGACATCACCACTGTCCTTTTTCCAAGCAGCTCCAATCCTGGCTCATGCTCTGTGAAAATCCCAGGGCATCACATTCCTTCAGGCGGCCATGAGAAATATCCATGGAATGAGCAGCAGGCCTAGCTTGGGGACAGTTGACATGGGAAGAGGAAAAACCCAGCAGAAAAAGAAGCTGGGAAGACAGGATGTTGGGAGTTTCATTATTTGCATTGGCTTGGACTGAGGAGGGGCAAGTGTGGCCTAATTTTATACCCTCCACAATGTTGTGGTTTGGGAAAATTCCTCTTAGCTGTTACTCTTCTCAGGGAAAGCTGTGAAGGGAGAAGGGGCATGAGAGAGATTTGAATGACAAAACAGATGTCCACATGGGAGGGACTCACTGATGGCAGCTGGGCATTGTAGCTTTTCTATCCATAAAGTAGACAATAGGCTAACCAGGAAAGCATAGTATTGTTCTGAACTGAGTTCCTTCTAGTAGGCATGAATGTACTGGAGAGGCAAAGATCTCCACACTCAGTTTGCAAGCCCTGAAAACTAATACACATGAGAGATTCATGGAGCCTCCAACCCTCTGTTGCTCTTTGTAGTATAGTAGTGTGGAGACACCTAGCACAATGCTGAGTGAAAGCTAGTCCTTTCCTCACAAGGCTTATAGGGATCAATGACTTGCCAAACATCAGACAACAGATGCTCTGGCTGTTTTGTCCACTATGGCAGTGCAAACCTGTCTGTTTCCATCTTAAGAGTTTGCCATGCTCTGTAAAGTTCTACGTCTTCCTTTACTTTGGGCTGTCAGTCACATCCAGGGAGGGGAGCCATCCTGCTTAAAAGGTCCAGAATATACTGAAAAGGCTATTGATGCCTCCTGGGAATTTCATAAATCTAGAAAAAGGAGCCTGGTTGCATGTAAGAAAGGGTGAGACCAAAATGCCTCCAGACTGGGTGCATTTGGACCCCCCAATCTGTATCTCAAGGCAAAAAATACCCATTTATTTTTATAAGAGGCTGGTCCAAACACTGCCTGTTTCCTCCACCGCCTAGCAACCAGCCTTAGAGAGCTTAATTAGGACGGTGCAAAATAGCACTGTTTTGTTTCGACTTTTGTTTCACCATTTCAAAGGGACAGTGCTTCATTTCAACACTTTGTTTCAAAGCGCTGTTCCATTTCATTTAGTCGAAACTGTTTCACTTTTCAAGGTGTTCTGACATCTTGCCCTTAGGCCATAATGGGGTATCACAAAAATGCCTATAACTTTGTCATTTCTTGCTTGATTTAAATGAAAACAACAGAAATGGTAGCCCCTGCTGAGGCCACAAAGCCAGCCAAGTTTCAAGGAGAGAGGGGCAGGGCTTTCTGGAAAACTGCACCTCAAGCTACTGACAAGGAAAACTTGTGACATGTGTGACTTTGTGTGTGTGTTAAGGTGTGCCCTCACTGGCACTGGGGCCTTTACATGACATGGCAGTGTACACCAATGAGGTCTCCTCCTCCCTTACAGCCTCAGGCCGGTCCACCACTCTAAATAACAACAGGTAAAGAGTAGGCCTGTGTGAAGTGGCTAGTATTTGCTTCGGATGCAGATTCGGCCAGTTCAGGGGACAGTGATTCCTGGGGCTTTTCTTAGTTTTGTTCTTCTTAAAGTGCCGGAGCTGGCCCAGGCAGGGCACCTGTGGGGGAGCTGGTGGTCGGGGCTGGCAGACAAGCCTATGAACTGCACTTCATCAACCTCCTAGGTACAGAAACTCATGGACTCAATGTAGACAATGGAATTCTGACACACCACAACCTGCCGGACATCTGACTCCCCAGGTACCTCTCCACTTTTACCTGAGCCGCTACAACTCCTTCCCCTCCCAACCCCAACCTGTCCTTCACCCCCTGATGCCTCCGTTTCCGTTTTGATTTTCACTGACTGGCTTTCTTGCCTGTGTTGTATGCCAGCCTCTGGCTTCCTTACTATTCCTTCCATCCAGGAAGAGTGCACACATCACCTGCAGGTGCTTTCTCAGCCTATCAAAGGGTTTTTCAACCCAAAAGCTGGCATCCCAGGCAGCTAAGCTGAGCTCAACTGGAGCTTCACAATTCTACTGCAGCCAACAAGCCTCAGGCCTGTCAAAGACATGATGGGTCTGGACTTTCCCCAGTCAGGACTGCATGTATGCATGTGGTGGCTGGAGGTTATGGTGCCCTCCTTTAACCAGGGGGATCCTTTATCCTGGCATTCCCTGGGGCTGCTGAGGTTCACTTTGAAGTCACCAGCTGCTCCACCAAACCAGGATCCAAGGCGGTGCGGTGGGGTGTCACTACATCACCAGCAATGCTGAATACCCTCTTGCTCGGAACGCTGGTTGGTGGACAAGAAAGATGTTCCCGGCAACTGTGGCCAGATCCAGCCACATGTGGCCCCAGTAGGCCAAGGGGTCGCACAGCAGGACCTCCACATTCTCAGAGAGATAGGCAGCCACCAAGGCCTGAGCACTACCTGCTTGATGATGGGGTCTGGTGCCTCTGGACTCCACCATGGAAGCAATGCCTTTGGCCCACATTGGCAATGCCTGTGGTGGAGGAGAAGACCGACTGGTGGACGGCATGCTGGCACAGGACAGTGGATCCCCCTCTTTCACATTCCCCTGCCTCTGCCCTTCTGCCTTCCTGACTCTGTTCACCAGCACCTCCATCCTGTGATCCAGGGTTTTGCTGCTATATACGCTCCCCTTCACCCTCAGGTCACACATGGTGGCCAATACATGGACCTTACTGGACCACAAGGGATCAAGCAGTTTCCTTCAGCTGCCTCACCAGTGCCTGCAAACCTGGTGACAGAGGCTTCACCAGCCAGGAACACTGATCCCCTGGAACTTCTCCATTTGGTTCTGAAGTTCCCTAACTACAGGGATCACCTAGTTAAGGAGGGCATTGCCAGCACTGAGGCTTTTGATGGCCTTGAGGAAGGGCTTGAGGACTAGCAAGATCTGGGAGATGGTATCCCACTCAGCTCTGTTCAGGGGACCACTGATCCTGATCTCCCCAAGCAAGGCCAACCTCGTGGGTGGCCTTCTGTTGTTTCACCAGCCTTTGCAGCATCAGGTATGTGGAGTTCCCCTGAGTCTCCACATCCTGCACAATTTTGTGCTGCAGAATGTTCAGTTCTGCCTGTTTGTCCTGCAGCATCTTGGCCCCCATGGTGCTCCGGTGGAAGTAGCCCACCACCTTACTGCATTTTGAAATGAGCTTGCTGGTGGTGCTGATCTGTTCACCAGCAGCTCTGTCCCCTTCCAATGTGTCCCTGACAATGAGGTGCAACTTGTGTGCCACACAGTGGATGCCAACCAAGTTGGCATCATGGATTGCCTTGACCATAATGGCCCCATTGCTGGTGATCATGAACTTGTGGATGAGCTCGCCCTGCTCAATGAGCTACCCCTGCACCAAGCAGTTCATGGCCTGCCCCATGATCTCAGTTGCTGTGTGGGACTCATTCATCACCTCAGCTTGAAGGAGAGCCCACTGACGGCCTACCTGGTTGCACCAGTGCCCTGTGAGAAAGAGGTATGCATGATCTCCACCCTAGCTGCTCCAGATGTCTAAGGTGATGTGCAAGGCCACCTGTGGACCTACCTTGTGCAGCTTTCCCTCAAATACTCCCTGCATGCCTCATACAGGAAGGGCACCATCATCCTGCTGAAGGTGGTGCATACAGGCACTTGGTATGATGGGGCCACGAGTGCCATGAGCCGCCTGAACCCTGGCCACTCAACTAAGGAGAAGGGCTAGCCATCCACAGCAAGCATCTCCCCAATGATCTGAATGATCTTGCTTGCCTTTGCATCGTGCCTTGCTTTCTGTCCACCTTTCCCCCACTGTTCCAGGGTGGCTTGGCTCTGCTTCAGGGGGATGGGGGTTTTGGAGTGAGAGGGGGACTTCTTTTTGAGCATGCTCCTACTGGTGCCAGGCTGAGGAGGAGCAAGGACAAGGGGGTGGTGCCTGTGGGGATGCATCAGCATCCCTGTGGTGCTCATGTATTTTGTTCCCTTGTTCTGGCTGGTTTGCAGGCAGATAGTATATGTGGGATCATCTGCCAGCTCAAAATGATCCCAGGCCTCACTACCCACTCACTTCTGAGGTGCAGGAGCATGTGTGGATGCTGCTTTTTCCTCCTCCTCAGCAGGCAGAGGCACAGCAACAGGAGAAGTGGTCTCAGCTGAGCCGCTTGCCTCCACAACCTCTATCTCAACCTCCTCCAAAGTGCCTTCTGGGGAAGGCGACTTGGCTCTAGAGGAAACTTGAGGGTGTGGAGCACAAACTCAGATGATTCCCCCTCCTTCCCTAGAATTTCCCTTGCTATGGCACTCAGATCCAGATCCAGCTCCAGCTCTTCCGCTGGCACTGGAAGGCTCAGCATGGGAAGTGAAATGAGGGTGGAGGAGACTGTGCCCACCTGACTTTGTGTAGCCTCTCCCATGTGGCCCTGGAGCGTGTGATAGTGGTCTGCTGCATGACTGGCTCTGGTTGTCGTGACGTGGTGTCATGTTTTCCATGAGGAATACCTTGGTACTTGTGTGCCATGTCTTGTGGCATTGGGTGTTCTGTTCAGTAGTAGGGCTTCTTTCCATCATGGGAACATACTGGGCCTCACAGGTGGGACTAGCCTATCCACATTGGGCTTTTCTGAGCAGCCTTGGCCCGCTCACCCTTCATGTCTGTCCTATGGCCTTCCCTCTGACCCTGTGGGGGAGGGAGGGTTTCAAGGTAACTAAAATATAGCTAAAGAACCAAAATTCCAGGGAGAGGCCTCTGCCCACTCCCCACTCAGGTGTCCTGCATCTGCCAGCTTCACTGTTCCTCAGCATCCTCCTGGTTGACTGCTTCGCCATCCAGGGTGGTGTGGCCCTTTAAATCAGGCCTTGGACCCTCCGGCTGGGTCACTCTTCAGTCCCTCCTTGGCTATGTCTGGGGTCTCCATCTGGCCTGGTGGGGTGGTCCTGCAGCTGTCTCCCTGCTGCACGCTCCCTCTCCCCGCTAGCTTCCCACTGCTGGCTTTTATCTCCACCAGCTGGCATTCCTCAATGATGTCATTGGGGGTGCACCAGCCCCAGCCACAGAAAATGGCTCCTCTGGGCTAATGCCTGCTGATGCCCTGTGCACCATGGCATGCACCGAGGACCCTGCCTTCTCTGGGAGGTTGGAGGCCCAGGCCACCTCATGCAGTACCAGGGTTAGGTCTGCTCCCAGACCTTCTGTGCAGTGTCATCTGCATCAAGCCACTGGCCCTGTGCAAGTGGCTGTAGGCCCAAGTTGCCTCAAATTACTCCCAGGTCTTCAAATTCTCCATGTACCATCTGTGTACTGATAGCCTGGCTGCTTGCCAGAGAATGAGGGACCTGAATGGCCTGGTGCAGCTCCCAGGGTCTTGGTTTAAACCGTGCACTGCTCATGCGATGGGAGCCTGGGCTCAGCTCAGGGGTTGGGACCCAAGTTGCCTTCAACAGCTCTCAGGGCCCTGGTTCCATGCACCAAGACATGCACTATGCTCCTGGTTGCCTGCAGAGGTTGCAGACCTGAGCTGCTTCAAGCATCTCCCAGAGTCTGGGCCTGTGCGGGGCTGGAGCATCGGAGTGGCATGGGGAGTCTTTGGGGCTCTTCTGGGCGCTAGCTCCATCCACTGGGCTCCTTTTCTGCCCCACTCTCTTTGTTGTCCCCCAACATGTCTCCCTCATGTTGGGCACGCAGCTCCTTTCATGCACTTCAGAGGCTCTGTCCCTGAAATCTTGCCAGACCTGAAGAACACAGACATCAATCAGGTCCAGGAGGCTCTTTGCCCCACCCCCTCCATGCAGGGGGTGAGGCCAGCCTCACCCAGCCCTTACCTGTTTGGTGGATGGGCTCCACCAATCAAAACAAAGATTTTCCAAGCCCATTCCAGCTTGGCTGAATTGGTAAATCCATCACATCCACATTAAGGATCAGCCACTTCCTGCTAAATACCAGTGTTTTGTCTATGCTGAAAATCTCTGCATTGCCATGCAGCAGAGTAATTTTGAGGACGCAGAGAACATCCTGGAGAGGGCACTGAATGAGGTGTCAGATTACTACCTAAACAATTCTCAAACTCAACTGTGGCAAAACTCAAATATGTGCTTTTTATCTGAGAAACCAAGATGGAGAATGACACCTGAATGTCACCTGGGGTGACCAGAGTCTCAAATATCAGAAACACTCAGTTTACTTAGAGGTAATACTGGACTGTACACTTAGTTACAAAAGGTGCATATTAAATACCACAGCCAAGATCAACATTTGAAACAATATTCTGCATAAACTCACAAATGCCAAGTGGGGAGAACATCAATTCTGCCTTAGCATTTTGTTTCTCTGTGGCTGAATATGCCTGTACCACCTGGGGATGCTCAAGCCACAGTAAACATATTGACACCACCCTAAATGATACGTGCAGAATTCTAACAGGCTGCCTGAAGTCTACCCCTGTTCACTGCCTACTTGCACTATCTAGCATAATGCCCACTTATATCAGGAGGAAAGCAGCAGGAGACATTGACTGGTGGGTACAAAGAGTCTGACAATTGACACCCACTATCTGGTCATGAACCAGCACACTCCTTGAGAAATAGTTCTTTGTCCTCTACCATACCATTGACCACATCCCCAGAATAAGCCAAAACTACCTCTGGCAAAAAGAATAGGAGAAACTAGGATACAAAACTGTTGAATGGAGCTAGCAAGGAATTCCCTTCAGTGAGGAGTTAACATCTGGCTCCAGTTACAAATGGCACCCATGGCAGAGCTGAAACAGATTAAGAGTGGGTCGTAGCAGATGCAACTTTCTCATGAAGTCATGGGGCTGCCTTGTGGCCAGTCTGATCATTGGCCTGCCCACCTCTTAAAGTCAGTCCTCGCACCTGTCTTGCTTGCTCCACCTTTGTTGTAACTTAATAAGTAGTTGTTTATAAGGCAAGAGGCTGCCCATTTACTACCTGATGCCAAGGGTGTAATACACGGCTCTGTACCATCCCGACATCATGTCCCATGCCTTGCAGATGGCATCACTCTAATGCTCCAGTCCCACAATGGGCCTCACTCTATGCCTGCCTGATGTTTGGACTCCACCTGGATCCTGCCTCCTCAGGGAGTCTAATCTCTACCCTCATTATGGGCTGCAAAACTCCCTAAGCCTTTTTTCTTCTCAGCAGTATCCTTCTCTCCGGGATACACAGGCCCTGGCCTCGCCTCTAGGCCAGGCAGACTCCAGGCCTCTGGCTCTGGCTGTTCCATGTGGTGGGTGCTCTGGCCCTTTGACCGGTCTGGTCCTGGCCCCAATGTGGGTTGGTTGAGGATACTCCAGGTAGGTTACTGAGCTGCTCATCCTTACTCTCTCTTACAGGTCCACCTTCTCAGGCTCCTCCAAACACAGCTCACTTGATCACTAAGGCCAGCCTATGTGCAGTCCTTCAGGCCCACCCACACAAACCCTATTCTAGATGGCCTGTAAGCAGTCCTTCAGGCCCCTTCCGTGGATCCTACTCTATACAACCTACCACTTTCCCATATGCCTCCTTCACTGGGGCCACTACTCCACCCCCTCACTGGGGCTCTTGGGCCTTACACCCCTTGGGTCTTAGGTCTGATGACATCCCTGGACCCCTAGCCTGTCCCCTTTACAGGCTAACCCACCAGCTCAGGGGGCTGAGGCTATACAGCTCCCCATACTCACCTTTCACTAGGGAGTCACTGATGTGGCATTTTCTGTGATCCATCCTGCCACAGGCAGCCCCACCACACCATCCAACCCCAGCAGGCCATTCCCCAGAACCAGGAACCTCCTCCATCCCCATAGTTCAGGGGTGGACAATTATTTTCAGGCATAAGGCTTCTTGCTGAATTTTGGCAAGCCATCAAGGGCCGCATGACAGGCAGCCAGGGGCAGATGAATATTAATTTTCTAAATTTTTTATAGGCCACATGGGCCAGATAGAATGGCTTGGTGGGCCACATCCAGCCCGTGGACTGCATTTTGCCTGCCCCTGCTATACTTCCTACCCTGTGCTCCAGGTATTGTGGGAGCAGCAGATCTCCAGGTGGGCTATGTTACTTCAGCAGCAACCCTACAGCAACTGCCAGCTCAGTTTGGAGGGCCTGGGTTTATACTGAGGTTGCCCAGCCCCATTCTCCAACCCAGAAGCCCTCTTGTGGTCATGTGACTGCCTCTTTATGCCACACTGCACCTGGCAGCTGCTCCACAGCCTGCTCAAACCATGTAAAGTGGCTGGCACCAAAGGTGCCCTGCCATAGCAACATGGGTGACTGATGTCACCCAAATCAGGGGAGGTATGTCCCCCCAGTGGCCAGTTAGCAACTGCCGGGGGGGGGCATGGCTGTTCTCGCCAATCAGAGCTTCACCTGATGCCCCCACTCCCAAGCTGGCGCTCGCAGGGGGACACCGATGCTCCTGCCTGCCCCCTCCCTCCACTGTCTAAGCAGGGAGTGCTGCCATCAGGGGTGCACCAGCACTCTCAGGGGGTGCATGTGCATCCCCATGCACCCTCTCTGCATTGTTACTGCACAGCAACAAACCGATGTGTTTGTCAGGAGAAGCAAACCATGGATCATCTCCTAAGATGCCCTGTAGCACTACAATCCACCCCACAAGATTTGACAACACCAACACCAAAAGCAGTGACCTGTACAGAATATTGGGAGCAAACCATATAGAAAGGGTGGACTGGAGACACAACAAAGAAGAACTGTCTCGTGCTGTGTTTGCACAGTGCCTACAGCAGGCCTCTTATTTTGAAAAGGGCCCCTATGTGCTTCTGTAATAAGATAAGTGAAAGGTTCTAGGGCTTTATTCCCATGTCTGGAACCCTTTGGTCCCCAGTGTTTCCTGTCTATTTCCATGGACTGTTTTGCTCAAGAGATCATCCGCTCCTGCTGTGCAGCTCCTTCACCTCCTATGAACTCATCCTTTGGTGCCTGGTCCAGAGCAACTGGGTGCTGTTACCAGGGGTGACAGCTTCAGATGGGGAGTGAACAGCAGGAGCTGACCATCTATCTGAGAAACCAAGATGGATGCACTAGCTGCAGTGCAATGAGATATGAATTTTGAGTCCTTCCCACTTTGGGGTCAGCGGGGGATGGGAGCAAAGCTAGAGTTTCTTTTTCAGCTGCTGCTCACATGCTGCGTTGTCCCAGGGTTCCTGCAGGAAGGGTAAATGTCCAGTTCTTCTGGATATTTATACAGCTGCAGTACTGTGAATCTTCAGTTGCTTTTAGCTATGCATTGGAAAGCCATGAACTTTAATGCACTATGCAATGTGCAGTGCAGAAGGTTCACACATCCACTACTCATTTTCCTGTTCAGGCTAGTTCAACTAGTAAAGCAGCATGGATAGTGTGTGTTCCCAATTAGAATTGGACCTGAAAAGATGATCTCCTCCTGTAAGAGTTTTTGGGAATTTGAAATTTTTCCATCCCAAAGTGAGATGGTGAGTTAATGTCTTCATAATTTTCATGAAACAGCAAGCCGGAAGTTTTTTTGGATCCAGTCAAAGCATTTCATTTTGATTCCAGTTTCTGAAATTTCTTCTTTTTTAGCATACATTAATTAATATTGAATTTGTAATAAATATTTATAAAGTATTTCTAATTAATAAGTTTCAAGCAAGAAAGAAACATTCTTTGTTCTGAAAATGTGGAAATAGTAAATGATGAGATTTTAATTTTTGTTTTTTTATGAAATCTTCAGATGAGGAGATTGTCACAACTATGTCTGATAACAATTTTGTTTTCAATGAATCCTCATTTTCTAAGGGAAAATACTGTGTTAGAAAGTTTCTGACTTGCTTTAGTTGCGTTAGACACCCAATATGATGATAGCATTTTCCCTGGATGCAAGACAGTGGTTCTCAACTGGGATGCTGCAAGATCTTTTTGGGGTGCCACAGTGTGGATGCCACCACTGCTGCCACAACGACAACTGGGTGAAACTGCTCTGTATGCCTTGTGCAGAGCCTGACTGGGAAGGGCTATAGCAAGAGTGCATGCTCCTGCTTGCATTAGGGTTATTTGATTAACTTAAAGTGGTAGGAGCACCTAATTTGCTGCAGCTCTTCCTGATCAATCTCTCATTGTTCCTTTTGGAAACAGAGGTTCATGGGGTAGGTGGAATGGAGGCAGCACAATAGTGGTTCTCAAGTGGGGAGACACCAAATATAAAGAAGTTATGGAGGGGTGTTCTGAATTAAGAAGGCTGAGAACCGCTGACTTAAGAAGTATAAATATTACAAGTCCTTGTTGTGCTAGGAAGTGAGAGACCCAAGTTCTTTGATTTCACAAGCTAGCATCCTAGTCACTCCACTACTGGAGGCAAAGGACAAGAAGTCTCTCCCTCTCAGCCCTCCTCCTCCGTTTTGCTGCCAGTGTACCCAGTCTGCATGTGTAGATGACCATGTTCACACACAGGCAATGTGGCCAGGAACAGAATTCCTACCTGTGCACAAGGAGCAGTTTTCACACTGATATGACAAAAATGGTCATGACCAAATGACCAAGTATGGATGCTTAGATGACCAGGAAGTGAACAGAATGTCACCTTCCTGTACCTGTTCCTTTCCTTTGCTCTTCCACCTCTGATCTGTTGTTCCAATCTTTCCCTCTTTTCTTAGGACAGGAGTGTCAAACATAGAGCCCAAAGGCTGGGCCAAGCTTGTGAAGCCCCATAATCTGGCTGCTGGTGCTGCCCCACTGATCCAAATGGTGCACAAGACTAGCCCCATGCCATATATGGTGCTCACTGGGGCTGGTCCTGGGCTATGTTGCCCATGGCACTTGCTTAGGCTGGGTCTTGGGCTGTGCCAACCACGGTGCTCTTTTGGGCTAGCATCCTGGACTGATTCAGGCAGTTGTTAAATGTGCTGGGTCAGGCATGTGGGTGAGGGGTCCATGGGCCTGACCCAGCCTATGGACTGGCCCTGAGCCATTCATCCAGCCTACAGGGCCAGGTGAATTTGACACCTTTGTCTGAGGGGAACAGCAAATCATTTGCCTTAGTGTCTCCTATGTCCTGTTGCTAATCTATTTTCATTCAGTTTTGGCTGAATGCTAGACACCACTGTTACTGGCTTCCTAGGTCCTCTGCTACTTGTTGCATCCAGACCTTGGTTTATCCATATCCCTTGCTGATCACCAATGCATCTCTTCACTTGGCTTTGATGCTTCAGAACAGGGGTGGCCAACCTGTGGTATGGACAGCCTGTGTGTATATGGCACATGGCAGGGCAGTGGCAGATAGGGCAGGGAGCAGAAAACAGACATCAGATTGGGTTGGGAGTACAGGGAAGAGAACAGAAAACAGAGCAGTTGATCAGGACTGGAAAGGGATGGGAGTGGCACTTGGGAAGGCACACCTGCCGAAACAGTCCTCCCATTGCTTTAGAACACGTGGAAGCTTGAGATGAATTTGCCTCACAAAATTTAGATTGGAGCTGGGATTTTGTTCCAGCCTGTTGGAGTACAGGGAACACCGGGAAAACGTGGATCTAGAGCCAGGTTTGGATTTCAAACTCCTGAAGAGTTCAAACACATTTGTACTTGAGATTCTGGTTCAATTCAAACTCTGGAAACAAGGCAAGAGATATTTCTTCATTATGGCTTTCAGTGAAACCAGTGTAGTGTAGTGGAGATGACCCTTAGTTTGGACAACCAGTGGGAGAGAGAGAGAGAAATATTGATTAATACGAATGCTGCTTATTATTATTCACTTAGGAGCCATAGTCATAGATTGGAAACCTCCCAGGCCAACTAATATAAACAAACATAATAAAAAGATGGTCCCTCCCTGCAAAGAGCTTGACAAGAGATAAGTGATAGCAGATAATGGAAGCATAAGGAAGCAATGACTCTATCCGGTCAGTGTGACAGATGACTGCATAGCAGCCGTCAGTGCTGAGTTCTCTGCAAACATCAGTGTAGAAGAGTTTTAAGGAGGGATCAGAAGGAGGATGACTTGGTCCTGTGGATATTTCCAGCCTGAATGGCACTGGAGAAGGGTGAAGGCAATGAAACCACATGACACGTGGATGGCCAAACAGACCTTTATAAATAATTAACACTGAAAATCAAGATAAGGACCATTCTTCATTACTAAGGTTAGGAGTGGGGTGTACTTAATGCCTCAACATCCAGCAGGTCTCTGAAGAGGACCTAAGTGCACAGAAAAGACATATTCTGACTTTATTGATTTCCAGACCAGAGGCCTGGAAAAAAAACATCATCCCCTCCTCCATGCACTGAAACAACAAATAGGACAATTGCACCCTCTTGTGACCCAGACCTGAATTTACAGCAAAGGGGACTCAGAAACAAAAATGTTAATAAATCAATCAAAAGTTCAATAACTGCCTACACTTCCAAGGAAACTTTAAAAACCTTTCCCTTTTATAGACAGTGCTGTCTTTCAAGAAAAAAATCCTTAGAAAAAAGAAATGTGACTTCTTCTTCCTAGAACACCTGGAAATTTAGGGAATATCAGTTGTATGGACTGTCAATCAGCTGTATGGATGTAATGTAGACCAAGGCATCAGAGTTTAAAATGTTCCTTCACGGTATATTATTGGAAGTTTTAGCAGCAGCAGGAGTTTTGACCAAAGTTATCGTATATAACTTGACAGTTCACAGATTGGATCAAATGCCAAATGTTCAGTTATTCAGATGTGGGGAATATTCTCCCTTGCAGCATTAGACTAATGTCCCCCTACAGTAGAAGGGGATTCTCTCTAGTTAGACCAGACACAGAAAGACCCCAGCCCTGTATTCCCTGTGCATTGCCCTTGGGAGGATTTTTGAAGTGAAAATCCACCCCCCACATATAAAAATACATGTTATTTTTCTCAGTGGCTGGGTACTCAGGGCTGCTGGAAACCAGGCCCCTTTTGGCATTTCAGATTGAGTCTTGCCCAAAACTGAGGTCTCCTAAATCACAAGTCTCTTTTCAGCAGCTTGACTTTTTGTATGGTTCCTGTTGATCTGTGTTCCACAGTGTGCTGGACCCCATCCTCACATAGTTCTGATGAGCTCTGCTCCACAAATATCATTCACAAGACAGAGGACTCTTGAGTCATCAAGTCCAGTTTCTTGCTATCACAGGCAACCATGTTGTTCTCCTGTTTCATGTACAGGTTTCCCTCACTTTATGCAGGTTAACTCTTATGCGATGACCCTTTTTATACCAAAAATTCATTATATGCAAGGTAAAATCACTCTTATGTGATCTGTGTGGTGGAAGCTTGCAGTCAGCTGCTTTGTATCATAGTATCATAGTATCTAGGGTCAGAAGGGGCCTAGAGCAGGCCATCTAGTCTGACCCCCCGCCAATGGCAGGAACGAGTGCCAGGGTCAC
>JAGPOW010001327.1:7754165-7778639 GCA_030014935.1 Caiman crocodilus | reverse complement strand
TCCCTATTAAGCCATGGGGGCTTCTGGGCACTTTTGCCCATCTTGCATCGGGCGGGAACAGTCGCCCCTTGGGCTCGGAGGATCGTCTCCTTAAGGAACGTCCACCCTTCATGGACGCCCATGTTCTCAACCCTACAGTCCCACAGCGCCTCCTCAACTAGCCTCCTGAGCTCTCTGAAATTGGCCCTTCTGAAGTCTGGGACCCTAGTCATAGTGTGGGCCCTGGCTACACTGCGCCGGACAGCAAATTCTACCAGGCGATGATCGCTGTCTCCCAGGGAGTCCTGTGTGTGGTGCACTGTGGGAGTGATGTGCACCAAAATATAGTATCCAGTGTGGATCTGTGCTCCTTACTGGATGTCTGCAACACGTGTTTCTATAGTTGCCATCCCCATTATGATAATGCCCTCTGTTTGTGTGTACTGTCTGCTGTTGGTGAGTACAAAATTGTCTTATAAATGTGGTAGAAATAGGTCTGGGGGTCAGTACAGCCAAGGTCTTGGAATGTATCCCTATTTGTTACATTGTAAAATGGGTTCCCTTTGTGGGGATTCAAGTTATGCACCATTTTCCAGGAACACATGTACAGTAGGCCTGTGCAAATTTTGCTGAGTGTTTTGTTTCAAAGCTGTTTCAACACATTTTGACCTCAAAACAGCAAAACTGGAATGGAACAAAAAGCATCGAAAAAGCTTTGAAACAAAATGAGGGCACTCAAAACGTTTCAAAAGTTTTGAAACATTTCGAATTTCAAATAGCCCAGTGGTGGAAGGCAGGATAGATCCAGGGCTGCGCTCCAAGTGGCTCTGCAGCCCCATGGAGCTCAGCTTGGTGGCGGGAGGCAGAGCACAGCCCTAGCTCTGCCCACCTCCTGCCACTAGGCCACGCTCTGTAGGGCTGGTGGAGCTGATCGGAGCATAGCCCTGACTCTGCCCATCTCCTGCTGCTGGGCTGTGCTCCAGTTGGCTCCACCAGCACCATGTAGCTCAGCCTGGTGGTCAGAGGTGGAGCGCAACCCTGGCTCCGCCCACCTCTGACACTCCTTGGGGCTGGCACAGCCGATCGGAGCAAAGTCCTGGCTCTTCCTGCCTCCTGCTGTTGGGCTGTGCTCCAATAAGCTCTGTCAGCCTGATGGAGCTCAGCCTGGTGGCAGGAGTCAGGGTGCAGCCCCGGCTCTGCCCACCTCCCGCCACTGGGCTGTGATCCATGGGATTGGCAGAACCAATCAGAGTGCAGCCCTGTCTCACCAGGCTGCACTCTGATTGGCTCTGCCAGCCCCATGGAGCTCAGCCCAGTGGCAGGAGATGGAGCACATCCCAGGCTCTAGCCACCTCCTGTCACTGGGCTGCCCACTGGGGGGAAGGGGGGCAAGCCCCAAGATCTGCATGCTGGGTGACAGGAGGCTGCTGCTGCTGGCAAGTTTCACGTATTTTGCTTTCAAGACTTTGAGGTGCAGTTTCCAAGAAACCTTGGCACTTATCTCCTTGAAACGTGGCAGGCTTCATACCCTCAGAAGGGGCTACCATCCAAATAGTGAAAGAGTTTTTATGAAACTAGATAGGACAGTGCTTTGAAATGAAATGATGAAATGAAACACTGTCCCTTTGAAACAGTGAAATGGATGTTGAAATGAAACAATGGTGTTTCACATAGCCCTAATGGACAGTATAAATCCAGGGAAACCTGTACAAGCTTTTAGTAAATTGAGATTATGTCACAGTGTCACATTCCCTCCTTGTATATTATGCAACAATAAAGTCATCTTTTTCTCTGCCCTTCTTTCTTTGGCCCTCCCTGTCTTTCTCTTATAGTTTTAACTTAGCATTTCTTCTAGATACATACTAACATAGGACTGGAAGGGATCACTTGGGTAGCTGAGTCTAGCTCCCCACAATAACAGGCAACTAAGTCATAGTCAAAAGGGTCTACAAAACATCTACTCCATCCCATCTCACGAGCCCCAGGCTGCATTCATTAACCCCCTTATGAAAAACTAGGACCTTTATTAAGAAAATCTCCAAAGGCCTCAAAAACAACAATGTGCTGAAAGCGTCATCAATGCCATGGTTGCCTGAAGTGTCAGGGAATTATAGTTTCATAGTTTCATAGTCGGAAGGGTCGGAAGGGACCTGAGGAGATCATCTAGTCTGACCCCCTGCCATAGCAGGAAAGAGTACTGGGGTCAAATGACCCTGGCCAGATGTTTGTCCAGCCTCTTTTTAAAGACCCCCAGGGTAGGAGCCAGCACCACTTCTCTTGGAAGTTAGGTATAACATGCCCAGATGATCCTAAAAGTGAACCATGCCTCAGTGGTGCATGTGGTGGACCAGTAGAAGATGCTCCTGTGCTCAGTTCCCCGCCTCACTGTGCCCAGCCAAATACGAAGCCTCAAGTACCTCCCCTGGGGTGCCTATGTCAGGCCAACCCCCTTCCTGGAGCACACCTGCAAGCCTGGGATAGCTGTCACCACCACCTGGACTCAGGTCTTTGTCTGGGCCTTGTGCTGCAGGCCCTGTAGACATTGGGATTTTGGGGTGCTTCTATTAGCAGGAAGCATTCACTGCCAGCCTCCCATGTGGGAGGAGAGTAAAATAGCTGAGCCCACCTTAGCAGGTCCCTTCCCTCTTAAGTCCACACAAAGAGGTGTGCTAAAAAAGATAGATTTACTGATCAAAGAGGGATGGGAAGGGGAAGGAATACCAATAGCAAAATATAGAAAGAAAACCAGCTTAAGCAAATCTAAATGTCTTGTCCGCCTTTTGCCACGTGACTAGATTACAGTCAACTAAATTTCTAGTTAGGTTTCTGATAAATTACTCACTTCCACATCCTGAGTATGAGAGGGCATCAGAAGTCCATGCTGCTCAGTGTGTGTCTTTAAAATGTCCCCACTTTTCTTCCTGGAGGGGACCTTTTAAATAGCCCTTCTGAGCTGACCTTCTTTACCCAGTCAGGGGCAAGTGTTGTTTGATGTGGACCAACCAATTTGAAAAGCATCACGCCTTGCCCTGGATTCAAGCTCCTGCCCCCATGTTGTGAGGTCAGAGCTCAAGACAATAGAAGAGGTTGGATTCACACCTTCTTACCTGAGGTTTCTCATGTATGCAGTAACCCAGGGCAGCCAGGTTGATAGACACGTGAGAGAGAGAAGGGAAACAGACAACCCCCAAAGAGAGAGAGGGCTGGAAGAGGATTCTTTCACAGTGTCTATCAGTTTGAGCTGGGGGAAAGAGTCCTTCCTAACACTGAATCCAGTGATTGGTTTAACTCTGAGCATGTGTGCATGGCCCATCAACCAAGAACCTGAGAAGCTTCTCGCTACAGTAGGAGCTGAGTAAAAACACACCTAATAAAAGCACAGTTTAGAGTAAGCAGCAGATCACCAGGAAAACAAATGTTTTTTGCTGCTCCCTGTTTGAATACATACCCATGTGTTTTCATGCTTGTCAGAACAACAGAACTCACGATATATGCCACATGAGTGATGAATTGCTTGTAACAGCTCAAAAAGAGCAGTGTCAGCAATGTGTACTAGCCTTACATGCCAACAGAGGCTTCACATCTTGTTGGAAAATTTCTTTGTTGAGCTTGTTTAGTCAGCAAATTTTCAGCCATGCATTGTGATCTTTAGGTACAGTCTGAAAAACCACACACATGAGATATCTGAACTTGGTCCAACCAAACTTTGAGCATTCTTTTGACTTTCCAATAAACATAGGTTCTGGAAAAAAATAGGTGATCTGGGCGTGTGTGCGTGTGTGTGGCAGGTGGGTTTTAATTACAGCAGCTCTGAGAGCTGTTCTGATTAAAGCACCAGGACCGTCTCATGTATCAGTGTCCCCGAGCTTAAAAATGGCAGTAGGGTGATACCAAGCCTTGAACCAAAAACCAAGAGACACCCACAAGGACAGCCCAGCCTAGACCGATGATGAGCAGAACAAATACCTAGGTAAGCAACAGGGGCCTGGATAGTACTGAGATTAGGTGGCCAGTGCACATATCTTCAGGAGGCCTCAAATGCCTCTATGCAAATGCTCATAGTATGGGGAATGTGAGAACTTGGTCCTCTACTTCGTCTGATCTATCTGGGAGGCACCCCCTCCCCTCAACTCACCTGCCATGACTTGGTGTTATAATGTACCTGGAGGGGGGTCTTCAATGGAAATCTTCTATCTTGGGTGGGGACCTCACCAGACAATGGTGCTAACAGACGTTTGGTGCGATGTTTTATGGGGCTCTGCCTCCCCTACACCCCGTCCACACGCCAACTGCTAGATGGTGTGCCCACGATGTTCGGGGCCCAGTACAAGACTCCTGATGGTGTCTCTATTTTTCCCCCCACCACTCCCTCCTCCTCTGGGAGTTAGCCCAGCTTTGCCTAAAAAAGGCACTCCTTGGGGTCCAGAGGGGTCTCCTGGGAGTTCCTCTGGGAGCTCCTCATTGAGCTGCTCGACAGAGTCCCGTCAGCTGGGCTCTGTCTCTCCTGAGCATAGGCTGGCAAAGTGACCGCCTTGCCCGTGTTCTCTCCCTCTTCTTGGCTCCTGGCTCTGCCGGCATTTTTAAATGTTCCTGCGGCTGCTACAGCCTCCGGGATTGGCTGAGCCACTCCCTGTGTCGGGAACAGCTGCTGCCACAGCCGGCGTAATGGCATCTCACGCGGCCACAGCTCCTGCTTCCCTGCCGGTAAGTGCGCCCCTCCTAGGGCTCGTTCTTGGGGTCTGGGGTCCCTGGGTCCCCCCTTTTCCCCTCTGCTTGCCTGTGGGGGCGCCTCGCCACCACAGATCTCCCCCCTTTAGTTGCCTTCTGGCGGCTGATCCTCTCTCAGGGTATTGCTTATCACCTGTGGCTCCCCCATGATCGTAATCTGAATCTTCCTCTGAGGTGCCCGCACCTCCCCACCTGGACAGAAAGTCAGCCACAAAGTTATCCCAGCCTGGCCGGTGTATCACTGTAAATTTAAACGGCTATAATGCCAAGGCCCACCGTGTGATTCTGGTGTTCACACTTTGTTTTCGTGTTAACCACTGGAGTGGAGAGTGGTCCGTAATTACTATGAATTCCCTCCCCAACAGATAATACTTAAAATACTCTTATCGCCCAGCATATAGCTAAGCATTCCCTTTCAATAGTGGCGTACCTGGCCTCGGTCCTGCTAAGTTTCCTACTGGCAAAAGTGATGGGGCGTTCCTCCGGTCCATGTTGTTGGAGTAGTACTGCTCCCAACACCCGTCCTGATGCGTCTGTCTGTGGAATAAAAGGGGCATTAAAGTTAGGTGTATGCACGATGACGTCATGATGCATTGCCTCTTTCAAGTCCTGGAAGCTTCTTCACATCTCTGGGGTCCACTTCAATAGTGCAGCTGTTTTCCCTGCTAAGGCATCTGTGAGTGGTGCCGAGAACTTCCTGAAGTGGGGTATGAACTGTCGATAATAATTAACAAGGCCCAAGAAGGAATGTAGTTGTTTACGAGTCCGTGGTTCCTGGAACCGTTTTACAGCTTCAATTTTATCGGCGAGTGGCCTTACCATCCCTCGGCCCACCCGAAACCCCAGGTATGCCGTTTCTCTGCCTGCTAACCGGCACTTCTTTGGGTTGGCGGTTAGCCTAGCAGTTTGGAGCTCTTCTAAGGTCCTAAGGTTCTAAGGACAGCTCTAACATCCCGGAAGTGTTGGGGCCAATTCACTGAGAATATAATGATGTCATCGATATATGCTGCTGCATATGCTACGTGTGGAGCCAGTAGGTTGTCCATCAACCGCTGAAATGTCACAGCTGTGCCATTAAGGCCGAAAGGCATGCACGTGAATTTGAACAGGCTCCACGGGGTGCCAAAGGCCTTTTTGGCACAGTCCATGGGACGCACCGGGATCTGCCAGTACCCTTTCGCCAGGTCAAGTGTAGTAATATATTGTGCTTCGCTGATCCTCTCGATAAGATGTGTAACATGAGGCATTGGGAAGGTGTTAAACGTCGTTAGAGCGTTGAGCTTCCTATAATCAATGCAGATCCATAACGACCCATCAGCTTTGGCCACAGGAACTATGGGACTCCGCCATGAACTGCGGGACGGCCGTATGATCCTCTGTTCTTGCATCCTCGATATCTCTTGCTGGATCTCCTGATGCCAAACGCTGGGGTATTGGCCTCCACCTCTCCCTCACTAAATCCCCATGAGGTGTCCGAATTTCATGCTCCACCGCCACTGCCCGTCCCGGGGTCTCCTGGAACACCGTCCTATATTCTTGTATCAATGCTAAGAGTTCCTGCTGCTGATGACTACTCAACTCTCTGCCTATTTGAACCGCCGCCTCTCCCCCAGACTGCCCTAGCCTGAGGCATGGCGGCCCCAGGTCTTCCTTCCCTTCCTCATCTAGGGCTAACCACCCATGGGTTGTTTTCCACTCTTTAAGCAAATTTACATGATAAATTTGTCACTCCCGACAGTGACCCGGCTTAAGTACTTCATAATCTACCGGCTCTACCTGCCTTACTACGGTAAATGGCCCTTGCCACATTGCTAGTTGTTTACTGGAGGAGGAGGGCAGTGATACCTGCACTTTATCTCCTGCCTGGAATGTGCGCGCCCTCGTCCTCTCATTATAGTGCCTCTCCTGCGCCCCTTGGGCCTCCCTAAGGTTCTGCCTAGCAATCACCTGGACTCTAGAGATCCGGTTCTGGAGTTCCTCTTGGTATCGTTCTGCTGATACCCCCAGGCCTGTTGATTGCTCCCATTCCTCTCTTATGATTTGTAACAGTCTCCGTGGACTGTGGCCATACACTAACTGGAATGTGGAGTACCGAGTTGATCCTTGGGGTGTGTCCCTTAAGGCAAATAATAGGGGCATCAAAATAGTATCCCACTTTCGGGGATCTTCTTGGGAACACCGCCTAAGCACCTGCTTAACAGCTTAACAGTCCCATTCAATCTCTCTACGAGGCCATTGGTCTGGGGGTGGTAGACCGATGTCTTTAACTGAGTAATGCCAAGGGTTTTGCATAAAGCCTTCATCACCCCTGACATAAAGTTTGTTCCCTGGTTGGTGAGTATTTCCTGAGTATTTCCCGAGGTATGCCTACCCGGGCTATCCACTTAAGCAGCTCTTCCGCCGTCCAGGTGGCTGTGATGGACCTCAGTGGGACGGCCTCTGGGAAGCGGGTGGCATAGTCAATTATTACCAGGATATATTGATATCCACTATGGGACCTGGAAAGGGGTCCTACGATGTCCAGGGCCACCCGCGAGAATGGCACTTCTATGATTGGCATGGGTCTCAGGGGTGCCCTCGGGGGTCTCTGTTCTTGCGCCTTCTGACACTCCAGGCATGCTGCCCCCCACCTTTCCACATCCTCCTGAAGATGTGGCCAAAAGAACTCATGAGCCAGTCTTGCTCGGGTCTTGTTGCGTCCCAGATGTCCACCCATGGGGGAGTCATGGGCCAACCTCCACACCACTTGGCACAGGGAGGTCGGGACTACTAACTGTCTCCCCTGTAGGGCACCCCCCCGGCCCATTGGACCCTATATAATAGCCCCCCTGTTACCTCAAAGCCAGGGCGGTTCTCCGCGGTCCCCTCTCCGGTGTCGGTATCCCACATTTGGTGCAGTTCCGGGTCCTCATGCCGTGCCCTCTGGAACTGGGCCGCACTCACAAACTGCTCAAGGTCGACGTTGTCTGTTCTCACCTCGCTCTGGCAGGGTAAGGCCTCACCGGCCCACCCCTCTCCACTCCTGAGCTGGCTCCTCTCCTGGTCCGTAGCTCTCACCCGTTCAAGGACCATATAGAAAGGGCTCCACTCTCGGCCCAGGATCATTTCGCAGGCCAGGGTTGGGGCGACTCCGACCCGCAGGACTTCGTTAAACTCCATCACCCGAACTGGGATATAACAAGTCTGGAGCCTCATCTCCCCCCCTCCCCCATTATACAGGTCATTGTCAGGGGCCCTGCGCTTTTCCAATCTTTCTTTGGGACGAGGTTGGCCTGCAGCAAGGACTGGGAGCACCCCGTATCCAGCGTGGCTCTGACAGCCCTATCACCAATCCAGGCTGTCACTATGGGTCGGTCCCATCCCCCATTGCGGGTTACTGACCCGTAACTGCAGTCCATCGGCTCCACTCTCTCTGCCTCCTTACTTCTATCCCTGGGGGGTGGAAATCTGGTTGGTACCTGATACAATTCGGTCAGGCCTACCCCAGATTCACAGGAGATGTGCCCAGTCTGCCCGCAACAGTAGCATACCACCCCTTTTGGAGTTCCTCGTCCTGGGGCTAGTCGCCTTTCCCCTTCAACGGGTTGTCCTTCCTTCGGGTTCCGAGCACTTTGTCCGTATCCCCGCTCCTTTTCTGAGTTTGCAAACGCCTCAGCCAGGCACTGGTCTGCGGCTGATGCTGTCGGAACCACCTCCAAGTGTCTTCCTCTAAATCCCATAAGAACTGCTCCAACAGGACTTGGTCTAATACGCCCACCTGGTCAAACTTGCCGGGGAGCAACCACTTGTGGAGTGAATCCTTTAAGGCAGCCCCCGGGGTCACCTAGCTTCCTTGGCCTTGTGGGCTCTAAAGGTCTGCCGATGGCTCTCTGAGGAAATCTCCATTCTGTCAAGGAGTGCAGTCTTCACCGTCTCATAGTCTCTAGCAGCCTCCCTAGACAAGGCTTGGTAGGCAGCTTGGGCCTGATCTATTACCAGTGTCTCTAGGTGGTGGCCCCATTGTGCCTGATCTAACCCCGTTTGGATGGCCGTCCTCACGAAGGCCTCAATATAGGCCTCCGGGTCATCGTCTTGAGTCATCCGGGGCATTCTAAACAGAATAGCATTTCGTTGCATCCACTCATGCTGGTGGGCGTTTTGTAACCGCTGTACTTCCAGCACCTGCCCTATGACCTGGATTGCCTGTGTAAGCAGGTCCATCTGTTCTGTGCCTGGTTGCTGCATGGTTATGATAATTATTTATCAATATATATATATTTTTCCTCTCTTTTTCTTTTTCCTTCCCCGGCCCCAGGCCTGGATACTATCTGGTCAAGGCCATTCCTAGGATGGTGTTTATGAAAACGGTGGCTTCCTGGCCAATGCACCACTGTGAGGACTTGGTCCTTTACTTTGTCTGATCTATCTGGGGGGCACCCCCTCCCCTCAACTTTCCTGCCACGACTTGGTGTTATAATGTACCTGAAGGAGGGTCTTCAGTGGAGATCTTCTATCCTGGGTGGGGAACCCACCAGACAATGGTGCTAACAGACGCTTGGCACGATGTTTTATGGGGCTCCGCCTTCCCTACACCCCGTCCACATGCCAACTGCTAGATGGTGTGCCCATGATGTTCGGGACCCTGTACGGGACTCCGGATGGTGTCTCTATTGTTCCCCCCACCACTCCCTCCTCCTCTGGGAGTTAGCCCAGCTTTGCCTAAAAAAGGCACTCCTTGGGGTCCAGAGGGGTCTCCTGGGAGTTCCTCTGGGCCTCGTCGAGCTGCTCGACAGAGTCTCGTCAGCTGGGCTCTGTCTCTCCTGAGCATGGGCTGGCGGAGCGACCGCCCTGCCCGTGCTCTCTCCCTTTTCTTGGCTCCTGACTCTGCTGGCATTTTAAAACGTTCCTGTGGCTGCTACGGCCTCCGGGATTGGCTGAGCCGCTCTCTGTACCAGGAACAGCTGCCACCACAGCCGGCATAATGGCAGCTCGCGTGGCCGCAGCTCCTGCTTCCCTGTCGGTAAGTGCGCCCCTGCTAGGACTCATTCTTGGGGTCTGGGGTCCCTGGGTCCCCCCTTTTCCCCTCTGCTTGCCTGTGGGGGTGCCTTACTGCCACAGGGAACAAGCAGGAGGAACTTGCCCTCCTCCTAGGTGACACCAAGCCAGACATAGTGGGGCTCACAAAAACGTGGTGGGACACAACGCACAACTGGGCAGTGAATATCAAGGGCTATAAGCTGTACAGGAGGGACATGACAGGGAGGAAAGGTGGGGGTGTGGCGCTCTACGTCAAGGAGGAATACACATCCTCAACGAGTAGCACAAGGTCAGATGAGGGGCACACTGAAGTGCTCTGGGTTAGAATACAAGGAAGTTGAGGGGAAAGGGACTTAACGGTGGGGGTCTACTATAGACCACTCAACCAAGGGGAAGAACTAGATCGGGAATTCTTAAGTCAGCTCACGGAAGTAGTTAGGTTAAAAGACATGGTCATCATGGGTGATTTGAACTTTCCAGACATCTGCTGGGAAGAGCAGTCAGCCAGGTCTGACCTCTCACATAGGTTCCAAGCCATGATACAGGACCTCCATCTAATCCAGGAGGTGCATAGCCCCACCAGGGGAGACGCCTTTCTGGATCTGGTGCTGGCCACAGGCAACTACCTCGTGGGGGGGCTGCGGGTACTCGAGCACCGGGGCAACAGCGATCATCACCTGCTGGAATTCACCATCCAGTGCAAGGTGGCAAAAGCCAGCAGCAAGGAAGCAGCCCTGGACTTCAGGAAGGCAGATTTCAACGAGTTAAGAAGAGTAGTTGGGGAAGTACTGAGGTCTCAGAGGGGAGTCAGGTGTCCAGGAGGAGTGGACGATCCTTAAGGAGACAAACTCCACGCCCAAAGGGAGGTAATCCCAACAAGGGCCAAAGGGGACAAAAGGCCACAAAAGCCCCCATGGCTCACCAAAAGCATACGGGAATGTCTCCTGGCTAAAAGGGAGGCGTACACCTAATGGAAGGGAGGGGTCACCACCAGGGAGGACTATACCTTGGTTGCTCGGGGCTGCAGGGGGGTGGTCAGGAAGGCAAAGGCGGAGATGGAAGTGGGTCTAGCTACCTGAATCAAGGACACCAAGAAGTCCTTTTTTAAATGCATAAGGGGCCAAAAGAAAGTATTGGATAACATGGGGCCTCTGCAAAACATGCTAGGAGATCTGGTTGTCGCACCAGAAGACAAGGCTAACCTATTTAATGACTTTTCTGCCTCCATTTTCCTCAACAGGGACCAGATCAGCCCGTCTGCTGGGACCCCCTCAGGCCCCGGGGGAGGCGCACCCAGGCCCAGGATCAGTGAGGATCTAGTCAGGGAATTTCTGGAGGGACTGGACATATTTAAATCAGCTGGGCCTGATGACCTCCACCCCAGAGTGCTGAGGCAATTAGCAGAGGTTATTGTGGGACCCCTGGCATGGCTTTACGAGCACTTGTGGTGCTCTGGTGTGGTGCCAGAGGACTGGAAAAGGGCCAATGTGGTTCTCATTTTCAAAAAAGGGAGGAAGAAGGACCCAAGGAACTATAGGCCTGCTAGTCTTACCTTGATCCTGGTTAAGCTTTTGGAGATAATTATCCTGGCGCATGTCCATGAGGGGCCAGCAGGGTTGATTATGCTTAGGGGCAATCAACACAGGTTCACTAGAGGCAGGTCCTGTAAGACCAACCTGGTGGCCTTCTACGACCAGGTCACAAAATCCTTAGATGCAGGGGTAGCAGTGGACATAGTCTTTCTGGACTTCAGGAAGGCCTTTGACACTGTCTCTCACCCCATTCTCATAAAAAAACTAGGGGACTGTGGCGTTGACACTTACACAGTCAAATGTGTCGCTAATTGGCTGGAGGGCCGTACCCAGAGAGTGGTTGTGGACAAGTCATTTTCAACCTGGAGGGATGTGGGTAGTGGGGTTCCCAGGGCTCAGTCCTCAGACCTGCACTGTTCAACATCTATATCAGTGACTTGGACAAGGGGGTAAAAAGCACCCTGTTCAAATTTGTTGATGACACTAAGATGTGTGGGGAAGTGGGCACACTAGAAGGGAGGAATAGGCTGCAATCAGACCTAGACAGGTTACAGAGGTGGGCAGATGAGAACGGGATGGGTTTCGGCACTGACAAGTGTAAGGTGCTGCACCTGGGGAGGAAGAACCAGCAGCATACCTACAGGCTGGGGAACTCCCTTCTCATTAGTGCAGAGGCAGAAAAGGATCTTAGAGTCATTATTGATGCCAAAATGAACATGGGCCAACACTGTGGGGACGTGGTCAGGCAGGCCAACCTTGTCATGCATCTACAGATGCATCTCAAGCAGGTCCAAGGAAGCGATCCTCCCCCTCTATGTGGAACTGGTCAGGCCACAGTTGGAGTATTGCATCCAGTTCTGGGTGCTGCACTTCAGGAGGGATGTGGACAGTGTTGAGAGGGTCCAGAGGAGGGCCACCCGTATGATCGGGGGCAGCAGGGCAGGCCCTACGAGGATAGGCTAAGGGACCTGAAGCTGTTCGGCCTCCACAAGAGAAGGCTGAGGGGGGATCTAGAGGCCTGTTACAAACTGGTCAGGGGGGACCAGCAGGTACTGGGGGAGTCCCTGTTCCCCCGAGCACTACCAGAAGTGACAAGAAATAACAGTCACAAGGTGGCAGAGGGTAGATTCAGACTACACATCACAGCGGCTAGGATCTGGAACCAACTTCCAAGAGAAGTGGTGCTGGCTCCTACCCTGGAGGTCATTAAGAGGAGGCTGGATGAACACCTTGCCGGGGTCGTTTAACCCCAGTACTCTTTCCTGCCATGGCAGTGGGTTGGACTTGATGAGCTGTCAAGGTCCCTTCCGACCCTACAAACTATGAAACTATGAAACTATGCTTTAATTAAAGCCCGTTCGATGAGCTTATTTAAAGCGCTCCCACCACCATTTTTAAGTGTGGGCATGCTGATACATGAGATGCTGGAGTCTGCTGGAGCATGGTAATTACCATGCTCCAGCAGACTCAACTAATCAATTCTGCTCCAATGTACTGTAATTACAGCATGTCAGAGCAGCCTTGCTGCTTTTGTATAGATGGCCAGCATCATAATATGGGCAATGGCACAGGAAACTCATCTTTGTATGAGTGGAGCAGGGTGTTGCTATTATAATAATCAATTATTAGTACCAAAGTGATTTGTCTGATATGATTCTTACAAGTGTCAGACACGCAGAATTATAGGAAAGTTGGACTGGAAGGGACCTCATATGGTCATCTAGTTCAGCCCACTTCTCAAGACAGGATAACCCGTGGCTAAATCTTTTCATCCAAGTGTCCATCTAAACTGCTTTCGAAAGTTTCCAAGCATGGAGAGTCCATAACTTCTCTAGGTAGCCTGTTCTAGTGTTTGACCCATTTGGAAAGTTCCTCCTAATCTCCAACCTAAATTTTGCCTGCTGCAACTTGAGGTTATTGCTGCTTGTCCTGTCCCCTACAACCACAGAGAAGAGCCTATCTCCACTTTGGGGTCTGGCTCTGGGAAGAGATGCATGGGCAGAAGTCCATCGCACCCCTGTGATCCCAGGACCCCTGGGGATTCCCAGCAGACATTCAGCAGACCCTGACCTTGGCCCCCAGCACAGCCAGGAGGTAAGCGGAGCCCATGGTGGGTGGGAACTGGACAGCTCCGGGAAGCAGCTGAGAGAAGCTGAGGAGGGTCATGCTCCCAACCCCACTGCCTTCTACTTGGCCCAGGCCCCCAGGGCACCATGTGACCAAAGTCTCGTGAGCAGAGCATGCAACAGGCATGCTTTGGGCCCGGCACGCAAGTTAGCATGGGAGTTTGTGCAGGAGGATGAGCAAGAGGGGCTTTAGGTGGTGAGCCTGAAGAGAAAGGTCTGCACACCAGTAGCCCGGACTACTACCCGCACCACGGTGAGAACACACCATACCCCAAAGATCCCCTCCATGACTGGACCCCGCCCCCAGTACTTCCAAGGCCTCCACCCAGACAGAACCCATGGTTTCAGCCTCCACTCAGACAGGCCCCTGGCTCTCGGCTGTGGGGGCTGCCTGGCATGACTCCAGGCACACGGGATCACGATCAATGACACCTTCACTTGTGAGGTTTGCTCTGTACTGGAGTCTCTGTAGTGCAGGCTAGGGGAACTACAGACTGCAATGCAGACACTGTATCAGGGATGGCAAAGAGGAGATTGTCTCCTACTGTCAGGCTCTTCACCTGAAGAAAGAAGAGGGAAGAGTTAGGTTGCCTGCCAGGGCAAGGGTGGACAAGAGGAGCTCCCATACTGTCCAGCCAGGGGTGCGGACAAAGGTTGTTTCTGGCCCCAAGGCTCACTGGAGTAGGGTCACTGCCCCCCTGGATCTCCACAACAGGTACACAACCCTTGCAGGGCCAGTAGAACCAGCAGAGCTGCCAGCTCCTACATGTGAGGAAGAAATGAGACCAGCAGCCACCCCTAAGAAGAAACGCAGAGTGCTTGTCGTGGAAGATTCCCTCTTGAGGGGGACAGAGGGAGCAATCTGCTGCCCTGATTCCTTAGCCCAGGGATGGGCAATTATTTTGGGCAGGGATGTCTACAGACTACTACAGACATCCAAATCAGGAGCAAGAGCTTGACCATGAATTTGTTAGAGAACTGGCAGAGGCTGCACACTATCAGTGCATGGTTGTAATGGGAGACTTATAATACCCAGACATCTCATGAGAAGAGCACTCAGCCAAATCTGATCAGTCAGAAAGCTTCCTCACATGCATGGATGAGCTCTACCTGTCTAAAGAAGTTTACAGACTGATAAGAGGTAAGGTGCTGCTGGACCTGGTCCTGGCCAAAAGAGATGATCTAGTCAGTGACCTAAGAATCAAAGGGAAGCTGGGAGACAGTGACCATGAACCAATTACTTTCACTATCCATCACAAAGCTGGCAAGTCAGTCAGCAATGCAGAATTCCTTGACTAGAGGAAAGTCAACTTTCATAAGCTCAGAAGTCTAGTTGTTGAGGCCTTGAGAGGCCATGATCTGACAGGGAAGAGAGTTCACGATGAGTGGTTGCTCCTTAAGAAGGCAATCCTTGAAACACAAGGGAAATCCATTCCAGCCCATAGAAAAGGTGATAAAAGGACTTGGCAACCCCCTTAGCTCAATAGGGAACTCATGGACCTTCTGCATCTAAAAAGAGAAGCTTATAAAGGATGGAAGACAGGCAATACCATTAAGGAGGAGTATTCAGCACTGGTTCGCACCTGTAGGCAGTGAACTTGGAAAGCCAAGGCTGTAACCAAACTTTATCTGGCTACACGAATCAAGGACAATAAAAAGTCCTTCTTCAGATATGTGCAAAGTCAGAAAAAAAACAAGGGCACCAGCGAACCCTGCTAAACCAAATGGGGAAGCTGATAACCGAAACCCAGGAAAAAGCCAATCTGCTTAATGATTACTTTGCAATGGTGTTTCACCAGCCAAAGGGGATCACCCTGGCTGACAAGATGCAGGATTACCAGGGCAAGGGTGAATACACTTCCACTATTGGTGTAGATCTTTTGAGGGAATACCTTGAGAGGCTGGACACCCACAAATCAGCTAGTCCAGATAGATTGCACCCAAGAGTGCTAAAGGAACAAGCTGATATTATAGCGCGGCCACTGGCAAGGATATTCAAGAACTCGGGGCACTGAGGCAAGGTACCTGAAGATTGGAAGAGGGCCAATGTGGTGCCTATCTTCAAGAAAGGGAGGAAGGAAGATCCAGGAAACTACAGGCCAATCAGTTTGACTTCAATCTCAGGAAAGATTTTGTAAAAAATCATCAAAGAAACCATTAACGATAGGCTAACAGAAAGCAGCATTCTGAGGGATAGCCAACACCGCTTTGTTGCCGGTAGGTATTTCTTGACCAATCTCATTTCCTTCTATGACCAGGTGACACAGCACTTTGACAAAGGGGAAGAGGTTGATATAATATATTTGGACTTTTAAAAAGCCTTTGACCTGGTGTCCCATGATGTCCTCAAGGTAAAATAGGGGAACCCTGGCCTTGACAACTTATGGTCCAATGGCTGGGGAACTGGTTCTGAGGTCAGACCCAGGGAATGGTAATTGACAGAACTGAATCATCATGGCACACAATGATCAGTGGTGTCCCCCAAGGCTCCATTCTCAGACCTCTACTCTTTAATGTCTTTATTAATGATCTGGACTCTGATGTCAGAAATAAACTAGCTAAGTCCACTGATGACACCAAACTATGGGGAAGAGTGTCCACACTTGAGGATAGGCTGATGATCCAGGCTGATCTCGACAGGCTTGCAATGTAGGAGGATGAAAACCTGATGGCATTCAATATGGAGAAATGCAAGGTGCTCCATCTGGGGAGAAAAACCCTGCACCACACTTACAGGCTCAGTACTGCTATACTCATTAGCAACATGACTGAAAGAGACTTGAGGGTCATGACTGACCACAAGATGATCATGAGCCACCAGTGCGATACCTTAGCTGGCAAAGCAAACATGACTCTGGCTTGCGTCTACCAATGCATCTCAAACAAGACACAGGACATCATCCTTTCACTGTACTCGCCCTTGGTGAGGCTGCAGCTGGAGTACTGCATCCAATTCTGGGCTCTGCAATTTAGAAAGGATGTGGAGAAGCTTGAAAGAGTTTAGAGGAGAGCCACGCCCATTATCAGTGGGCAAAAGAGCAGGCCTTATGAAGAGAGACAGAGAGCCATGGGGACTCTTCAGCCTGAAGAAGCATAGGTTCAGGGGAGACTTGGTGGCAGCCTATAAGTACATAAGAGGTATGCATCAGGAACTGGGAGAACATCTGTTCACCAAGGCACCCCAACAGAAGACAAGGTCCAATGGTCACAAACTCCTGGAAGACTGTTTTAGGCTGGACATAAGGAAAAAATTATTTACTGTCCGAGTCCCCAACACTTTCAAGAAATATTTGAATGCTTATCTTGCTGGAATAATTTGACCCTAACTGACTTCTTGCCCCTTGGGCAGGAGGCTGGGCCTGGTGATCTTGCGAGGTCCCTTCCAGTCCTCATGTCTATGAAATCTATGAAATCCTCTCTATAATCATCCTTCAAGTGTTTGAAGACTGTTACCAAGCTCCCTCGCCCCTTCCAAGTCTTCTCTTTTTTAGATTAAATAACTCTATAAGTCTTGCCTCCGAGGCCCCTAATCATTTTTGTTGCTTTGCACTGGACTTTTTCCAAACTGTCCACAAACTACCATATTTTCACACATATACCCTGCCCACGGGTATAGGCTGCACCCATGTATAACCCGCGGAAAATTGTATTTTTGTAAATAAGTCCGTGTATAAGCCGCAACTGTGTATTTTCTGCGGCGGTGTATACATGGGGAGATGGCGCAGCCTGGCCCACCCTGGCAGCAGCGGCACAGCCTGGCCTGCCCGGGCCCAGTGGGGAGGAGGCGCAGCCTGCCCCAGCCCTGGCCCATGGCAGCAGCGGCGCAGCCTGGCCTTCCCTGGCCCTGGCCTCTGCGGCAGTGGCAGCACAGCCTGGCCTGCCCAGGTCCAGCAGGGAGGTGGTGCAGCCCGCCCTGGCCCTGGCCCCCAATGGGGAAAAAAAGTCTGTCAATAGCCCACACCCCTGTATAGCCCACACCCATCCATTTTTTTTGTAAAATCGTGTATACCCCGCGGGATATATTCACGGAAATACAGTATATCCTTCTTGAAGAATGAGGCCCAAAACTGGACACAGTTCTTCAGGTGAGGCTCACCAGTGCAGAACAGAGAGGAAGAATCACTTCCCTTGATTTGCAAGTCACACTCCTGTTAATACAGTCTAGCATGCTATTGGTTTTTTTGCAATAAGAGTACACTGTTGGTTCATATTCCGCTTATGGTAACCCCTAGGTTCCTCTCTACAGTACTGCAGCCACGCCAGTCATTCCCCAGTCTGTATTTGTGCATTCAGTTCTTCCATCTCAAGTGCAGGACTTTGCACTTGTCCTTATTTTATCTCATTTCATTGATTGTGCACCATTTCTCCAGGTCATTTGGGATCTTAGCCCTTCCCTCTGGGGTGTCACAATTCTGCCCAATTTGGTTTCATCCACAAATTTGCTTGATACCATCATTCAAATAATTAATGAAGATGTTGAACAGTATTAGACCCAGGACAGACCCCGGAGCAACCCCACTTGATACCCGGTCCCAACTTGATATTAAGCCATTGAGCGCTACCTCCTGAATGCAATGATCCAACCAGTTATCTATCTACCTTGAAGTACTTTTGTCTAGTCTGTACAGCTGGTTTATGAGGCTGTCATGGGAGTCAGTGTCAAAAGCCTTGCCAAAGTCAAGGTATATCACATCCGCTGGTCTCCACCCACATCCAGAGAGCATGTCACATAGAAAGAAATCTCCTTATTAAGAAGGAAATTAGATTGGCCAGGCATGACTTGTTCTTGGTGAATCCATGTTGACTTTTCCTGATCACCTTGTTTTCCTCTAGGTGCTTCACAATAGATTCATTGAAGACACTGTACATATAAGTATTATATATGTATTTAATAGCTAAAAACAGGGGTGCATCCAGGGAGGCAATGCTCTACAGTAGGGAAAGGCATGCTTTATGGTTACTGTTTAGCTGTTGTAAGCATTCAGCCTGGTTATGCTTCAATGAATGTTGGGTTCTTTCCTGTACCTTATAAAATTTACTAAAAATTGTCATATCAAAACAGCAGCCTTATTCATGACCAATTTATATCCATTAGCTTTTGCACCATTATTCTCCATCAAGTTTAGCAGTTCTACTCCTTCTCTGGTATTTACTTCTTGAATAGATTTATAAAGAGAAATCTTTCCCCTCTAACCCTTTGTTTTGCTAAGCTCAGCTAAGCTAAGCCAAGCTCTTTTAGTCTTCTCTCATAAGGTCTCCATTCCTCTTGCAAAAGTTTTAAAAGAACTGGCTGCAGCAATCTCTGGGCCATTAATGTTGATTTTCTGTAAGTCTTGGAGCCCCGGGGTAGTTCTAGAGGACTGTGAGAAAGCAAACAGTGTGCCAATATTTAAAAAGGGTAAACAAGATGACCCAGGTAATTATAGGCCTGTCAGCCTGATATTGATCTTGGGCAAAATAATGGAATGGCAGACATGGAACTTGATTAATAAAAGAATTAAAAGAGGGAAATATAATTAATGCCAATCAGTGTGGGTTTATAGAAAATAGATTCTATCAAATGAACTTGATATCTTTTTTATATATTTTTATGAGAATATAAGGGAGGAAGAACCAGCAGCATACCTACAGGCTGGGGAACTCACTTTTCATCACTGCAGCGGCAGAAAAGGATCTTGGAATCATTACTGATGCCAAAATGAACATGAGCTGACAGGGTGGGGATGCTGTCAGGAAGGCCAACCGTACCTCGTCATGCATCCACAGATGCATCTCAAGCAGGTCCAAGGAAGTGATCCTCTCCCTCTATGCGGTGCTTGTCAGGCCGCAGTTGGAGTACTGCTTCCAGTTCTGGGCGCCGCACTTCAGGAGAGACATGGACAGCATTGAGAGGGTCCAGAGGAGGGCCACCCACATGATTGGGGGAACAGGGCAGCCCCTATGAAGAGAGGTTAAAGGACCTAAACATGTTCAGCCTCCACAAGAGAAGGCTGAGGAGGGAACTAGTGGCTGTTTACAAACTAGTCAGGGGGGACCAGCAGGCATTGGGGAAGTCCCTTTTCCCCTGAGCTACCAGGAGTGACAAGAAATAACGGTTCCAAGCTGGCAGAAGGTAGACTCAACTAGACATCAGGAGGTGCTACTTCACTGTCTATGAAACTATGAAACACAACTATGAAACTATGAAACTATGAAGTTTGGTTGCTAATAATTTTGATATAGGAGACTTCTGTAAGGCATTTTATTTGGGACCATGTAACATTTTGATGAAGAAATTAGTTCAGTACAAAATCAGCATGGCTGACTGACTTAAAAACTGGCTAACTGATAGGCCTCAAAATGTAAGTGTATATTAGGAACCATCACTGACCAGAGGGGTTCCCAGCAGGGTTCTGCAGGGACCTTATTCCAATGCTAATTAACATGTGTTAATTGACCTGGATGAAAATATAAAATCTTAAATGATTAATTTTGTGAATGACAAAGACTGAGAGAAAAGCCAGTAACAAAGAGCACAGGATGTAGGTCAGAGTGATTTTGGGCTGTTTGGTAAGCCAAAGTTTCAATATAGCCAAATGGAAAGTCAGGCCACTGGGAACAAATCATGGAGGCCATGACTACAAGATGAAGAACTCTATCCTGAGAAGCAGTGACTGAAACAGACTGGAGGGGCATGGGGGATAATCAAGTAAATATGAGCTCCTAGTAATAGGCAGAAGAGCTAATGAGTTCCTTGAATGGACAAAAAGGTGATGGAGTAAGGATGGATCTGTCCTGCTTCCACAGGGTTCTGGGGCACCACTGTCATGTAGGTCCCACCTACTTTCTCTTGCCGCAAACTGGGAAATGCAGTGGGGGTGTTTTTACCACCACTTTTGACAACTGTCTCCAGTATGCTTGAGGGCAGTGCCTTTCACCACTACCTTTCTGGGTTTGGCATGTGTGGAACAGGAGTAGGTGGATGGGGCCTGCCTGACAGCCATGTCACAAGTCAGTTCCAGAAGCAGGATAAACTTACCCTAGGAACGTTACGTCTGTGTTTCTTGGTTTTGGTTGTAGCTGTGTTGGTCTAAAGACATTGGCAGTCAGGGTTCTTTGAGTAGGTGTGATATCTTTTATTAGACCAACTGAGCAGGTGGAAAAAATTTCTTGGCAAGCTTTCAGGCACAGTCACCTTTCTTCAGGCATAGTGAGTCCCTACTCTTCTGAGACTCCAAGAAATGAAAGAAGATAAAGTGTGCCTGTGAAAATGTAAATAGGTAGAATGAGAAAGACAAAAGGTGAGGCAGAGAGGTGAAGTGAGGGGGAAAAACTTCTGTTTGGTATTAGTGTGAACAGTGCTAGAATACTGTGTCCAGCCCCAGCATCTCTACAAGACAACTGGAGAGGATTTAGCGAAGAACCTCAAAGGTGAATAAATGACTGAAAAGCCTTGTTGTGAGAAGGAGCTCAATCTCTGATTCTCATATAAAAAGGAAAGTTAAATTTTAACTTGATCATGGTGTATAAGGACCTCTAAGTGGAAGAGAAATATGGTAAGGGAGGATTTTTCAGTCAAGCAGGAACAAGTAAAACAAGGTCCCATGGCTGGAAGTTGAAACTGAATGGGTTCAGACTAGAAATAAGGTACAAATTTTTGGCAACTAGCAATTGTTTAATTCAATAATGCACTCAGAACAACTTTCCAAGGTCAGTATCATGAATAACACATGCCCCCAGAGGCGGGGGTGGGGGGGCACAGTGACTGCCTGCAGGCAGTGAACAGGGAGCTCCCTCAGGCAGCCATGGCAGCGTTGGCAGCAGGGGCGGGCTGAGCGGGGAGCTCTCACAGGTGGCTGCAGCAGTGTTGTGGTGGGTGGCAAGTGCTGACTGGTAGTTGGCGACTACCCACAGATGCTGCTGGTGGTGTCAGTGGCAAGGGGTGGTGGCAAGCACTAACCACCTGCAGGCACGTCTGGCAGTGCTGGTGGCACTTTTCACAGGGGGTGCATTGCCAGTCTCGGGGGGTGCACACACACATTGCCCCTACACATTGCCACTGGTCAGTCTTGAACTCTATCACTGCTAAGTTTAAAATCAAGAGAAGGTGTTTCTCTAAGCACTATGATCCAGTTCAGAAAGGAATTAATTCCGTCAAGTCCTGTAGCCTGCATGAGACTAGATGATTGGGCTTTACAATCTATTAATTGTATACAGCTCTGAGATGTTCTTTATATCAGCTTTTGAAAAGGAAATGCTGTTATGCTGTATCATACTCAGAAACAACTTTCTGTACTGTATTCAGCTGCTGAGTCTGCAGCCCCTACTATTCAAACTGTGCCCTTATCATACCATTTATTAAGAACGGGCTGGAGCCAGGGGTTCCATAGGGCTCAGTCCTCAGGGCCACACTGTTCAACATCTATATCAGTGACTTGGACAAGGGGGTATAAAAAGCACCCTGTTCAAATTTGCAGATGACACCAAGATGTGGGGAGAAGTGGGCACGCTAGAAGGGAGGAATACTCTGCAATCAGACCTAGACAGGATACAGAGGTGGGTGGATGAGAAGAGGATGGGTTTCAACACTGACAAGTGCAAGGTGCTGCACCTGGGGAGGAAGAACCAGCAGCAGACCTACAGGCTGGGGAACTCCCTTCTCATTAGCGCAGAGACAGAAAAAGATCTTGGAGTCGTTATTGATGCCAAAATGAACATGGGCTAACAGTGTGGGGTCGCGGTCAGGAAGGCCAACCGTACCTTGTCATGCATCCACAGATGCATTTTGAGCAGGTCCAAGGAGGTGATCCTCCCCCTCTATGCAGCACTGGTCAGGCTGCAGTTGGAGTACTGTATCCAGTTCTGGGCGCCGCACTTCAGGAGGGATGTGGACAACATGGAAAGGATCCAGATGAAGGCCACCCGCATGATCGGGGCAGCAGGGCAGGACCTATGAGGAGAGGCTACAGAACCTGAAGCTGTTCAGCCTCCACAAGAGAAGGCTGAGGGGGGATCTAGTGGCCTGTTACAAACTAGTCAAGGGGGACCAGCAGGCATTGAGGGAGTCCCTGTTCCCTTGAGTACTACCAGGAATGACAAGAAATAACAGTCACAAGGTGGCAGAGGGTAGATTCAGACTAGACATCAGGAGGTGATACTTCACTGTCAGGGCAGCTAGGATCTGGAACCAACTTCTAAGAGAAGTGGTGCTGGCTCCTTACACTGGGGGTCATTAAGAGGAGGCTGGATGAACACCTTGCCAGGGTCATTTAACTGCAGTACTCTTTCCTGTCATGGCAGGGGGTTGAACTTGATGATCTGCTCAGGTCCCTTCCAACCCTACCAACTATGAAACTATTAACTATGAAACTAGGACTTTGAAATATTGAGGTTGTGAGGGAAAATGTGCATTATGACCATCAGAGGGCAGTCTAGCCTGTGAGAACCAGAGTGATCTTGTTCTTTTCTTTACAGAAAAGGCTCAAACAATTTTAAATTTTATAAACCTATTTACTTTAATAAGGACTAAACCCTGTGACATGTACAGGCACCCAGGTAAAGCAACTTTCTGTTTTAGAAGGGCCACAAGCATCTCTCCCCCCATGCAGGCATATGCATGAATGTGTATGTGTTTACAGGTGATGAATGGGAAAACTGAGAGTTTGAAGGCAGGGTTTGAATGAACCCTGCAATCTGATTCTCTGCAATCTGGGCTTCATCTGACTTCAACTGAGCAGAGCTCAAGGACTTGCTGACTAGGGCTGGAAGTCTTAGGTTCTGGTCCTGCTTTCTGGCTTGGAAATGCTGTGCGAACAGCTGGGATCATGAGGTTAGTAGGTAAGTAGAGAGAGAGGGCCATCAGCAGCTTCTTACAAGGTTTATTCCCTGCAGAGATCTGTAACATTTCATCTTCAGTCTTTTGCAGTCCCAGCCATCAAGGGGACAATGACCAATGAGGTAAGCCTAAGGGTTTATACACAAAAGAAGGAGTTACAGGCCTGGCAAACTTCTGTAATTGAAAAAAGGCAAGGAAATCTCTCATTTGAACCAAAGAAGTCCCATCTGGCTCAAAAGCTTACCCAGACAATTTGTTTTATGCTGAACATCAACCTCTCATTAACACACAGCACAGGGAGCAGACAAAAAAGTGCGGCTCCCTGCTGTCACTCAGAAGGCTTTGCAGGAAGCGTTCTGAGCTGCAACACTCCTCTGGACCAAACAGAAGTTCACTGTTGGTTCCAGGGGGCAGGGGACTCTGGCTTGAACCTGCAACCAGTTTTCCCTGCAACAGCCCCTCCTTATTCCTCGCTTGTCCTTGTTTTCAGAATGGGAGTGGGGAAAGGGAAGTTCCTGGTGGTCCCCAGCTGTGGCTGGAGGGTGGGATGACTGAAATGGAGCTCCCTCCTCAGGGGCGGGGGCAGAGGCTCACTACACCCACCCTGCCCTAGAGCAAGGGCTGAAAAAACCCTAGGTGGTCATCCTTCTGTTCTTTTCCCCCACCTCCTGTTCTGAAAACAGTGAATGCTGGGAGGGAGGAGGGGCCATTGCCAGGGGAAACGGGCTACAGACCAGCAGCTAGATTCTCCTCCCCACTGGAACCAACTTCTGTTTGGTCTGGGGGATCTTGTAACTCAGAACACTTCTTCACACAATGAAGGTTTAGATTTTCACCCAACTGGCCATTTTTCTAGTTGTCTACAGCTGTGCACTTGTGTTTGGTCTTCTCTCTTAGCCTAGCATTCTCTCCCTTTCCTCCTTTATCTCCTGTGTGAGAAATGTGACTGGAACATAGGACTGGAAGCTAGTCATTTGGTTTACTGATACCAAGTCCTATAGCAGGAGTTGGCAACCCCCAGCATGTGTGCTGAGCATGGCACGCAAGGCCATTTTGCTTGGCATGCCACTGCCAGCCCTGGCTCTGGGTAACTGCTGCCAGCCATGGAACCTGGGCTGCTCCCAGCAGGCAGCTGGGAGGCTGCAAGCAGCCCAGGCTTCACGATTGGCAGTAGCTACCCAGAGCCAGGGCTGGCCGCAGCTGGGAGGCTGCAAGCAGCTGCACCAGGCTCTGGCACCAGCTCTGTACTGGCGCATGCGTGATGTCTTGGAGCAGACAG
>JAGPOW010001327.1:7704826-7754065 GCA_030014935.1 Caiman crocodilus | reverse complement strand
CAACCCCAGTCTCTCCTCCACTCCCAGCACACAGGTGATGACTGGGCTCTGGACCCCAGCACAGCTGCTTGTAGCCAGCTCACTGCTTGCTGCAGCTGCCAGAGCCCAGGCTGGCTACAAACAGCTGTGCTGGGCTCTGGAGCCCAGTCATCACCTCTGTGCTGGGAGTGGGGGAGAGACTGGGGTTGCGCTGCCTCAGGCCTCTCCCCCACTGTCTGCTCCAAGGTGCATGTGCACGTGCACACACCAGTACAGAGCTGATGCTGGTGCACGGCACAGCTGTTTGCAGCTTCCCAGAGCCCAGAAACTTTATTCCTGAGCTTATTTGGTCAGTTCCAGTCCCAGAGCCTGTGGGTTCACAGCTGTGAGGCTGGGGCAGGGACATTGCTTCAAGGTTTTGAGCAGCTTGGTCACTCTGGAGATTCAGATCTGGCCCCTCCAGAGAACCAGGGAGTGCTGGGAGCTGGACCTGAGGTGATCTGACCTCTGGGCGTCATCTTTGGAAGGAAGGAGCTTCCCTCCTCTGGACCTGAGCTCTCAAAGATGCTGGGCAGAGTGTAGCTGCTGCTCAGGGATGATGCAGGCTGGGACTCTTCCAGTCTTCTACTGGGACCCCAGACCAGTGGCCCCAGCTATGCCACTGCCATCCTGCATAGCCATGAGCAAGTCTCTTGCCCCCCTGTGCTTCTGTGCATTGCAGCTTAGAGTGAGGGTAGGATTTGTTCCCTGGGACCAGGGTCTGGTAGTGGGAGAGGCATGCCCCAGGAGCCCTTGAGGAGGCTCTGGTTTACTGCCTCAGTCCCTTCAGGGTACAAAGACAGACTTCCCCGGCTCCAGCCTAGCTCTCCCTTCCCCCGCTGCACTGGCCTAACCCCAGAGCAGTGTCTTGGACCCAGTGGGGTGTTATACATAACCAGCGCTGTCAGTCCAGAGTCACTCTGGTATGCTTTCCTGGGGGAAAACACTCCTTGATGCCCCTCTACGCCTGCTGCCTTGGCACCACAGTGGAGGGACTGTGGTGGGGATGCACCATCATGTGCTTTCCCAGCCTCTCTGGGGATAACAGTTTAGATGTCCTGAATGGTCCTACCAGCTTAGAGCCCTAGCTGTGTGGAATGAGTGGGTGGCTGGGCTGACGGGCAGGCTGTGGGCCACGGCCTGGCCTGGCTGTGCTGCAGCCTGAGGGCTGGATCCCCGGGGAAGCAGGGCACTGTTGGGTCGGACTTTGTCCAGTGGCTCAGCAGCCCAGCTCTGTGTGCCCACATCTGGTTCTGTGTGCGCACATATGTGTCTTGTTCTGGATGTGTGTGTACATGTGTCTGTTCTGAGTGTCTTCTGGTTCTCTCGTGTTTGTCCACATATGATTGTGTATGTGTGTGTGTGTGGTGTGGCTCTCCATTTTCTCTCTCTCTCTCTCTCTCTCTTCTTTTTTCCTTCTCTTTCCCTCTCTCTCTCTCCCATTTTCTCTTATTTCTCTCTTTTTTCCCCTCTCTCTCTCTCACTGTAACATGCTTAACAGAAAAGGAGCATACAACAACAAAAGCAGAATTTATGATTATTAAATATACTAATATGCAGTGTGTCCTGTTATGTACCCTCCTCCCCCTGCCCTCATTTTGTTTTTCTGGCACACCGGCACTCTGGCACTTTCCAAGGTAGACATTGTAGGTTTTTTGGCACTCTGGCCAAAAAACGTTGCCTACCCCTGTCCAATAGTTTTGGTCGAGTTACTCTCTTCTCTCTTTTCTCTGCCTGTAAGATGAGGCTGATCAGTACTTTAGGGATCCCTATGTGCAGAATTTTGGATCCAGGATTTGTGGGGAAAACAGATGTTATCCTTTGGTGGGGCAAGTCTTTAGAAGATTACTCAGTTCTTCATGGATAAAGTGATGATACTTGATCAATGGAAAGCTTTATAGTTTATGCATATCGCTACCAAGTCTTAGGTCGGATTTTTGATTTAAAGAGCTTCTGGTTAGCCTTGGTAATGCACATGATACAAAGGTCGTCCCCCTACCCGCCTCTACAGTGTAGGTTGAGTGGTTTCTATCTTATTTTGTACAGTAGCACTAGTTACTGCTATCACTTTAACCCTGGGCTGGATCATGATGTCTTTCCTCAGGCAAAGCTCTCACTGAAGCCAAAGGAAGCTCTCACTGAAGCACAGGGGCTGCGTCTACAGGAGATGCTACTACTCAATGGTTACTACATATTTATTTAGTACTTGTATAAGCATGTTCTAAATAAATGCGCAGTAACTGGAGTTACTGCACAGTAGCACCAGCAAATGTTGTTTGAATGATGCTACTGTGCAGTAGCCTAATATTACTGCACAGTAGCATCTTGGCACAGTTTTTGCCACACAATGCTACTGCACAGTAGTATCAGGCTACTGCATAGTCAGTGTCTCATGTAGATGTGGCCAGGACTAGAGTAAAAAGGCAAAGTGAACCAGATCTCTCACATCTCAGAAAGCTGCTTAATGAAACATTGTGGGATGTGGAAATACCTGTTCTACCTTCACCATATTGCCAGCTAGCTGGTACTGCTGTGGCTGCCAGGGTGGGCATTTTGATGGGCCTCACGGGAGTTAATGTTAGGAAAATACCTTGGACGTGTGAAGTGCTGAGCAGGCAGTAAGGAGCCTATTTTGGCATGAAGGCTGCAACTGACTCCTTTGCTTCAGGTAGAGAAGGGGATTGATGTGCCTCAGAGCTTGTCTTTAGGGTGTATACTTTAGGGAAGGTGAAGAGCTGCTATGAGGTCAATTCGCTGGGCTTCAGGGAGATTCTCTCTTTGGTAAAATTACACCCAGGGAGTTTGTGGGTAGGACCAGGCCAGGAAGGGGTGGTGCAAAGGGACACCAATCTGCCCTGTTATTTTCTGCTTCCAAGCCTAAGGATTTCCCATTGGAAATGCAAGCCATGGAGGAATTAGAAGTATCAGTGAAGTCCCCTTTGTGATTCCTACATGCATCTGCAGCAAAGCAGAAGTGTTTAAGCACCAGCTCTGGCTCTCAGTCAGCTTCTTATATTATGTTAAGCCTTGTCATAGCCATTCACAGATCAAGCCCCAGCTACATAAAAGACCAAATGTTAGCCTAGGAACCATGCCTTCCTCTGGGGAAATGTAGATCACAAAGCCCAGGATGAAGCTTTCTTCATCAAAGGCAACCAGGTATGCAAAGCCCTTGTAGAGGCAACAGAAAATTCAGAATCTTCCTATCTTCCAGATAGGTGGCAAAACCTTCCTTTTGAAATGTCTATTCTGTCCTAAAAAATAGCTCTGATGCCCAGTCTCTGCCTCCCCCCACCCCCACCCCCCCGCCCTTCTCAGAAGAGGAGGAAATTAATGAAAACTACAATTTACAACAAATGAACTAGCCTAAAAAATGTCTTTGCCCCATACATGGAGAAGTGGCAGAAACCCTATGTTAGGCACTATGGAGTGACAAGGGATATTACATGGAACAGGCCCAGTCCACAGTGATGGGAGGGGGCATAAAACCCTAAGGTTGACTTGATGGGGATAAGGGGTCACCTGAACAGTACAGCAGGGCCAGTCTTCCACATTACCTTATCTCTTTTTCAGGCAACTCACTTGTCTGAGACTCTGGGTGAGAAAATTTAGCCCCTTACCCTCTGTTTACTCCAGGAAATCTGTCCCACTTGAAGGTTTCCTTTGATCCTGTAGTGGGATTTCCATTCCCTCTGCTCTCCTTCTGTGGGTTTCCCTGAAGAAATCAGTAATGAAGCCCAGTGCAATTTATAATTGTATAGATACATTGTACCACTTGGATTATATGGTAATAGTTATTATGGAAATCCTAAAAAAATAAAAAAGTGGTGAGGAAGAGAAAAAAGGAGAAATGTCATAGTACCAGATCTCAGCTTCAATGGGAGGTCTGCCTGAGTGAAGACCTCAAGCTTTGCCCCATTTCATCTTCTTAAAGCCTCTCCTTTGAACAACCAACTACACTTGACAGACTCCATGCGTCAGTCCCAACATGGTACATGTCATGCATGTGGAGTACATGGACCATGTATATGTGCATCTTTTCCTTTGTGGGAAATGAATAAGGCAGCATTTTTCTCTGAGGAGTATTCAGAGCTTCTTTGACCTGCGGGATGCCTTGCTTGGAGCACTGTTGCCCTTTTAAGCCCTCTATGGCTTCCTCCTTCTGTGGGTGAGAACTAGGGTGGCCATCAAGGTACCTTAACAATAGAGGACAGTTGCAATTAATGCAACTGTCCCCACCACCATGAACATTGCATGCCTCCTGAGGCCCGGGGGGCACAGTGAGCTCCCACAGGCAGCAGCAGTGGTGTCGGCAGCAGGGACGTGGCAGTGGCAAGCTTCTGCAGACAGCTGCAGAAGTGTCGGTGGAGGGGTAGGGAGGGGTGCTGAGTGGTGAAAAACAGAGGACATAAAAGCATCTGGTTTTATATCAACAGAGGACCAGAAAACCAGACTGTCCTGTATAAAACTGGATGAATGGCCACCCTAGTGAGAACTGAAGGAACTATGAGGCAATTACTGGGCATTACCTGTATCCATCTGTCTCCAGCATGGGCCCTGGGATACTCTTGACCGACAATGAGCCTCCTTGGCTTTGCTTTAGAGCTGGTCATTAATGAGAAAGAAAAAAAAAACAAAACCAAACAAGAGACACGAGGCTGCTCTCTGGGAAAATGGACAGCAATCTGTTGTGCTATAGATCACGCAGTCCCCCTCCGAACATAAAAAAAGAAATTAAAACCATTTACGAGAAAAGTCCAGTCCCGGTAATTTATAACCCTTGGCTCTGTGGAGCGAGAGCAGAGAGGAGGTCAGGAGTATAGCATGGTGGAATTCTCCCCCTCTGCATCTCCATTATTTTTAAATTGGGCTAATAAAATGTTGCTGAAACCTAAAGTTTCCCTAGGTGAAGAGACCACCTCCCATGTACCCTTGTAAGCCATAAGTTTCCCTCTTCCCTGCAGGGAGGCTGTTTTAACCAACTGAATTATTGTGTTAGATGCAGTAGTTTTAAAAGTTACTTTAATCTGTTTTGTCATTGTTTGATGCAGTCCTTTTTTCCCTGCTAAAAAAGAAAGAGGTTAAAACTCTACTTTCAAATGGTTTGAGCCTGACATGCATTTGAGTGTATTTCAGAGCAGTGAGATCCTGTACAGAAAGGCAAACATTTAGAAAGACTTGTTTTAAACCTTGGATTTTGTTCTTCCCAAGAAGTCAGGTATTTTTGCTTTATCTTTCTGAGGGCTTGGAGAAGACTTTCTTTCCATTTCTTGAACAGATGTCCAAAAGAGCTCTTCAATCCAACATCCATTTAATGAGAATTAAATATTTTTGTATAGTTTCAAGACTCAACCATGAAGTATTAGAACATGATCTCAGTTCACTAGCTCTTAAGGGAGAGGACAACCTGGCTTTTAGCACTGAGTAACACACTGGGACTTTGGAGATACAGGTTTAGTTCTCCACTCTGACATACAAGCCTTCTGTGAGATTGGGTAAATCACTTACACCCAGCTCCTGAAATCAGATCTAGGTTCCTGGGACTTAGGCTTCAATTTAGGCCTAAGAATGTGGGACTTGGGGCTCAATTTAGCAATTCAGCCTTATTTGGGAAATGCTTTTACTTCAGCAGTTCATGGATAGGAAAGAATGGTAGGTTATGTACCGTAGGGGAGCTACGGGCTACCTACAGCCTGTAGGGAAGCTGGGGGGCTGGACCAGAGTTGCTAACCTGCTCTTTTAACCCAGGTTAGCTACCTTGAGTCAAGAACACACCTTACTTGCCAAGCTGACATCTCATGTCCTTGTAAGCAGATTCTCAAATAGAACCCCAAAGGCCTGACTCTTAGCTATTTCTGTAACTGCCAGATGACTGGGACTGAGTAAATAGCACAGAAAGGAACTTTGCTCAAGGCTCTACCATGGCTTTGCAAACAACAGAACTTCAAATAAGTCAATTTTTCCCCTTAAAAAACTGAACAGAAAATTTTCCATTAAAAAGGACTGCTTTCTCCCAGTCCTCTCTGCATTTAACATGGGAGCCATCACTTTGATAGCAGACAAGTGCCTCATGGGGGATGCAGCTGGAGAAGCACTGAGCTGGAAAACAGCAGGATGTCACCAAGAAGAGGAACATGGCATAGCTCATGAATCATGGCCTGGAATGTCACGGCTCTTATTGAGATAAATGTGGAGGCTGTCCTCGTGAGAGCAATGAAAGTCAGTTTCACTTAGTGGCCTGGAGAAAGGGGACCAAGATGGTTCGTCAGGGACAGATCAGCCACATGACAATGATGTTATTTGGCTCAACAAGAGTTACCACATTGGGCTACTGAGAGTTGGGGAAAGCAGGGATCTCTATTCTACCTGTTATCATAGCCCTTCACACTGATAAATCTCAGGTTGCTCCTTCAGACTCTTCCCTAGGTACTGGAGTCAGATCTGCTGCCTAAAGTAACTAAGCATAGTGTCACATGTTCAACTTAAGACTTACCGTGTGCAGATACAGATTCAAGCAATTTCGTGTATGTTAAGTGCCATTGTAGCATATCTGAATATGTACTCTTTTGAATAGAGTCATAACATTCCAGTGATTTGCAGCTCTTGCAAATGAACTTGCGATTACATCCTAACACTTGTTTCAGCCCAGCAGAGCTAGCACAGCTATGGCAAAGTGGGTGGGATTCTATCCTGATCCATATATTAAGAGCTGAATTGTTAATTTGGCTCCAACCTAGTAAAATATATAAATACAGGAGTAGCTGTACTGGTTTCACTGGAACTAGTCACTCCCTTACAAATAAGCATATGCTTGGTGGATCAGAATCTATTTTCTGTTTGTAGAATCTTGATTTTTGACAATGCAAGAGTCAGGGGTAAAAATGAGTGAAGAAAAAGAGAAGCAGCAAGAACAACAAGAACATCAGCTTAGCTTTCTGATTCCCAAATCGTCATTTGTGGCGAGCCTAGGCAAATGGCTTTGCGGAAGAGCCAGGTTTGCTGACAACAGCCCCTCTCATGAGATCAATGTGACAGCATGTTGCATTATCCACCTGGATAAGAGAAGTTGACATTGTATATCTTGACTTCCAAAAAGCTTTTGATCTGGTATTCAACAACGTTCTCAGGAGAAAATTGGAAGACTGAGGTCTTAACTGCAACACAGTCAGGTGGGTAGGAAGCTGGCTGTGGAGTAGGACCAGAGAGATCTACTGAACGGATCTGTGTCACCTTCGCGGGAAGTGGCCAGTGGTGTTGGTGCTTGGTCCAGTGCTATTCAACATCTTCATCATTGATTTGAATGTGGGGGTGAAGAGCTCACTGGATAAGTTTGCGGATAAGACTAAGTTATGGGGAAGGGTGGTCACACTTGAAGATAGGCTGCAGATACAGGCGGATCTAGACAGATTTGCAAGTTGGGTGGACCAGAACCAATTGAAGATCAACACTGAGAAATGTAAAGTGCTCCCCTTGGGGATGAATAATTCCCTGAACATCTACAGGCTTGGCAGTGCCAACCTGACCAGCACCATGAATGAAAAGGACCTGGGGATAATAACAGACTACCGTATGAACATGAGCTGACAGTGCGATGCTGTAGCCAGCGGGGCTAACAATACCCTGGCATGCATCAACTGATTCATCTCCAGCAAAACCAAAGAAGTGATTCTCCCACTCTACTCAGCCTTGGTGAGACCACAGCTGGAGTACTGCATCTAGTTCTGGATGTTGCACTTTAACAAGGATGTGGTAAAGCTTGGGAGAGTCCAGAGAAGGGCCACCTATATGATCAAAGAATGGCAAACCATTCAAGGAAAGACTGAGGGATCTGGGACTCTTCAGCCTGAAAAAAAGAAGGTTGAGAGGGGAATTGGTAGCAACTTACCACTGCATTGGAGGCACACCTCAAGGGCTCTCCACCCTTGGGAAAACTAGGAGTAATGGTCACAAACTCCTGGAAGACTGTTTCAGGCTCAACACTAGGAAAGTCTATTTCACAACTTGGGTGTCCAGACTCTAGAATAAGCTCCCTCCAGTGGTGGTGCAATCACTTGCCCTGGAAATTTTTAAGAGGAGACTGGACAGTCACCTTGCTGGGGTCACCTGAACCCAATTCTTATTCCTGCCTGGTGCAGGGGGCTGGACCCAATGATTTTCTGAGGTCCCTTCCAGCCTTACAGTCTATGAATTATGCAGGTGGTGATAGCTGACGTCTGGTTTGGTGGTAGGCCTTCTGTAGCTCCAAAACCTTGTGTCAAGACTGCAGCCTGAAACCCACAGCCCTTGGCCTGACCAACAGGGTAGCCTGCCCCAACCTGCCCCTGTCATTGCTACTCCTGGAGGTTGTGCAGGGCACACCTAAGACCTTGATCATGCTTTAGACTCTACTCACTCCCTAGGACCTGAATGGCTGATTCATAACACCTCACCAGTCACTCCCCCTGTTTAAGACCAAAGAGAACATCAGGACATGCTGGGTAATAGGGTTTGCATGTGTTTTGTTCCTACACTGTGATGTGGTGAGACTACTTCATTCTTGGTCTTTTGCTGCCTGACCTGGATTTTTTTTATGGACTCCATCTGTCTCTTGATCCTTTTGTTTCTTAGTCGGGCCTATTCCTATGCTCTGCTCAATTGTTCCAACCCTGACTTTGGTGTATGGCTCTCCAAACCATTTGTTTGGCCTTCAGGTCTGGCTACCCCTGTCCCTGCATGACCTCCCAGTCCTTTCCTAAGCAGAGTTTGTCAGCCATGCTGGCACCCAGATAAAAGCTAAAGGAATGACCAATATGATACTTTAAGGCTGGGTTCATTGCCCTGCTCCTCCACAGGCAGCTTGGATGAATCACTTGATCTTTCTAAGCCCCAGTTCCTCATTATGTAAAGGAAGACAAAAGTACTTCTCTGAGGTGTTATGAGGATAAAAACATACATTGTGATAATAGATAAACTCTGGGTGTATCCTTGGCTACTACTGTTAAATCAGGAGTTCAGAGTCATCCTGATCTGTTAGAGGACACGACTGGTCTGTTCAAGCAGCAACAGAGGCTCATGCTACTGACAGACAGAGCAAATGTTTTTGCTGACCATTGTTCACAGATTACAGAAAAAGAAAATTAAATGTTTAGTACCCTGCAGGAAATTCTGGGGAAAGAGATCTGTGCAAACACACATCTGGGTGACTGTATGTTAGAATCATATATGGGGCAAAACAAGCGAATGAAGGGAGAAAAAATAACTGATAAAATGGGAATATGAGAAAAGTTGCACCTCTATGCACGTCTCAGTGGAATTTATGTCATTTATCTTCTTTTAAAATGCATATTACTGGGCTTCAATTCAGCCAGGTTATAAAGCATGGGCCTAACTTTTTCAGCCTATGGGATTACATATCTGGCTGAATCAGGCTCTTTACCCTTCCAGAAATCCTGTAAAGCAGGGAAACGTTACTATAATCTTTTACAGATGGGGAAGCTGAGGCACAAACCAAGTTACCTGCCCAAGTTAACACAGGAAGTCAGTGGCAGAACAGGCAAATTACGTCTGGGTCTTTTGAGTCCTTGTTCAGTGCCATAAACATTTGACCAACCTTTCTTGTTAGGTATGTTCTTGAATCCTGACTCTCCAAGCCAGGAGAGATTGGGAGGGGCCATCCTGAAGAAACAGAGAACTAAGAACAATAACAAAATTGGCCAGGAGGTCCACCTGAACCAAGATGGCTTCTCCAGCTAACATGGTGAAGGCACGTTAGCTTCTGTTGCCAATGGTTACGTGCGGCAATGATGTAGCTAGCATCATGTCCAACTGACTAATTCCTCAGCCTGAATGATCAAGTACTCATTTACAGACTGACTGATTGGACAGTGGCCTTTGCACATGTCTAGAGCAAAGGCTGAACTCCCATTTCTGGGTGCATAGTGAGATGCCTTAACCACTCTACCTCCACAGCTGAGCAAGGGGGAGCTGAACTGAAAACTAGGTGTGATTTTATAATGAAGCACAGCAGCCAAAAAAGGTCCCTTGGGTTCACTTGGCACTACTTGTTCAAGGCTATGACAATGGGATGTGAAAGTGACAGCCTCTTGCATTCATCTCTGAAAAGACCATATCTGGCCTTTAGACTATGTCAGTGTGATAAAGGGGTAAGGATTACAAACTGAAAGGAGCTCAGAGGACAGTAACAGAAGCAAGTGGACAGCTTACAAGGGCTAGATGTGTTAGGCTTGGCAAAATGATTGCTACTGGGGAGGATCCTGATAGCCATGTACAAATAATGAAAATGCTTAAACACCAAGAAGGGGGATGAATGATTAAGAATGGCATAAAGGTGTGTAACTAAGAGTAATGGGATTATTTAAACTGAATACCAGGGGGAACTTCTTGACAGTGAGATATGTTAGATTGTGGAACAACCTCCCAAGGGAAATGGTGAATATCCCATCTCTTGGGATATTTAAAATTAGATTAGAAAAAAGTGCTAGGCAATATGTCATTGTGAACCATCTTGCATTTTCAGAAGTGCACAGGCTGGATGGCTTAAATTGGAGTTTTCCATTTCTCATTCTTAAGAGTCATTGTAGATGGCAATCCTATTCCTCTGGGCTTAGCTGTGCTCTGGCATTTCAAGCTATGAAACATCAGCTCTTTTGCACCAAGCCTAAACTTGCAGTTTATCAGGTAGTTCACAGCAATGATGAACTGAAGCCATTTATATCTGCTAGACTAGCATTTAAAGTCAGGCATGGGAATTGAGTTGTCAGTTTCCTAAGCTCCTTGAGAAGGGGCCATTCAGGCCCTATCCTTTGGATCACATGAACTTTTGTCAAAAGGATATATATTTACGTGCCTTCCTTGATTCCACTGATTGGCATGTATCCTGCTGGGAGATCACAGTGTTATTTTAAAGAATGAGATAAAATATGAGTAAATGACGAATGAATGAATCAAGAGCAAATATTGCCTTCAGAGAATGCTCAGAAGGGTAGTGGCAGCCAAGTGTGACTATGCAGATGCAAACAGAATCAAAATTGTGTCAGTCAAAATGGCAAAAATTGCACTCATGCAACTAAGTGCTTGTCACTTAGACATGGAAAAGTTAAATAGAAGGAAAGAATGAATCACAAGCGAATTTCCAGCATTTTCTCAGCTGAAAAGGAACAGCTAGTCAGTTTGATGGTGGAACTAGCATAATTATCTAGTAGCCCAATGTGGTCAGGAGAGCAAGTGAGCCGACTGCTGTTTCTGAAGGTGTTTGTGAAAGTCTCCAGGATAGAGTGTGTGATTCAAGCCAGTTGGAGATTGTCTTGGTCATGTTGAATCAAGATTACTCAATACGTTGAACCTGGAGCCTTGCTCAGAGCAGTTTTTGTTCCTCACATTGGTCAAACAAAGTGGTATCTCCTGTAGAATGAGCAACTTGTCTCAGGGAGAAAATTTAGTGTGTGGTGGGTCAGATCATATAAAGATCTGAAATGGTACAGCTGAAGGTAGCACGGTATAGCATATATATTGTCTAGTGTAGCATTTTATGCTATTTCCCTTGTTTCCACACTTGATTATCTTTAACTAGGAAATAAAATGTGTATAACTTTCTTGATGCCATAGTAAGGGCTAGGTGGTGTAAGATATGAATGGCTAAATCTTATTTTACTCCTACATGCCTAGATATCCCTTATGTAGCTACAATTTTGGGCACTTGCACAGACTAAATTCTATTGTCACCTGCGAGAAGTAAGATGAAGGTGAAGAACAGCCCTCCTGCATTTCAGCCTAATAGTGTTGTGGTTAGGACACTTCCCCAGGAAGCAGGAGACCCAGGCTTTAGGTTCTCCTCACTGGGTGCATCTACACATGTCCCTACGATGCCTTTGTTACTGCACCATCATTTAGTACTTCCTTTTGGAATTATTAAATGACAGTTTAGTAACAGTCCGTACTGCACTGTGCGTACTGCACACGGTTATTTTTAGTTGCTACATCACCACAACAATGCACTATGAGGGAGTGTGTTGCTACAGTGATATAGCTGTGGCATCATGGTTTTTGTCTACTGATGCTATGTCACCGTAGCTCATCATTATGGTGACATAGATTCACATGTAGATGCACCCACTCAGGGGGATTTTACATCTGTATTTTTTACTTCCCAGTTAATTGCTCTAAATCACTAGGCTATGGTATAGTCACTGCTCAGAGCACTCTCCAGCTTTCTGTAGCAGGTCCACTAGGCATCCAAGAGGGGAAGAAAGGTGGGGCCAGGAGAAGGAGAACAAACGAGAAGGAATCTGGCTCAGTGAGGTGGATGCTGTCCTGATATGAAGGGTTCCTTGGCCTTCAATAGCTTTTCTGCATTTAATATTTATTAGATAAAGCAGATGAAGAGTAATGGAATAGTTTCTGCCCCAATGGGGATATGGGCTAAAAGGTGGTAGGGTAGGATACCTATAATACTTTGTTATGGTTTACCAATAACTAAGTTCCTAGGACATGCAGAGCATTCCATATGTGCCTGGGCTGATACTACTCTATCCTGCAGCCAATGGGTCCATAACGTAGCCTTCACAGTAGGCTCAAGCGTAGTGCTGGCCAAGTGTAACTATGCAGATGCAAATAGAATGCAAATTGTGGGGAAGTGCCAAAAACTGCAAGCATGCAGTTAAGTGCTTACCTTGTGGGCATGGAAACTTGAAGTAGAATTTACCTCTAAGAACTCTAGACTCCCATTTGGAATAATATTAAACTTGATTTTGTTGCATATGTGTTCTATATTGCATCCTACCCTTTCCGTTGTTGTACCAATACAAACAAATAAGCAAATATGTTGTGTACAATGCGATTGATCATCATGACTTTTGGAAAAATAACTTTGACTTTGTGCCTCTTAATCTTGTTAGCACTTCAAACTGCATGTTGCATTAACACTCCTTTTGCTTTAATTAAATTTCTTTGACATCATTGGTTACTTTTGCCACAATGCATCTCTAACTTCTTAAAAGAAAGAGTCTCACATTAAAGCTTTGCATGTTGCAATCTCTACCTTGATTTAATGTCTTCCTTGTAGCAATTACAGTTCTTGATGATATAAAATATAAATATGAGGAAAGTATCAGATCTATTCAGGTCCCCATTCAGCAAAGTACTCAAGAACAGATTTAATTAAGTACATGATTGAATGTTCCACTGGAGAGAGATGGATTTAAGTGTATGTTTAAGTATGTACTTCAGTCATTGGGGCTTAAACTTTGTGCTCCTTTGAGTAGTACTATTTACTGTATTTGTAGTAAAAGCATGAGTTTAGGGAACAATACTCAGAAAGCATTTGTTCACTGCAGTAGGTCCCAAAGTCTGCAGTAAATCTAATATTTTCATTTCAGCTTTACATGAGAATGTAACCTCTAACTCTGGATTATATATCAGTGATGACATTGATGAAATCCCAATAGATGCATCACCAACATCTATTAAGGCAATAGGTGAAGTCTGTTTAAAACCATGGTAAAACTCCCATATCAGGGTCAGGATTTCACTCAGAATCCCAGACACGGAGAGTTTACCATCTAAACTTGCAATTTATGGACTAGGATAGCAGAACTAATCCAATGAATCAGAGTAAGCCACCAGTGAAATGACCTCCATTCCTTTTTATTTGGGAAAATATACCTAAGATACGTGAAGCACTGAGGATTCAGCCTGGCAAGGGATTTTATCCGGCTCATGGTGCATCCCTCACCTGCCTGGCCCAGGTGTGGGGGCAGCCTGGGCCATGGTGCATGTGGCCAGTCCCACTGCCCCCAGGCATGTGGCAGGGTGGGGGTGGTGTGGCAGCTGGATTAAATTTCCCAGCAACCCTGCCACCACTCGTCTCCACTGTCAGACTCAGTCCCATTGCCCAGGCATTCCTGGCCATCTGTCTTGCACCCACTGCCAGAGGTACTGGACAGAGTGGGTGGGTGGGGTCTCCATGGAGAGTGACCAGGACCCACCGAGGCAAGCATGCTCAGCCAGATGGATGGGATGGAGCCATGGGCTGGCAGGGAGTGGTAACCAGGAGCAGGATGGACCGGGCCAGAGCTGGGATCATGGAGAAGTGACACTGCTCTCTGAACATCCCTGCTTTGCAGGGGATAGATTGCAACTCTGTCCTAAACCCCAGCCCTGAGCTGTTACTACCCCACAATCCTGGTCCTGGCTTCAGCACCCGCTCACCTATTCCCCTCCTGAACACTGCTCTTAGCTGGCCCGTGTCCCGACCCCATCTGCTCAACTGACCATGCCCTACCTATGGGGTTTTGGCCAATCTTCATAAAAACCCTGTCCATCTGTCCACCCTGCTCCATCCAGCACCCCTAGCACTGGGCAAGGGCCTGATGGGCCCAGGCTGAATAGCATCTATTTCTCCCCCTCTGCCGTGGAGCCATGTCAGCGTTCCTACCCTGCCAACCAACAGCTCACCCAGCTTCCTACCGTGGCCCTCCAGCCAAAATAATTGCACATGCCTAGCCTAGAGGGGCATTCCTTCAGCTGCGGACCTATGAGGTACATGGATCCTGACCACACTTTTTCCTCCCAGTGCTGCTAGTTCTCATGAATTGTACAGCCAGGTACTGTGAATTATCAGTACAATTCACAGTACTTTTTTTTTCTTCTTTAAGCCCTTGTAACTGGGTTACCTTTCCAGACATGTCTCTGCCTCCAGCCTTCCCGTGTCTTCCCGTGGCAGTCCACCCATTCCACTCACCTGCTACACCTTGATGAAAATAAAGTTCAGCTGTTACTTGTGTGGGAAACTACCTTTTGTACACTCTGGTGTCTAGGGCCCTAAGTGCCCCATGCCCTGCAGATGTTCCACTAGGTGTTACCTCTCTGGCCTTGGCCCGGAGCAAACTGGGCAAGCAGTTATAGCTCTACCATGCTACCCCAAAGGGCCACTCTCATGCCACTTCTGTCTCACCAGGTTCCCATTCACTCCACTGGCTCTCACCCAGCCTCTTTCATGCTGCCCTCTCTCCTGGGCCACATTCATACCACCCAGCCTCTTTGGCTTCAAGCTTGTCTCTCCACGCGTTGGTCAGTCCTGGCGCAGTCGGTCAGGCATCTCCTGCTGCCCTCACTTGCATGTTTGCTGAGCACCTCTACAACTGTTAGCCTACTTGACCCCTGGCCCCTCACAAGGCCTTCATGCCCTCACTGGGCCTCTTCCCTCTGCACCTCTCTCTCCGGGCCTCTTCTCACTCACAGGGGCTCTCAGCCCCACTCTCTCCAGGTCTCTGCTTGTGCCCCCAGGCTTTACCCTGCTGCCTGGGTGCAGCTCCAGGTCCCTCCTCTGGCCTGGACCTGCCTCGGGGCTCCTAACGAGCCTGGGCTCCCCCGTTCGACTGGAACACACCAGGGCTGTGGGGCCGGCTGGGGTTATAAGGCGACTCTTCCCACCTTTCACTGGGAGGTAACTGGCCTGGCATTTTCTGGGGGCCCCCATGCCAGAAGGAGGCCACTCTTCCCTAGCAGGGTACAGTGCCACATCTTACCCAGCCCAGCAGGAGTCTTCACCTCCAGGTCCCCACACAGGAGTTCAGTTAGCTGATGTTGCTGCCTCCCTTGCTACCAGCTAACTGCCCTCTTTATATAGCTGGCCTATGTTTAAAAATGGCTGCTGCAGCTGGCAGCTGCCTGCTCCAGTCCCTAAAGTGGCAAGCACCAAAGGTGCACTGCCACAGCCCCTATATAGAAAAAGGTGTAAAAGCAGAATTTCAGTGCGCTTGCTTGCTTAAAAAAAGAAGCATTACATTTTTTACTCTTAACAGTTGCAGAAAAAAGCCTGAAAATGTGACCTTAACTGATTCTGAAAAGCCCAGAACCCAAAAGGCACAGAAAGCAAATTTAAAACACCTTATTTTATGATGTCATGATTTTCGGGGCTTGAACTGAGATTTTTAGGTCCACAATACTGGTGATATTTTCTTTCTCCCATAAAGAATGCCCTTTATTCTGGCAGGAAATGGTGACATTGGCTGCTTACACAGGGTTCTGTGTCATTTTTGGATCTCTTTTACATTGTCTCCCTCTAGTTGATGTACTGTGTGAGGATTTTACAAGTTCACTCACTGCCTCTATACTTAGTGAACTAATTCTTTAATTCATGAAAAAGTATCATGTAAAGTATCATGTGTTTAAGTCTGGGATTTCTGAGTTTATTCCCTGCAAACAGCTTAAGCCAAAGTGTTTTTTACAATACATTTTTCTGTTTCCTGTAAACACATTTTAAAAATCTATCATTTAATTTCCCTAATTTTTGCTGCTACATTGTTTTCTATGCTAAGGTCATCTTGGCCAGTGAAAGGGTACGAGTTCTATGCTGTTGTGTTGGGCTAAAAACACTTTGGAGATATTTTTTTGTCCCTTTGGGCATGTTTTTTACTACAAGAGATGGAAGAGGTTTCTCTCCCTCTTATACTTTTTAAAATCTCTATCAACAAATTAGTAAGAGAGCTCCCATCAGAAATTCTCTATGATGCTATTGATTATAGGGCATCATTTGCATGTTGCGTTAACATTGCACATAAAGAGGACAGCTTTTGTTTATTTGTTTTCTTAACATCGGAAGACTCCAGGGCATTATTCCTCTCCTGTCACTTGCATTTACATGTTTCTTCCAATGAAAAATAATAAAATATTAATATTGTAAAAATAAAAAAGAGACGTTGGAATGTTCCACTGATGAAGCGTGTGAATTAGCTGAATAGTTTAGGTTTTGGCTACATTTGAAGCAACAGTAGAAGCTTTCATACACATAGGATGCAGCTGTATTTAATGCTGTGTCATTTGACCCTTTTGACTAGTGACAATTAAGGTTGCTAGCGCTGGTCTCTTATCCAGTGTGCCTCAGCCTCTTGAAGGCTCAGATCAAGTGAAGACCTATTCTGAGCAGGCTTAGATAATGGAGGGCTACATTTGCAAAACAGCTCAGCTCCTTTTCAGGCAACAGGATAAGGTCTTGATTGTCAAATGTACTTGTGGTGCTCATAGCAGGTTTTTAAAGGAACTCTGCATTCAAAATGAGGCCCTCAATACTTTTCAATCAGTAAGTCCCTGGTTTTGTGTACTGCCCCATTCCCAAGTGTTAATTAACTCCAATTTGTCATCTGCCAGCTGGTTGAAGGCTCTTGGGAACCTCTGAGTCCTGCAGAGGAAACAGACCAGAGTAACATCCCTGCCTCTGTGAGTTCTCAGCTTGAGTGTCTGCGATGCTCAGAGACTTTGGGTGAAGGTACCAGGATAGAAGGAGGGGAAAGATTTTCCTCTTTGGATGGGTCTTCTGCTATTATTTCTTTGGTGAAAAGCAGAAACACCGTGGAATCCAGGCACTGATGTCATGCCCTAATCAGAATGTATAGCCAGCAAGTGAGGCCATGTATATTTAATGAGCTCTGTTAAAGGATTTCAGAAGTGTTCTCCCCATGGATGAGGCTATGACTTCTTTGTTTATATATTTCTTCTTTCCTGTTGCCACTAATCACTAATTCTCTGTTTCTTAATGGCACCTTTGGGGAGCTCTAGGGATTATTTATTTATTTACATCAGGCTGGCAAGGGATTCTTCCCAAAAGGCATCTGCCTTGGCAGTAAAAATGCCAGGTATGTCTATATACCCTGCAGACAGGGCAAGTTAGTGTGCATTAGGCTGCCATGGCTATCCTACTTCCAGTAGCTAACCTAGCTCATTTAAAGCTAGCTCAGGTGTCTCTGCACTGCACTGTAGGCAAATCCTCAGGTGCTGGAAGTGGTGTAACAGGGGCAGTGCAAATACACAGGTAATTTCTTGGATTTATTTTAGAGCAGGGAAATCAAGTGTGCTCAAATGGGGCTGGAGCATCTTGTCTGGGGTAAAGAGGGAGCAGCATCATTAAAGATTCCCTTTGACTTCAGTGATCTCTTGTTCCAACTGTAGATGCCTAGTCTCTTTGCATACTTAGTATATGCAAAACTTACTTTTGGCAGAAATTTTTGGGTGGGTCAGAAGGAAGGAAAGAACGTGATAGGCATTTGGAGTGAATAGGATGGGGGAGCTTGGGGTAAAGAGGGAGAAGTGGTGGTGGGAATTTGGCATGCAGGGGGAAGCAAAGTTGTGAGAAGGTGAGGAGACATGGGAATAGATGGGCATTGGGCACAGGAGTGAATGTCTGAGTTGGTGCACAGGAAAGGTAAGAAATCAGCTACTAATGATTGCTGGAAGAGTTCTCTTTTAGCTCAGGTGATAGAGTCCTATGAATTTGGAACTTGGAGAATGGAAGAAGTGTCAGTGCCAAGTCCCCACAGGCATGTTTCTGTAGGTTAGTGGTGGTACCCCATATGCCACAAGTGACACGGGCAGCTTCAGGCAGGAGGGAAGAATAAGCAGAGCCCCAGATAGGGCAGGAAGCACAGGACAGGGAACAGAAAGCCAAGCAGCAGATCGGGCCGGGAAAGGGAAACAGAGTGCCACTTGAGGTGGGTTCAGGGCTTAATTTGTGGCATGTCTGTCAAAAAGGTTGACTCCACTGTTGTAGGTGAATCACTTGGAAACTGTGATTTTTTTCTCAGTGCATGGAATTGTTATGGTATGAAGGCAGACTTTTAACACCTCCAGTTCAGGATCAGGGGTGTGTGCTAGTTGGTCCCTAACATGCTTTTATTTCCTTTATGGCTAAGGTCTGAGTGGGCACAAAGGGGAATTTCAGGGAGGAAGACTGGGGAAGATGTGGGTTTCTGTAGGTGTTCATGGAAAGTCAGCACTCCTCATCCTTGGAAGGCATGGAGGATAGAGACAGATAGAGATGGAGGAAAGACAAGCTAATGACAGTGTTCAGCAAGGCGCGAGAAGCGTTAGGCCTTGGGTAATTATGGATGCACAAGGGAAACCAGCCGGCGCCCTGAGATTCCCAATAAATATTTTAAGGTTTACATTAGGTGCCTGTTTTTCGTTGGTAACTGAGCATTATAAATAATAAACTACACCTAAACTGTACATATATCCAGGCCGCCTCCTCACTCCCTGGCAGCATCCACATATCCTTGGTCTCAATTTGCCTCTCACCGAGGCTCCATCAGCTGCCACAGCTTGTTAACCTTCGATAACGAAGAAGGATTTTCGCTCCCAGCTCAGCTGCCCTGTGGCTGGGAGGTCAGGGAACTTCAGCTCCATTTCCTTCTCCCTCTGGGACCTTGGGGGTAGCATCCCATCCTCTCCCCACATTTCCCAGAAGACCAATAAGAGAGTAGCAAAGTGTTTCCTTCTTTGAAGTAGCATTGTCTGACACCATGGAAACCCCACCCATTAGCAGTTGCTCCGGCTGGCCTCTGATGTGTGCTTCTTCCCAGTGCCTTTTCTCTTTCCCCAGGCTTTCCCTGAGCAGCCAGCCCAGGAAGGACCCTAGGGGAAGAACCACATCACTGATAATGTTAATGCAACATCAGATTGCCCCATTCCACTCAGACAGCCTACTGTTGATGTGACCTACTTACAGCAAATGAAAATAGCATTAAGCATGCAAGTCTGTATGTATGTGTTCTCTCAGAGTCTGCCTGACCACATCTTTTCCCTTGTGAAGTTCTCCTCACTAGCCTGCAACCCTTGTCTGACTGAACTGTCCACCACTTTGGTATACTTACCCATTAAGAACGAGCTGTGCTTGATGTCGGCACCCCCTCCTGGGTCATGAAATTTGTTGGTTGAGCAGGACCTGGCAGAGTTCTTGGCGTCAAACTTGCCCCTTATAGGAAACTGGATTCTGACTTTATATAACCACTCCCCTCCCACTGTTTAGGCCCCATGTATCCAAAAGTGGAATTTCCATTAGCCCTACTCTTGATTTGCCAGAAAGCCTCAACACTGTGTATCATGGAGCCTCCCCAGTGATAAAGGTTGCTCTGTTGTTTTTGAATTGCAGACCAAGATTTTAGAACAAGCAGAGTCCCCAGAGAATCTATGCTTAGTATTACACCAGGCCCTGTGCATGTTGGGAAAGAAAAGCATTTAGCTGCTGTTGCCCAGTTCTATCCATGGTGGTTCTTAATGAATTTGAAGGTTCTTGAATGTTGTCTAAGCAGCTGGCATATTGTGTGACCCCTTACTTAATGCATTAATCTCAACTGCTTTCTTTCCTTTCTTTCTGTTTGCTCTCATCTGTTGTTTTCAGTACAACTGTTTGGGTCAGGGAGTGTCTTGTTGCTCTGTGTCTGTACAGCTCCTAGCACAATAGTGTCTGGGACTAGAGCTTTTGGTAACAACTGCTTCTCTCATTACTACTGTGCCCCTGGTGTATCAATTCAAAGCTGTCAGCCGTGACCTGTAGCACAGTGTTCATGCAGAGTGTGGCTGCCAGTCTCTAACAAGACAGGGAGTCTGGGGCTGGAAAAGGGCTATGGTAATTCTTTGTGGAGCAGAAAAAGCAAAGTTTACACCCTGGCATCAGCATGCAGTTCTGAAGGCTAGTTACGTCTAAATGCAGATTGCTTGTTTAATTCAGCCTGGAGCAGGCACTAGAGGGCTATGGGACATTTTCTGCTGAAACTATTTTACTATTTGGGTTTTTGACTGAAGTTTTTCTATGAAAAGTGCCTATCAGTGGGAAGCCTTGATATTTTTGTTGATACAAACCAGAATACCCAAATACTAAAGTAGTTCAATTCTTGAATACGACCATGGTATCTTATAGTCTTAATCCCTTATATGGGTCTGTTACCCCAATCTGGCTTCATCTTCTGTTATTTATCTTCTTCATTCTTCAAGAATGCACAAAGCATTGTGGAATCAAAGTATTCTGGTATTTGACTGAAGTAGTAAAATTTGGGAGTTTTCAGTGAAAAATGTTTTCCAGATTGAAATGTTTTCATTGCTGTTAGATATTTTCATGTGGAAAGATTCTGATGATGAAGCCTGACCAGTTCTAGTTATGAAGATCTCTTTTCACTGAGGTAAGCCAATCCTACTTATTCATCTTGCTGTATGTGCTTACATTACAACAGTCATTCACAATCCTTACACTGTAATACTACAGCTACAATGTGCACGAGAAACAACCAGTATGTACAGTATATGATGTGCTATTTTGTAACTGGAGAATTGTAATTGTCATTTACAGTCACACTTATGATTTAATGACATCTTTGACAATCACACTAGGTGTTTATCTCCACCTTTAGGCACTTACATTCCTTTAAATACCTAGGCTGGGTACACAGTATATATGGTCCAAGGTCACATAGCTAGCCTATGGCAAAGCCAGAAATAAGACTCCAAATCAGTATAGATCCTGACCCTAACTGTCAGACCATCTGTTTTCTCAGATCTTACCATTGACTTTAGTGGGGCCAGGATTCTAGTCTTGATCCTATTGTTGCAAGCCAATCTCTCCTTCAGACCTCCCAGCCTGTTTGAGCAACAGAAATGCTTTCTTCCCTTCATCCCTTACTTTGTGCTTGATTATGTTGATGGGATCCTCCTCAGAGTCCATCAGCGCTGCTTTTTAATCGACTGGAGTGAGATTGCTGTTGAGTTGGTGCAATGCCCATCCTTTCCCTCCAGAGACTATGTATGTTGCCTCTGCAGCACTCTTAGCCCCTAATAGCTAGAGGTACAAGGATCCAGGATAAGGAAATGAACTGGCTTTCCTGTGCAAGGTAGGTTAGAATATTTGCTTCTGGACTGGCTTCAAGTTTGCTTTCCATCCCCATGTTTCCAGGCCTTCAGCAGTTAGGTAGATTATTTAATGATCTTGTTAACAGGAATCATTGCAGATGCAGTAATGCAAATTAATGGGTCATTCATAGTATGTTCAGAAGAGCATCAGCAACGCATAGCACTGTGTAGAAAGCACTATGAGTTGCAACAATACCCCAGAACCAACAGAAGTTCGCCATTGGGTCCGGGCATTGGGGATTCCAGCCACTTGCTGCAAGCCTGCAGCCCAGTCTCAGTAGCCCTGCCACTCCCCTTCTCAGTCCCTAGGATGTTTTCAGAATGAGAAGGAGCAGAGGGAGGTCGTTCTCGGGGTTCTGGAGGGTGGGGTGAAGAGACTGGAGCCTCTCCACCTGTGGTGCTCCAATATATCCATCCCGCTGTTCTAGTGGTGGCTGAACAAACCCCAGACCAAACTCCCTGTGCTCACTTTTCCCCATCCCATTCTGAAAACAGTGACAGGCTGGTAGTGCCGCAGACACAAATTACAGAACACGCTCTGTTGTGGAGCATATTCATCCAAACTCTCCGTTAAGATTTTTGTGGGATCAGGCCCTTTTAAAGTGGTCTGCAGCTGTGCATTTATGTTTGTTCACAGCTGTATACTGTTTTCTGGAGCCAGATCAGGTGAAATCTGTCACTTCTGTCTATGCCCTCAATGAAGCTACCGTCTTGCTAATAACAGCACAGAACTCCACAGTTTATGGATTCTTGAAAACCTGCAGCCAGTCGTTGATTGCTGCTGTTTACTTATGTTTAGAGGTCTGTAGAAGAACTGGCAATTTGGTGTAAGAGTTTCTGTACTACTGTGTATGTTTGACTACTACCCTCTGTGTGCACCAGTAAGGAAAGTCCTGTTTTCTGAAATTCCCAAATAGCCACAAAACAGTGGAGATAAAGAAACTCCACCTCGAACAAAAGGTAGCCATATGCATCTCAGTTCCAGAAGTTGCTACTGCTATAAGAGGTATTAAAGAGGCATCTAATCAGTATTTCCAGGGGTGTTGCCTTTTTCTGTAAAGCTGTACTTCTAGCAGTAATATAGTATCACCTTTGACAAGAATTGCAGAGCAGGTAGTTGTAATGGGAAAGCTGTGAAATCTCTGCCTTTTCCATGTGTTGATGGAATATTCTGGTGATCTCCCTTCTGCATTCATGATCAGAGCTTCAAAAGAAACAAATCAGAGATGGCTGCTGATGGATCCAGCCAAAGTATAACAGCGGGATGGAAGCATATTGGGATGGGATATCTGGAGAGGCTAGTGACTTCTACAGAGGTTTTCAGCTGAGCTGATATACTAGTGAATCTTTACCTGAATCTAGTACCAGGTTTTAGGACCTAGTTCACTATTGCAGAATAAATGGGTGCAACATCAGCAAAAGCAATGGTGTTCACCTTGCTTTTACAGCAGTGGAGCTGGCACTTAGCTTATTCACTTCTAGTGACCTAGGACAGGACTGTAGCTTTACAGCTCAGAGTTCAAGGGTGCAGATAGATAAAGATATTTCTTGCTGTCAGGAAGAGCACCTTCTGATTGAGAGGTAAGCGTGCCATGTAATTGACCACCTGTGGATGTGGGATACAAGCCTCACCTACTGTCACCTAAATCTGAGTTCTGTTCCAGATGTGCAGAGATGCAGGGGTTAGTGCCTTATTTCCCTGTGGTAGCACTCCACTCGAGTTAATCTTATTTGCATTGTACTCCACACAAGACAAAGTCAGGCAGTTCCTAAACTATCCAGGGTATTTTCTTTTATTCTGCACAAGGCTTTTCGTTGATCCTACAGAGTTCTGAGTAATGAACAAAGAAGTTCACCCAAATCCTGCCTTGAACGCTAACTCTGGCTAATGTAGCTGGCTTCTGTCTGAGCTTGTGTGCGCGCAGGCAGGGAAAGTTTTGCAAGAATGCTAATGGCACAGAGAAAAAGCCATTAAAGGAGGAAGAGTTGAGGTTACAATATTGTGCTGAAAAGTTTATTGCTGCCTGTAGAGACATCAGGTCTGTGCTTCCAGGATTACTCAGTGCTTAATGTCGAGCCGCTTGCACATTAGTTTTGCCGGGAAATCTATTTGGGGTTCTTCCAAAACGGAAAAATAAAAGGGCTTCCCTAATAAATGAGCTCTCCAAAAAACCCAAATCAAACAAGGCAGCATGGGGTAAAGGCTGCTGTGAGGAGTAGGCTGGGCACAGCTCATACCTCCAAGTAGGGAGAGACGATTTGGGGTCTGGGTGAGTAGCTTGCAAAGCAACTATTACAGTGCTTCAAAGGGCTGCCAGAGCAGCCTATCAGAGGGGATAAGGTTTATCCCATAGGGTTGGCACAAAAGGCACTTGCATTGAACAGCCACTGTTATGCAAAGGATTGTGGGTAGGACATAATAGAGTCAATGTAAAACACAGTTTAGAGAATTGATGACAGTTCATGATTAATTCCAGGGGGTTATGCTCATATCCAGTGTCTTCATGTAAGGGATTGTAAGCTAACAATTGAGCTACTCTGTATGTGCCTGCCTACTAAAGAAGGCAGGTGGCACTGTGATGGATAAGCTATATAGACCCAGGTAATGTCATAAAAGATAGCCAGGCAACCAGTATTTTTCACTGTTTGGCATGTATGCTATCTGAGGATAACCACAGTGGAGAAGGTGCCCTGCATCTCAGCTACAGTAACAAAAATGCAGAAAACCTAGCAAACAATGTGGATCTCTTTGCAAGACCTTGCTATATAGAGCACAAAGCACTTTACAAAGACAGAACTGTAGTACTATTCCTATTTGACTGGCAGGGACACTAAGGCACAAAGCAATGAAGAGTGTCTTGCTTGCTTAAAGTCACACAGTGGAGCAGGAGACAAGATGGAAACCCCAGTAACCTTGCACTAGTCTTTTGTGAATTTCTGGTCCACACTTCTGTCACGTACTACACCCACATTTGTGTTCTAGGTGCCTATGACCAGATTCTGTTCTACCTTTGGGGCATCTAAATGAACTTAAGTGCTGAAATGTGATTCTGTCCTGCTGAAGTCTTGAAAATCCACAAAGACATCTACTTTTGGAATCCACCATCATATTACTATGACATGTAGCCACAAAAAAAAAATTGAGGAGGAGAAGAACTCACCCCCTTTTTGCTTTAACTGTTTTTCAGCAGCTTAAAGAAAGTGAAATAGAATTGCACTTAGTGCCTCCATCCACTGGCCCCTAGAAAACAGAAGATAGGGCAGTGGTGATTTGGAAAAGCTTGGGTATTCCACCACATGAAAGTCAAATAGTAACTTGTGGACATTTTACATTTATATAAGTCACTGACTGGTAGTTTAGTTTAAAGTGAGCCAGTCAAAGGGAACTGTTCTGTTCTATATGTATAGATCCTTTTATTGCCCTCATGGCTGCCATATTTGATTGTCTTCCAGTACGACATAGAACACCTTGGCTAATATCTGTCTCATGATGTTTGCTCTGTTTCATCTTCATTACAGGGGGGAAACCATGTGTCCATCTGAGCAGTTATTTGGGCAGGGTTTGTTTTCTTTGTTCCCAAACATTCATCCTTCCCTTAGGAGTTCATTCTCCAGTCTCAGATGAACCCTGTCTCCTACATAGATGGGTTGTACCCTTGTGGTAGAGAGTCCTTCTTTCTATGGACTTAATGACTATAGCCCTTCTCCTGGCACTTTTTGGAAACAGGACTCTTGTGATCTTTAGGTCCACTAGTCGCCAACAAGCAAATAGTGAGACTTTATGTTCAGGCTTTGAGCCTTTATCAGCAACTGGCTCTGTTTATTTCTGCCCTTTGACAGATTTAACTAACAGGAGAGAGGTTAAAGTAACCTTGTAAACTACTGTCTCAGTTTGTTCTGTTTTCATGGTTTAGAAAACAGAACATGCAAAGAGGGCTGAGCCTGACTCAGGACATCAGGTCCAGTTCTCCTGGTCCTTTAAAGGGACAAGAGTCAGAAAGCTGGATCTAGATAAACCTATTCTAATTTGAGGAAACTCAGACTCTAATCTAGATCCAGGCTTTGAAGTTTGGGCCCCCTCTATGAGATGGGTCAGAACTTCCAGGAGAACAGCTTCTAGCAAACTCAGGGAGGGTGCAAGGAAAGAAAAGCATTGTGAGTCCGGCGTATAGTGGTGAGTGATAGTGAAGGGACTGTTGGAACAGGGAAGTGGGAGCTTGAGGAAACAGCAGAATTTGGGGATGCCTCAGCAAAGCCAGACATGGGGAACTTATTTTAACTCAGGGAATGACTGTACTACTAGTGAGTAGAGGCAGGGTATTTTTGAAAACACACCACTGTGGGCTTCACATCTCTGGTGTCTGGGTAATCAGGCAGGTGAAGTATCTCAGTACCAGTCTGCTTCTATTTTTTATGCATGGTGGGAATTATTACTCTCCATTTACAAACTCTCCTTTGTAGGTTGGGAGTGCAGACAACTCAAATCCCACCAGGCCAAAGTCTGGCACACAAATACATTGCCTGCCAACTTTTTCCTCACCACAAAACCCGTTTCAGTTGTCCCTAGAGCTCAGCTCAGTTCAATCTCTCAGCCACTTGGGCAGTAGATTCATTAGTGTGCATTAGAGGAGCTTGCTCTAATGGTTGGAGGTGAGACTGGAAACCAGGAGCTCCTGGAAGTTAATCCTGGCTTTGGCACCCACTCTTTCTGTAGCCCCTGCACAGATTATTTCCTTGCTCTGTGCCTTAGTTTCCCTTTCTGTATAAAGTGGAAAATTGTCAAAGATGAGATGTGTCTTCAAAGCTGTCCTAGCAATAGGATCCATCATACCTAAGTGTATAACTGGTTATCATGTCTGGCGCCACACCCTGGCATGGAAGGGTAATGACATGAGCATGGCAAGCCTGTAAGAATGAGTGGAGACTTAATCTAGCTTATCTCTAGATAAGGTGCCAGGCAATGGATGGCATCGTATCATGACTGCATTATGGGTCAAGCAGGATAGGGTCAGAGTCAACACAGGTGAATGGCAGTAGAGGACAGAGCAGAAGTACATGAGAGTGTTGTGGGTGTGCCGTGGAGGCCACCTCTGAGAACAAAAGAGGTCATTTGAAATATTGAAGTTGTGTCCTTTCCCCTCCTTATGAACTCAAAAATTCCACTGGAGATTTTTTCTTTATGTATGAATTTAGTACTGGGATAAGTTGCTGGACTGATACCCCTGCAGAATTAAATTCTCCTCAGAACAGGTGAAGATGTGATGAGGCAGCAGAAGCTCACCCATATACATCAGCCTCAAGACCAATTTTATTTTCCAGTGCTTGCTAAAGAACATGGGACCAGAGCCACACATGTAGACAAAACAAGGGGCATGTGTACATGACACTGTAAAGCAAATTAACTGCTTTTGCACCACATTAATGGCATTGGTGTTTGCACGTGTCCGTAGTGTATTGTGCTGTTGTAGCACATTTGGCGACATAATGTGCCTTAAATGACTTTGGGGTGCAGAAAACTAAAACAGCTCTGAGGAATTTTAGTTTGCTACCCTATAGCTGTGGAGTGAAGCATTAGGCTCTGTGTGGTGAGCCTGCCTGCCTGCATGAGCTCCACAGGGATCTGGTCCTTCCCTCCTCGGCTGCAGTGCCCCCTGGGACCACTTGAGCCAGGTGCCTGCAGGTGGGTGCTGCCTGGGGAGGGCTGCTGCAGAGGGAAGCCCCTCCTGCAGCCCAGGAACTGCTCTGCCTGCTGGCAGCTCGCCCTTCCCTCCCTGCCACAGGAGAGGCAGGTAAGACACGGGTGTACACGACATGGGGGTTTACTTTGCCCTAAATTAAAGTGGTGTTTTTAAAAACCCACTGCTTCAATTTAGAGCGAAGTAAACCCCCAAGGTCTAGAAAGAGGTAGTTAGCTGTGTTAGTCTGAAGTCTGGCAAAAGGCAGTGCAGGTAGCACTTTAGAGACAAACTGTTTCAGAAAGGCATAAGCTTTTGTAGGTGGCAGGATCTGATGAAGTAGGCTGTTGCTTACAAAAATGTATGCCTCTTTGAACTGTGACTCTCCAAGGAGTCAGCCTGCCCTGCCTTCCATTTGTGCCTAGGTAATGGCACAAGTGCCCTTTATTAGGTTACAGAAGTACTTTCTAGCATAGGAACATAGGACTGGAAGGGACCCTCTGGGCTGTTAAATCCATTCCCTCACTGTTGCTGGTAACTATGTTATGGACTCCCTGATCTAGGTTGGCCAATGGGACAGAAGAGTAGCCTGATTATAGCACAGAGGCTATCTTTGTTTGTGAGAATATTTCTCTCTCCTGTTCTCTGTTGCATTTGTCACTGTTGTTAGCACTATGCTGCTGGCCAGGGTATTAACTGCAGTTTGCACAGACATAACTAAATTAGCTTTGAAATCAGGTAGCTTGGGTACTACTAGAACAATATCTGTGATAGCATGGAGCTCAACACACGCTGACTACCTGAGTGGTTAGTACTCAGCTTCCTAGAGGGTTTTTGCAAACTAGTTGGTTTAAAGATAACTCAGGTATATCAACACAAATTGCAGTCAAGATAGTGACTGCAGTGTTGTAGATGTACCCCAACTTTCTTTACTGATTTTTCATTCCAACTTCCCCCCACACACTTCTTGCTCTTTATCCTAGATTGTTCATAGATATAGGCATTCACTCTTTCTCCTGCTTTTTAAAAAAAAGCTTTCTAAGCAGAAAACAACAACAATCAATTCAAACTTTCAAAGCCACAATGTTTGAGTGAGTTCAAAATTGGCTACTTCTCTTCCCCTCCCTCTCCCTACCACATGGTAAACCTTTTTTTGTTCCTTGCCACTCATTCATTTTATGGGGGTTTGGTTTGGTTTGGGTTTTTGCAGCTGAGACCTTGGAGGAAACCAGAGCTAGCTGCAATTGTCTGAAAGCCCTTGAAAATTACTGTGAAATATGCTGAAATACTGACAGAGCAAAAATAAAACCTTCTCAACTCATGTCTCATTTTCACACTTTCATGGATTTCATAGACATTAGGGCTGGAAGGGACCTCAGAAGATCATTGAGTCCAGCCCCCTGCCTGAGGGGCAGGAAGTCAGCTGGGGTCATAGGTTCCCAGCAAGATAAGCATCCAAATTTCTCTTGAAGGTGTTCAGTGTAGGTGCTTGAACCACCTCCGGTGGCAGGCTGTTCCAGACCTCGGGGGCTTGGACAGTAAAGAAATTCTTCCTTATCTCCAGCCTGAAACAGTCTTGCAGATTTACTCATTCCAATAACTCCTGTTAACACTGTATTTGGAGTTCTGGAGGATTAGCGGACATAAAAGATGCTGGTGCACTCTCTTGCTAATTACTGGACTAGTTTTGGCCTGGACCACAGCTGTGTGGGAATGGTCTGGGACTTGTACATCTACATAACTGCCAACTGAGCTCTAAGTCACTGGCGCTTGTATAGAGCAGGTTTCTAGTTGAGGTGATATGACTGGCTTCTAGAAAAAGTCTTCTTTTTACCTGCAAATCAAATCCCTGTGATATGGAAAATGCCAAGAGAGAAAAAATGTGGAATATCCATATTTTCACAGTCACTGTTTTGACCATAGCCACATTTTTAAACCAGGCAATTCCTTTCCTGAATTCAGTACTTATTTTGTCCTAAAAACCACCCAGACCTAGTCTGAAAAGGCTGCTCTTACTTGAGACACCAGAGTTTTATTCAGGACTGATCCATTTTTCTTTTAATTCAAATCAATGCAGGTTAATTGAGAGCAGCTTATTTTTACTTCTGCTGGTATATGGCTGCCAAGATCAATACCAGTCATTTCCACTTAAACCATTCTACCTTTACTGGAACCGTTAGAGCATCCAGGTCTCCAACCAAAGTATTACAGACCAGCACTATACATGTGGTTCCTTGTGTTATAATTGAAACCAGTATATCGTCAGTCTCACTACAGTGGCATCCTCATAAATGTTGTAAGTAAATGGACACATGCTTATCCTAAACCGGTGTATATATATTACTGTATAAAACATTTGCACGCTAAAAATACTCAGTTATGGGGCAACCGCCCATTGATTTCCTTTGCTGTAATGGGACCTCAGAGAGATCATTATCACCATACTTAGCCACTAGGTGGGGCAGTGGTAGCAGTAGCTGTTACATCTGAGTTATCCCATCACCCGATGACACTCCTCAACACAGTGCGAGTTAACTTTACCTTATTATGTCCTAATGCGGAAACTAGGTTTCCTAACAGAGGTCTTTCCTTGAATTTAGAAACTAAAAAATCTTAAGATAGTTCCCAAATGAACTAGGCTTGGCTCCCTTTGTGTAGTTATCCACAGAGCCTCCTCGTGTTACACAGCAAGCGGCTACCGGAGTTCACATAGAATGAGCGTGCATGGATACGCTACTGTACTTTTATCTCTGTAGTGTTAACTGGGAAAGATGTAGCGTTCTTTTTCTCTGTCTCAGATATTCATGTGCTGGGCATATTTAAGGTATCTATCTCTGGTGGCCTTTTCAGTGTTATGAAAAAGGTATAAAGAACAACGGTGTCTGGCTACACTGCAGTTAAAGTAGGCACACCTGAACCAGCTTGAAACTAGTTAATTGAGGTACTTGATAGTAGTACAGCTGCAGTGGCACAAAGCTCAGCATTACTGCAGAAGCTAGGTGAATAGGCAATTTCTCTGTGCTGAGTCCTGCTACAGCTGCACTGCTGCCAGTTATCTAATCTAGGTAATTTCAAGTCAATTTGGATCTACCTATATGGTTTTCCGTGACTACAGTATCAGGTGATTTAACCCAGAAAGGAGAGGAATCATTGAGGAAAGGACTTTGTTTCATCTTTTTTTCTGTCCTGTAACATAACAAAGGTTCATTTGAAGAAGTGTTGTCAAGTTTGTTTAGAAATAGTAAAAGCAAAAGCACTCCACAGTTGGTGTATAGTGAAGGGATGCTTAACAATATTGGAACTTTTACAGTTCCAATATACAGCATCTGCTGCTTGTTAGGATCACATCAGGTGGGGAATATTTGAATCTAATAACCAGTGAAGTGAAAAGCCTGGGTGGAATCCCATCAAAAAACTCTGTACAGTTTTGGTACTTCAGTGTATTTTATTCATTGGTTCTACTAGTTAGTGGGAAAAAGTATGTATTCATACATTACATTTTAAGGTTTTGATTCTAATAACCACTGCTTCTATAAACAAAGTGGGGGCAAGTAGTGGAAAATGCCTGTAAACAATGCATTTGGTGCTGGGTGTTGGGGGTTGGATCCTTATACATGTCTGACTCTAATAAAGAAAATTCTAATAACTGGTGAATGCTGTATGATTTATAGTTATGCAAGCTGGGTAGACTGGCTGTGCTTTCAGACTTAGTTCTGTCACTGCTGGGCATGGAGCTCCCATTAATATTATTAAGAGCAACAAATGTTTAACTTCTCTCTGTAAATAAGACCACTTCTATGGGGGAGCCTAAATATGGGTTTATGTGTCTAACTCAGAGAGACAGTAGTCAGAATCTACACTGTGGGTGGCAGCTGGAGCTGGGCTGGCTGCTGTGGTAGCTGTTGTTCTTGTGTCCCTTCTAAGTGAGCACCCAGGACCAGTAACCCAGTTGCCCAACCCTTGTTATACTATGGGTAGTAATTTGGAACAAACTTTTGAATGAACAGTCTGAACACTTACTCTGGAGTTTCTCAGAGCGAGGTGTAATGTGAGGCCAGACAACCTAAGACACTGAAACTAGGGTTTGAAAAGAAACCTCAGCAAAGATTGTATACAGTTCAGGTGTCAAGTAAGGCCTACAGAGAGATAATTTACAGCAAGATGTTCCAGGGTGAAAACTGACACAATGTGGGGCACAGGTGAAGGAGCAAATACGTAGGATTCCTCTGCCAACCTGGATTGTAGAATAAAGACCAGTGAAACCCAGAAGTGTAGAATATCCATTTTGAAATCTGGAACCAAGCAATCTGGGGGTGAGGCAGGCAGATTATGGCTGGAAGCTTTGTGTCAGATTTGGCAGGAACCTTGGGTATATCAACTCTTACATGTGCTGAGCCTGGGAGCACAGGTGAGGAATATGCTTTGCCAACTTGCTACCATTCTGTGGGTGCTTATACACATCACCCTACGGCAATGTTGTTACTGTGCTGTGCTTTAGTACTTCCTTTTGGATGCTATCTTATCCTTTTGGAAGTACTAAAGCATGGTGCAGTAATTGCTTATACTGTGCTGTGCTCATTGTGCAAAGCTAGTTTTAGCTGCTATTTTGCTGTAGCAGTACACTAAAATAGGGGAGTCCACTGCTATGGCAATGTATGTGCACTGCTATGGCCGGATGCATGTAGACTTACATGATTGCTAGGTTGCCATACCATGTCATACAGCAACATAATACATTGCTAGAGTGACATAGGGTGACGTGTAGATGCACCTTGTGTACACCAACTCCTTGGGATGAGTCAGGATAACGGCATTAGAGCAGCCCTGAGCATAGGCCCACACTGAGCTCAGAAGCCCTCTGTTAATAGTTTGTCTGTTGGTACCTATGTGGCTTCATTTCTGGCATTTGGCATGTGTGGAGTAGGAGTGAACAGGGAAGGGTGTTTTATGATGGTGCTCCTAGGTTTCATGATGCATCCTAGTGGTTTGGGAGTTGTGTTCAGGGCAAACCCGTATCCATCTTTGGTTTTGGGTAGAAGTTGTGTATTATGTTGTGGTTTTGACCCCAAACAAAGTAAAATGTGGTATTTTAGCAGATTTTTTTACTTGAAGTTTCTGGGTCTGGAACTCAAAGTGAATGTTGGTATAAAGAAACGCTTATCTGAGAGATCTGAAAGCAAAAGCCACTCTCAGGAACGTGGAATTTCTTAGGACTATCCTGCAGGGTATTGGCTAAACACCTGGGGTTGTAGCACTGCTTCACAAAGTGACTCTCTGAACACATCGACTTGTGGAGTGGCCCATCCAGTGGCCTTATAGCCGTGTTGCAGCTCATCCCAGATGCTATCTTATCAAGTACTTCAGCTAGAACTGTGTGTGGTCTGAAAGCTGCAGCCCTGCTGGGCCTTTGATACCTTTTCTATAACCAAAAAATTCACAACTTCAGAGTGTCTGGCCTGGGAAGGGAAGTTTTAGATCTCTAGAAAAGGGGCATTTTTAGGTACAGAAAAACTATGTAACTTATTTTTTCATTGTCTTTAAGATATATTTAATCTCAATTTTAATCTACCCCTGAACCTTATGCATCTGAAATAATGGCAATTAACATACTTTCCTTTGCAGAAGGGATAAAAACTATACTCCCAATACCCTCTGAAACATCAGAAGTACTTTTTCTTTAACATTGTGGTATATGCAGAGTACATGATTTTGTATTATATGTGAGGCATATTCAGGATACTCTCTATAACTTTTAGCTTCAAAACCTATGGGTAATGTGGGTGCTCCAGATTTATGGTGATGCATGTATACAACATCTATTTATTATTCACTCTCACTTTCTCTCTTTCTGTTCTTAGCTGTCCACATATTATTCCTATATTATCTGTCTGTCCACCTCTGTGATGGTTCTGGTAGGTAAACACTTAAGATTTCATAAAACAGCTCTAGAGACATGACTTCAAACTCTTTTCTGGGCTGTGCCAAAATCTGTCCCCATCTGTTGCCACATCTGCAAACGGGTTCCTGATCCTTTAGGCTGGGGAATCAAAGGCAACTGGACATGATGCTAGTCACATTACTGCAGTGACTTCTGTTGGCTAAGAAACTGGTGTGCCTCAAACACACTAGCCCACATGTCTGTTAAGCTTACGTGAACTTTCTAAGATCTATCTACAAGAGATTCCGTGTGCTATAATTTTGTATGGACTCTAACTACTTTGTTGTAATATTCTGTCACATCATCTATCCAGGAGAGGACTGTGGCAGCTTTTTAGGCATTTCACAAAGCTGCTTTAGATGGGGGTGAAGCTGAAAAAGGAGGGGGGAAGGGGAGAGAGAGAGAGAAGATCCAGTTCCATGTGTCAATTCAGTTTGTCAGGAGGATCTTCTGATCACTGGCAATTTATTAGATCCTGGAACTTGAATGCATCCATGTTCCTTCAGATCAGCTTTCCTGTGTAATGGTAGCACTTCAGTAGGGATGCATTAAGAGCAGTTTTGGAGGTATATTTTGTCTTATATGCCTGGTATTAAAGCCAATGGGGTGGAAAGAGAGAAAGAGAAGGAATGAGAGTAGGGGGAGATTCCCATTCTATCTGGTTTCTTTCAGGTGGTCCGTTTAGAAAACCTCTATTTTACAGGTTATTTCCAAATCTAGTGTATCAGAGCTCTACCATTTTGGGTGAGGCATATGGCATAAAGGACATGTTTACTAATTGGTAAAACAGAAGAGATTACAAGAATATCAATGTGGACAGTGCAGTTAATAGGTCTTGTGTCTGGACAGTGGAGGATAGTAATTTCAGCACTTATCCCTCAAGCAGAAATAACTTAGTGCACCATTAAACGTTGTTGGCATATGTAAGGATGGAACTGATGGACTGCATCCCAAGTCTTTTATTCCCCTGACCATATAGGTCACAATGATGGACTTAAAGAAGCCATATGTCAGCAAGTTATGTCTCTAATTGATTTGTGGAGCTGGACAGAGTCTAAACATTTTACCAGTCAGAGAACAGATGACCAGAAGGAGAGAATGACAGAAAAAAAGGAAAGAGTTGTGTAAAACCATGGGGGATCTTTAAGAAATGACTTTCGATTGGAGCCATAAAACAACAGTTTATTCCTGCCCCTCTGCAGGGTTCCTGGTAATGGAGTCACTCCTAGGGCAGAAGTTAATTCCAATTAGACACTTTGAAGGGACGGTTTTCAATCACATGTCTGCCTAAAGAAACTGTGTCAGGTCACATTATGACGATGAACCAGTGGCAGTCAGGGTAACTTAGAGTGGCTTGCTGGCTTGTGGGACTATTGGGGATCTCCCCACTCAGCACAAGTTTGCAAGCCCTGTGCCCTGCAAACCAAACCATCGACAAATGGAATGCTGTTATCAGAATGGCTCCAGCTTCACCTGAATATTGAAAATGGAGTCAAAGGCAACTCATCCCATAATACGTATATCCCTTGTGCTACCTCAGCTTCTGCATCGGCCATGCAGCTTGGTAGGTAAGCTAGTATTAACTGCTGCCTTTTTATATATATGTAATGAAGTTACAGTATAAATGTCTTCAGCTCCTACATGTATATCTCTACAGTATCTTGTAAATCATCTCCATTCCTAATAGATTGCACCTTCAATGTAGTAGAAGCATTTTCACATGATACATGTTCCCAAGGTGGTTGATCTATTGGAGCATGTATCATGTGAAAATCCCAAGATGGTAGATGCTGGATCTATTGATGCAGCTACATAGCTGTCTTTTTAAAAATGTGCAATCTAATTCAGAAAGCTTCAGCTCCCAGTACAAACACATACCTGCATGGTATTATACAACAGCAGCATGGTAACAAAATCCTAGACTTGTTTAAAGACTAAAGGGAGAAAAACCAACCAGTTATCTGCTACAAGTAGAACGGATGGTAATCTTTCCACTGGTTTCTAGGGCCAAAGCTTACAGCAAACATGCACAAATATTAGTACTATGTGTACTTTTTACTTATCTGTCCTTATAGCAGTTTCATACTTGCTAATAAATATTGATTCATCAGCTCTTCCTTGCCGGAGATCCAGAAAAGAGATAAATTCTGCACTTTCAGGGGCTAGAAATGAGACATAGCTAGGAGTGTTACAGACTGAAGGACACTCAAGTGGGCACCACAATCTCAGATCTCACTTCTGTGGCAATAGGCTCCTTCCTGTTCATCCCAAGGCATTTAGATACAGCAGCATCTGCCCAGTTCTCAGTAGGCAAGTGTTCATGTAACCAAAAATGGCAATTAGTTTGACACATGTTGGAAGATCAGAGATCATGACACAAGTGGAAAGATCAGAGATCCAGTGGGCCAAGAAAAGCATCCTGCCTTAGCCAGAGAAGATGTTTTGACAGCAGGGTTGACTATATGGGTTAGGCAGAATAGGAGAAGATTGAATTGCTACTGTCTGTACTCTAGCTGTTTTGTGGGGAAATAACATTGCATTGCTATGACATTTGCATTTTAAAATTTATCCCTTCATTTGTGAGGCCTTATTTCTCACGTTGTCATTCTGTCAGGGCCTAGACCGTGGGGTATAGAACACACAGTAGGACAGGAAACTGCACTTGATGTTCCTTTGTTTCAGCATAAATCAGATGGCCTACGCACCACATGGCCATTGACATGTATGGGATTTCTGGCCAAAGGGTTAGAATTTGTCTGCACTGCAGCTTGGATGTATGATTGCCACAGCAATACTTTAGCTAGCCTTAATGTAGCTACTTAAGGTAAAAACCATAGACAAAATGTGACAACACTGTTTGCACCATAAGCTAGCTGCCCAAAAGTGTAGCCAGTAGATTTGACAGGCTTATATGGCCCAGGCTGAAGCCTATACCACCATGTCTTCCTTGAGACTGTGATGTGAACTAGGTAGATTAAAGCTAAATTGGGCATGCTTGTAACTCCTGTGATCACATTTCTGGATTGCAGTGTACACATACTTTCAGGGTAGGATGTGGCCAAGGGTCTCCAATCAGGCCTTGTGGATTACTTAACCCAAGGTGAAGTTATGACCTCCTGTACAGGAAGAACCCTCGGGTCATCATCTAAGTGAGACTAGGTGTTATATCTATCTCAGTAAATTTCAGCATTTCCATGAATCATGGGAATTACGTTTTCTATCTCCTCAATGTTTCTTTTATCCACCTATCTATTTTATAAAATTCCACATATCTCCTGCCTGCCTCTGACTGGTAGAGAGAAGAAATGCAAATTCAATTGCTATTGAAGAGCTAGAAAAACATCCCATGACCAAGCCAAAGCTTGCCTTCCTCTTCTTACCAAAGTTGTGATTATTGTTGTTACTGTTATTGTTCACGATGTGCCAGCTCTCATGCAGAGCATTATCATTGTGGGTTCCAGGAGTAGATTGGGACTCACTGCTGTGTTTGGTAGGAGACAAGCATGGACCAAAAAGACTTTCCCTTCCCTGAGGAGCTGATATTCTAAGCATAGGGTGAGGGACTAATGGATAAAACAAGTCAACAGGGAAGCACAAGGAAACAGTGAAACAGGCTTTAAAAATGTTGGGTCACCGAGGATTTTTCTAGAAGAAAAAGAAATGGGAAGCAGGGAGGGCATATCACTATTGCTTCTCCTCTCCATCCTGCCAGCCCATAAAAGGTTATAATCCTATAATACCAGTATCTACTAAGGCTTTTCTTCTGTTCTGTTTTTAAAATCCTCACAAAACACAACACAACTTCCAACATGGCCATAGGAGTATAGCTCATTCAAATAATTCAGTTATTGTTAACATACCTCCCTGATTTCAACCAGCATCACATGTACTTCATCATTTTACTCTGTACCCTTTCAGGCCTACGTAGTTTCTTTCTTTGAAACCTTTGGAAGTGGGTACCAGGTACCTGCTGTCATCAATGAGACCTGTATGTTTAGATATCAGGGCACGTAGATGCATTGGCATTTATATTCTTTCTCATTTCTGTTGTCTACATAATGGCAATCACTGCGTGGCAAACTGCCTGCATTCAGCTCAGTAAGAATCTCTAGTCTAGTGCTGCCAGCTCCAAGCAGTGAAAAATGACATATCCTGCTCATAATTCGATCTAGGATTCTCTAAGGGGGATGTGGCATGCCTCCCTCCAGACCATGAGGGATATAGAGGCTAGGCATGGCTGGAGCCCCTGGCCTGGCAGGGGGCATGGGGCACCAGGAAGCCAGACAGGGTGTAGGCACATGAAGGGGAAGACCCACCTGGGGGACCTGCCCTCTGCCACCTGCCCTGCTCCTCCCACGAGGTCAGGAGGAACCTGTCCCCAGCAGAACCTGGCTCCCTGCACAGCTTTTCCCTTCTAGCTGGAGCAGGGCAGATGTGGCTCTGGGGTTCCCCCCATGCCTGCATCAGCTGGGAACATTTGTGGCAATAGGGGATGGGTTCCTCATTCCATTGCCTGCTCCTGGGTAGGCAGACTAATGGTGGGGGGACAGCAGGTTGCACTCCCAAAGTTCATAGGATTGGCTTAAAAACAGTGAAATTATTTTAAAAAATTATGATTATTTTTGTTTGTCTGGGTTTTCTTTTTTTGTAGTGTTGGGATGTTGTAGCTGTGATAGTCCAGGAAATATGTGAGAATCAAAGGGTTTGGGGTGATTTCTTTTTTTGGACCAACTATATACTTGGGAGAGATGTTAGACAAGCTTTCAGGCACAAAGTGCCCTTTTTCAGGTCAGTTTTTATCTGTGTTTAGGTTATGTTTTCAAGTTTTCCTTTCCAAATGTGAAGGCTGAATGAAAAATAAAATCATTGGTTAAACCCATACTCCAGAATGAGACTTGCAAAGAAATCTCATTGCACGTGAGTGCAGATATCACACTTCCCTTACAGAATTTTGTGAAATCTTCTTATTAAATTAAGCATGAGGGATTAGGCTTCAAAAATAATAAACAGTAAAATCATAAAATAATAATTTAATTTGTATTCCCCATAATGATTGTGGATGAAGTAGGGCAAAATGTGGTTTTTTTGGTCCAACATTAAACTGGGGAGAAAAGCTAGGGTACAATTCAGCAAACTTGCGGGGAAATGTTGAAAACGTTGAAATAACTCTTTTTGATGTTTTGAAAAGAAAAGCAAACTTTTTATTTTGAAATGGTGTTTTGGTTTTAAAACTGAATTAGATTTTTTTTTAATAAAAGGATAAAAAATGAGGGATACAGAAACTTTGGATAGAAACAACGGTTTCATTTGGGCTCAAACGAAACATTATGTCTGACTGGCAATATGTTTTCCTGTAAAATAAAGAAAGAAAAATACCTGTGTCAAATCAACCTGAGGACAATTTGTCTTTTTCCTTCTATATTTTTGATCAGCCACCGCACCAGAAAATCCTCCTTTGCCTGGTTTTTTGAACCAGCTCCCAAAGTGGAACAACACTCAGGAGGGGGCAGAGAAGGAGGGGCAGGGAAGGGAAGTGCTTAAAAGAAACAATTTAACACTTGAATTTCTCTGCCCATATTTCATCAAGCTCCTCCCTGGCTTGTATATTTGCCCTCTGGGCATGAACAGAGAGAGCAGGTAATTGCAGGACGATCCCCCTCCCCTGCTTGACAGCTGACGCTCAGTCATATGACCTCGCAGGCCCGGGCACCAGACACCCGTTGCCCCAGAGTCACTTCCCCGCCCCTCGTCTGGCGCTGCTGCTGCTGCTGCTGTTGCCCTGGAGCTTGGGATGGGATGTGTGTGTGTGTGTGTGAGCGTGTGTGTGTGTATCTGCTGGGAAGAGAGGTTGGGATTGCCTACAGCAAACCTGACCAGGGAAAGCTTTTCATCTCCTCGCTGAGGAGAGCAAGCTGCCTGCTGTCAGGGTTGTGGCTGCGGAGAATAGCTGTACACAGTAATTACTGAAAGCTAACACGCACCAAAGCTGGGAGGGGAGGGAAATTGTTAGCAATATGGTGAGCATGTCAGGACCCAGGTACCGATCAAAGCCCCCAAGCAGGCTAGCAGATGGAAAAACGGGCCCTTTGCTTTAGAGGAAGGCAGGGGCAGAATTTTAACCGTCTCTCATTAACTTCCATGTAGGGGGAGGATGCTATTAATGTCTACGTTTCCCCCTGTTCCCCCAGCTTTCACATCTCCTGCCCCAGCTGCTGGCACTGAGGGGAAAGGCTTATTATGCTGTATGAAGAAGAATTTGGTGCCAAGTCAGGATTTAGCAAAAGGCAAAGTGCCACTGACAGAGAACGGTGACCTCTGTCATTAAACCCCTCTGCGATCTCTCCTTCCTGCCCCCCCAAGGGATGTGACCCCTTTCTACCTCACTCAGCCACCAGTGCTGATTTTTATTCTAATCTCACTGAACCTCCCTCCCTCTGGATTTGGACGTTATCGTCTCCAGCATCAGGAGCTGCTGTCTTAAATGCTGGAGGTTGTGACTGGCATACAGTGCAAGGTACAAACATGAGTGAGCCACCCTTGACTTTGCCCCAGCCTTCTCCCCGAGTACTGCCAGGGAGCTGAAGTTTGCCTGGGGAAAATGCATGGTGCTGAGCTTGTCATACTCTTGTTCTGTTGATGATCTCTTGGCAGTTCCTTGGTTTTGCCTTCCTTGATTCTTTCCACCTTTAGCATATTTGTATGGCCCCATCATCTCAGCAGCTTACAGCCTGTAATGTATTTATCTTCTACTGTGTGGAAGGCAGTGCCATGATCCCTGTTGTATGGCTGGGAAAGTGAGGCAGACAGAGAGAAGCTAAGCAACTTGCCTCAAACAGGGAGTCCATGGTAGGGAAGGGAGTTAGAGCCTGGCTCATCTAAGTCCTAGGTGAGAATCCTACCCATGGGTGACTCTGTGCCCCATAAAGTCCTAATGCAGGAAGAACAAGTGTCCATCGAAAACAGCAGCACAACTGGCATTGTATTTGGCCCTTCAGAGTTGAGAGTCTGGCACAGCCACAGAAAACCCCCAGTATTGGGGATAGAGAAGAAAACATTCACCGAAGTAGAAAAGATGTGATTGATGGTACTCATTGTTACCAGTACTCACTGTAGAGTCTCTGGCCTGTTTCTTCGTCGGCCTGTCTCTCAGCTGGGCACAGGAATGGGAGAAGGCATGGGGCACTTTTGCACTTCTGTTATGTAGGGCCTGCCCTGGAGTAGGGGGAAAGACACCACATTGGTTTAATCAAACTGGCTATCTTGCACTCTGCTTTCTATGGGTAGAAGGAAGTAAAGAATAAGCAGTGTCCACTGTGCCTTGATCCCACTCCTCCCTTGCCTTCCACGTCCCACCTTAAGTCTGGCCCAACATGTCCCTAAGGCAGTGTCTGTGAGCAGGGTTCCAGTGGGATCCTTTGACAGTCCCCAGTTAGCAGATGATTTCTTTCACACTGAGGGATGCTTCCTTTGCTGCTCCTAGCTGGAAGCAGAATATATAGAAAGAGCCACAACACTTGAAAGTAAAACAGCAACCAAACTTTTTCACACTTCAGAAAATCTCCAGCCTTCTGCTCCTCCAATTGGGAGATAGTGTATCACATCCTTCAACAGCTCATGCATACCAAGCAGACCTGTTTAATAGCTCTTGTTGCTGGGCACATCAGTAAGATCCTTCATAATGGTGAGAACTTATTTGTGGAGTGTGAATTGATTGTGTAGGACAGGGGTGTCAAAGATCTGACCTGTAGTGCCATTTCACCCAGCCCGTGAGGCTCTTAGGAGGGCTGGGAATTTGGGGGAGGGGGAGAGAAGCAGGGTGACTGATCGTTGCATCAACCCCGTGCCACTGCTCACCTAGCTGCTGCTGCTGCCACTTGCTGCCAGATCCAGATCCAGCTCATGAGGAATCCCATGGTCTGGATTTATCCCTGGAGGCCTGGGTGAGTTTGACACCCTAGTGTTGGAGTTTTGATATGTTAAACCTTCACTGGAAGATTCCTTGCTGTTTGGTGCTCAGCCACCGTACTTGTTTTTTGAACATTGGCTATGATTAGCTGGCAGGTACAAAGCATCAAGAATGTGGCTGAAGTTTTAGATTCAAGCATATGTTGGCAGCTCTAGAATTCAGAAGAGAGGCACCATTCCCTATGCAAGTAGAACAATGATAATATGTCACTGAAGGATACTAGAGCAGAAACTGCCTGATAGGATGCAAGATAATCTTGCGCTTCCAAGTGAGTGAGCACAACTGAGAAATGGCCATGAGCAGAACTGAGATTTCCTTCTTGACTCTGCCACTAACTCCTTGTGACACCTTTCCTCACCTGTGAAATGAGGGTAGTAGTGCATGCCACACAAAGGTGATATTTATTGCTGTTGATGAAGTGCTTTGAGATCCTCTGAGGAGGTGAGGAGGATCAAGACAAGGGCAAAGTGTTGTGTTAGCATATGATTACCATCCTTACAGCCACTGTATTGATGCTAACTGCACTTCAGGATGTTGGATGGGGGAGGTGGGTGTCAGCCAGTCTCTAAGAAACTGGGTTTTCATTTCCTCTGTCCTGATGTCTATTGGCTGGACACCAGATCGCGCTCGAGGGATGGCCTTTCAGCATATCGTGTGACCACATCTTGCATTGTTGGGCGGCTTCCCTGCTTCATTTCTGTCCGTGTGTCCTTATGATGGGGATCAGATTACATGGCCTTCACAATGCACCAGCCATCTATTATTCAGTCATTGTATGCTACCGTATATACTGGTGTATGGGTCACACCAGATCAGAGCTACGTGAGCAAGCGTGGGCCTCCTATTCACTAGGAAAGCTGGCATCTGTCAATAGATAACACATCATAACTAGATGGCTAGAGGGAGAATTACATGATAAACTATGATACTGTGAATTACCTTGTGTGAATTATTAGGATTTAAGCAGAATGCTAGCAGAAACTACTCTGAGGCTACCAGAGCTTCAGTAATGCTTTATATTGTGACAGTAAAACCCATGAATTCCTGTCAGTTGGGTTGGGGTATTAAACTGGACTTCTTCCTGTGTGCTAAGATGCATAGATAGGTTCACAGGGAAACTCTTACAAAATTAGTTGATGAGAAATGGGCATTAACTCCTAGACCACCAAACAGAGAAGATGCAATAGAAACCTGAACCAAGAAGAAAAATCTTTATATTGGTAAGGTCTAGAGATGGCTGTGTCTATGCAGGCTCAAATGAGGTGGAGTCTTTTCAGAGTAATGAATGGTGAATGGATTGGAATTTTGGTTGATATTTTTATTCACAACTTCTTTCTTAGTTTAGAAAGATAAAGAGATAGTTCATAAAACTAAAATTTCAAAACCAAAATCGAAAAGCCTTTTGATTAGAAGTGGTCAAAATTTTTCTGGTTGAAATTTTTCCACCAGATACCACTGTTTAGTCAAACTCAAACTTTGTTGCAGAAATGTGTTAATTTTGCTATAAAAAATAAATCAGACCCAGGCTGTAGGTTGATGGCCACATGTTCTGTTTTGACATTTTGCTGTTTCAAAAGGACATTGTGTTTCTATTTGTTTTGTTGTTTTTAAATAGTCGAAATCAGACTGAGACATTTTGATTTTCTCAGAACTGAATGTCTAATCAACACAAAATGAAAATTAAAAAAAATTCTGTTGTGTGGTAAAATTGGAAATCTTCACACTGGAGTTTGGAATGGGACTTTAACTGAACAGCTCCCCCCCCCAAGCACATAGTAACTTTTGGAATTCATTAGCACAGAATATCATTGAGGCCTAGACTTCAAGATTCAAGGGCATTTGTGTGGATAAATGGAAAAAGTTCATTTAAGAGGTACAAAGAACATTAGGTACCTGTTTCCTGTGGGAGTTCAGTGGTTAACTATAATTTGTGCATCTGGAGTCTACCTTCAGTGAGAAGATCTACAGTTATAGTAGTACAAGTGAAAACAGAACCAAAATTTTGGGAAGGAAAAAACAATACCTTATAATTCAGGGTATACATTAATTTCTGACAATTGAGAAGTAAGGAAACTTACTGCATGGGCAGGTTATCCTATAAATCCTGCTTCAGGGTGTCTTGCATCCTCACTGGCATCATCAGCAATTGTCCACAAGTGCAGATAGAACCGATAGTGACAAACTGAACTGGAGCCCTTGCTCTCCAGTCTCTGTTGTCCCCAACAATTGTTTTCATTTCAAGGGAAATGGCAACTCTGCAGAATTTTATGACACTGACATTTTTGAGGTTTGCTTGAGCATAGATGTACCTGTTTTGCTGACTGCAAACAAAACCCTTAAGGGTGTTTGGGAACTGGGAGCTTTTATTTTCTTGTGATATTTGAAGACTCTGAGCACCATGCAGGATTGATTTTGTTCTAACACACTGGAGCCAGATGATTTAAATAGATTAAACTCCTTGGCATTGATGTAGTTCATGCAGTTGACACTGGCTGTGAAACCAGACAGTGGCCTTTTATTCCTTTCTCCAGCCAGGAGTGGTAGGTTAAGGGCTGGTAGGTGTACACAAGCATGGAAGTTGGTTTAGATGGTGCCCCTGCTACCATTCTGAAGCATGGGGAAGTTGATAGACAAGATGTGGGAGGTTACTGGAGTGTGATAATTACCAGGCTCCATCAGCTTCCTGCCTCTCATGTATCAGCCTCCCCATGCTTCAAAATGGCAGCAGAGGTACTTTAAATCTTGTTGAATGAACTTTAGTTCATGCACCCTCACCACCACTTTGCAGCCTAGGGTGCTGATGCAAGAGATGCTATGGTGCTTTAATTAAAACAGCTCTTTGAGCCATTTTAATTAAAGTGCTGCCCTCCCCCCCTACCTCCCCCACAACCCCTGGAGCACATGTAAAAGTGTCCTAAGTCAAGTCATCAAGAACTGCATTCTAGTTTGCATAGGAAGTATGTGATTAGACAATGATTCAGAACTTCTGGACCAAACCATTTTTGACAATTAAGTTTATCTTCAGAAAGGGGAGCAGAACCTTAGCTGGGTCACTGGAACTGGACTTCTTGACCTTATTCATAAGCTATTCATTTTATGTTTTCCTTCATGTGTCACCTTTAGAAGGAGCTGGAGCAACCTCTCTTTGTGTGCATTGGCAAGCTGTATCTGGCCTGCAAGCTGTATTTGCCCACCCCTGTTATAAGTGAAGCTTTTTGGGTGTGATAGGAAACCTAATATGTCTACCATGAAGACACTCAGTACCTGACTACCCTGCTACACCACTCCAGCCCTTCTACACCAACAGCTTATTTTCTCAGCTATGCAAGGACTCACTTCAGATATGTCTTCCCTGTCCATTTTGGGCACGTACTTGGGTTTGCCTAGCTGAGTCTCACTCACCCAGTGTCTTATTTCTCAATGGATGAGCTTAACAGAGATGTCTTGGTTTTTAAAAATAGTTAATTTTTAAATATTAATTGAACCATTAATTACATCTGAGCCCCAGAACAAAACAGCCATGAATGATTAATGAGGAGGCCTATGGTAAATGTCTCTAATAATTCACAAAGCAACAGAGCCAGGTATTTTCTTTGAGCATCTAGTTTATTCAATGAAAGGAAAGGGAGAGAGACAATGAACTAATGAAAGGATACTAGGGGAAGGAGAGAAAAGAAAGGAGGCAATATAGGCTGCGTTCATAGAATCATAGAAAAGTAGGATTAGAAGGGACCTTCAGAACTCATCTAGTGAAGCAGGACCATTCCTATCCAAAACATCCTATACAAATCCATTATCTAACCAATTAGTAAAACTACAAAGTCAACCCTGACAACAACCACAAGGCATAACATGCTAATTTGCCACAGGTAAGGAAGGGGGACAATGGTGTTTTGTGCATAGTACTGTGCTACAATATCAGTGTTCATCTAAGGATCTCAAAGAACTATACAAGTATTAGCCAAGCTCTTTAGCACTCCTGGTGATGCATGCATATTTTTACTTTCCAAATAGATAAACTGAGGCAAAGGGTGCATGAGGTTAATTCAGGGCTGATCCATAAGCCAAGTAAAACCACAGAGCCCTGACACCCACTTCCATTGGCTCTTATGACTTTGCCCATTATGTATTTATGCTTATAATTCTCCAGATAAATAGCATTGCAAGCCCATTTTTGTATATCCAATGTAAAGCTGCCACTTTAACTGATCAAATGGCACAAAGTCTATCTGATTATTATTTAACAACTCTTGGGAAAAACAATTGTTTTCCAAGATGTGCTTGTTGTGAATGGGAAAGGCACTGGTATGCAGATACTCACTTATGCTTTGCAAAGCTCAGCTAATGGTCAAGAGGGATATTTATACTTTATACTACTTATAATGTATAATATAGTAACTCAAAGAGGATTCAGTCTCATAACAAAAAGAAAGTATCTGCTCCAAAGGGTTTAAAACATAAATAATATCCCCATCTGTAAAATGGGCATAACAGTGACTCCTTTGTCTGTCTAGATCATCTGCCTAGATTGTATATTCTTTGTCAGAAACTGCCTTGTACTATATGGATATTCAGCTTCCAAACCAATAAGCACCACTGGAATAATGAAAGCAATGTTAATAATATCAAATGATAATTCTACAACTAGCCATAGAAGGACCACTGCTACACCAGGCGTCAGGAGTAGAAGATAAATAGTGACCTTTGGAGCTACTCTGCACTAAAGGGGCACATCCAGGTGAGCCTGCATGTGCCTCTTGCAGTGTCTTAAACCCATCTGAGATGCTGCAAGAGGCACATGCAGGAAGAGGAAAAGGTTCCCTAAACTGGAAGTTTGCAGCGTGGGAGCAAAATTAGACCCCTGGATATGCAGGGAGTAAAAAAAAAAAATGGAGTAAAAAAAAGCAGGGCAGGGCATGGTCCTGGCAACCAGAGGCTGGGTCCTCCATAGAGGTGCTCTGGTTGCCAGAGTGTCTCTATGCTTGGCCTTCACCCTGGTGCTAAAGCACAGTGCCAGCCTGTGCAGGACAGGCAGCGTGCCAGCCACAGGGAACTGGACCCAGGCTCTAGTGCTGGTATGTAAGGAGTCAGGGGGGCTGGAGGAGGGGACTATGGGGAGGGATCCCCACCAGCCCCACCTACTCCCCCTGTCCTCCTGGATCCCTGCCCCACCTGGCCCTGCCCCCGATCTGCCCCACCTGGCCCTGCCCCTGTCTGCACCCTGAGCCCCCCCCCAATCCCTGCCCTGCCCAGCCCCAGGCCCCACCTGCCCCCCCATCAGTGCCCCTGACTGGCCCCATCCCCCTGAGCCCCCCCCCCATTGCTGCCTTCCCACCCCACATCACCATAATTAAAAACAAAACACACAAAAAAAACCATCACTCACTGGCACTATCAGCTGCTGTTGGGATCACAGCGTGGGGCCGGGTGATAGCCCTAGTGGCCCTGGCCTGGGCCCTGCTGCTCCATGTTGCCCTGTGCTGCCCAGGGGGACTCTTCCAGGAGGCTCTGGAGCCCCCACAGTTCCTGCTCCCATGGTGAGTAGAGGCTTTTTTTTGTTTTTTTTAGTGTTGGAGGCTGGAGTGGGTGGGGGCAGCTATTGCGGGGCTGGGGATGTAAGTGGGGAAGGTTGGGCTGGGGGGAGGGCAGCCATCAGAGGGGCTGCAGGAGCCAACAAGGGATGATACAGCAATCCAGGGGGCTGGGAAAGCAGGGGTGGGGCACATGGGCTCTGCAGGGGTGGTAACCTCTGCAGGGGCCATTTGGCCCCTGTCAGGGCGATTGTAACCCCTGGGGAGGGGCTGTGGCCTCTGTTGGGGGGCTGTAGCCCCTGTGGATAGGTTGCAACCACTGTTGAGGGTTGGAAGCCCTGAGAGAGGCAGCAAAACATGTAGGTATTTAGAATTAATTTTATTATGATGACAAAGACACTGGCAAATTGCTTTAACACTGTAGATATATCAATAAAACATTGCCCAACTGATTGTGTCCCTGTCTCTCACTGTCTTTTATATAGTGGTCTTTTGTTCTAATTGTGGAGGAACATGGATTTTGGAGTATTTTACAGAGTGACTTTGGGCTATTTTATCAGGGATTTTTCAGTTTTCAAATAGGGAACACCATAATTCCTGCTAGGGAGGCCAGTGGCAGGACCTTGCCTGCTCAGAGTTGGCACCCAGCTGGAGGTGGCTGACCTCCTGGCCAATTAGTTCGAAGCAGGCCACCATACCCACAACATCTTCTGGGTGACAGCTGCCCAGATGGCTGGGCAAGGGGTACACGTGGCAGCAGTGCCACACAAAGGCCAGCTTTGCAGGGAACTCTCAGGTCTGCTTTAGCAGTTCAGCTAGCACAAGGGGTAGTGTCCCCAGGTACCAATTGGCTGGGCTATAGAAGCTCCTGAGGGCAAGTAGCCCTGAGCTACTTGCCAGGGAAGCTTTTTGTACTGATGGGGAAAGCACAAGCGCTGGCTCCAGGCTCTAGCTCCCCTTGGCTGCAGATCCAGGAGGAGCCAGGCAGGGTTATTTTGCCCCAAGTGGCACAATTTGCTCCACAACAAGATGCATGTCCAGGCATGTGCACTGAGGCAAAAAGCCCTGGCTCAAATTTGCACCACTTCTATTTGAGCTGCTGCCACCACATTCAGCTGATCCCCTCCCTAGACAGGAGGAGCAGTGCTCAGGCCAGCCCACCTTCCACCTCAGGCCACTGCTCAGGAAGAGCTATGCAGGAAGGATGCTGTCTGCTCCGGTATGCTCCTGCACAGCAGCAGCAGTGCCTGCCTGCCTGCCTAGCTTCCCTGCTAGACTGTGCCCCATGCCCCTGCCTGCTTGTCTCTGCCTGCTGCAGTGCTGCTGACTTCTGGGGGGTTGCCAAAACCCCCAGGGTACCATTTTACCTAAGTCAGGATCTGGAGGGGTGGATGAATGGAAAACACTGCTGTTACCCGAGTGGCTTTTGTTTGCAATTGACAAATAGGATCCAGCTTACAGTGTGTCTGAAACTCGTGACCCCCTCAACCATATTAATAACCATGTAATCAGCAAGTATCAGGCCCCTTTGGATGAAGTGGTGTCATTCTCTCTAAGCCTTATAAAGTATTCACTAAATGTCTCTTTGTTCCTTTTAAGAGGCCAACAGATATAACCCCTCTCCTCATCTCCTTAGCCCCTCACAAAACCAAGGCTGAAAGGACAAGATCTATATCTAGCTATAACATAACAGTAACCAATTGTAGTGATGGCATATCTGCTACATAGAAATGCATGTTGAATTCAATAATAACAAAAGCTATGTATATGTTATCAATATTTATATATATCTATATATACAGCATTTATAAATTAACCAAAACACTTGCAAATCTGCATAACCAGTTACCATTGCTCCTAATGCTTTCAATTTATCCTAATAGACATTTAATGAATACTTTATAAAGCCTTAAATGGAGTATTTTAAAATCAATGACACTATTTTATTACTGTTTGTATTATCTTTATTTTGATGGTATCTTAGCTGTCTGATGTCCATTGATTGCAGGCCCTGATCAATGGAACAAGGTTTCATTTTAAACATATTCAAATAAACAGAAAAAAGGTGCCTGGGAGTGTGTGGAAAGGGTCCCATTCAGCTTTTTATGGGGCTAGACATGGATCAGTCACTGATTACTAAGGTGAACAAGGAAGGGTTGCACAAATTAATCCTGCACATTCTACCTATGTTAATCCCCTCGTGTAGTTTAAAAACTGTATTTTCTGAGGAGTAATAGGTAGTTGTCTGAGCAGAGATATTATCCAAAGGACTGATCCCCAAAGTTGCACAGGTCTTTTGTTCATAGTAACTAAAGCTCAGATTCATCGCTGACTTGGACAAGGGGGTGGAAAGCAAGTTGTCCAAGTTTGCTGATGACACCAAACTATGGGCTGAGGTGGGGACACCAGAGGAGAGGGAGAAGCTGCAGCGGGATCTGG
>JAGPOW010001327.1:7654031-7685234 GCA_030014935.1 Caiman crocodilus | reverse complement strand
TTTTTTTCTGTACCCTATTCTTATGTCTGATCTCTAAATTCTATGGCATCATTCTCTTGCTTGTTCAGTTTCCACCAGCTGGTGCTATTTGATATGCTTATCAGAGTCACAGGATTCAAACTTGTGGTACCCCAGCAAAAAACTAAGTGTGGATGCAGTCTTCTCCCACCAAAATTAATGGAAGCGCAAAGTACTCAAGACCCCAAGATGAGGCTAGAAGGGTCAAATGTATGGCTGGCCCATGGTTCCTTTGCAGCATCATAGTTAACACAATTTTTTTAGTGAGTAGGCTCCAGCATGGGGCACATATACAGACCTTATGCTACCAAAATAGTATCCCTCTCCACTCCCACCATCCAGCAGAAGCTCTCAGAAGAAATAGGAAAGACTTCTCCCTAGCTTGCACCTGTGGCCGTATGGCTGAGGGCAAGTGAAACTTGGAGACATCCAAACCCTAAGCCTCTGGGCTTGGGCCTGCACGTAGGATGCCTGCCAAATGATTTGGAGATATCTGAAGCCCCAGGTGGGGGTGGAGGATGTTTGCCGATAGTAAGGCCATTTATGATTCTTGATTGACTCATGGATTTGGAATTGATTTGGCTGATTTGGCTTGGAACACAAAACATTTTCATTAAAAAAAAAAGGAAACCCTCAGAAGAGTAGATCTCAATTGTGGGAGGAGAGCTTGGAAGGGGAATCCAGCTCAGCTATTCTTAGGCCACTGCTATTAATTGATTATTAAACCAGTTTAGGATTAGGAATGTAGAATGATCAGGTACTATACTAGCACAAGGATTTATTCCCCACAATGAGTTCTAATGCTTACTGCTATGATGGGACTCCCCTTATTCCCCATGGGATTTGAGTCTGCAGCACAGAGATTCTTTTCCAGCCTTACTTTGAGGTGCTACTAGGAGGCTCAGCTCAAGAAGCCATTTCCCCTGACATTCAACCTCTTTCTATATTCCCTAGTGAAAGACCCTTTCCTTGGTTCAAACTCCAATCCAGACTCCAATGTGGTGAAAACCAGAAACACCAGTGGTTTGCAAGTTTTTGAGGAAAATGTGAAAATGTCAGTAAAAATTTTAGGAGGAGATTCATTTTTCTCAGAATTTTCTTTGGGAACAAAATTATGTTTGCCGACAAGCTCTGCTCCTGACTAAATCTCAGCCTATTTCCCACTTTATCCTTGTCATGAGGTTGGGGGGGGCCCTCAGGTCAAGCTCCCATTTTCCCTGTTACTCCCTCCTGAAGGGCTGAGAGGATAGGATGTAACTTCCTTTGGCAAGACCATTGATGGCCAGATGGAGAGGTGTTACTGATATGTAATGCAAAAAGCTCTCCCATTAATACTTGGGCTCCTGTTTGTGCAGCCTTCAATACAACAGTCTGCCTTAGGTCACCCTGAACCAGCTTGAGCCATGTGAGCTACTTTCCCCATCTATATCACACCTTGTGCCCATACCAAAGCCATCCTCAATATCCTCCTTATTTCATAAGCATCACTCTAAGATGCAGATGAGCTTTCCATGAGGAAATGATCTGCAGATGGCTTGTCTCTGTCGCTCCTTATATAGGCAGTAGAGACAGGAATTGGGGTTCAGAAAGACGAGACATTAGGGACAAGGGATTATGGGATGGTGCTGATGGACCTCCTGCACTGAGGCATGTGTGATGTGTGCTTGAGAAAGTTTCACACGCACACATTACAGGACAGGCATGGAGATGAGTGGGGGAAGGTTCATCTTTATACCTGGTGGTTCAGTAGAGCTTCCAGACTGTACTGAAAGACTGGTAGGATAGCTATTCTGCAGATATGGACTTTAAGATAACCTTGAGTATGTTAACTAGCAGTTCATAGAGGGCATTCATGGCTTAATCCATGATGAAGTTTTGGATCTGGATTTCCCCAAAGTTTAGGGTTTCTAGGCAAAGTGGGGGGTTTTCAGATAATCACTAGTTTAAAGATTTCAGGGAACTGTACTTTGGCAAAGATCAGGACTTTGGGAGACTAATCATCTGCCTTCCTGGGAAGATGGAGGAGTGCCAGCATTGCCAAAATTCCTAGAAATGGCCATGAACATACTTCTGTGGATGCACATAGCATCTTAATTGGTTATTGTAAGTCTCCCAGCCACGTCCACCCTTTACAGCTGTATTTCCTAGTATAAGGGGAGGGACAGAGAAAGACAACTCTTTATTAAAAGGAAGGGGGCTTCATTTGTACCAATTATTCTCAAACTGAGGTAGAGGAAGCAGTCATTTTGGCGTTTACTTTTTTTTTCCTTTTACATTTGTTGTGTTTTTTTTTAACACACTGGAGATGGCTGAATATCACACAAGTGCCCTGTCAAGAGAGATATTCAATAAACACTTGACACCCATGCTCAAGAATACATGGCCCGTGGCAAACATGAATTATTCAACCGGAAATCAAGTTAATTTTGCTTCTTACTCAGAAAACCAAGACTCTTTCTTTTTTCCTATTCCCCCCACCCCTTGCTCTTTCTCCATTCTCTACCTCTTCTTTCTTTCTTCCTTCTTTTCCATCTGGCTGTCTTTCTAAAACAGGAGAGAATTAACACTCTAACTGGAGCAATGTACAGTAAAAACATCATTAAACAAACTGTAAGGAAACACAAATAGAATCAATAAGAAATGGGAACTATTGCCAGGAGCTGGTTTTATCTTGATGTGACTTCAAATTTCTTGATTCAAATTCCAATCCAGTTTAAGAAGTGTAAAGTGTTTAGCATTCTCAAAGATACTTATAGACCCATCTCAGCTCTAGAACTTGGAACATAGCCCCCCAGAGCTTTAGTCCCATTGTATTCTATGGAATAATTATACAAACAAGGTAAAGCAACTAGCTGCTTAAGAAGGTCTCATATGTTGACAATCGGCTAAGAATCACAGGCCAGGATAGGGATACATTAGTGGAGTTGGAAGAGTGGGATTGGAACAGCAGGGGATATTACATTGCTGTCATATGTCCCCAAGCCTCCATGCTACTTCCAGTTCAGTACTTGGTATGAGGTACATTTCTAGACATGTCACTTGCATTCTGTGGGTGATGGGAGGCACTTACTAACTAATGAGTGATGCTGATTCAGCAAGGCTGCTAATGTGGAACTGGTGGCAGCAGCAAATGTAGTAGCAGAGTTGCCCATGTGCGTGACCATGGTAGGAATAAGTGCTGCCTGTGAGGGAGGTGTATGTGGAGAGTGCTGGCAGTCTCTTCCCTTGGGCACTAAAGTGACTATGGTCACCGGATACTGTTGGGATTCCACATCAGTCACGTCTGTGCCAAAGGCAAACCCAGGGCATCTTTCAGTTCCTGCTGATCTGCACCTCTAAGGGTCACAGGACTTTGCAGCTCTGCTATTTTCTTGACTGACCAAAGCTGCCGCATGGCTGTAACATACAGCATTGGTTTTAGAGAGCATCAGGGCAGCAGAAGCTAGCTGCCCAAACAGAAATTAGTTGGTTCTACATTGAAAACCATGTATATTTCTTTTTTAAGGTAATGTTAGGATTGGTGTAAGATACTGGCTTAGGGAATGACCTTCCTTTTTTACCCACAGAGCCAGGTGTACATCTTGAGGGACAGAGTATTGCAGTCACACCCCCTTTCTCCCACTGCAACTGCTGTCCCCAACTGACCTGGGTGCAGGAGGAACCCCAGACCTACTGCTGCCCAGATTCAGCAGCAGGGTGCAAGGAGCAGTTGCACAGGGTACCAGGCTTGGCTGGGGACAATGGCAGCAGCACACAGGTTCCTCCTTCCAGAACCTGCTCCTGGCCAGGGGCAGGAGACACCTGCAGGGGAGCAGTGGACAGAGACCACATAGAAGGACGAACTTGCACATTGCCACTGCTGTTCTCTGTGGAGCCTGGCTCCCCACACAGCTGATCCCCACAGCAGCTCTAGGATTCCCCCCCATGCCTAGGTCAGCCAGGGACAGCAGCAGTAGCAGCAGATGAGTCCCTCTCGCCCTTTGTGTGCTTGCTTCCTCTCCAGTTTCACATTGTCTCCTGACAGCCCAGAAACTCTCACTAGACCTTGCTCCACTTCCTTTTGTAAATCCTTGCTCCACCCATGCACAGATCGGGTGCAGCTTGGCATCAATAGTATAAGTATCTCCCATATAGTAGCAAGAGATCCCAAGCAAAGGGACCCTATGAACCTTACTGATGTTTTCTATGAGACTTTCTGTTCTTCTCCTTTCTACTGGTGGATAGTGTGACTGAGAAGATCACAGGGGGTTGGGGAAACAGTAACTGGAGCCTACCTGGGAACCAATATACAGGAAAACTTCTTCAACAATGAAACCAAGCAAGCCACTCATATGGAAGCTGAGAAAACATCTCCCCTTCAATGCAACAAGTGGCCAGTGATTGCAGCAGAAGGACTTAGGTGCCTGTACACTAATGCCAGAAGCATGGAGAACAAGCAGGAGGAACTAGTCTTCCTGCTTTCCACTGGGCACTATGATCTAGTAGGGATCATGGAAGCCCTGGTGGGACTTCTCTCATGACTGGATCATAGCCATAAAGGGCTATGTCCTTCACAGAAGGGATCAGGTAGGGAAGAGGGGGGGTGGTATTGCCCTCTATGTGAAGGAGCAGTACACCTCCCTATAGGCCAATGTTGGCCCCAAAGAAGAACAGTTTGAAACCCTCTGGGTCAAGCTCTGGGGGAGGCATGGCAAGAGAGGCCTGACTGTAGGTGTATACTGCAGGCCACTTAACCACAGGGAGGAACTTGATCTAGCATTCGTCCATGAACTAACAGAGGCTGTGCATGCGCAGGACATGGTTGTCATGGGTGACTTCAACTACCCAGGCATCTTCTGGGAAGAATGCTCAGCCATCTTGGATCGATCACGATCCTTCCTGACCAGCACTGAAGAGCTTTTTTTGAGTCAGAAGGTGCACAGGCCAGCTACAGGCAATGCAGTTCTTGACTTGGTCCTGGTCAAAGGGGATGGCCTGGTGACCAACTTAAACATAGAGGGAAACCTAGGCAATAGTGACCAGGAAATCATTATGTTCATGGTCTGTTGCAAGGCTAACAAAACAGATACCAAGCTCGAAGTCTTAGACTTCAAAAATGCAAATTTTAACAAGCTCAGGTCACTAGTAGAGAATGCCCTGAGAGATCAAGGACTACAGGTAAAGGGACCATGAGAAGAATGGCTGTTCCTTAAGGATACAGAGAAAACCCATTCCCTTATGGAGAAAAAGAGCAGAAGGGTCAAAACACCCTTCTGGCTAAGCAGGAAAGTTGTAGCTTTCCTACAGAAACAAAAAGAGGCGTACAAACAATGGAAGCCTGAGACAACCTCTAAGGAAGACTACTTGACAATGACCCGCACTTGTAGAAAACAGATTATGCAAGCTAAGGCAGAAACTGAACTAAAATTATCTGCAAGAATCAAGGACAACAAGAAGTCCTTCTTTAGCTACATAGGGAGTAAAAGGAAAACTAATGGGAGTGTGGGGCTGCTGCTCAGTGCCTCAGGATACCTGGTCACTACCACTCAGGAAAAAACAGAACTCCTGAATGACTACTTTGCCTTGGTCTTTCACAAGACCAAGGGGAACAACATGCTAGGTAGGGCACAGAATGATCAGGATGGGATTGATACCATTCCCACCATTGCCATAGAACTGGTATACAATCAATTAAAGAAATTAGACGTATATAAATCAGCAGGACCAGATGAACTCCAACCTAAGCGCGCTGCAAGAGTTGGCCAGAGTAATTGCAAAGCCCTTGGCAAAGGTCTTTCAAAATCATGAGCCTCTGGAGAAGTACCAGAGGACTGGAAGAGGGCCAGCATTGTACCCATCTTCAAGAAAGAGAAGCGTGAAGACTCGGGAAACCACAGGTCAGTTAGCTTAACTACTATTCCAGGGAAAATCATAGAAACATTCATCAAAGAGGCTATGTATGACAAACTTACAGAAGGCATGATACTGAAGGACAGCCAGCATGGCTTCATTGTGGGCAGGTCTTGTCTGCCCAACCTCACTTCTTTCTATGATTAGGTGACTCATCACCTGGATGAGTGAAAAGCAGTTGACATCATGGACATTAACCTCCAGAAAGCCTTTGACCTGGTATCCCATGAGGTACCGATCAGAAAACTGGAAGATATTGAGCTTAACTGCAGGACCGTCAAGTGGGTGTGAAACTGGTTGCAGGGTAGGACACAAAGAGTCCAAATGAATGGATTGGTGTTGTCCTGCTGAGAGGTGGGCAGTGGCATACCATGGGGTTGGTACTTGGCCCAGTGCTGTTCAATATCTTCATCAACAACCTGGATGAGGGGGTGAAAAGCCCATTGGCCAAGTTTGCAGACAATACCAAGATATGGAGTTGTGTGGACACACCTGCAGATAGGCTACAGATACAAGCAGACCTAGACAGAATGGCATTTTGGGCAGAATGGAACCAGATGAGGTTCAACATGGAGAAATGCAAAATGCTGCATCTGGGAAGGAAGAACCCCCAGCACACCTACAGGCTGGCATTCCTAACCTGACCAGCACTACAAATGAAAGGGATCTGGGGGTAACAGTAGACCCCAGGATGAATATGAGATGGCAATGCGATGCAGTAGCCACTTAGGCCAATAAAACTCTGGCATGCATCAATCGATGCATCTCCAGTAAATCCAAAGAAGTGATTCTCCCACTTCATTCAACATTTGGTGCGGCTGCAGCTGGAGTATTGCATCCAGTTCTGGGCGCTGCACTTCAACAAGCATGTACGAAAGCTTGAGAGAGTCCAGAGAAGGGCCACCCATATGATCAGGGACTTGCATGGCAAGCCATATGAGGAGAGACTGAGGGATCTTGGACTCTTCAGCCCAAAGAAAAGAAGCCTGAGATGGGACCTGATTGTGGCTTACCGCTATATCAGAGGCGTACATCAGTGGCTCGGTGAACAACTGGGGGTGCCCTGGGGGAAAACTAGAAACAATGGCCACAAAATCCTGGAAGATAGTTTCAGGCTGAACATTAGGAAAAACTTCTTTACAACTAGGGTGTCCAGACTATGGAACAAGCTCCCCCCAGAGGTGGTGCAATCATCTACCCTAGAGGTCTTCAAGAGAAGAATGGACGGTCACCTGGCTGGGTTGTCTGACCCCAGATGTCTTTCCTGCTCATGTAGGGGACTGGACCCAATGATCCTTTGGGGTCCCTTCCAGCCCTATGACTCTATGAATAACAATGCACAGTCTTTAATTTGGCTAATGTTGTTAATTATTTTATGATTCCCTTGCCTCTTTTCCCTGGAAACGTCCCCTGATCAGGAGTAAGAGTCAATCATCTTTCTTTCTTCTTCCTTTCCTCTAAGTATTATTTTTAGTGCTGGAGTTTCCCCTTCTCCTGTTGAGTGGCCATTTACAGTATACAGTGGTTACTTGTGAGGTCAGGACTGGCTGTCAGCCAATCAGAGCTGAGCAGCTGGGATCTAATAGCTCAGGCGCCAGCCATTAAGGAGGAAGGATAATATAGGTCATCTGTGACATCATCTCTGGGAAAGGTGGGGAGGGGGATGAGAGATGGGGGAAGCAATCATTTAAATTTGGAGTAGAGATAACTGGAAATTTGGGCTATCAGAATAATGGCATAGAGGAAGATATGGGGGTAAATATAGATATAGTTTCTGTAAGAGAGAAAATGGGTGAAGCTTGCAGGGAGTGAGAAGGAGAGAGGGATAGAGAGCAGCAGAAAGACTGAAAAGCAGCAGGCTTGTGTGCTCTGAAGTGGGATGCATTTTGTTATGCTATTGAGGGTGCCAAGGGTGATGGCTGGTGCTCCGTTTGCATTGTGAGAATGACATGAGATTGTTAGGACAAATATTCCCAAAGCAAGCAAGGAAACAACAAGCCCCTCCCTTCAGTTCCATATTCTGGGAACAAAATATTCTTCCATTATCTAAAAGGCTCCTCCAGTGCCCCCTTTGTATAGAATGCCATGCCTGACTCCCTTCTTCCAACTCCCCACTGTTGCTGCCACTCCATGGCTCTTTATTTTCACTAGCCAGTTAAATCACCCCTTGGAGTTCCCTGGACCTGCAAACTATAACTCACAAATGGGTTGCACCTCCCATTTGTGACAGCGGCCAGTCCAAGCAACAGTCTGCATTTGCACTTGGGAAAGGTGGATGAGTAGAAATTATTCCCTCAAATTATTCCCTCCTTCCAAGGCTTATCTGGGCTGATGTTATGACGCCTCCCATCTTTCTTAGGATCATGTTAGCATACAACTTTGCAGCATTACAATTTTCTATTGGCCAAATCACAAAGCAAATGGCTGGATGTGGCTGATTCAGATTTCTTCATATCCTTCCCTGACCTATAGTTCCACCCAAAGGACTTACTTTTTTACTTAAACTGAGACTCCTCCATGCCCCTGCAGGCTTGGCTGTTGCCTTTCCACAAGGTTTTCTCAATGTGCATGATTCCCAATGTCACACAGCCTTGTTCTGTCATTTCCAGAGGGACTTGTTTTTCTTTCTAATGCTGGACCTGAGGGAATCCAAAGAATAAGAAAGGGGAAGGAGCAGAGTATTGCCTGAAATAGATGCAGCAGTTTTATATGTATGAGAAGAGGAGAGAGGAGAAAGGGTGTTCCCCTTGTTAAATATTTACCACCCAAGTCCTGGTTATGTGATATTTCCTGCCCTCTAGGAATTCCTAGCTAATGTAATTAGTGCCCAAAGTACTCAGACATATAGCAAAATCCCAGCAGGCAAAGCCCACCCAGCCCTTAGAACCTCTTGTTCTCAAACAACTCAAGAATGGGACATCTTGATTGAAGGTGAGCAACCCCAAAAAAGGTTTGAGTCAAGGTCTACTGTTGTCTCAACTGCTGTGTCATAAACTCAAACCTGAACCTGATCTCTTCTCTCTTGATTCTCAGAGGAAGAATTTTCACTACAAACATCTAAAACGAGTTAACCCTTTTCCTGCCAATATGTATTCACAACATTGGGGTGTGTTTGGTTGTACTCCAAGAAAACTGACTGAGACGAGAGGCTCAGATTTCCTTCCCAAACCATTAGCTGTGCTGTTAGTGCATAGGTTCTGCTGTTTTTGTGCATTATTGAAGAAGGGCTCCTGAGTCTAATAGGGCAGAACTCATTAATACACATTCAGTTTCATTTGCCTCCTTTCTTCTTTAACCCATTGAACTAAATAGTGTAATTTCCTGAACTTTCCCCTTTGAATTATTTCAGCTTTGGTCTGTCCCCACCAGTCTGTTCTACAGGGGACAGCTGCTTATGGGATATTGGGCAAATCTAGGACTCATTCTCTATTTGTAAAATGAAAGTATTAATCCTTTTACTCCCCACCTGTGGTCTGCCATGGATAGTTAGCTTGTAAGTTCTTTGAGCAAGGGCTGTCTCTCACTTTGTATTTATACAATGACTAGCACATGGGGCCTAGATCTAAGACCAGGCTTCTAAGCAGTACTACACCAAGCATGAGGTTAAGAGTAAGGTGATTGTAGAATGTGGGCAATTCTTACCAGAGCTCTTGTTTCTACAGCGTGTCACAGTTGATGTTGGTGATGCCTCCTAAAATCAACACAGTAGAAGACCTGTCATTTATCTGAGCTTGATGGGTCACTTGCTCTGAAGGATTCCTTGTGTTTGCAAGTGCCACAGCAGATGATGCAATGTGCCATAACTTGTCCAGCATATTCTGACAATGGAAACTCACTGCAGCTCCTTCCATCCAAGCTTGTTTCATTTGCTGAAGTGTCCTTGTGAGGAAACCTCAGGTCCCATTACAGAGGTCTGGTCTGGAAGGGCTGAGCCAGAGTGCATGAAGGCATTTGATTACATTATTTGTGTGCTTCATCTCAATCGCCGAACAGATGACAATGAGAACCAATCTGGATGGCAGCAAAGGATCTTTTCCTCAACAGATGCAGTTTACCAGCTGCACTCAGCCAGTCACTTCACACGCCAGGATAAGGCCCCAGAGGATTACAGAACAAGGAGGGAAGAGAGTATTTTGCTGCCCAAAGACAATGCCTCTTTGTTTCCTTCTTCATTGAACTCAGGATTATACAGTGACAGGTGCTAAATTCTGTCATTCTTACTTCCTTGCTCTGATAAAACTTGTACTGAAGTCAGATACATTTATAGCATTTTAAAATTATAGAAAAACGTGGCTACAGTGAGACCTCAGAAAGTCATGGCAGGATCATCTCTGTCTAAACCATTTTAATCAAGTGTCTGTCTAATCTGCTCTTAAAAACTTCCAAGAATAGAGATTCCACATCCTCTCTAGGTAATCTATTCCAATGTTTTACCACCCTCATAAGTAGAATGTTCTTCCTAAAACGCAACCAAAATTTTCCCTATGCAATAAAGACCATTACCACTTGTCCTGTCCCCTGCAGCCAGAGAAACTAGTTTATCATCAGCCTCTTGATATCTACCCTTCAGGCATTTAAAGACTGTTTTAAAATCCCTCTTTAGTTTTCCCTTCTCCAGATTAAATAATCCCAAATTTTCCAACCTAATCTCATAACAAATCTGTAGACTATTAGACAGCTAACACTTTTTATTGCTCTCTGCTGGACTCATTTCAATTTGCCTATTGCTTTCTTGAACAGTGGTGTCAAGAACTGGACAAAGTATTCCAGGTGTTACTTTTTAAAGGACTTTGCTTCATTTTTTTCATATGCAGGCGAATGGGATGATAAATCTGAGTTTGTAATGGAAAAATACCAGCAGCAGGGACTAGACAATATCCCCCCAGTGGAAAACACTTGCCCATTGAAATCAGGCATGCCCTAACTTTCCAGAAATGGGCTAAAACAAGCCCTTGTGCCACCTATATGAGCTTGACATGAGAGTTCCTAGTGTGAGTTATACAATAGGAAGGTCTTAGGTATTCTCTGGCTGCATGAGTAGATATACTTGATACACTGAAAGGGTTGCATGAGCATATCAGACAAGTCTTCCTTACTTTGCACAGGCAGCCTATCAAATATTTAACAGGCCGCCATAGGCAATTACATTAGAGGAGATAGTTAAACACCCCCTACCCTAGGGCACCCCCCTGCAATGTAAATCAAACAAATTGGACTCTTTTCACAATTGACACACACGATTTTACTTACTGTAAATAATTTAGTATTAAAAAGTAGACATACACTTTGCCCCATCTGTATTTTCTTTTCTCTTGCTCTCTTCTTCTCCACTGAGTTGGTTCGGCATGGACTCTGGGCTCCTAATGCAGTAGATGGAGTCCGGGAATTTTGCTGCCTGGGTGAGCTGTTAAAAGATTCCCATTTTCTAATGGAAGAAACCACATTCAGGAAACTCACAAAGTTGCCCATTTAAAACAGACCTAGATGTTCCTTGCCAGCAAACACCAAGGGAAAAGAAAAATTCTCCCCCTCCAGAAGGGGCCCTCCATATATTGCTGGCTGGCACATCTCAGGGATTGCAGCAATCTCTCTATAAACTTGGATGAATGGTTACACTTTTTAAATTAAAAGCTATCTTTCATGATTAGGTGCAGTGGGGTTTTAATAAGGATTTTTACAAGCTGGCTTGAATCATTTGTCTGCATGGATAGTCTTATCTCCTACACCTAGAAGGTTAGATTTTTTGTATTAAAATATGCAGTGATAGTCAGATTGATAAAGGCGGATCTTGTCAACAGTGGAAGCTTCTGTTCCCTTTACCCTCTTACCTGATCATTTTGAAAACACATTGTTTTTAAGATGGGACTTGATTTATGTTTGCAAGAGTATGGGTGATACAATACAAAGAATTTAGGCTTAATTCAGTCCAGCTGTAATTCCAATGTATTCAATAGAGCTGCATCAGGGTCACTTTAGCCTTAGTTATGGGGCACTTCTGACCTCACACTAATTTTAATCAAAGGTAATTCCATTGACTTAGATGGAGAAGCTCCTTAGTTACACTGCTGTAACTGAGAGCTGAATCAGGCTAAGTTTAGTGCATCAACTCTGAAAGGCTTATGGTTTGATCTTCAGCACCTATGCTCCTGCACTCAGGCAAGCCTTTTAAACCACTTCGATGTCCCCTGTGTTCAGTACCTGCCATGCAGAGCTGGTTACAAGTGTCCTGATTAATTGCTTTTTCCCATAGAAAATGGAGATCTGATGAACCTACCCCACTTTGTCTGAAATGTCTTGGATCTCATTTTTTGCTGAAAGGCTGCGTTCCTGCAGATACTGCCCTAATTCCTGGTGGATTACCTTGGCTTTGGGGACCCAGTGCTTCTGTGATCTGCAACTCCAGGCAGCTATACCAAGTGAAGTGCCTTAGGGTTGGGGCTCCAGCTATTCTAGGGTCTATGGCTTTGGAGTGGATGCATAAGGTGAACAGGTCTAGCTCAAGATCCAGTGCTTCCTTGTTTCCCAACTCTGGTCAGCCAGCAATGTCTAGCCCTCCAAACTCCCCCGCTCCCCTTCCCCCTACCCCCAATCCATGAGCCAAAAGCACAGAAACTAGGCCTGTGCAAAGTGACTAGTATTTGCTTTGGATTTAGATTTGGCTGATTCAGGAGACAATGATTCGATTTGATGATTTGAATCACTGTCCCAAATCAATTTGGCTGAATCTAATTTGAAGATTTGGCTGCTGCTGAATCTCCAAATCACCCAGGTCCATCCCCTGCCCATTCTCCCAGCCCTCCCCCATCATGATGGGTGCAAGTAGAAGATCCTCTGTAGACCACCTATGCCAGTTCTAAGACATCATGAGATATGTTTGCAGGATTCGTTTCTGCCCCATTTTTGACTTCTTTACCCCAATGACATGTCAAAAGCCTTGATCTTGCAACTTCCTGGAGTCTCAAGTTCAGATCTCAACAGAGGTGGCTCAGTGCTTCATCTGTTGAAGGAAATGAAACGTGTGCTATGTACTTTACTTGGTTTGGGTACTGTCCCTAAGACTTGGATTATAAAGATCCTGACTACTCTATGTTGGTGTTATGCTGAAAGAGGCCAATGGCTGCCAGCACATATGTACCATGTCTAATGACAATTGTAGATATTATTCAAGACAACGAGGATGCCAAGAATTCTTTTTTCAGGCTCAACAGAAGGAACAATCAAGCCTTTTATGTAGTAAAAATAGGTGGAATTTGGAGGCAACCAGCCTGAGACCACATGACAGTCATAGCTAAGCTCCTTTGCCTGATAGGTTCCCTGCCTGCAAATGCAGGAGCTAGGATGTCTGTTCCAGGCTATTTATTAGAGACAGAAAGGCAAGAGAGAGAACTTTGAATGTGACCCTTGGAGGAGACAGAGAAGCAGGGGTTCTTTGGTATACAGCTCACTGGAGTGACAGATGTGGGGATTTCTAACTAAGGAAACTGCCTACTGCTGTTTGTTGCTAGTGAATTCAGGGAAAGATCCTTTTAAATAGGATTAATTCTGACTCCTATCACTGATATATCTTCCCATGGGAAACCACAATAAGGTATTACTTTGACAAAATTCTTAGGCCAAAGACACAACCACAGCATGAAAAATCTACTAGCTCTGAATTTTAAGCATTTTTCTTAGTATTCTTTACTAAAGCTTCCTTGTCCCTCTGATGTTGTAGTGTATATTGGTTAGCTACCAGGATATTAGACTCTACCCCAGAAGTCACTGCATTTCTGAGTCATCATATTGTGAGGTTCTTTACTCATATTTTATTAAATCCCAGCAGAAGTACCACCACAACCACCATTATTTGCTTTTCATGGACCCCTGAACTTATGCTGCTACGTTTTTTTGCATATCTTAGTTTTAAGATATCTATCTTTGTCAGTTTCATAGCAGGATCTACCAAACCTCTAGCAAACTGGATGGCTTTCGTGTGTTATGTCCATAGTGTACCTGCTCTTCTAGCTGATTTTGACTCAATCACAGTGTGCTTTTCTTTAAATGTTATGGTTGCATCCTTGTTGCTAGCTGGAGAGGTTGTAGAATCTCCATCCTTGGAGGTTTTCAAGACCTGGCTAGACAAAGCATTGGCTGGGATGATATAGTTGGGGTGGTCCTGCTTTGAGCAGGGGGCTGGACTAGATGACCCCTTGAGATCCCTTCCAACCTTAATTTCTATGGTTCTGTGATTCTATATTTTTAATCTTTTGGATGTTACAGCACATCATTTCTGAGCCCAGCAGGATAAACCTTAACATGGCAGAACCACAAGGTAAGCTTACATCCAAAGATGTAAGCATCTGAAAATCAATTTAAAATCTTCACTGTCTTCAATATGGATAGAGATCAGCAATAAGAAAGACTATGCTTATTTTGAAATAGAAATTGTAGTATTACAAGGGACAGGAAAGGAGAAACACGTAAGTTGATTACAATCACCAGTTCAATTGTCAATGTAAAATGGGTTTATGCCAGTTTTGCAGTATGGGATGTGCTTCAAATTAGCCAAAATGTGTCAGTGAACCTGGTTTCCTATTTGATTGTTTTTGCAAGCAAGTCCAAAAAGCTGCCCCTCTCTTTCTAAAGAAATCATTCAACAACAACAATGTTCTCTTATGTGTAGTTTGGGGTCCGCCACATTATTGCCAGGTATTTGTGGAAGATACAGTATAGATTAATATTTTTATATGCAGATATGAATGCACCTAATCTGTGCAGAAATGTTAATCCCTTCAACCCAAATAGAGTCAAAGATGCTAGCTAATACTGTCCTGGTACTGCTGGGTAGTTCTCCATGGTGCTCCCGCAAAGCTACAAAGGTCTTTGGCAGTGGGAATCTCTTCACAGAGATGACTGAGGAATGACAGGGAAGGCTCCACATCAACATGAATTTCCTCAGTTGGTGCCATCTAGAACTTCAGAAGCATTCACATTTTTGCCAGAAGCTGTACCTGCAAAAGGGGTCTTGCCTCAGAGTTTCCTTACAGCAGTCCAGTGCATCTACTAATATCATTTGAGCCACAGCTGATGATTATGAACTGTGCTGGGACAGAGATCATACTAGTGACTCCAAATTTAGACATGAGAAGAACACTATACTCTTCACCCAAGGCCATTTGAGATCAACTAGAGGTATCTGACTCTAGCAATGATCCTAGCCTGCAGTAGAGAGCTGTACTGCATGATGCAGAAGTAGTGGAATGGAGACAATAAACACCATAAAATAGCTAAGTCTTTCCCAGTATAGGGCTGGCCCCTTCTTGCCCAATTAATCTGTTGAGTCCTAACTGCTGAAGGGAAGGCAAGTCATGTTTCTGTGCCTTCTCCCTCCACCACAGGGAGAGTACATGATGGTGACAGGCATCTTAGAGCTATGGATTATCAGGGTTAGGTCTGGGACTCACAGTCCACCAACCAAAGGTGGCCGGAAGTGTTTCTGGCCATTGCTGCTAACTGGATGTACAACAATAATCTGTATTGTGGGTCTCAGTGTCTGAACATCCTTCTGATCAGAAGACTCTTGAGGCTACTGATTAATGCCTGTGGTTCAGTCTCTGAGCACAGTTTAGAAATTAAAACAAAACTGATATTTATTCTTTTTTAGGACCCACAGGAACAATGTGTCAGGAGTTAAGTGTAATAAAAATGTTCCTAGACCTGTGATGGTTCCTGATTTTGTGTCTAATTCTGCCAACTTTCTTTCATGTCACCATTGATGATATGATCAGTGATGTTAGCCCACACAACTGGAATCAAAGTGAAGAAAACCATGCCTGTAGATTTTAGTTCTACTGGAATCACTGGAGGTGAGGAGCATTTATGTGTTGCTGTGTTTGCGTATACACAATTGTTCATGTTGTGACAAAGTATGTATTTGTATATGTGTTTGCATACATGTATGTACTTGTATATGTGTGTGTATGCATTTATTTGTTTTGTATGTCTGTATGTATGTATTTGTATACGTGTGCTTTATGTATGTGTTTGCATGTTTGTGTGCACATTTACATGTCTGTGTATATTTGGATGTAAATATCTACATGTAGGTATCTGTGTGTGTGTGTTTTATATGTGAAATCAGTGTTTGCCACACGGGAAGGGGCAACACAACAGAAAAAAAATGTATTTTCTTGTTTCCTAATAAGTTTGTCAGTAACTTTTTGTCTCCTGGGGCACTAAGATCAGGCCCTATGCTTCCCAACACTCAAGCAACTGGGAACCCTGCTGAGGGAGCATGCGGAGCCACTGCAGAGACAGGCTCTCACCCTATTCTGATACTACTGCTAGTCCAACCAACATATAGGTCTGTGGTTATGAGGAAGCCTTACCTCATTACACTTGGTCCACGCTGTGTAATTCATGCCTGAATCTGAACTGTGAATTCCACTACATATGGGCATATTCAGATGCAGAGTTTTGGTTCAACTCATGACAACAACAGTGGCAAGCCACAAAGTTAGAGTCTCCAAGTTGATTAGATCCAGGGTTCAGGATCCTTATATCTAGCATCCCTGGCTGGGGATGGAATTGCTGACATGCAGAGAAGAAGGATGGAGAAGGGAAGATGGGAAAAGGGGTATCCCACAGATCCTCGAGACAAAAAAAGCAAGCTAGCAAGAGCAGGTAACAAAGAGTTCATCATTTCACAAGCTATTAGCCCTGTAAGAAAGAGAGATCCTGACCACACTGCAGAACTCCAGGCAGTGAGAATTCCCCCTTGCAGTCATTCTCCAGGAGTCTCTGGTGTAAAAGGGAATGCAGCACAAACCTCTTTGCTGGTGACTTTCCTTTGCTCATCACCCAATGCTGCAATCTCTTTGCAAGCAGTGGATACAAGAATGACTCAACCAGTTGTGCTAGTGAAACACAATGGGGAAAAGAGTTCTCAGTTCCCACAGGCTCTGTTCATGGACATGGAGTAGCCATGTTTGCAGGGTATGACAATAGTCCCATCTGCCCCATACAAATGCATAATACTCAAACAACTAGGCCTGGATCAAACACTGTTAGTTAGCAGTTTTATTTAGGATGGATCCTAAAGTCAATGCCCAATCTGAATGGCTAAGTCAGGCAAGGCACAAAGCAGATGCATAAATAAGGGAGAAGGATCCTTCCCTCTGAGGCTGCAAAATGGAGCCTCTCCGCAGTCTGCTGTAGCACAATGACAGGGATCATTTAAGCAATACTTCAAGTGCTCCCTTCCATCCTAAGGATGCTGTGGGAACTGCCACAACTGATCCTACAGTTCTCCCATGCCCTGCCCTCTCCCTGTTGTTCACTGCTCTCTTGCTACAGATACTTCCCAAAGGCTCCTAGCCACAAGGGACTGTGCATTCCTAAAGCCCACAATTTCTGTCTTTGTGCTCCAGCCTAGCAGAGTTTTTCTGTCAAGGATGTTCCAGAGTCATAGGGCTGGAGCCAGGATTTATGGTTAATCTTTCCTCAGATACAATCCCTATGGACACACAAGTTATGATAGGCTAGATAGATATATTTTATTGATTCACTGCACTCTTCATTGGCCAAGAACAATCCAGTGGCTGGAGACTGGATCATATCACTAAAGTCTCAGGGTAGTTTAGGGGTCTGAATTTGGACTTTCCCAGTATGTGCATGTGTTCATGCCCTGAGACCATCTCCGGTTTGGGTTTGGTGCTCTTCCAGGCAATTAAGTTGTGTTCAGTTTTTCCTTTTGAACTTCCCTCTCTAGCTGCCTCCCTCCACTCTGCTTTTCCTCCCTTCAGTTTTTAAAGCAGATTTTTAATGCACCCATTTTTTCAGCTCTAATCTTTTCTATTCAGCCCTCTCTTGCTTCTGCTGTGGCTAGATGAGGAACCAAGCTGGCGCAGCACTGACATGGGAGGCCTCTGAGGAACACTTCAGTTTTGATGGGATCCATCTAATGGCATTCTGCCTTCTGAATTTTCTTTGAACTCTGTCCACCATCATGATGTTAGGTGGTGCTGTGTTGGTAGGTGGCCAGCAGAAGCCCAGCAATACTATGGACTTGTTTGCACCACAGCTCTAGATGTCACAAACACTCCTGTGAAATGTATTGTATGTTTCCATTGTTGTAAGAAGACACACTGTCCTGCTGCACTTGTATTTTTTCTGAGCAAGGCTAAGCATTTTTTATCCTACACTGGCTCACCCTGTATTTCTGGTATGGAGCAAGTACTAGGGAAGCACCTGTATCAGTATAATCTATCCTTCCCAAGCACTCACAACATCCCTGCTTAACCTGAGTGACAACTGAATGCAGTATCTCTGTTGTCTGTCAAAACATACCTGCTTCCACGAAGGACTGAGAATATTTTATGTGGGCTGAGCAAGGCTTGGGTTTGCTAACTTCCCAGTCCAGATCAGACCCAAGAGCATTATTTCCATGTACATTTTATCTGCCTAGATCAATAGATAAATAGATAACCATGATGAGCCTTATGATACCACACTACTCACTTCAGAAGAACAGGTTACAAATAAATAACCAATATTAATGTATTTCAGTTAGATTTATTTGAGTAAGTAAAAGTGCTGTTGAGACATTTTTTTCAACCAAAATTAATATTTTGTGGGCATTTTTCATTTTAGCTGTTCTAGTGCAGGTTTTTATGGACAACATGAAAACAAAAGTCAAGAATACTATTTCCATTTTTTTATTTCTAATTAAAAGATGAAACATCACTCATAATACTTTTTGATAAAGGTGATTTTTGCAAAATTCTCTCTAAGAAACAATTTGTCTTTAAAAAAGCATATATCATACAATAAAAAATGTTCACCATGTGTATGTGTTTAAACTACCACTAGTTATTTTATGAAGCTAACCATTCAGCACTATATTTTTCATTACAGTCCATCACACATTAAAAGAAGGCTGAATGCAGTCAGTTTCAGTCATGGATCTGTGTTGTAATCCTTGTTCCTCATATTCTGAAACTGAGAAAAAGGTCTTATTCATATTCCTCCCTGCTTTTGTGACTGATCTCATCTGGGTTTTTTTAAAGCCTTGATTTTAGAAAAGATGATAGCACCCTTTTACTTTTTTAGTGAAAAAACACCCAGCAATATATTTTGGTTGGGACAGATTCTGTTTTACAAAGAAGACTGAGCCCTTCAAACTGTATTATATGCTTACTTTTCTTCAACTGGGTCCTGTGAGTAGTAACAAGTCACTGAATCCATTTGGTTCATCCTGAGAAATGCACAGCCCCCCAAGAAATACACTAAATAAAATTTGGTTTTAGCCACAAATCCATTTTATTTTTACTATTCACCTATTTTCAGATATTATGAATTTCCAAGGATTTGATTAGTAATTGTTATGAAGAACCTCCCAGGATTGTTTTATTGTGACTCATTGCACAGACTCACATCAGTAATTTTGTGTTTAATCTAACTAGATGCCTATAACCAGCTTTTCTTGGGGATCCAGGAAATGAAGCTTGCTTTAACTGAATTGGAAGCAGTGTTTCACGGTCAGGGGAGGGGCTGTTGGACACTATGTTAGTTTTATGCCCCCTCCTCCTCCCCATTTGCTCTCAAGTTTAGGAGCCACTTGGCTTGCACTCCGGGGCACTGTAACTGTTCCACTGCACAATGGGATCAAAATTCACTCTAAGCCACCTGACTGCCTTCTGTTGTGAGAGCGATGGGGAGAGGCAGAGGGGTGGGGAAGGCTGTAGCTTTGCTGCCAGTGAGATCACAGCCTGCTACTCCCCTTCTTAGGGGAGCGGTGGGACGAGGGGGAGGAGCCTGCCACTAAACCCTCCAATCGGAGGTGCTGGGGGAGGGTCAGGGTAGGTCTATAATGCCATTGATACAGTGATCAGAAGTCAGACAATAACAACAGACCCAAAGAGCAAAGCTCAACAGATCCCACCTGCTCATGCAACAGTGGCAACCTGGTGCCACTGCTTCTCTCCCTCTCGTTTTCTCTCTGCCTCTGTCATCATGATGTCTATGAACAGCAAGCAGCCTTTCAGCATGCATCCCATCCTGCATGAGCCGAAATATACCCACCTGCACACCAGCTCAGAGGCCATCCGGAGAGCCTGCCTGCCAGCCCCTCAGGTAAGCCAGCCCAGCAGCCCAGCAAGTCACCCTGGGCTGAGCTGCTTTCTCACCCGCCGCCAATAGCCTCCTCCGGGGGTTTGCTTCATGGGGCATCTCCTGCTACCTGCCTTTCTGTTTGCTTCGGCTAAAGCATGAAAGCTACAGAAGTCCTTGACAGCAGGCGGGCTGCTTCCGCGGACTGACTTCACCCGAGGCTTAGAGACCTCTCTGAACTGGAGATCTGGCTGTCGCCTCAGAATTTCTTCTTCTTTTTTGAGTTAAAAAATTGCTTTTTTTAACAGACAAATTCAATTCATCAGAACCTCCCGGTCTAGACAGGTGATGAATCCGTCAGGCAGTTCGAGTCCTACTCATTTAGTTTCCCCAACAAGGTATATCGGTCCTCTGAAGGAAAGGAGTGTGTATAGGGGGGCAGACAGCTGGCTGGGAAAGATGGTGGGTGAGGAAATAAGGCGACCAGTTCTTTGGCACGGGTTTGCAATGAGAAAGAAACTGTCTCCCCCTCTTACCTGGCCGTGGTTTTGCAAGTGAGGTCGATTCAATTGCTCCTTTAACGGGTGTAGGTATAGTTTGGGGAGCACCAGCTACAAATCTCTGCTTCTGGAGAGAGCTCGCTAGAGAGGAAATGGGGGCTCGCCAGCAATTGTTCCCGACTCCCGCCCCTGCTCCCCTTCCGCACCTGAGAGCCTGCGCCCTCGGCTGGCCCGGGCAGCGCCGGGGACGATGGCGGCTGTCCTACTGCTCTTGTTTGTTTGTTTGTTCCTCCAGATCCAAGGCAATATCTTTGCGGGCTTCGACGAGACTTTGCTGAGAGGGGCTGAAGCCCTGGCAGCCGTGGATATAGTATCTCAGAAAACCCATCCTTTCAAGCCAGATGCCACTTACCACACCATGAGCAGCGTCTCATGCACTCCTACCTCCTCCTCTGTTCACCTGCACCACCCTTCGGTCCTGACCACCCACCATCCTCACCATCACCACCACCAGCCGTCGCAGGGCTTGGAAGGGGAGCTCCTGGACCACCTCAACTCTGCCATCCCTCTCGGGGGCGTCCCTGGACCTGATGTGGGCTCCACGCCCTCCCATCCGCATTCCCACATGTCCGCCATCAACCACATGGCCCATCACTCTCAGTCTATTAACATGGCTCACCCGCACGGGTTGGCCTCCCACGCTGTCATCTCAGGCCCCGAGACAGAGACAGACCCCAGGGAACTGGAGTCCTTTGCAGAGCGGTTCAAGCAGAGAAGGATCAAACTGGGGGTGACCCAAGCAGACGTGGGCTCCGCTTTGGCGAACCTGAAGATCCCAGGCGTGGGCTGCTTGAGTCAAAGCACCATCTGCAGGTTCGAGTCCCTCACCTTGTCCCATAACAACATGGTGGCCCTGAAGCCCATCCTGGAGGCTTGGCTGGAGGAAGCGGAGCGGGCACAGAGGGAGAAAATGACCAAGCCTGAGATCTACACGGGTGGGGACAAGAAACGCAAGCGCACCTCCATAGCTGCCCCGGAGAAGAGGTCGCTGGAAGCCTACTTTGCTGTGCAGCCCAGGCCCTCTTCGGAGAAAATCGCAGCTATTGCAGAGAAGTTAGACTTGAAGAAGAACGTGGTGCGGGTTTGGTTTTGCAATCAAAGACAGAAGCAGAAAAGGATGAAATTTTCTGCCACCTACTGAGAAGGGGCGGGAGGGGAGAGAAGAACAAACAGCATCACCTCCAGATCAGACCTCCTGCCTCCCTTTCCCAGCTCCCGCAGCAGAAACCAGGCAGTTCACGTTTTCCTGTAGTTTACTTCTTAAAAAAACAAAACAAAAAACCCGGGGGGGGGGGAACCACCAAGAACTGATAATTTCTCCCTCTTCTCGAGTCCGCGATTATCTTTGCGAAGAAAGGAACTGATCATGCTACCATAGCTAATAAAGACTTCGCTTTTTAAAGAAAAAAAAAGAGCAAACAGCAACACACAGGAGAAACTTAGACAACTGTACAATAGTCCTGGTGAGTGAAAAAAGTCAGGTCTCGAGCCTTTGTTTGAGAGAAGACTTTGACTCCCGCTCCCCTTATTAATCCCTCTTCCACTGACTATTACAAAATGTAAGAGGAGAAAAAAAATCAATGAAACTTGAAAAAAGATACATGTTTATTCCTCTCGGTTTCATATCCACATTCTCTGCCTCTCTTTTTCTTTTTTCTTTTCCATTTACGAGTGTAAATATGTTCTTGGGATATCACTGCACAGATGTTGGAAAGTTCTGTTCTATCGGGTTTCTTTGCTGTATAGCACGTCATTCATGTCAACCTCTCTTTATTTAAACAAGCGTTCACTTGAAGGGCTTCCCCCACCACACACACACCACACACACACACTTGCATGGTTTTCGTTGGCTTCTGACTAATCTAGCAACAAATCCATCGCATTTTTGCAATAACTGTTCTGTTTCTACCTCATCAGCTGAAAAAATAGGAAAAAAGAAAAAAAAGAAAAGAAAAAAGAGAAAAAATAGCACGCTCATAGATTCATGGTTTGTTTGGAAAATTGGGGATTTATTTTGATTTTGTTTCACTTCCAAATTTAATATCCATTATAATTTCACTGTAAAAATACGCTTCGACAATCAAATCATTAAATCTCATATTTATGAAGTTTCCCCTTGAAATGAGGAAAGCAGTGGTGTATCTGGGCAATTTTCTTTTCACGGTAAAAAGCTCGTGGATTTGGCTTATGAGTTTCTCTCTACTGCACAATTGAGTAGTTTGTGTGCGCGTGTTCTATTCCAGGATGCATCGACCCAGGGGAAAGTTTTATTTTTTTGAAAGGTCTAACTTATATGTAACTTAAAAATTCACTATGGTTATCAAAAGTTATTAGTAAATAACTTATTATTTTGCAAATATTTAACTCTGCACTTTCTAAGGCAAGAATAATTTTTGCTTTGCATATTTAATAGAGAAATTTGCCTCTGTTTCCTTTTTTAATGATGATTTAATTTCGTTGTGTGTGTGCTGAATGAAATTTTGTGTCTCTGTATGCTACAGAATTTCAAATAAACCATGCACGTTTTACCTCACCCATTCCTTCCTTGTGGACTTAATAGAGGGTAAACGGAGGGAACCATCTTCAAACAGAAATATCCCCTTTTAAGCAGTCTCTTAAATTGGGTGTTTGGCTTAAATATTTCAAACTGTTTGCTGCAAGGTAGCTCCTTCAGAAAGCAAGTGTGTGTGTGGGTGTGTGGGTGGGTGGGTGAGTGTGTGTGTGGGGGGGTTGGAGGGGTCTTAGTACAATTGATTTTCACATTTCCCAAGTCAACAGCTTGTTCTTTAATAACCCAAGTTGCCTTCTCTTTGATTCACAGTCGCATTCGGAGCCACGATATTTCTTTAATCGCTTGCGCTGTGATAGTGACAGAAGAAACCCCTACGCAAACCGTTTAAAACTCAACAAACGAATCTACGTGCATGTAGCTACACAAGGTTTAATTGTTCCTCAGAAATCCATGCATCACCTCCACCCTCTTCCTACGACACACACTGTCTTCCTCTGATCCTGCTTCTCGGAGGAAAAAAAGGCAGTTTCACCATATCAAAAAGCCTACAGGATGCACAACTTAGATTGCCGTCTGGCTAACACGTTACCAGCCAGACCAAGCATCCAGTCCATTGCAAAGCGTGACATGGAAATCAAAGAAATATTTCATTACTGGCATTTAGTTGTCAATAAAACGTTCTAACCTGAAGTGCTTTACATTAAGAGCGTTGCAGTTACAGCCCATCACCACCACACTGTAATCCCCCCCACCCGCCACACACACACACACACACACACACTTTTGAGGTTCTGTGGCTTTCTTCTCGATTCTTTCATACAAGCCACCGTTGAAGGGAAAAGCTCTTGTTCTCTCACACCTAACTTGTAGGCGAGGTAGGGAGCACCAGGAATCCTAAATCCTGGAGAATGACTCTGGGGCATAGTAGAGGAACCTCTATTGTTTGTATCCGGCTTTCTGTCGGGGGGGGACTGTCGATTTGACTTTAAAGTCATTTGCTTCTTGCGGTAGCGCGTCGTGAATTGTGCCCGTGTGTGTGTGCAGTAGCAAACAGGAGCGTGTAGTGATGGCTGTGCGCGCACGCATGTGTGGGATCGCGACGCTTTGGTCTTTTCTCCAGTGGTTCTCAGCGTTTCCCTAGCACTTGTCAACTAGAAAAGGGAAAAAACCAGGGGGGAAAGCAAAGCCGTCCTGGAGAAACAAACTCCTAGCAGCGCTGGGGGCAACAGCACAAGATTTCCAACGAGCCTAGCCCGCGTTGCTTGTAACGCTGCTTTCAGCACACTCCTGGTCCGCAACACACATCAGACACGATCATCTCCCCCCCTTACATTTGCACGCACATACACCTATCTAGTCTCATGTCTCAAGCCCTCCCTTCAGTCTTTAAATGTGCAAAGGAACTTCCCAGCACCTGAAGGCCAGAGGCAGCCTTTCGGGGAGCAGAGCCTGGAAGCGGTGCAATGCTGCTACAGGCTCTGCTCGCCCCCCAAGACCCCTCTGCCAGTCTGAACTTCACCGACACTGGGGCTGCTCAGGGCTCGCCGGCTGCCAGGACCCCGCCAGGGGGAGACGGGGCCGAGAGCGGACTAGACATGCCCTCCCCATGGCTTTAGCCTGGGTTTCCTGAGGGCAACGGCAGCACTGGGATAGGGTATTAACGGGCCTGTAAGCGCTCTCTCTCTCTCTCTCTCTCTCTCTCTCTCTCTCTCTGTGTGTGTGTGTGTGTGTGTGTGTGGGCGTCGGGGAGGGGGGTTACCAGCACATGTTAGCCCCCACCTGGTCCCAAGGTTAGCTCCTGACGCTTTGTGTGTCCGCTTCACAGGCTCAGGGCAGAAGTGAGCCCCGCTCCGTGTGGCCGAGCCCGTGCTGCTCCGCACAGGCGCCGGCTTCAGCCCGCGGGAAGCGGCCGGGGGCGCAAACCCCAGCCGGGCGGAGAGCGCGGTGGGGAGGCCGCGGCCTGCGGCGATTTCAGACCCGAGCGCGGGTCGCTGGAGCTCGCCCCGCTGCCCGGCCCGGGAGCGCCGCCTGCCCCCGCGCTCTCGGGCGCTGCCTGTCCCGCCTGCGCCGGGCCGCGCGGCTCCGGTCCCGGCCCCGGCCCCGGCCCCTGCCCGCTCCCGCCTCCAGCCCGGACTCCTCCTCTCGTGGCAGGAGCAAGACCTCCGGGTCTCGTCCCGCAGCCAGCCCCGGCCCTGCTCCTCCCGAGCCTCTCCCGACACAGGGCCCGACGTGGCCCGGGGCAGGGGAGCTCTCTGCCCCGTCTGGCGCCCGGGGAGGCGTCCCTGCCCGCTGCGCCGGGGCTGCCCGCGAGGAGACGCGCGTCCTTGTGGCGGGAGAAGCGGCCGGAGGCGCGGCCGCCCCCGCGAGCACGGCGAGCCCGAGGGACCCGGCCTCCCGCGGGGCGGGCCGGGGCGGGCAGGGGGCGCTGCGCTCGCAGGCGCTTGCGGGCCAAGTCCCCAGAGGAAGCAGGTGCAGAAGCCGCCGGACAGCATCGATCTAGCCCATTACCACGGGCCGCCAGGCCGCATCGCCCCAGGAGCCGGGCGAGCTCCGCGCTTGGCATCCGGCCGGGCAGCGCATTAAGGCGCCCGATGGCAGCCGCGCTTCAGCCCTGCGCCGGCCCCGGCCAGGTCCGGGCAGCGCAGGCCCGCGGCGGCGCCCCAGGCAGCCCGGAGGCTGCAGCACCTCGGACAGCGCCGCGCCCGCCGGGCCCGGCCCCAAACTTCCCTCCTCCGGCCCGCGAGCCAGGCCGCTCCCCGCCCGGGCTGCGAGGCACCAGGCGCATGACGGTCCCGTCCTCTCCTTTGTTCTTTCGCCTCATCCCTGTTTTTTCCATGAAGCCAAAAGCGCATTTTCATAAATAGACCTTGGCCAAGTGCTGGCCATGAAATTTTAATGAAGTCTGGATGCTGAGTGCTGCTTGGAGGGGCCTTGGAGAATTAGCTCAGTTAGCTACATTAGCAGGGCCCTTCTCTCTCTCTTCTCTTCCTCCCTCCCTCCGTCATGGCTCTTCCCCTCTCAAGACACAGCACACTCCAGTCTGCTGCTCCTCTTCTGCCTCGGCCGGGACCCCCCACCCGCCACCGCACGCAGCACACACACACGCGCACACACACACGCGCGCACACACACACACACACAAGCACAAACACACGCGCACGCACGCACACACAACCCAGGGAGACAGCTCAAGTCCTACCTTCGAGGCCAGTGCCCTTAAAAGAAACAAGGCAAGTCAAGCAAGGCAGGGAGATCTGATCCCTAAGCCCCGCACTGCTTTGGAGGGAGAGATGGGAGAGCTCACAGGTGCATCTCACACCCCTAGTATTAAAAGTTTTAAATGCAGGCGATGCAATATTTATCACCTGAGATAATAAAAAGGCAAGGCAGTATTTGCCAGTCACCGATTCAAACCGCTTCAGCAAATGCTAGGCTGCAAAGTCGATCTGGGGGGACGAGCTGGCTTCATTTTTTATTACTATCATTTTTATCATTATTTCCACGGGACTTGCTATAACAAAAAATAAAAAAGATACTTTCTATTCATCAGAATTGTGTTGACAGCCGCCAGGTAAGAGTGACTTTCTCCAGACCAGGGGATCTCTGTGAAATCCGGATTAGCCTGGAAAAGGTTTAGATGAAAGGAGGGGAATGATCTAAGATGCCACCTCTGAAACGAACTACAATTATGCATGTCTTGATCTCTAGCGAATAGAACAAAAAACCCGCGTGCCTGTTTTTGCAAGGATTAGAGAGAACAACATCATTAGGAACAGAATCAAAGTAAATAAATGGACGGAGCACTTGAGACGCCCGAATCAGCAAATGAGCGGCTATTAGATTTAACAATTAAGAAAACTAGCAAATTAATCATATGTCTAATTTAGCATTGTCAGTGGTAGGATTCCCCCCCCCCTCCCCCACCGCTTCTCTTGATCTTTGTTATATTCTAGTGATATTAGCCCGGTACTGTGTGTCTATGCAGATGTGGAACTGAAATTATTTGTAAAGATCTGTCGGTTTGCCTGGGAACAGGAGGCGAGAGAGAGAGGCAGAAATGGAGAAGGAAGTTGGTGTTAAGAAGCCAAACTTTGCTGCTCGGGTTTTCATAGTGGCGCGCGGACGAGATGGACTTGAATGTGGGATCGGATCTTTTCTGCTGAGCTGGCTGGTTTTCCTGTAATGGTATCGATCAGAGGGGAGGCTTGCAAATGTCGTATTGGCCAGCGAGGGGCCAAGGAGGAAAAGGAAAGGAATGGGAAGGTAGTAGAGAAAGTGGTTCCTTTTCATGGCCAGGTGAAAAGAGACTCAGCTTTAGTTTCTCATAGCATATGGCTATAACTTGAGGATCATTCTCAGATCTTCAGCGCTCCTGAATGCACAAAACCAGCCAGGAGAAACTGATCATCCTTTCCTAATTATTTCCTATTCAAAACTATATCCTACAACAAAAGCCTATTTAGAACAAAATAGTTCTACAAGTGTAAATTCGTCGACTCACCTCTATCGAGTAACGTTAAGGGACTAGATTATGAATTCTAGGATCTTTCCCCTGCAAGGAGAATGAGGGAACGCTTGTGACACGAAGCCAGTCGGGGCCACTAAATTACAGAGCTCGAGTTAACTGCACAAAGAACCCATTCATAAATTATTTTGGTCACAGTTTTACTTCTTCTGCTATTTCCAAACCCACAACAGAGCCCTGAAAGTGACCCCCCCCATACGTATTTAACAATTTATAGATTGAAAATTATCTCTGCAATCAATGTAAAGAGGAAGTTCCCTTAGCGATTCAGACAACATTTCATTTCAATTGGACTTTTTAAAATCTATAACCATCATTAATAATATTCAAAAGCAATGAACTCAACGACCTTTGCAGGCTACTTGTCATAACAATTAGTTTCAAAGTTCCCCAAGTTAACTAGGTTCAATTTCAGATAGCCCCTTAAAACAAGCAGCAGGAGGAGGTAGGACAGAGAAAATAGCACTTAGCAGATTCAGAAAGGATGGAGGGAATGAGATGGAAATAAAAGCAGAAATCGAAATTCCTCTTTTTGCAACAGCACAAAAAAAGGTGAAGTTGTTTTAAAGTGAGCTTGCTAAGCAGAAAACAGCTGCATCTGAGACAAAAGGTAACAGGGCTGTTAATTTTTCATTTTCATTTTTGAAGAGTGGAAAGGAGATGGAGAGAGAGAAATTGATGACATCCATTCAATAATGTCTTCTTTTGGAACATCCTTGTCAGGTAACTCTGCAGTACAAAGGCAAGGCAAGAAATCTGTTGCCTATGCCACTGCTCATACATTATTTCCCCACCTCTGTCTCCATTTTTTGTCAGAGTTTTTCAGTGAGGTTGCAACTCTCTCCTCCTCCTTCTCGACAGTTACTGCAATATTTGGAAGTGGTGGTGGGAAGAAATGAGATATAATAATTTGGCCCAAGATTCAAGCAAAGTTGCCAGTCTTCCTTTGGAAACAGGGACAAGTGGAAAGATTGAGATCTGTCTCATTGTAATGTATAACTTAATACATATTTTAAATAATTCTTAATATTCTCAGAGAAAAAGCAACACTGAAGCAACTGGTAGTCTTTATGCTCTTTCTCTTGTCAGTCTTCCTTCCAGGTAAAACTAAGTATCCATGAGATGGGCTAGACATTTCAGAAGGGAACAATGTAAAGATTTGAGAGAGGTAAGATAGTTAGCTGTGTCAGTCTGAAGCTAGGTAGATGTTAGGGTAGAGATGCACTTACAAAATAAATGAATCATTTAGTTAATCTTTAAGATGCATTGCTACCCCTCAATATAAAAATGTATCTTCCTTAAATTCACATTAATTCATATTCATTGGATACCTTCTGTATTATTTGGGCTTTAGTTGTAATATAGTTCCTGCTGTTGCAAAAGTCCATGAAAATGAGAGGGAACTTTATCAAGCCAGAGGACTCTAAAGAACTGTTCCCCCCCCCTTTTTTAAAATACTCTTTGTATTAATTTTTTGTAAACCACAGCATAGAACATATCACTACAACATTTGTGTCCAAACCTGAAAAATGTTAAAGGCTACAAAGAAAATTTATGAAAGAATCCAAAGTATGAACAAAGAGCATAGCCTACAAAAGAAAATTAGAGGCACACCCACCCTCACCCACCCACTTTCTTCTACTAGATTGCAAGAGGAACCTGTGAACCATGACCCAGTGCTAAAATACTATTATATTAAAGGCTTATTTATTAAGCCAAACACCCAGCACTTGCAATTTATATTTTATTCAAGGTTATGATATATGAGCTGTTTTTTCTTCTTTTATTAGTTTGTGGCTTTGTAAGCAAGTCTTTGTCAAAGGGAATGCACTCTCTCCCTTGTAGACTAAAGACCAGTGTCCCAGTGATGGGATGGAGAAAGCTCTTGGGATAGTTGTTTAAAATCCTAGTGCCATATTGATGCGCAGAATAGAGGGGTCATCCTCTCTCATGATAGTGCTGAAGCATCCTTGCCAGAGAGCACTTATCCTTGAGATTCAGATCATTTCTTCAAAAAAAAATTACCTATTTGAGAAAACAGATCAGATTGTACTGAACCAGCAGGTGTTTGCTAAGTTTTCAGATGAGAGACCACACAGACAAGCCACTATCTCTGGGTAGTTCCATATATGTATATGGCATCTGTTCATCAGAGCAATGGTGGATATTGCAGCTATTCTACTGACTGGTGGTGCATTTTCTCTTGTGGCTGTAAAGGGTCATGGATAATCTTGAGAGGGCTCAGAGGAGGGCCACTCGTATGGTCAGAGGCCTGCAGGCAATGCCCTATGAGGAGAGGCTGGGGGACGTAGATCTCTTCAGCTTTCACAAGAGAAGACTGAGAGATGATCTTGTGGCTGAGTAACTAGGAACAATGGCCACAAATTGATGGAGAGCAGATTTAGGTTGGACATTAGAAAGAACTTCTTCACAGTAAGGGTTGCCAGAATCTGGAATGGACTTCCAAGGGAGGTGGCGCTCTCTCCTACCATGGGGGTCTTCCAGTGCAGGGGGTCAGACCTGATGACCTACTGAGGTTCCTTCCAACCCCAACATCTATGAATCTATGAAAAAGCTTTTGTCAGGTCAACAAATGGTATGTATAGTGAGTTATTTTGTTCTCTACATTTTTCTTGCAGGTGGCATAAGGTGAATATCATGTCCACTCTTAATCTTGATCTGAATCCACAATGTGATTCCAGGTAGATGCGATCAGCAAGTTGTTGCGAGCATTTCAAGATGACTCTGGCAAAAGCCTTCCCTGTGATGCTGAAGAGAGAGATGCCATTATAGTTGTTGCAGTCACTCTTGTCTCCCTTGTTCTTGTAGAGATTTATGATGTTAGCATCATGCATGTCCTGGGGTACTTGATCTTCCTTCCAGCAGCACACTAGGAGTCGATAAAGATGTGGTAGCAGGCTAGCTTTCCTGCAGTTGAGACCCTCAGTTGGGATGCCATCTTCCCCTGGTACTTTTGCACTAGCTACAGAGTCTATGGACTTGCTAAGTTCTTTGGCTGTAGGTATGTTGTGTTGCTGATGTGCCCATACACTTACAGTTGGAAGTTGATCCAGTGCCTCTTCTGAAATGTCTGCTTCATGGGAGTAAAGCTCTAAGTAATGTTCAACCCAGCATGATATCTGCTTGCTCTTGTCAAGTGATTTTTACTTTGCCATCTCAAGACTTGAGGGGGGCCAAGACAGATGGACCAAGAACGTTCTTTGGGACATCATACATAACTAACAGGTTTCCTGTGTCTGAGGCAAACTACTCATCTTTTAACATAGGTCAGTCCAGTACTGGTTTGTGTAGCATCTGCCTGTTTTTCTATACCATTGCCCTGGCATGCTTCAGCTTAGCCTTGAAATTTTCTACTGGATTAGCAAAATGCCCATCATGAATGATGGTGGGTGGGGTGAGGGGCAGGGATGGAGACTAGCATCTGGTCCTGCACCCTCCCCCCCAACTGCTCCGGGTCCAGCCCCACTTGTCCTCCTCTCCTGTCACCACTCAGGGTCCTGCCCCTCTCCCCCCAACCTGCTGCCACTCTGGGTCTTGCCCTGCTCCCCCAACCCTGCCACTGTCTCTCTGGGTTGTGTCATGCTTCCCCT
>JAGPOW010001327.1:7643861-7653931 GCA_030014935.1 Caiman crocodilus | reverse complement strand
CATTTTCGTAAGTTGCACCAGGATAGGCCTGTATATCATATGCCCAATTCTCTTTTACCTTGGTGTAAAAACTGATTACATCAGTGTAAACATAACATGCACCTAGGTCCCCACTAATAGTTTTGTTCAGCAGTGCTGAACACTCCTCCTTGGATTTGACTCTGAGGTGAATATTTTTGTTTCAGGCAGAATGCAAATTAACTCATACTATAGTCCTTTGCTTCTCTGCAATGCATGTTCCCTTTATGCAGCAGGCTTATTACGGGTTATGTACCAAGTACAGTAAAAGCTGTGTTAACTAGCATGAGTGTGGTAAGGAGGGTGCCAGGTATCTAAAAAATTCCAGGTATTCGAGGCAGGGGTTTTCAACCTTTTTGAAAACCCCTGCAGAGCAGCTGTAGCACAGGGTGGTGGTGGGGGTGCAAGTTCTTCTGCCTCCCTCACACCTGCTGTGACGACCAGTTGCCTGGCTGGAAATTCTGGGTAATAGAGTATTCTGGATAGTAGACTCAGCTTTTACTGTACTGATATTCCTGACTTCAGGGAAGTTACTATAGATACACTAGTATCATTAAACAGAGAATCTGCCCCTAATAGGGAAAATATTGGTGCAAGCCCATTGTTAAAACATTGGTAGCACGTCATGACTCTGCACTCAAGCCTGGGTCTAGAAGACAGAAAATGTCTGATGGTCTTTTAAAAGATTCTTCCCTTTGAAAGACATCTTAGTAAAAGGTGCCCCTGCTGATGGACTATATTCTATTATTCTATGTGTTTTAGTTTAGTGCAGAGAAGATGTATTTTTAAACAGGCATGTGCTTGAAGTAGATTCTCTTCTACTACAGGGAGAAAAGTGGTAAAGCAGTAATTACAGGCTTTGTAGGTGCCTTAGCATGAAGGAGAACCTGGAAGGGGTGTGGGGGGAAGAGTATTAAAAATGATCTCAAGGAGGAAGACTAAAAATTAGTTCTTTGCAGAAGAAGCCTGGAAATGGAGAAGAGTATTTTTTTATATTAGGGAAGATATGCTTAATTTGAAAGAGGTGCCAGGCCATGAAATATGTCCCCCTGCTAATTATTTGTTCTGCTTTAATAAAGCTTCAGCCAGGGCAATTATCCTTACTATATTTTTCTGGGTCTCATGCCAAGCCTCTTTACCCTTGATGAATCCTCAGTGAAGTCAATGGGAAATGCATGATTGGGCCCTATACTTTAAGTTTCCATATCCTGATATATCACAATAAGTTTGACTCTGGGGGATTGGGCTCAATGTGACCCACCTGCTTAGGAGCTGTTGGAACATGGGGCAATGTGGAATGATTGCTGTAGACTCATTGTGCAGATACTGGCTATTAACTGAATAGTGAGGAGGGGACAGGAATTTAGATAGACAGGCTTGTGGTCTAGGGCAGGGGAGGTCCTGCAGAGAAAGTTAAAGGAAAATCAAGATTGGAGAGAGAGTTTAGATGAGTGTACAGGTTTCTGTTGTTGCCCTGCAGACTAGGAAAGAGTATTGATGAGGATTCAGAAAGTGTAGGTTCCACGCCCAGCTCAGCTGCTGTCCTGTGAGGAGACCATAGCCAAAATTATGTCCAGGTACTAAAAAAATGTTAGGTGGCTAACCATTGGCAACTGGTGCCTTTTGATGCTGGGGGGTACCAGTAGCCAATTGCTGACCGTGGGGGGAGGGTGTCCCCCAGTAGATGATCCCAACCGCGGAAGTGCCACTGGCAAAACTGGAAATGCCACCAGCAATTCTCAGGGGGCACCAGCCAGTGCTCCCCACTCCTCGGCTGGCAAGGGCCTATCTTGGGACAAGGTAAGGGCACATGCTCCCCCATGTCCTCCCTATGCATTGCTTATGTGCCTAACTCCCAATGACTTTGAGTGTTAGGTACCTAAATACTATTAAGAATATAGACCTTTGGTTTCTGCCTCAGTTTCCCCATGTCTGTTATTCTGAGTCTGGCATATAATAAGATCTGGATATAATTGCTGCATATCTGCATTATCAATAAAGCCAAATGCCAGAAGGAGGTTATATTTGGACTGAATACCTTCATCTACATTTTGCTCCTAGTTATATCGAGGTAAATGGAGAATAACTCCACTGGATTTATGTGGGTCTAACAGACCCAAAATTGCTGTTTTGTTTTGCTTTTGTTCAGAACAGGGCAGGAATTCCAGATGCTTGCAACACAGTGTGCTGCAGCTCACCTCTCAGAGATCCCTGAGTCATTTATACTTCTAAGGGCTAAATCCTATTTGCCTTACTCCTGTGAGCAATACCACTGAAATCACTGGAAGACATTTTAAGAAGTGCTCTATCTGCTACACTCTGATCTCACTGAAATCAGTGAGAACTTTAGCTTTGACTTCACTATGTCCAAGGGTGTGATAAAATGAACAGTGTCTAACAACTGTTCCCAGGAGGATCAGCCTAATAAAATAACAGATTAAATAGGATTGGCTTGATGGTACCAAAACTTCTACTGCTTTATATGTGAATTTTCCTGTGTAAGGATTGAGGTCTTAATCCTTCTTACTTACGGGAATAATTCTCACAAAGCTGAGAAGTCCCACTGAGGCTATGGGGAAGACTTCCATGGATATAAGGACTACTTATCTATACAAAGGTTTGGAGCATTAAACTCTAAGGAAAGGCTGTGGGATTTGGCTTCAGATCCTTGGGGTGATCAGAGACTGTAGCTATGCACTAGAGATTGAAGAAACAGTGGGATAGCTGGAGATAAAAGGAAAGATCAGAGATAGATCCATATTTCCTCCACAGAGCAGCACAGAGTTTTACAGAAACATATCCACCAGGTCAAGGAAAATTAGCACTTTCTGAGCAGTATGAAAATGACAACTGACAATGATGTTTTATTTATGCTCAGGCAAGGAAACTTTTAGTTTCACATAGGAATATACATATACATGCTGTACATATACACATATGTATATGTATATAAAATATATATTATATATAATCTCTCTCTTTTTCTCTCTCTCTCTCTCTTCTTTAGGTACTATATGTCTATCCAGCTTTTGTACCAGAAACAGAGTTCATTTCACAACAGTTCTTTCCAGGGATGTGCCCAGCAATCACTCATGCAACCAGTCAGCAGAATCTCAGTCTCATTCATCATCTAGTCCACAAAAAGTACTTCCTAGACTCTTGCAGATCATTGCTGGCTAAATACTGAAGCAAGACAGAGTTCATACTCCATGAAACCATCTCACAACTCACACTGGACTTATGATACAGAGATAGCTATAGCATAGTTTCCACTGTGCCTTGTAGTGCTTTCAAATAGTTTTGGAACTATTTTCTAGTAGCCAAGAACAGCACTTCAGCCTTGGAGACGTAGACACAACCCCTTCTTTACTTGTGTTTGAATCACAGTAGCTCACAGGGTTCCAACTGAGAAAAGGGATCCATTATGCAAGTCCGGGTGGCTGGGGGCGGTTGGAGTGCTCCGTCTACTCTATTCATCATACTCACTGGACTAGGGAATGCATTTAGGAAAGAGCACTCCCTTCAGCTTTAGTGGAAGATCAGGGGAGGAATATACCTGTTATTAGGACTGTGCTTTGGATCCGGAGAAGCTTTGGGTGCTTTGGCGTCCGAAGCAGCATATATAGATCAAAGCGCTGGTTTCTTGAGGCTTTCCGAAGTGGTTTGGAGCTTCCAAATGACTTTGGAAAAGCTTTGGAGCTGCCTTGGAGATCCAGCCATAGGGTATAATGGAGAATCAATGAAATATCTATAACTTAGTTGTTTTTTGTCTGATGTGGATGAAACATGCAGAAGTGGTAACCTCTCCTGAGAACATGAACCCTGCCAAGGTTCAAGAAGATAGGTGCAGGAGTTTGGAGGGAACTGCACCCCAAATTCTTGAAACTCATATTATGTGTACGTGTTACACCACAGGGGGGTGAAAACTGCAGGGGTGGTCACCCCTGCTGAGGCCATGAAGCCTGCCATATTTCAAGGAGATAAGTGCAGGGATTTGGGGGGAACTACACCTCAAGCTGCAGACAAGCAAAACTCGTGACATGGGTGACACTGTGTGTTAAGGCGCAGCAGGGTGAAAGCTGCAGGGATGGTGGCTACTGTCACAGAGATGAAGCCTGCCAGCTGTCGAGGAGATCGATGCAGTGGGGTCCTGGGGCCCTGCACGCCTAGCTGCTGACAGACAAAACTAGTGCCATGGATGCTCATGCAACTGACTGTCTCTGTCTTGGGGCAGTTGATTGTCGATATTGATTATTTCCTCTCCTTAGTCTGTGGTTTTATAGGTGTTAACAAGTGAACAAGCAACAATTAACACCTACAAAACCACAAACTAAGGAGAAGAAATAATCAATACAATCAACTGCCCCAAGACAGACACAGTTCCACAAGCAACCATGTCGGGAGTTTTGTCTGTCAGCAGTCAGCACTGATCTCCTTGACAGCTGGCAGGATTCCTGGCCACAGCAGGGGCTACCAGCTTTAACCCTGCTGAGCCTTAACATGCACAGTGTCACCCATGTCACGAGTTTTGCTTGTCTGCAGCTTGAGTTGCAGTTCGCCCCAAACCCCTGTACCAGTCTTTTTGGAACTTGTCAGGCTTTGTGGCTTTCAAAGGAGCTACCACCTCTGCAGTTTTGAATCCCCTTGTGGTGTGACATATAGATGTGACAGGAGTTTTACTTTCAAGAGTTTGGGGTACAATTCCCCCCAAACCCCTGCAGTGATCTTCTTGAAACTTGGCAGGCTTCATGGCCTCACCAGGGGCCACCATCCCTGCAGTTTTCACCCTACTGTGGCTTAACACGTACACATAACATGAGTTTTGCTTTCAAGAATTTGGGGTGCAGTTCCCTGCAAACCCCTGCACCGATCTTATTGAATCTTGGCAGACTTCATGCTCTCAGGAGAGGCTACCACTTCTGCAAGTTTCATCCATATCAGACAAAAAACAACAAAGTTATAGATATTATATTTGGAGCTGCTCCAGTTGGATCAAAGCAGGAACCTTGTCTGGAGCTCCAGATCGGATCGCTGGCACCCGAAGCGTCTGGATCCAAATTTGGATTGAATAGCTGCCTACTCGCACATGCCTAGCTCTTATATTAACTCTAAATTGTAATCCTTATTGTCTGTGGATGTTGTTGGTTTATTCCCTATTATTCCACCATGATTTCTGGCTTTTGAGTCTTTCCCCTCCTCTCTTCATTTCCCTCCTTTTCTTCCTTCTCCATTGTTCTGTGTATGTTCTCTGCACTTCCCCCTTTGTATTTCCTTTCCAGCAGCAACTTCAATTGCTGTGGGATGTACTTCAACTCATTCCCCCAGTCTACTCACTACAATAAGAAATGAAACAGTTCATGTTGACATATGTTGTGGGATATTATTATTGTGGGAGTGGCAGAAATGTGTTGGTAGGTTTTACATTTCTTGTCTTGGTATGGTCTGAATCCATTTGGTTCAAGATTATGACACATTACAACCTGCCTGACAGCTAACACACCAGGTAATGTGCCTGTTAGCTGACCACTTGTTTTCCTTCCCACTTTTCATTCACCTTCTTTCCTTCCCCCAAATCTCTACCCTTTGTCTTTCAAACTTCCACTCATTTGCATCTTCACAGACTCCTGGTTTCCTTTAGCTTCTTTTTTACCTTGGAGAACTCATAAAATCAGCAGTCTCCCACTGCCTGAAAAAGAGTGTTTGTGCCCCAAAGCTTGCAAAGAACTTATTTCCAACTCTTTTGTTTGTCTAATAAAAGATATCATGTCGACCCAAAGAACTTTGCCTGCCTATGTCCTTAGACCAACACGGCTACAATCAACAATCCTGTAGCAGGCATAAAGGAAGGATTTTATGGATGAGGAACTATGGCATTGAGAGCATTTCTAGTACTGGGAGATGTTTGTTTTCAAGTCCTCCCAGGGTTTGGGTGATGATCATTAAAGTCATGGGTGATCTGAGTTACCATCCCTGGACATGGCAGAAGAAACATGCTTTAATAAGGAAACTGCTATTTTTCACTTTGGGCTAGATCCAATAAAGGAAACAGGCACCTCCATCGGGACTTGTACTGAAGTCCAAAGTTACAGAGGAAGAGATGAACAACTGGACTAACCTTTAAGCTAATGGGCAAAAAGGTGGGAGGGTCCTCTTCCTCCTCTGGCATTTAACACCCACTGGTCAGGATATTTGCATTACTATAATTCAAGCACTTACCAGTCCTATGCATGTACCTGGATGGTCCTGTTTTTACACTGTACCTGCCTAGACAGAGCAGAGCTCTAATGACCATGTTTGCATGTCCAGAGCTGCCTGGCAAAGTACTCACAACTGCAGTTCTGTGACTGAGTGTGTGCCATTTAACTGTGTAAAGTGAAATAACATCTAGCCCTAGGTCCCTAACTCTGAGGTCTGGTTTTCACCTGAGAAGGCGAACACCTAGAATGGTAGACATTGTTTTATCCTTAATCAAGCCTAAATCCTTAATCAAGCCTAACTCTTTACATCCTAAACTGCTGATTATATTTTTTTCTGTCCTCTTAGTGACTAGTGTGTTCTATTGCAGAGTTAACTGCATTTCAATGCCAAATCTTTCATGAAGGAAGAGGTTATAATGTTTGCAAAGGACTTTGAAATCTTGCTGGATAAAATCAGGGTCTATCAATAAAAAAATCAATGTTGTCAAAATATCCTGTTATTACGTAGGAGGACACTTTACCAAGGACTTCCATCTTCAAGACTGATTGAAGGGTCTATGTACCAATAGAAGGCTAGTTTGGAACTACTGCACTGTGCTTTTAAAGATCACGTGTGTGTTTCCAGTGTAACATTGGGAGTTCCCAGTGTTACAACAGTTCACAGGCAGAGGCTTTCAGGTTCCTGTGTCCTTATGAGGAACTTAAGATGTCTACACACACAGTGAAACCTGGGAATATGGTACCATTCCTCAGATTCTGTTGTATGGCATTGACCAATTCCCACAATATTTCCTTGACATTAAGGACACTGAACAAAACAAACTCTCTATTATCTGAAATGCTGCATGGACTGTTAGAGGATGGCTGAGTGCAAAGCCATGAGAACCTCTTGCAGAGATGACAGTAGGAGTACAGCACTCAAATGTGCTTTACTAGTGAGTTTTCATTTTTCTTCCCTTTGATGTTTGCCTTTGCTCCTAGTGATCTTGGGTGCTCATCTGATGACTATGATTAGCGTTTTGCATTGGTGGCTTCATAAACTTATTCAAGGTTCATCTAGGATCTGAATATCATGGATTGAACCCTGACTGCTTAAAGGCTTGACTCATGTTAAAAAATAATTAATAGAAGTAACTTTTTGGGAAATTGCCCATTTATGTTGATCATGTCTTAATTATATCCCTGGCTTCCTCCTTAACATTGTAACATATACCTTATCCTTCACTTTCACCTGCTTTGCGGAAGACTTTGTTAGGATGTGGAAAAGCAGGCGATTTGTGGTGTACAGTGCAATGCAATAAAACAACAAAAATGAATAAATAGAATATATCAAACCAATTTGTTCCTGGGGTAAGAGTATGGATTTTAGTGGATTTACCAAGAATGAATTTGGCCCCTTAGGCCATAGTCTCCTGAAACATGGTTCTGTGACCCCTAAGTACTTCCTGAGATGCACTAAGCACCCTCTGCACTGCTCAGCCTGTCAACGGATCAGCCCCTTCTTTGGAAATGCATTTGGTTCTTAATTCTGATCTGACTGTAATAAATGGCATTTTTGCTGTTGACATCAATGAATGGGACTGGAAATTAGAACTGGTATACTGTATTGTGGTTTACAATTGTTATTCTATATTGTAAGTGGAAAACTAGATCATTAGAAACAGCATTATGAAATCCTGTTCTTGAAACCTTTATCCAGTAAAGATTCCCATTGAATTTAAAAGTGTTTTTACCTGACTAAGAACTGTGGATCAGGCCCTAAAATGAGAAGTTGCATGATATGGGGTGAAACTCAGGCCTTAGTGAAATCCATGGCACAGCTCTCATTAACTTCAACAGGGCAAACATTTTACCTTAGTCTATTTTACACGTCTCTCATATTGGGCTATATGGCAAAAAAAAAAAAAAAAAATCCTGAGCAGCAGATTAGAATGACTTATTTTTTCAATAAGCTGTTCCTTAGCTGCTTTTTTTCCCCAACAAAGAAATGGTGACTTCACCCTACATTGGTTTTTGTTTAACCTGTATCTTCCTTTGCATTGTAATAGCAGTTATGTTTCATTCTTGTTTTAAAATTACTATTATTTTAATATTTTTCAGAGCATATTCCATGTCTTCAGGGAAAAAATATCTAGGTGAAATGTGCTGCATCTCTGAAGTGTGTATATCTATATTTCATAGACGTTAGGGACTGGAAAGGACCTCATGAGATCAAGCCCAGACCTCTGCCATAGGCAGGAAATAAGCTGCGATCAAGAGACCGCAGCAAGAAATACATACACCTGTTTTTTGAAAGAGTACAGAGTAGGTGCTTGTACCACCTCTGTGGGGATGGGACAGGAGTTTGTTTCAGACCCTGGTCACACACCGTGAAGAACTTTTTTCTTACATTCAGTCTAAATTGGCCTTCCTGGATTTTATGGCCTTTAGACCTTGTTATTCCTTGAGGAGTTCTGGTGAACAGCTGTTTTGCCAGGTCCTGATGTACCCCTCCTATGAAACTGTAGGCTACCACCAAGTCCCCCTTGAGCCTTCTTCTCTTCAGACTAAAAAGTCCCAAGTCCTTCAGCCTCTCCTCGTAGGACCTTTCCTCCTGGCCCTGGATCATATGACTGGCTCTCATCTGGACTCTCTCAAGCTTCTCCACATCCTTCCTGAAGTGGGGGGCTCAATACTGGATGCAGTACTCTAGGCTGCAGTCTCACCAGGGCCGAGTAAAGTGGGAGGATGACTTCCTTGGTTTTGCTTGAGATGCATTGGTGGATGCACACCAGAGTTTAGTTAGCTCTGCTAGCCACAGCATCACACTGGTGGCTCATATTCATCTTGTGGTCAATCAAGACCCCCAAGTCCATTTTGGTTGTGGTGCTAGTAGCACTGCTGAACCTGTAAGTATGCTGAGGGTTCTTCCTACCGAGGTGCAGCACCTTGCACTTCTCTATATTGAAGGCCATCCAATTTTGGTCAGCCCACCTTGAGAATGTGTCCAAGTTGGCCTGTATTCCCAGTCTGTCCTATGGTGTGATCACCCTCCTCCATAACTTGGTATCATCTGTGAACTTTGCCAGTTCACATTTGACTCCTGAATTTAGATCATTGATGAAAATGTTAAAGAGTACTGTCTTGAGTATCAAGCCCTGAGTGACTCTGCTGGTAACCCTGTGCTACATTGATTTGCTCCCTTCAACTAGTACTCTTTGGGTCCGACCCTGTAGCCAGTTCCTAGCTATCAGAAAGTATGATGATCAAGGCCACAGTTCCCCAGTTTAACCATGAGGACATCACAGGGAACTAGGTCGAAGGCCTTCTTGAAGTCCAGAAAAATGACATTCATATCATCTCCCTTGTCCAGGGCACATGTTACCTTGTCATAGAAGGAGATGAGGCTGGTCAGGCAAGACCTACCAGTCACAAAGCCACATTGGCTGGCATTCAGAAGCTTGTCTTCCGTTAGTCTGGTGTTGATGGATCCCTTGACAATTTTCTCCAGGACCTTTCCAGGGATGGACGTCAGACTGATTGGTCTGTAGTTCTCTGGGTCATCCCTTTTCCCTATTTTCTTTGTAGACAGGGACTATGTTGGCTTTTTTCCAGTCATCTGGGGCCTCCTCTGAGTGCCACAATTTTTCAAATATCTGTACCAAAGGGGAATGCAATGATGTCCAGAGGAAGGCCACTAGACTGATATGCAGGCAGCAGGACAGGCCTTACGAGGATCGTCTGAGGGACCTGAACCTGTTCAGCCTCAGTAAACAAAGGCTATGGGGGGACCTGGTGGCTGCCTATAAGCTGCTGAGGGGTGATCAGCAGGAAATAGGGCAGGCTCTTTTTTCCCGGGCACCACCAGGGGTAACT
>JAGPOW010001327.1:7625048-7640762 GCA_030014935.1 Caiman crocodilus | reverse complement strand
GGTGAGACCCTCCTTGGTCCCTCTCATCTGCCTCCCCGCAGCTGTGCTAGCCTCCTACCACCACAGGCCCTGCTTACCTCCAGCTGTGCTGGGGGTGCGATTGGCTTATACCCATGCATCTCGTGCTGGTCCTGGACTCCAATAGGTATATAGAGATAGATGTGGGGAACTGTACCTTTAAAGGGCTCTGTCCTGAGCCATTTTGAATTTGGTTCTACACAGGCTAATATAACAGAAGTCCACTTCTGTCTTTCTCCTTGGCTCCGAGTGTTCTCTCAATGATGCATGGTACCAGAAGTGGGGTAAAACAAACTGAGGAGGTAGAAGAATAAAGCAGTTAAAAGCCCCACCAGTATTCAATTCTGGAACGGAATCATAGAATTGTCATAGAATTTTATCTTTCTGTTCCAGAAGATGAATGCTGGTGGGGCTTTCAAATTCTGGAACAGAATCATAGACAGTGTGAAGGAAAACTGGAGATGCTATAAACAGCACTCTAGCTGCAATTAGTTGGTGCCAGGAAAAAAGAAGACAAGTGGAAAGTATCTTTATAACTGTCAAGAGCTGACTCTGAGGCACTTGTTTTAATAGCTTTCATTTAACTCAAGCAGAAGAGGCAAACTATGAAACAGCATTTCTGTGAAATGTGCAGTGTAGTGCAATCTACATACAAATGAAACACAAGGATACAGAAAGAAGGTGGAAACACACTTGAGTTTTTGACTAATCTAAGGCTGCAAGGCCAATCTTGCATTCTGGGAGAGGGAAGAAAACTGTGTCTATCTCTTGAACCCGCAATTCAAAAGTGATATTGTGCGAAGGTGTACAATGAACATGCAATATAATTCTTCATAAAGAGTCTGAAGAACAAAAAGTTAAGTAAAGGGTCCCTATCCTTTGGTACTAGGGAGCAGGCACAAAAGTAACTTATCTGTGCATGCTTTCAAAGAGGTTGTTGGTACAGCCAAAATTAATACTTTTACCACTGTCTGTCAATGTGTCTGGAGCTTTTTTCCTTCTTCTTCTTCCTTAGAAGCACTGAGAGTTTGCCATACCCAAAGCTAGGGATTTTGATGGAGATATGATATTGGTCCTGCTGCAAGTATGTCTGGAAGTTTCTGGTTAGACGGTTTTCTCTATCCACTCAGAGTCAGACCAATTATCATGTTTGGGATCAGGAAGAAATTTTACCGCATGGTCAGTATGGTATGGATTGTGAGGCTTTTTGCCTTTCTGTGTAGCAGGGGTCTCAAACATATTTCAACAACCCTTGCAGTGGCATGACATTGGCCACCATTATCTCCCTGCTTTTCCTATGGCAAGTTAGGGTGCTTTGCCTTGTGGTTGTGTGACAGGATCCCCTGTGTAGTTTAAGTAATAGTTAGACAAAGTTTTGCTTGGTCTGGACAGGGATGATCCTGCCTTAGGCAGGAGCTTGGACTAGGAGACCTCAAGAGGTCCCTTCTAGCTGTATGGTTTTATGGTTCTATTTCTATAACTTGTGATACTGAAGTCTAAACAGAAATTGGCAGGTTCATGCAACAAAAGATCCCTTTGTAAGCAACTGAACATTGATAGGTGGGTTAGTTAACTGGTATTTGAAATTCCATACTGTATTAAAGTTGATTGTTACATCACCAAGGAACACACAATAGATATCCACATATATACATACCTATTGATCTGTCTAATCAGTAAAGATAATACATCTGTGGAATGACTTTCCAATGGATTCAGTATATTCTTAATCAGTTTCAGTGTGTTAATCAAGATGAGAGGTCTTTCTAAAAGATATGCTACAGCTCAGCCAGAAGTTCTGGCTTGACGCAAAAATTACTAGACTTGTTTCTCCAGAATGTGTTATGCAGGAGATCAGAGGAGATGTTCATAATGTCCATTATGGCTTTAAGTCAATTGATCTGTCTATTTACAAAGATATAGTAGCACTGGTCAAAACATTTCGCTAACATTTTTTTCTTTACCCTTCAGCTTTGTCTTGTGGCTGCCATATATTCAAGTGAAGACATGCTGATAGGTTTTGGAGGACACTGGAATAAATTGCTCAGTGTGTATGAACATCACTGGTGTTGACTACACCAAATTAGAACTGCTAAACTACCTGTCACAGGCTTTATGAAACATAAGGTCTCCAGTAGAAGCTTCTGCTTTACATATAAGAGGGTGTAAGTCCTAGTCCCATTGTCTTGGCAAAGTTTCAAATAGCCACACTGTGGCATAGTGACAGCCATGAAGTTCTAAGCAGCCACAGGTTTGCAAACGTGTGACATACAAACTGTTCTGTTGAAAAGGCTTATGGGTCCTAATGAGCGAGAAAGAGAGAAGAATGGCACCAGGAATGAATTTGGTGTCAAACTGATTTAATTTTATCACTTTTCTTTATGGCATTGTTTCCCAAGCATCCCAGGGGAAGAATAGCCAGTAAGTAAGAAGAGAGAAGCTGTGATGTCACTTCCATACTTTCTTTTCTAGCTGCAATAGTGAAATCCACTTAGAAAGACTGCAAGTTCCCCCTTTTGACTGTGATATTAACCAGCACATCATATTTCAGGTTCTTGCTCTAGCAGGATCTCTTCTAATAACTCCCACTAATTGTGGCATGCGTTGTGAAGAGTGGTCACTTCTGAGCTGTTCTTGGGATCATTAGATTTCTGGCAGGAATGAACAAAACTCAGTTCTGCTTTGTTTCCCTTGCCCTGTAGGAAGACCCTGTCAGTGGCATTCACCTGTGTTGCCTAGCCCTGAAAGATAAATGTTGAACCCTCACACTTGAATCCTTAAGTAAGCAGATACTTTGAAAATAACCACATTTGAAGTCTATGGTATCTCTGTAACCACAAGGAAAGGAAATGCTTGAGAACTACCTCATTTACCAACCTTTCCCACTAAAATGAAGAGCTAGAGCAAGACAAGCCATACAGTCTTGTCCCCCACCCTCACAAGCAACTTAGACTTGTGATAAATAATACATCTGAGAGGAAGAAAGCTGAATGTTGTTTCAGGAAGTGTCACAGAACATGCTTTGATTTCGGGGTAGTGTTGGAGCTGACATTGTGCAAATTAACATGTAAAATGGGATCTCTGCATTAGGCCTGACCCTGCTCTCTGTGGATGAGGTGGTAATCTCCAGTATTACACAGAAAGAAAAAGAAAAGAGAGTACTGGAGTAATATAAATGTCATGGTCAAAGGCCTGCCCAAGACTAGCAACCCAGGAAGCAAATAAGATTTAGGCAAGCCAATGTCTCACAAGGAAGTGATGTGCTAGCATCACATCCAGCCACCTGGGAATCTCCAGTCTAAATGACCAGGTAGTCATTTACAGATGGGTCAAATGGTGGTAGCTTTCCACATACCTCTGGACCCAAAGGACTTTACCTGCTCTAGCACTGCACCTACAAGGATAGGAATATTTTCCCAGTAATGAAGCCATAAGAAGAAAAGAATCCATTTGTCAGGGAGCTTGAGATAGCCACATCCAGAAGTTTCTCACTTTTTGTAGAAATGCTTCTTCAATCTTTCTTGCCCGGGAAAAGGAGGATCAAGAGATCTATGAGTTCAACATAGCTATTGGCCAAATTTAGCTCCTTTGCCATGGAAAATGGTATCACCTTAAAGGCTCAGTGCTGTGTGTGGGTGGCCACAGGCAATGCAGTTTCCACCACCTACCCCAATTAGCTGTTGAACTTCCTATCATGTCTGTAGTAATTCTGAAGCACATGAAGAGTATTAATGCATTTGGAATGATGTGTCTGCTTAGCCTGCTAGAAAGAACATTTGCTCACTCATTAAGGTTAAATCCCTTCTCTCTTTTGGTAGGTTTACACTAGTAGGAACAGAAGACTTCTCTTAAGAGTACTGGCAGGGAACAAGATGCCTTTTTGATGGGCAAAGAACCTCTGGTGACGGTTGCCTGGGAATATTTTTTCTTTTTTCATAGGTAAACTGAAAACTGTTTCTTTTTTATGCTAACTGCTTGCTCCCATTACCTAATGTTCTTACATTTGATGAACTGTGTTACACCTAAGCATGTCTCCCTACCTTGGTTATTTCCCACCTGAAACAATGGTGATATTGAATGGACATTTCTTTTTGTTGTAAATTACTAATCAGAAAAAACACATGCAAAAAACATCAGCATGGTTAGACCTGCAGGGAATTAGACATCCTTCCTCCTCACTGTTCTGAAGGAAAAGAGTTCTGAAATTCACTCTGGCTTTCAAGAAACCCATATGAAAAACTGGTATGTTTAAAGATCAGAAAGTAAGGAGAGGAAAAGGGTTATACACTGTGGTCATGTCCAGATGAACATTGCTGTTTGTTTCCCTGGGAACAAGTAGCAGCAACATACCTTGTCTCCAGGGAATGCCCATGCCATTTGGCATGCAGCAGGTTACCCTGGGTGGGGTGGAAGAGGCTGCAGCCAGCCTTTGTACTGGGTCTGCAGATACTGCACACATCCAAACTCACCTAGACACAGCCTTTGAGGACAGAAGAAGACACTTCTTTCACCACATATGGAAAAGTTTTTGATACTTCTGATTATCAGGCCTTTTTCTGCTGTCTCCTACTAGAGCAACGGTAGCACTTAAACAAGATTTCAAGCACCCTTCCTTAGGTCACTGTAGCAGGGCACTAAGGTACCGGCTACTAGAAATGCTGGGATAACCCTTCAGGTGCTGGTAGCTGAGGCAACAAAAGGGAGCTAATGGCTTACACCTGCCTAGCCAGCTGAAGGAAGGGGTAGGGCCTGGCCCCTATATAAAGCACAGGCAAGAGGCCAGAGGCAGTTTCCTACTAACAGCTAAGGATGAGGGAAATCCTTGCCAGAAGAGAGACTACCTAGATACCAGAGCAGTATTGGTCACCATAGTAGGAGAGAAAACCTGGTAGGCCTGAGCCTAGTTATAGCTAGTGGCTTATGTTTAAGTTGTTGCTAAAGAGGCTAGTGTTTGTTATGGTTTATGTTTGCTATTGTTACACCCATGGTTTGGGTGAGGCTATAAGGGGATGGAGGAGGCTTCATAGGGGACTCATGGTAGAGTGAGGACCTCAGCCCCAGTGAGGGCACAGAGTTTGGGGTGTATAGACCCCTGCTCCAGAAAAGAGCCCTGTGAGAAGGCAGCATTGCAGAGAAGATCCTGAGTGCCAGAGGGGTGTGGGCCAAAACAGGGTTGTACACGCATAGCCCACAAGGCTTGGGTACACAGAACACTAGAAGCAGGAGAACTGTAGCCAAGCAAAAGAAAGGTAGCCTCCCTATAAAGAACTTGTATACAATCAAGGTCATGGTGGGTGAGAATAGGAGGGTGCAGGTCTTTTTTTTTTTTCGCCTTTTGAAGAACAGGTGCCAGGATCTCTTGGATTCAAACCTAAACTTTCTAAGCCTATAGACAGAAGCTTAGACTACAAAACCACCAAGTAACAAACCAAGGCTCAACCCTGAGGCAGCCCCAGCCCTCTCATGATGTTTCCAGTGAGGGATCAGATGACTTGGGCAGACCAATGGGAGCCACAAGCCTGTGATTGGTGGTCCATAAAACTCTCTTACCTCCCACAGCTCTGGCTGCTACTGGTTTTGATGCTGAGTGGCAGGAAGGGGGTCTGGTCTTTTGTTCAGTATTAGATGCTCAGATACAGTCTGCCCCTGGAAAGAGCTATCTTATGAGTTTGTATCTGTTCTGCTATTAATTATCATACTTTAGATGAGAGGAAGGTGGATAAAAGTGTAGCAGAAATTCACATGAATGTCCTAAAACTCATTTCAGTTGCCTAGGCACTCAATTCCTGTTAATTTCAGCAAGCCAGTTTATTTGCAGGAATACTGGAAAAACTACTGAATCTGATGCAAAATGAAAATATTTGCAGGGTAGTGAATTGTAGTGGTTGCTGAACTTTTTGGACTAGCATGCCACTCATCTCTCAATGTTTCTCACAGAAAACTCAGACCCTTAACCGGAAAGGGGGGAGAGAAGATTGGTGTGATCTGTGGATCATCTACCATGATCTTACTTACCACCCTGTGAAGTACAGTTTGGAAACCATTTCAGACTAAGGACACTTGGATTTTATTCCAAACACTTTTACTGATGATCAGTGGAAAAAAGCCACTGTAGGCACATCTACATATGCATTTAGATGCTTTTCCTATTTTTATGTGATGCTTTAAGGCGCAGTAAAATAGGCTACTGTGCATTAAAAGGCATGTGTGGATGTGTGCCCAGAAAGCATTTGGAAAATAGTTCCAAATAGCAAATAAGCTTGAAAGTCTCAATGTAGTGGTAGAAATTTAATGTTAAGAAAAGCAGCATTGCTTGTTTATAAAATAAATGACTTAGAGCAGTACAAAATAATTTTACTCTACTTATGAAAAGATTTTGAAAGCACTTCAAAAAGCTTAGCTCTATGCACTTTTTTTTTTTTTTTTTTTTTTTTTACAAATGATCAATAGATTTCTGATCCAGGCAAGAAGCTAGCAAATCCGGTACATCACATTAAAAATCCCTGCAACCCATGGCAGAGAATTTGGGCAGTTGCATAATTATTTTCCTTGAGAGAAATCCTTAGGATGAAAGGCTGGGGTGTGCAAGAGTCTGAGTTGGTGACTTAGCTGGCTCTGCTGTTTCTTCAGAGCTTGTACTGAACCTGTCCCTCACCCTGGCATTAGAGGTGTTCTGGGCTGCTGGCAGCACCAATTCTGGCTTAAATATAAATCTAAGGTCCTGATCAGTTTTAGTCATTAAATATACCAGTATACTTTTTCCAAGAGAAGACAGGCCTACTGGCCTGTTTCCAGCTGGAGTGGGTACAAATTTTCCCATCTCAAATTACTCCAGTGTTCTGGCAGTTCTTTTCTTGTGTCCTTAAATTGCCTGCTAGTGTTGCTGGGTGCTGTAAATTAGTTACCACCCCAGAGGTGGCTGCATTTCAGTGCTGGGCAAAGTGATTCCTACATCTTTTGCTGTACAGGAACTTCAAATTTGTTCTGGTATACATTAGTGTATTGACTTTAAGGGAATTGAAAGCAGAATCCAATCTAGGGCTTATGGGAAAACATTTGAGGAATGTTCTGGATGAAAATTGTTGTATAATGCGGTTTTCAATGCTCACCACTTTCTTCCACAGCATCTCTCTCCTACTGTGCTTTTTAACCTGGTACATTCTGTAGAAACAAAATGGCTCAGAATCTTAACGTGTATAAATCATAAGAGCTCCACTGACTCATTTGCACTAAGAATCTGTCCTGATCTGTTCACCAGCATTTATGGTTATAAAGACAATAACAAAAATGTAACTAAAATGTACTTGCACACTTCCTGATGAATAAATTATGGTAAAAAATCCATTTCCTCCATGCTCATATCATCTTCGTTGGTGCTTGTATCAAACACTTTGTGCATTAGCAAGGCACCCAGTTGTAATGCAGAAGATTCCTGTAGTTTCAGTGAAAGCTTACAAACCTGGTCTATCTCCCCTGTCCTCCCCCAAATAAATTACTGCTTTTAATAAAGGGGTGTAGGCTGTTGCCATGTTGGCCTAAGGGCATAGGCAGACAAGGTTCTTTGGGTGAATCTGATGATATCTTTTATTACTCCAACTGAATAGTTGGAGAACAATTTTTAAGTAAGCTTTTGGGTTCAAAAACCCTTTGTCAGGCTAAGGAAGTTACAGCAGTTGATGTGTGTTCATCCTGGATGGAATACAAAGTAAAAAAGCCAGAGGCAGGTCAGGTATGCATACAAGGCAGGCAGGCAGTGAAAATGTAGGTTGAGGAGTCAATGGGTGAGACACAGGTTGCATTTTTGGGGGAGGGGGCAGGGATGAAATTGGAGAGAGATCTGGGGAGTCAGATGTCAGGCAGGTTATAATGTATCATAAATCCAGTGTCTATGTTTAGTCCATGATTTTGTATCCAGGAGGTTGATGAAGTGGAGTTCATAGGCTCATCTCTGGGAAGTGTTGTGTAAGTTTGCTTTGAGGGTCAGGACTGAGAGACTGGAGAGAGTGGTTTTCTTGTGAGAAATGTGCCCCCACAGGTAGCTGGGTATTTCTGTCTTTGGTAGATTTCTGGTGTGCGTTCATTCTGGTGCGCAGTTGTTTGGCTGCTCCTACCTATTTTCCATCAGGGCACTTGATGTATTGGATGAGGTATATCACATTTCTGGAGGTGCAGCTGTAAGATCCTGGGACGCTGATGGGTCTGTTGTGGGGTGTAGTGATAGTGGGGGTGGTGGAGATGTGTTGGCAGGCTTTGCATTTCTTGTCATGGCATGGTCTGGATCCTTTTGGTGTGTTCTGGGTCTGAAGAAGCTTGCTTCTCTGGTGATGAGGTTCGGTGCTTGTTTGAAGGCTAGGAAGGGTGGCTCTGGGAAGATCTTTTAAGAATAGGGTCTCTTTCTAGTATGGGTTGCAATTGTTTGAGGGAGGGGTGATATGTCATAACCCCCACAAATCACACACCGCTAGTTTTTCTTCTGAACTGCAGCAGTTCTTTACATGGTATTTGGGTGTCTCTTTCAAATGTGCAATCTCTCTCTCTGGAGGAGCACCCTTGTTGGGCAAAAGCCTTTTTAAGATCGGTGAGGTAGCAATCCCAGGTGTTCTCTTCAGTGCCAATTTGGTGGTATCTGAGGACTTGGCTTTATATCACAGCTTTTCTTGGTGTGTTTTAGGGTGATTGCTGGTTCTCTGCAGATAGGCATGTTGGTTTGTGGATTTCTTGTATAACATGGTCTGTAATTTATCATTCTGGATACTGATCATCACGTCTAAAAAGGTGGTGTACAGGAGTATTCTAGAGAAAGTTGGATGGAGGGATGGTGATTGTTGGATTTCTGATGGAACTCAATCAGAGATTGACATCTTCACCGTTTGGACTGAGAACCTGCATTGATGTATCTTGGGTATAACAAGCATTTGATGGTGCAGTTCTTGAGGAAGTCAACTTCCAGGTGGCTCATAAAAAAGGCTAGCATACTCTGGGGCCTTTTTGGTGCCCATAGCCGTTCCCATCACCTGGAGGAAGTGTTGGTTATTACAAGTGAAATTGTTGTGTGAGAGGATGAAGTGTTAAGGTCAGTAATATCTCTGGGTCTGTATTCTAGGTTTTAATCTTGTTCCTATAGATATGTAAGCCTGCCTTGCATATCTACACTTTCACTGACAGCCTGTCTTGTATGCATACCAGCCCAGCCTCTGGCTTTCTTACTTTTCATTCCATCCAGGAAGAGCACACATCAACTGCTGAAACTTCCTTAGCCTGACAGAGGGTTTTTGCACCTGAAAGCTTGCTTAAAAATTGTTCTCCGACTATTTAGTTGTCCAATAAGATATCAGATTCACCCAAAGACCCTTGTCTGCTTTAATAAGTAAATTAATGCAGTGGAAACAAAAAGATCTCTTGAAACCAAAAGCATAGGTTGTATAGAGAGAATCCATTGGTGAGCCAATATTCCTACTTGTTAGCTAAGCAAGGGGATGGAAATCAGAACAGAAATCTAGATCAAGTTTTCAAATACTCCAGAGACATTGGGGTAATTTGTATCTGGGGTTTTGGCTTAGTCCATTAGGGTGTTGCCAACTGTGAAATTCAAGTTTAGATCCATGTTCTGATCTTAAGCCCTCCCCTGTGTTTTGAATTTGGGGGTTTAGGCTGTAGACTTGTGTGACAGGGTGCCTCAAGGCTGCCCTCAATATGACCCCTGCACCCGTCTCTGGGCAACTGCCTGCCTGTTCACCTGCCACAGGTTTCTTAATTGGTTAATTATTTAGTGGGAGGCTGCCCTTTTACTGTCCCTTCCACTAGAGGACACTATCTGCAGCTCCTTCCATCCCCATACCGCAGCCCAAGTCTTGTGGATCTCAACTCGATCTTCTGCTAATGCCCTCTCTTGGGGCCCCCTGCATCCCCCTTGGGAATCCTATTAATGCTGCCCCCCTTTCCTGGGGCTCATTGTACCCACACTGGGCTTACCAATCTCTGCCCTACCTGGGCTTCTCAACTTCCAAATGGCCCCCCTCTCCGGGGCTCACTGTGCCCTCCCTGGGCTTCCTACTCTTTGCCTTCCTTGGGCTCCTTAAAACACTACCCCCTGTCTGGGGCTCACCATGTCCTCCCAATCCTTGCCCTTCTCAGGCTCCCCAATATACTGCCCCCTTCCTGGGGCTCTCCACATCCAATCTGGATGCCTCATTAGTGCTGCCCCCTCTCTCTGGGGTTTGCCATGCCCAAATTGGGCTTCCTACTCTTTGCCCTCCTTGGACTCTTTAAAATGCTGCCCTGTCTGGGGCTCACTGTGTCCATCCCGGGCTCTTGAATAAATGCAGCCACCCTTATTAGGGGCTCCCAGTGCCTGGAGTTGGGCTTCTCCTTAAAATGGCCCCCTTCCTGGGGCTGTGTGTGCCCACACTTGGGCCTCTCCAAGTTGCCCCCTTCTTGGGGCTCACCACATTCAATTTGGGCCTCAAAATGGCCCCTTCTTTGGGGCTCTCCGTGCCCGCTTGGGGCCTCTCAAATCTGCCCCCTTTCTCTGGGGCTTACCATGCCCAACTTGGGCTTCTCACTGCTGCCCTTCTTGGGCTTCTTTAAATGCTGCCCCCTTTCTGGGGCTTGCACTGCCCCCCCTTTCTGGGGCTCACGCTTGCTGTGCCAAAACCGGTGCTAGGGTCCCCTCTCCTCTGGGATTTGCCCTGAGGATGTCACGCCCTCTCTGGCACCTATAAGAACACTGCAACCCCACAGGCACCAGGATCCCCACACTGCTGGGGTCCCTTTATGAAGCCTCCTCCTTCCCCTACAGCCTCACCCAAACCCCCAACATTTATCACAACAACAGAACACAAACTCCAGCTCCTCAGCTATAACTAAAATATAAGGCACCTGGCCACCACAACATAACCCACCTGGCTATAACTTCACCTCATGGCTCCAGCCTCTGGAGCCACCTTCCTTCCCTCTGCTCTAACAATGCCTGCAGCATTCAAGAGATCCTGCCTCTGCCACTACTAGCAGGGAACTACCTCCTTGGCCCTAGCTCTGGGCTTTATAAGAGCCAGGCCCTGCCCCTTTGGGTCAGCTGACCTTCATTAGTTGCCTAGGCAACCCGCAGCTGTGCTGCTGAGTCACTGCTAGGGGTGCTTCCCTAGCAGTTTTCGCCCTTTAAGGCACAGTGCATTTTAGTGCTCTGTGACAAGTTGTCTACATGGAAGCTGCTGTGAAATAAACAAGAGGCTGAAATTAAAGTGCAGTAGCTCTTTCTGCACAGATGCCCTTATTCCTCTCTAAGGGCATATCTACATGGTAAATTCACTGTCAGGAAGGAGCATTCCATAAAACGTTCCTGCCAATTTGTCCAACCCCATGGTAATTTGTCTGCTTGCAGTATGGTACAGATACAGCTGTACAGCTCCTGGCTGAGGATGCAGCCTAGCTTAGGGTACTTCTTCCTGTCTTGCTCAGATTACCATATAAATGTAACACCCATATGCACTTGGGGTTATGTATGGTAAAGTGTGTGCTTTTGGTTGTTGTGGTTTTTATGTGGGCAAGATGGCCCCTGTTGTTTTGGTTGTGTGCTCAGCACATGGCAAGGTAGGGCCTGTATGTGGGCAAAGTATGTAAAACCCTTTGGACTCATTGGCCAGAGGAACCAGAAGATCCTCCAGATGGATTGGGTGGGAGGAAGATTGGACTGTGGCATACCTTGACTGGACAAGGCCAGGGTGATGCCATGCAGGTGGTATAAGGTGTGCTAGGCTGGTTTTCTGTGGGGGGGAAGCTGCTAGGGGTTACTGAAGAGTGAAGTCTCTTCTGAGGGAGGAGGAATTTGTAGAAAGTGAAAAGGGAAACTTGGGTAGGGAAGAGAGAGGGGAAAATTGTCCCAGTGTCTGGGAACTCCTCTCTCCTTTTCTTTCCTCTTATTTTTGTGGTTTTAAGGAATTAATACTGAGAGAGTAAGAGAGTATTGGTTCCTTAGCTTAGCTGGCCAGAAATTAGGCCTGGCAGTTTTCAACAGGGTGGAAATGAGAGAGTTTCTGATCCTGCCAGCTTTGGGCCAGGATTGGGGTTTGCAACTTTTTGTTCCCAGTGGAGCTGTGGACCCAAACTATCTGCATCTAGAGGGTAGGCCTAGCTTTCTCCCTTTGTTTCTTTTGATGGTCTTTTGCTCCAATCGAGTTGTGTGGTTGGGCCAGCTTAGCCATTAATCAACCTGGTTCCTTTTGGAGTTTGTATGGCCTGCTGAAACGAAACTGCAAGACAACCCAAAACTTGTGGGCTGGATTATGTGCATGCTGGCTGGAGCCACAGTCACTCCCCACATACAGCCTCTCTGTGGGAGCGAAGACTGGCACTCTACCACTTCTCCAGGAGCAACGAGGGGCCCCTTGCAACATAGGAGGACTCTCACTCTCAAGTAGCTCCCCACGGTGCAGTGAACCCAAGGAGCAGTTCAGGACTGTCTGGTGTGGACCCTCCTCTCCAGCCCATTGCTGAAAAATAGGTGCAGGCCCCCAGAGCTACCCTTTGAGGAGCTCCAAGTCCCAGACTGCCTGAGTATGGGTGAAGCCTCCCCAAGAGGGTGCCATCTATAGGCTTTGCTTTGTAGTTAATAGTTTTTTAAATTTATATTTAATGGCTTTTCTTTTATATTGTTTTCTTCTCTCTCATAAATTTGGGTTTTTGTGTTTATACTGCTTGTAAGAGAGAGGGTTTTATTTACACAGGACACCCCAGTGAGTTTAGTGTTCCCCGGGGTGGAGCGTAGGATGGAGCTGGGAGCAGGTTGTCTGGGAGGCCCCAGCTCTCAGCTGCAGCCCACCCTTACCCTGCACACAGATCCTGAGACACATGCCCTCCTGGGGGTGCACATAGCAGCATGAGCTGCATCCCCACTTACTCATGACTCAATCCCACACCCCACCCCAGCTGGGCATCCCCTGCCCCAACCCCACTCCCTCCCCCACTGGTGGGACCTTGATCTGCCCATTTCTTCACAATAGAGTTACCAACTGGAGTCGGTTGTACTTACCAACTCTCCAAACTGCTGGGATATGCTCCTGGCCACCTGCATACTACATTGTAGCTGCATGCAAGCACATGGCATTTATTGGCCACATCAGTAAAAAAAAACAAAAAACAAAAAAAACGCGATTGCCAATACAGTCGGTTTTCCTTATATCAGTGCTGATCTGATATGAGATCAATGTATCGGTGCACCTCTATTTTTTTTTCTCATTCGTTCTGTGCACCTGCTATGACCTTCTAAGTATGCCTAGGAGTACTCATACCCTCAGTTGACAACCACTACATTAGGTTACTGGGCTAAATGTTGGGAGTCCCCTCCCTTCCACTTTCTCTGGTGTGTAACACCAGCTAATCATGGCTTCTGCCCCACCTTATGCATGTGCTTGTACAATTCTATTTCCCTGGATAGTGGCTTTGCCTGGAGTGGGTTGTTCCAAAGAGGATGGAGCTAGACTCTACTCAGAGGTAGTAGATGACAGAAAAAAGAGCAGTGGTCTCAAGTTGCAGCAAGGGAAGTTTGAGTTGGATATAGGAAGAGGATAGTAAAACACTGAATCAGGTTAGCCAGAGAGGTGATGAGATCTCCATCCTTGGAGGTTTTTAAGACCCAGGTAGACAATGCCTTGGGTGGGATGATCTAGTTGGGGGTGGACCTGCTTTGATCAGGGTCTGGACTAGACTCCTGAGGTCCCTTCCAACCCTAATTTTCTATGATTTTGAGTGCAGCTCTGTACAGCATGCTCGAGACACTAGTGCAGGAAAATCTGAAATGCAAACTGCATAAATGCCTCATGCACAACTGCAGCATCTGTGTTCACTTAGGCAACAGAACAGAAATGGGATTTCACTCTCAGTGGAAAATTTAATGTCCACACAGAGTCACAGAGAGCTAGCATAGATGGTTGTTGGAGAAAGGCAACAGACTTTCTACTGTAGTAGTAATACCGTTCTTGTCCCATATAGATGAGCCTTACATGACATTGAACCATGACAATGCTCAAGACTGCTGTGAATCACAGACTAAGGACAAGTTATTCTCACTTGGTCACAGCTGCAGAAGCAACAGAGAACTTCCTATCCTGCTGATTCATTGCAACCATCCTCAAGCTGTACATGGCGTCAGCATGATACTGTTCTTTCAGTGGGTTACCCTGTACATTTCTCATTTACATGTGTATAAGACCTGGATCCAATGTTTGGTTGCTTTTCAGTTTTCTGTTCATCTGCAGCAGGATGGATTTGGTCCAGTGTCTTGAAAAGGGAACTGACCAGTGCTGCTATTACTACACTGAGTAGCACTTCACACTGCCTTTTTCTACTGATGTCAGGGTGCCAGATTCGGGGGCTCCTAATGATAAGTTGCCTGTGCATGAGTCAGTGTAACCCTGGAGTTCAGATGCCACTGACTATTATTACAGTCGGTCTCCTATATTTCTCATGCAGTTCTAGTTGAGTTACCTTCTCCTTTATGCTTTGCCCTATATGAAGCTGCAGTATTCCTGTGCTCTGTTATATAGCAGCTACTTCCCACTGCAGCTGTGCATATCTTACTGAACTCACTCAAGGAGAAACTTGTTGATTTTTATTGATAACTGGGTGAATTACTGAATTTTGTGACTTGGAAAATGGACCAACATGTAGTTTATCATGTCAACTGTAATAACTTTAAATTATTTATGACAATACTAGTAAATATACTCCATCATATTTTGTAACAGTAAGGAAGCCTTTCAGTTGCAAAGTCTTCCAGCCTTTGCGGAGAGGAGTCTGGATTAATACATACATGTAATATAGGTACTGCGTGTTTGCAGAGCAGCACTTGAAACCATTACCTGGTACTCTGTGTGCATCTGCAAATAGCCTGAAACAATAGTGCTGAGGGAACCGTCATGCATGGCAGTGGTATGTTGAGTCCTGGTGCTCTAGGGGCTCCAAACATCATCCTGGTGGTGTATGGGTTATATTTACAGTAGGAGGAGAAGGGGGGAGAGGGGGTTATGGGCCTGACCCTCCTACTCAAGCAACTGCACTTCTGGCTGTTGGAGTAACTAATAAGGTCTTCTTTATGGGTGGAAGAGGTAAGTGAGTCCTGCTGCCACTGCAGATGTTCTTGAGGGGGAAGGTACATATTCTCTAGAGCTGCTCTTAGAATACAGGCACCTCCTGCCAGTGCAGGGAGAAGGCCGGGAGCACCCTTTGTCAGATCTAAGATCCAAGATTGCTTTTACTTAGTCCTAGCCAAAAGCCATGTATAAAATGCCATAGTTTTGTGGGGACTGTGAAAAGCCGGGTACTGATCATATAAAATTACATCTTAGCGTAGAAGAGGCTCCCCTGAGTGCAAAAGGACACATTTAAGATTAAAGTGGCCAGCTGAGAGGGTACAGTCTAGCTCTGTCCGGCGCAGTGTAGCTAGGGCCCACACTAGGACTAGGGTCCCTGACTTCAAAAGGGCCAATTTCAGGGAGCTCAGGAGGCTAGTCGACGAGACGCTGAGGGACTGTAGGGTTGAGGACATGGGCGTTCACGAAGGGTGGGTGCTCCTTAAGGAGATGATCCTCCGTGCCCAAAGGACGACCGTTCCTACCCGATACAAGAGGGGCAAAGGTGCCCGGAAGCCCCCGTGGCTTAATAGGGATGTTCGGGGGGCCCTGAGGGCAAAGAGGGAGGCAT
>JAGPOW010001327.1:7603746-7617576 GCA_030014935.1 Caiman crocodilus | reverse complement strand
TTTGCCAAGGATGGAGGTGAGACTGACTGGCCTATAATTGCCCGGGTCCTCCTTCCTCCCCTTCTTGAAAATGGGGACCACATTGGCCCTTTTCCAGTCGTCCGGGACTTGTCCCATGTGCCACAAGCATTCAAATATTCCCACCAGTGGCTATGCAATGACGTCGGCCAGTGCCTTCAGCACCCTCGGATGGAGCTCATCTGGGCCTGCCGACTTAAAGGCATCCAGTTCCTCCAAGTGACTCTACACCATCTCAGGGTCTACGCATGGTAGTCTGGCGCCCTGCTGCTGCCTCTCTACAACCCCAGTGAGAGACTTGTCGTGCCCCTCGCTTAGGAACACTGAGGCAAAGAACTCATTGAGGAGTTCAGCCTTATCCCCCTTGTCCGTCACCAATTGCTTCTGCCCATTTAGTAGGAGTCCTATTCCTCCCTGGGCCTTCCTTTTACTCCCTATGTATCATCAATTCTGAAACCTTCCAATGACTAAGAGTGGAGAAGTTCTGGAACATGCGGCATGGAGAAAGAGGAGAAGGAACTGGGATTTTGACTGTTCAGTGTAATTAGCACAGCAGGGTCAGTATTCTGAGGTTTACGTTTGTCTACTTGGTTTGAGCCAATGCAAATTAAGAGCAGTGAAGGACAAAATCTTCTCTAAAAGGATTTGTGTCGTGGTGAAACTGTTGTACATGACTCCAGGGATGAAGGCCCTTGTATGGAATGGAATGCCTTTTGTGAGGCCAAGACTGTCTATACTGTAATCACCAAAGGCAAATGAAAAGGAATGGGGGAGCAGAGGGGGGGATGGGAATGGGAGTGTTTCCCTGCACAAACTGTTCCTGCTGTGCCCAGCAGCCTGCTGAGTCGTACAGTACTTCTCTGTGCTTGCCATCTCCCAAACAGAAAGTTGTATAGCCATTATACCACTGCTCTGTAGGGCAGGTTAATTAGCTCTGGCACTCTACAGCTGCGCTTCCCAGCTGGTGTGCCATGAGGCACGTCCAGGTATGCCGTGGAAGACAGACAGGGGCTGTGGCTCCAGACATTGATTTGCATCCATGTGCTGTGTTCAGCCTCACCATCCTGCCGTACTAATATCAACAAAAAGCAAGCCTGTATTTTAGCTGCTGCATGTGTTACCTACATTATAATTAGTGTGTGCAGAGATATGTGTGACTACAGCTACACTGCTCACAATGCCTGAGCTACCTGACTCAAGGCAACATACGTGAACTCCAGTTACAGCAGTGTAAACATAACCTAATGGTAATAGCACCTTCAGTTTAGAGCTTAAGCTCACAACTTCTATGAATCACAATGGGCTGCATCAACAGGCATATTGGGTGTAAGACACAGAAGGTGATGGTACCATTCTGTTAGGTGCTGGTTAGGCCCTACTCATAATATTGTGTGAAGTTCTGGGCTCTGCATTTTTAGAAGGATGTGGTGTAGCTGGAGAAGGTCCAGAAGTAAGTGTCAAAAATGATACAGAGGTGAGGAAGAAAGCCATGTAAAGAAAGCTTGAGAGAGCTAGGTATGTTTGACCTGGAAAAAGGAGATTAAGGATGGTCATGATACAAGTCTTGAAATATTTGAAAAGCTGCCATAAGAAATGCTGTTTACAAGCATGTGAAAGAGGAAAGACTGATCACAAGCAGCCAGTAATTATTTATGAAAACCAAATTGTGTCAAGAAAACTTGATTACCTTCTTTGACAATGTATCTACTTGGGTCAGGATATAGTGTATCTGGACTTCAGCAAGGCTTTTGACAAGGTCCCACATGACCTTCTCATAAACAAGTTGGAGAAATGTGGGATGGACAACACTGCTATAAGGTGGGTAGGTAACTGGCTCAGTAGCCACATGCAAGGTTAGTTATTAACGGGTCCATGTCAAAATGGCAGGAGATGGAGTTCCACAGAGGTCTGTCCTGTGCCCAGTGCTGTTAAATATGTTCATTAATTATTTGGATGCTGGCATAGAAAGCTTTTTGAGCAAGTTTGTGGATGACATGAAACTGGGAAGGATTGTGAACACATTGGAGGATGGGAGCATAATTCAAAAGGATCTCGACAGATTGGAAAGACAGGCTAGAACTAGTAGGGTGAATTTCAATGCAGACAAATGCAAGGCGGTACACCTCAGAAAGAATAATCAAAAACACAAATACAAAATGGGTGACACATAGCTAGATGGCAGCTCTATGGAAAAGGATTTGGGAGCCTTGGTAGATCAATGACTCAGTATGAGTCTGCAGTGTGATGCAGCTGCCCAGAAGTTAAATGTGGTTTTGGAATGCATTAATAGAAGCATTAAGTGCAAGATGTGAGAGGTGATCATGTCTCTCTACTTGGCACTGGTTAGGCCTCATCTGGAGAACTGTGTGCTGTTGTGGGCTCCCCATTTTAAAAAGGATGCAGTGAAGTTAAAGAGGATCCAGAGGCAGGCAACAGAGATGATCAAGGGCTTGGAAAACAAGTCACATGAGGGAGAGGCTGAAGGAACTAGGTATGTTCAACTTGTGAAGAAGGCACTTAAGAGGGGACATGATAACAGTCTTCAATTACTTGAAGGTCTGTCATAAACAAAGAGGGAAAGTACCTTTTCTTTCTTTCTGTAAAGAGGAGGGTGTGGACCAATGGCTAAAAGTTACATCAGAGTAAGCTTAGATTGGATATCGGGGAAAAAAACAACTTCCTCACTGTTAGAATAGCGAGGCAGTGAAATAGACCACCTAGGGAAGTTGTGGACTCTCCATTACTGAAGGTGCTTAGGAAGAGGCTGAACAGATGTGCGCTGGGTGTTGGCTACAGCCAAGGCTGGGGATTTTGACTGGGGTGTGCCAATGCTCTGGGACCAAAGCCAGAGGTTCCTGGCTTAGGGTCAGAATGATCTCCATATTTAGGATCAGAAAATAATTTTACCCTATGGTCAGGCTAGTATAAGCTGCAGGTGATTTTGCCTTCCCCTGTAGCTGGGGCATGACCCTTTACCTGGCATCTCTTAAGCATATGTTGACAACCTCTATAGAGACAAGGTATGGTTCCTGCCATGGTTCCTGCTTTTACTGTGGCAGGTTATGGTGTCTTATCTGTGATGTGTCAGGATCGAGACTAGCTTTATGTAGCGTTTAGATTATGGATTGTATAGAATGGTTTGCGTAAGGATGATTCTGTCTCAGGTAGGGGGTTGGACTCTGACCTCTGGAGGTCACTTCCAGGCCAGCTTCTCTATGATTCTATGAAAAAATATTTTCCTTTGCTGCAGAGTGCAGGACACAAAGCAGTGTTTTTAAATTGCAACAAAGTTGATTTAGATTAACTCAGGAAAAATGTCCTTGTTGTTAGAACAGTAAAGCAGTGGAATAGACTGCCCAGGAAACCTGTACGATCTCCATCACTGAAGATTTTCAAGAGTAGGCTGGATAATCATTTAACAGGGATGGTTTAATAATGGCAGTCCTGTGGACCAGATGATTGTTGAGGTTCATTTTGAAACCTATGATTCTGTAACATCATCTGGGCCTCTAGGAAGGCAAGCATTTCCCTGCAATCAATACTGTATTGGTAGGCAATATCAGCAGAAGTGAGAATGCTGCAACCCTGAATACTGTTTGGGACATTGTAAACTGTCTCAGAGGAGTATGAGAACCCCGATCTATACAGCAACCTTTTCTTCTCATGTCCTCCAGCTAAGACCACCACCTTTCCAACTTTTCCCTTTTTCTGAAAGTTGAGCCCAGTTTATTATGGTGTAGTGGGTGGGGGGAGAGAACACATACTGAATTTTGCTCTTGGTGCTGATAAGCAAAGTCAGTCATGGCAGCTGAGCAACTCAGTATGTTTCTTGGTGCAGGAGTGGAGTTATGAGATTCTCTTACTACTTGTGGCTGTTCATCTTTTTTCTGATTTTTGGAGGGTTTCTTTTTTCTTCCAGTCTTTTTTTCCCCCTAGCTTTCTTTTTTCTTTGCAGCCTCTGTTCTTCATCCATTATTTAGGCTTTTCTGACTGTAACAGCAACATTCGCCTTGTATACCTTGTGTGGGGTTTAAAATATAGATAAAAGCAGAAGGTCGGACTTGAAACACAGATTCTGATGGTTGCTGCTGACTTTGTCTGGAAGCTACAAAATATGGAGCTGTCTGTGCCCAGCAATAGTATTGGCACATGTTTTTTCTTTTTTACATTTGTTATTTTTGCAAAATGTCTTGGCATTTGATGTGTTCATTTATCCTTTACATTTCTAAAAGTTCTGGGGACTACATAGTTCCAGGGACTGGGAATGGGGAAAGAGAAAAATTCACTTTTAGGCTACCAGCTCAACTCAGTTCTGAATGAAAACTCTGGCTGTTTGGTATCTCCAATATAAAATGAGTTTGGGGGTAGCAGAAAAGTATCTCCAGCACAGGACCCAATAGCACTGTTGGCTCTAATTGATGTCTCTGGTGGCTGGCTCAGCAAAGCTAAGGACTTGCTCTTTAAATTATAAATGCTTTTGCTTTAGCCAAGCCCACACTCCTTATATGTCTGCTTTCTACAAACATCCAAGTGATTGCATTTTCAGTACAAATGTTTACAAGAAGGAAATTTCAGTCTACACATGGGCAGTCCTAAAAAATGGTTTTTACTTTTTGAATAGGCTAGCAGTCACTTCTGGTGGGTTCATCCAATCAGAGGATGGAAATAATGCCATGGGACTTACACAGCCAATTGCAAATGAGCTCAAATGTTGAATATTCATGATCAATTTGAAGATTTAAAAATGAAATTTAACAAAAATGGAATGACAAGAGCTTTTCAATCCAGTTGTTGATAATTCCACAAGCAGAAGAGGAGATTGAATTAGTTGAATATTATTTATTATGTACTATCTATCCAGGTCTAATAACAACCTATTTTGGCCATACAACAAACTTGATATACAAGGACAGGAAAACCCAGTCTCACTCTACCTATCTTTCTCATAACCTTGTTAATTTCTTCCATGGATCAACAATAGACCTCCTTGAACTAAGTTTGTTTTATAGGTGAGTGTAAATAAAGAATTTACTCCTGTTGATAATCTGGTACCTGTCTTAATCTTGAAATTATCTCATAACTGCTCTCTCAAACCACAAGCTGTTTTCCTACAACCTTGAGCAAATGAAGTGGTGGGAACACAATGGATTAATTAAAAGGTAGGTAGAAACGTGGTCCTCTTGTTTGGATCTGTTGAGTTTTTTAACAAATTACTAACAGGGTTTGAATTACACTTTGACTCTTGTGGGGAGGAGGCATCTGCAAAAAAAAAATTGGACTGCCCATCACAATGCCCTAATAAAATTGGAGACTCCCCAGATTATGATTTTCAAATCTTACGGGGGGGGGGCTCAGCCACCGCCAGGTTCCTCTAACTGAACCCTGACTATTTGCTATCCTTGCAGTAGCAGGACATTGACAATGGTCTTGTTCTCTACTTTACCTGCACCATGTTTCAGTATTTCTGGTATTTTGGGGCACTACAGTCTGTCTGTTCATGTAGCTGTAAGAATAGGTTAGCTACCTTGAGAGGCTGGACATCTGCAAGTTAGTGGGCCCAGACAGAATGCACCCAAGAGTGCTAAGAGAGTTGGCTGACATCATAGCATAGTCAATGGCAAGGATTTTTGAGAACTCATGGCACTTGGGAGAGGTTCTTGAAGATTGGAAGAGGGTCAATGTCTCCAAGAAGGGAAGGAAGGAAGATCCAGGGATCTTATTTGAGGAATTTGACCTCAATCCCTGGAAAGATCTTGGAAATAATTATTAAAAAATACATCAACAGCAGTAATGGAAGGCATCATTCTGAGAGAGAGCCAACATGGCTTCATTATGGGCAGGTCATGTCTGACCAACCTCATTCCATTCTTTGACCAGGTGACACATCACCTGGACAGGGGAGGCGTGGCTAATGTCCTTTACTTTGATTTCAAAAAATCTTTTGACTTGGTCTCCCATGGTGTCCTCATGGTAAAACTGGGGAGCTGCAGCCTTGACAACCTTACAATCCAGTGGCTAGGGAACTAGCTCCATTGTCAGATCCAAAGAGTAATTGTTGATGGAGCCTAGTCAACAGGGTGCATGGTGACAAGTGATCTGGATTTGGTGTCAGAAGTGGACTGGCTAAATTCACAGATGACACCAAATTATGGGGAAACATGGTCACTCTAGAGGATAGGCTGGGTATTCAGGTTGACTTGGACAGTCTTGCAAGGTGGACAGATCAAAACCTGATGACAATCAACATAGAGAAATTCTCCACCTTGGGAGAAAGAACCTACATCATACCTATAAGCTCAGCAGTGCTGCACTCATTAGCATCATGACCGAAAGAGATTGGGGGGTCATGATTGACCACAATATGAATATGAGCCGTCAATATGATGCTGCAGCTAGTAAAGTGAGCAAAACACTGCTTGCATCCATAGATGCTTCTCAAGCAAATCCTGGGACATCATTTTCCCCTTGTACTCGGCCCTGGTGAGGCTGCAACTGAAGTACTGCATCCAGTTTTGGGCTCCACAATTCAAAAAAGGATGTGGAGAAGCTTGAGAGAGTGCAGAGGAGAGCCACGTGCATAATTAGAGGTCAGGAAAACAGACCTTATAATGAGAGGCTGAGAGCCATGGGACTCTTCAGCCTAGAAAAGTGCAGGCTCAGGGGTGATCTGGTGGCCACCTATAAGTTTATTGGAGGTGTTCATCAGGATCTGAGGGAACGTCTGTTCACCAGAGCACTCCAAGAGATGACTAGATTGAACGGTCACAAACTCCACTGCAACCGATTCAGGCTAGACATAAGAAAGAACTTCTTTGCTGTCCGAACGCCCAAGGTTTGGAACAGAATGCTGCCAGAGGCGGTTCAAGCACCCACTTTGAATGCCTTCAAGATGCATTTGGAAGCTTATATTGCTGGGATCCTGTGATCCCTGCTAACTTCCTGCCCATGGTGCAGGGGGCTGAACTCAATGATCCTCCAGGGTCCTTTCCAGCCCAAATGTCTATGAAATCAAGCAAGACCCAAGATATGACATCTAAGGGTGTACAAAACAGGCCCTATTCGATTTTAGATTCCCATACATCCTGAACTGGGGACAGTGATTCAATTCTTTGATTCAGATCATTGTCCCCAATTTGCTTTGGCTGAATCCAAATCTGATTCAGCTGATTTGATGCTGATTCGGAGAAAAAGTGATTCAGACATAGACACAGCTTTAAATGTTTTTTCTACATACCTCGAGGTACCAGTCATGGCTCGTGAATGCTGTGATGGTGGGGTGGATGGAAGCATCCCACAGGAGTGTGTCACCCCACCATGTTCTCAACGGTGAAACCAGAAGTGTACCAGAAGTACTTTCGGTCCACTTCTGGGTCCACTGCCAAGCACGAGGCCTCTTGCACCTCCCTGGCTTGGTGATCTGCTGTGGGGGGACTCTGGGTGCCCTTCCAAAGCCAGGAGGCACCAGGCACTGAACTGGAGGGGCACAGGTGGGCCCCCTCCAGTACTTCTGGTCCACTTCCAGGTCTGCTGCCAAGCATGCTGGGGACCCCTTTGCACTCCTGTGAGATGCTCCATTCACCCTACCATCACAGCATTCACCCACTATCACAGCATTCATGAGCTGCCTGGTACCTTGAGGTACATTGAAAAAACACTTAAAGCTGTGTTTATGTCCAAATTGTTGAATTTTTCCAAATCTCTCGGAAGTGATTTGGAGGGTTCTGATTCAATTCAGAGAAAGTAAAGGGTCTCCTGATTCAATCTGAATTTGGAGATTCGGCCACTGAATCGAATCAGTGGCCAAAGCTTCACACAGCCCTAATGTCATCCTCTTACTTTACTTGGCCTTGGTGAGGCCACAGCTGGAGTAGTACATCCAATTCTGGGCTCTACACTTTAAAAAGGATGTGGAGAAACTTGAGAGAGTCCAGAGGAGAGCCTCGTGTATGATCAGAGGTCAAGAGAGCAGGCCTTATGAGCAGAAGCTTAGAGGCATGGGACTCTTCAGCCTGGAGAAATGTAAGCTCAGGGAGGACTTGGTGGCAGCCTATAGGTACATACAGGGTATGCATCAGGATTTGGGAAAATGTTTGTTCACCAGGGCACCTCAAGGGATGACAAAGTCAAATGGTCACAAATTTCTGGAAAACAGTTTTAGATTGAACATAAGAAAAAACTTTGTTACCATCTGAGTCTCCAAAGTCTGGAATAGACTCCACACAAAAGTGGTGCCAGGCACCTATTCTGGACACATTCGAGGCATGTTTGTGTGATTATCTTGCAGGGTGATCTGACCCCAGCTGACTTCCTGCCCTTTGGACCTGATCTCACAAGGTCCCATCGCTTCCAGCCCTAATGTCTATGAGATCTATGGTTATTTCGTATAACTTATCAAAGATATTTCTCCTTATTTTTGCTGAACATGGACCATTTGTGAGGAGACTTCTCTGTTTCCATGAACCCATTATGCATATTTTTTGGATGGAGTATTTATGCAGATGCATTTTGGTTTATAGGGCATTTGCAAACTCCTCATTTCAGTTCCTCACTTCTTTATTACTCTGGTTGTATGATTGGTTGCTTATGTTACATGGTATGAATTCACTTTCCTGACTGGATGACCAAAACAAAAAGGAAGTGTTCATTTATGATGAAGATGATGAGTGTATGTCTAATCTATCTGTCTCTTATTTGTGCATGAACATTTGTGTTGTTATGTAAGTAGGCACATTAACACAGAGCACAGTTCCTTGAACTTTTGCAAACAGCCGTGAAAGGGGAACAGCAAGACAGTTCAGCCAAAACATTGCATTGAGAATTCCCATGCATGTTCACAAATGCTGCTTTTGCAACATTCAAGCACCTCCCCATGCATTTATCTTTAGATGCAAAATTCACCCCTTTCTAGATGGCTAGCACCAATATGATGCATCAGTCAGGTTAAGCCATCATGAGCTTAAGTGATGTGTACATTTTGCACAGGTCCTTTGCCCAGGGGTGAATTTCAGCTGGAAGCATTTAGGCGTGCACCAACAATGAGATTGTTTGATTGGTTGAGCGTGCTCCACATTAAACATTTAAATGGTAGGTATTGTTAAGATGTTTCCATCTTCCATCTGGCTTATTCAAAATGCTGTTTTTCTTGCACTCCATGCTTCTGTGATTAATCAGTTAACAGCTCTTTCCCCCCAAATGTAGCCTGAAAGTAAATTTACCTGTCAAGATAAAATGTAGGGCATGATCCTATAAATCGTTACTCCTAGGAATTATCTTTATTCAGGAAGGAGCTGATTCAAAACCCATGAAAAGGTTGAAAGACGCCTTTGGATTGTAATGGACTTTGGATCACAGACCACAGGTAGTACCACTGAATTCAAGAGGGCTTGTATTGAGCATGAAGAGTACAAAAGTAAATAATGTTTGGCATTCTTGTGTCTTAAAGGGAAAGCAGAAGAAAAACATCCTGGCTTCCCTGAGGTTGCGATGCTTTGGAGAATTTGGCAAGGGTTTTTTTAAAACTAAGCGTTAGAGTAGAGAGAGGACATCCTGGGTTTGGTTTGTTCCAAGCTGCATGGTTATCTATACATGACGGCACTTGGCATGTCTTAAGATCCGTTCGTGTCCCCTGAGCATCTTATCACAAGTCTGCATCTCTCCCTTGCTTCAGTCTCACTGAATATGGAACAGTTTATCACCAACAACATCATCATGACCAAGAAAGCACAGTGAATCAGGAGTTACTAAAACAGCTGAAGGCTACTAAAAACAGGCTATCTGAAGTCAAGATTTTGGGGGCCTAAAAACTGCAAGACTGGATCAGCACCATGGTCTTTTTAGTCCAGTACCCAGTTTGCAGTCAATACCAGCTTTTTCAGAGAAGGCATAAGAAGCTCATCATAGACAGATGTAAAATAATACCCTGTATATTAAGCCTGTTTAATATGACCAGAGACTAATTTAAACCATGCAGGGTTTTATAGCACTTTGAATATACTTTTATTTTTCTTGTTGCTGCATCAACTGTTCTGACTCTGGATATTTTTGTTGTCTGTATAAACCTCTGATCTCAGCTTGAATCTTTTTAAATTCTTCACCTCAGCAGCTTTCTTGTGGTAATGAGTTCCATAGTCTTATTAGGCATTTTAAAAATGCCAAAAGGAGTTAGACATGGATCCCACTGTTGTTCAATGGGAAACCCTTGGATTTCTTTGAAAATAGCAAAGTGAAGTTCTCAAATCTCTGTAGCTAAAGTTAGGTCACTAAATCCATATTTAAACACCTATATAAAAATGCCTGATTTTTCGAAGGTGCTAAGATACTCACTTGCTCCCAATGGAATCTGAGAGCTGCAAATGCTCAGCATGACTGAAAAGAAAGCAAAACTTTACATCTAGGGGCCCACTTATGGATGACTCAGGAGCCTAGCTTTAAGCCCTTAAATCTGGCCTATCCTTATTGAATGGCTTAGATCAGGCAGAATGATTAGTACCCTGTATTATCTATAGTACTCATGGGAATTGAGGGCACCCAGCATTTTCTAGGATCAGGTCCATTGTCTGTAATAACCTCTTAGAAGCTTGATAATCATAGTTGTTTTCCCCTTTGGTATGGTCCATTTTCCCTTTGGCAAGCATTGATTTTCCACAATTCCCAGAGGACCTTATAAAGCATCAGCCAACATGGCTCCCTTGTGGGCTGCTTCCTTTATTTGTTGAACAAAAGAATCATCAACATTGTTTTCAATTATGTTTCCACAGTTCTGGGAATAAGATTCTGAGCTCCCTCTACTGGCTGCCAAGGCACCTCCAGACCAAAGAATAGGAAAAAAGTCATAAACACTTGGGGAATAATTTTGATCATATTTTTTTAACATAAACATTCCTGGATGTGGGTTGACATTTTTCAAAATTTGAAATGTCAACCACTTTTTGCCTGACATTTGACCCAAAAAGGCTTAATAACATTATAACTTTTATTCAGTTATTTCAAATAATGTATCTCTGTCTTTCTTTTTATTCATCTGTCTGTCTCTGTCACTCACTTGTACACACACACGCACATCTATCTCTATTAACACAGTGATCACCTTGGGAGAACAGCATTGATGGATTCTGCAAAAAATCCAATGCAATCCTTCTAAGTTAAATGCCTAATGGGTATAACATGAAGGGAGTGTGGAAATATGGGGGCAGGATCCTTTGTCAGAGGCAAAAAGTATAAACGTACTATCTGTCCTGACTTTGTCTACATAGCAGAATGAAGGTGTGATGGTCACACATGCTCATTTAATCTGACTGGCACAGGGAATGATAACAATGAAGATGCAGCAACATGGGATTAGTAACCAGACTTGCACCCTTCATTCTCCAGCTTTCCTCCTTAATAGCTCAGAGATGTTGTCATCAATGGCATTATTACCTTGTATTTTCCCACCTGGCAACATAATTACTTTCCATTTTACATGACTGTCTAGCATGCAGGCAGCCTGACTAACACACATCTGTCTAGATGAGGGAGCAGGACCTTCAAAAGCAGGTTTTTGGTTGTTTGGTTTGTGTTTTGTTTGGGTTTTTTTGGGAGGGGAGGGGTGTACCATTACTGAGGGCCTCCTGAGCTCTGACCATTGCAGGCCAGGAGGACATGGCAGCTTCTAGAGTCAGAAGAAGTGATGCCCTAAGGAGTAGATGTCTATGTGTCTGAACAAGCAGTAGTCATAGTTAGCCAGGAGCATGGTGTAACATTTGGAGGCTATGCACAGAGATTTGGTTTCACATATCCTGACTTACAGTAGCTATGAAGCTAATGGCTGCTAATCAGTCTTTCACAGGTTTAGGGCCCCTGAAATTGCACAGTTTGAACTGCTTTAATGCTGCCCCTTGAGCTGGCAGTAGGAGAACAGAAATATTAGCAGTTTTTCTCTCTCGCCCACACATTCCCTCTCACATTTTCTTCACAGGTGGAGACTCGAGTCAGGCAAACACACTATCTCATACAGATTCACGTATTGTTCAAAATCTAGAAAGCTCTAAATAACTGAACATGAAGACAACCTTTGCGATGCTAGACCCCTCTCTCACAGCTTTTGTTACTGACAAAAAGGTTCTTTTTAGTATAAAACACCTTTCTCTTTCTCCAGTAGTCTGCAGTATAGCCCAGTGCAAAAAACACTAGATTAGCACTCAGGACACTTCAGTTCTATTTTCAAACCTGCCAAGAGACCTTGGCCACATCACTTGTGACTAAGTGTTCATATCTGTAAAATAGGGGCGATAAAAATGGCCTCTTTTATAAAAGGCTTTGAGGTCTGTGAATGCAAAATCTTTATGGAAACAGAAAATCACATTTTCCCACATGGAACCTTAAACTTCTTCCTGTAAATCTGTATTTAAGCACTAAAGTAGTAACCTGATCTCTTAAGACACTGATCACCTACCAACTCCATTCATTTTTTACCTCATTTTTAACAGACATGGTCTATTTACTGTTCTAATACATACTTCAAAATAGGGTTTCCAGGAGCCCCTTGATGTACCACATTCCCTAGTCCACATACATGTGCTCCCTTGGCCACTGGAATATTTTCAGAAGTCTAAAGAAAAAACATCCATGACTCTCTGTTCTAATACCTACAGTTCCTCTAATATAAACCCCTACCTCAAAAGAGAGCATCACTGCCCTGGGGTTGAGGGACACAGCACCTCAGATTTGGTTCTCTGCAGTTCCATTCTGCAGCCATGTGGCTAAGGAGTGGAATTAGAGAACTGTAGAAAAGCAGGGCTGAAAGGGACCTCAAGACATCTTCTAATCCAACCCCCTGCTCAAGGCAAGATTATCTTGAATAAACCATCCCTGACAAGTGTTTGTCAAACCTACTCTTAAAAACATTGGGACCATATTAAGCACAAATTCTTCAAGTGTTTTTAAAGGATGATTTCTCTCTCTCACTCCCCTGCCCCTGCAGATCCTTTCCTTTTCTTTGGCCCGCTATGATCCTTCTTTATCCAACTCCTTTCCCTCTCTGTGCTTCCCCTTCTGGACACTCACTAGGCTGCTGTGTTTGAATCTCAAAACACTGGACACACATGCTCTCAAGTTTCTTCTTGCAAAGGGTTTGTAGTTCAATTAGTCTTTATTTTGAATGACATAAATATGCAAAGCCTGGTAAAAACAAAACCACTACCACCATTAAAACCCACAGTTTCACCATTAAAACCACTATTAAAACCTGCCCCGGTTTCTTCCTTTCTTGAGCAATGCTTGATTTTTAGGTAAGAGGTGTCTAAGGTGAGGTATCCAGAACAAGAAGCAACAGTCTTAAGTTGCAGCAAGGGAAGTTTAGGTTAGATATTAGGAAGAATTTTCTCACTAGGAGAGTAATAAACCACTAGAATATGTTACCCAGAGAAGCAGTGGAAGCTCCATCCTTGGAGGTTTTTAAGACCCAACTACATAAAGCTTTGGCTGGGATGATCTAGTTAGGGATGGTCCTGCTTTGGGTAGGGAGTTGGACTAAATGATCTCCTGAGGTCTCTTCCAAACCTAAGTTTCTATGATTCAATGATCTGAAGCCCCCAGTCCTACAAAAGGCTTTTCTGTGGATCACATTGTCTCTCTTCTTCCTTCTGCTCCTTCAGCCAGCTTGGTTGTTTTTTGGCTTGCCATGTTGTCAAAAAGGTCTCCTGCTATGAAAGCAAGCTTCTATGGTCCTCTCTCTCTGCCTCTAGTAGTTTTAATGACTAACTTACCTGCCTTACCTTTTTTGCTTCTCCTTTGTGAGGCAATTCTGCTGCTTCAAACCCCAATCTGTGAAGT
>JAGPOW010001327.1:7567916-7592083 GCA_030014935.1 Caiman crocodilus | reverse complement strand
GGTTTAGGTTGGACATTAGGAAACACTACTTCACAGTTAGGGTGGCTAGGATGTAGAACCGGCTTCCTAGGGAAGTGGTTCTTGCTCCTACCTTGGGCACCTTCAAGAATAGATTAGATAGGTACTTGGCTGGGATTCTGTGACCCTGGCACTCGTTCCTGCCATTGGCGGGGGTCAGACTAGACAGCCTGCTCTAGGCCCCTTCTGACCCTAGATACTATGATACCCCCAGGATAGGAGCCAGCACCATTTCGCTTGGAAGTTGGTTCCAGATCCTAGCCACCCTGACTGTGAAGTAGCGCCTTCTGATATGTAGCCTGAATCTACTATTTGCCAGCTTGTGCCCATTATTTCTTGTCACTCCAGGTAGTGCTGGGGGGTACAGGGACTCCTCCAATGCCTGCTGATGCCCCCTGACCAGTTTGTAAATGGCAACTAGGTCCCCCCTCAGCCTTCTCTTGTGAAGGCACGACAGGTTCAAGTCCTGTAGACTCTCCTCGTAGGGCCTGCTCTACTGACCCCTGACCATGCGGGTGGCCCTCCCCTGGACCCTCTCCATGTTGTTCACATCCCTCTTGAAGTGCGGTGCCCAGAACTGGACGTAGTACTCCACCTGCAGCCTGACCAGTGTCACATAGAAGGGGAGGATCACCTCCTTGAACCTGCCTGACATGCATCTGTGGATGCACGACAAGGTATGGTTGTCCTTCCTGACCGCGTCCCCACACTGTCAGCCCATGTTCATTTTGGCATCAGTAATGACTCCAAGATCTTTTTCTGCCTCTGCACTGATGTGGAGGGAGTTCCCCAGCCTGTAGGTATGCTGCTGCCTCTTCCCCTCCAAGTTCAGCACCGTATACTTGTCAGTGTTGCAACCCATCCTTTTCTCATCCACCCACCCCTGTAACCTGTCCAGGTCCAATTGCAGCCTACTCCTCCCTTCTAGCGTGCCCACTTCCCCCCACATCTTAGTGTCATCTGTGAATCTGAACAGGTTCCTTGTGGACATGCGCCAAGATAATTCTCTCAAAAAGCTTTCATAGTGTTCACAGTGACTTCAGAGTTAGGGAATGTTTAAAGATTTACACTGGGGGCCCAATCCTAAACTCAGTGTGAAGTCAATGGGAAGTTTTTCCTTTGACTCTAAGACTGGTTAAGGCTGGACAGTCTTTCTATTTCACATTTTTATACCTGAAATACATTCCCATAGACTGGTATGGTTCACTGCAGTCTGCCCTGAAGAAGGGGCTCCCTGAGACATAACTTCCAACTTTACCAATCTCCTTGCTCCAAGAAAGTAGTAAACAGCACCACCTATTCCTGGAGCATATTATTGCCCTTCAACTGCATTCAGCAGCAACAGGGCACTGCAACTGCCCATTCCACCATGCCAACCTATGCCCCACCCACCCACATGGAAGGGCAAATACTGACCCTTTGGCAGGTAACTTTATTGTAAAGCTTTCTCCAGTGATGACACCAGGGTAGTCTAGGCCAGCTGTGAGCATCCACACTGCAACTCAAATAACTATGTTCTCTCATTGCAGCTGCACTAACCCATCTGTATTGCTGGCTGGCTGGTGTTTTATCCAATGGTTTGTGCTGTCATCAGCTAAGCCACTCTGTCTCCTTTCCAGTGACTTGTCAATCTGTTCATTTGAACAGAAAGGGAGCATGGTTAGGTACCAGAAGACTTAATAGCCATTCAGTTATTTAACCTGCACCCTTGTTGCAAAGCTAGTAAGTTATCAGCCCCCGTGAAAGCACTCAGCGGCACTCAGGATCTAACATCCACCTCCAGAAAAGCCACCTAATCTGGGTGAAAACACCAAGTTTGGGAGGAGTTCATGTATGTACATGGGAGAAAACTTAAGGTTAACACTCATGTAATAGCCTCTCTTAAATTTTCAATGAAGACATACCCACTGTAGCTGCTCTCCTCACCTTATAATGAAGGAACACCTAATGTTTCCTTATTCTGCTGAACAGAGAATAACCTCAGAACCAGCTTCATAGTTGGCACAATCACTTTTAAGAGGAAAACTTAATTTCCTCAATGATTTCTGCATAAAAGATTTATTTATTTTTTGATGGGAATGGAATCCCTGTTTCTCACTGGGAGAAAAACAATAATGCCATTTCCCTAAGTGTTTCTTTCTTTCTTTTTTTTTGTCATTGTGTCCTTTTGGCTATGTTTTTTGCAGGGGGAAAAAAAGAATCAAACATTCTAGGTTTTACCTTTTTTGACACTGTTATACTACTTGGCATGATCTAACTAACAATACTCCTAACTTTGCATATCCCTTCATAATTCAGAGAGGCAGGCTGAGCAACAAGGGGCCTGGGCTAGAGGACAGAGATAGGACTCTTAAGCAGAGATGCGGCAAGAGGACTGAACAGGGCTTGAGAAAATGTGATGGATAATGGAGGATTTTCAGACATACTGTTATGTTAGAAAGCAAGCTTTCTTGGTAGCCTAATTACCTTGCATGTGTTCCCTCAGATCAAAGCCATTCAAAGCGTATGGTGCTATTAGAGTCTGGGTTTCCCTACCAAAGCCCTAGATCTCCACAACCTCCTGACTTCAGGAAAGTTGGATCTGGATCTAAACTTGGGAAGTGATAGTCTCTAATGGCATGAAAGAGAATCTTAGATTTGAGTATGCCACAAGCCTCCGAACTTTGGGAAAGTTCAGGTATATACTTGAAGCTGAAGTCTGCAGCTCAGACCTAAATGAGAAGAGGACATGAAAGGAGCCAGAGACCTAAAAGAGAAGATCTGTTACAATATCTATGAGCAGTTTTATACATTTAAACAAATTAATTCAATACAGTTCGATATCATAAGGGTACATTATGCATATTCCAGTAACACTCAGAGTCCTCAGTGGGTCAGGTGCTGTACATGCATCTAGTTATACACAGCCCTCTACCCAAAGAGATTATAACTACAGCTATGTGAATAGCTGATGTGCTGGTTCACTGACCAAACCAAAAAACATTGTTTCAGATTGATGCAGCAAAATTAAAAGTAGGGCTTTTTTCCTCAAATTGAAGTTAAATATCTAACTGTAAAAAAAATCAAAACATTTCATTATGAAAAAGTTGAAGCAATACTCCTAAACTTCAAAATATTCTTGGGGGGGGAGTGGGAGGAGAAGGAGGTTGGCTCAAAAAAATCAAGCTAAATTTATGAATTTACCTGAATTTGTGGGGGGGATGTTTAGGCTAAAAACTTTCATTCTAGTTCTAATCTATATAAATGAAGAAAACAAAGACTGTATGGCTACTCCTATACCCCAAACACACCACAACAGAGGTATGTTTTACAGTGCAGCAGCAGCAGCAAGGCTTGGCTGGAAAAATCCTAAGCATGCCCTACCCACCCATTTTATCTTGTATGCTTTGGGATTGTCTTTACAGCCCAACCGAGACTGAGGTTTCCAAGATTGCCTCAGAGGGATGCCCTAGAGTGGGTAGATGCTTGAAGCTATCCTGACTGGGATGTATTGTTGCATATTTCACGCCCTGAATGACATGTCCTGCACCAAGATTTGAACTCAAATCTCCTGGTTCCCAATAGAGAATCCAAACGTGAGATGATCCTTCTACTTATTCATCTCTTAAAACCAAATGGTTTAGACTTCACACTAAATACTGTTTTTTTTACTATTTCTGCTGGCAAAGATTGAACACTTGAGGTGCTTTTAAACCTGTAAGGAGAAAATCTTTCTCCCTACCTGTGTACAAAGGAATTTACCTTTAACATCCTTACTCACTATTCATGGATCTCCTGTTTAAAAAAAAAAAAAAACTTTCATCCAATCAGGGAGCAGGAATGTAGGGCTCAACCTGATCAATTAATAATGCCACAGATAGCAAACAGCCAATAGGCTGAAATTTGTTTGTTGTAAATTGCTGATTGAACAGGTCAGTTATGGATAACAAACACATTTGTAAATACAGTGTCTGTTTGTGGGTAATTCGCAAACGGAAAAAAAAAAGCTAAATGTGTGTCAGATAAATTATTCACTAGGAAGCATTTGATGAGCTCTTTTGGGAGGAAATAACTACAGCTCAACAGTCTCAGAATGATTGTTTTCTGGAGCCTTTTGGGCAATGGAACTTCTTCACCAGATGAAGATCATGGCTGTATTAACCAGTGTCTGCTGCTTCCTATTTGACTGTACATGCTCCAAGCTGCAGAGGAGCTTGTGCTGTTTTTGATGGCAAGACTGTCTTTGGAAAAACCCAGTGAGGAATAGAGCACATGCAGGTGAATGGGAGGCAGATGGAACCCAGAGTAGCAGATCCTGGCGCAGGTGTATCTTTAAGGTAGTGTGAAGGACTATGGATTCCTAGTAATTAATGGTGCAAATATCAAGACTGGTATGTGTAGTAAGACTTATGCAGAGAGTAAGGACATGTGCAGTTGAAACCAGTCTAGGTATCAGATGAGACCTGTCGATTGCACTTTGTGCACTCATTTATCCCAATGCAAAATGCTCCTGTTCTGACTTCACAGTGCTTTCTACCCAGTTTGGTAATTATTACTACACAAGGGATGAAGCATCACAGAATCAATTCCATAGGCTCTATTCCCAGGTTTTTTATCACTGTCTATAATTGCATGGTGGTAGTTTCTAATGACCCTGTCCAAAACCTAGACCTCATCCTGCTAGGTACTGTATAAATAAATGTATAGAAGGACACAGTCCTTGCTCCCAAAAGCATATTATTTAAGGGGAAAGAAAAGACAGAGGGAGGGGAATTAGGTTATGGTATATTTGTAACATATGCTGTATGGAGCACAACATGGCATACAGCTTGTTAGATCCACTGATTCACTTTGTGTTTTTGAGAAAATCATTTACATGCTAAGTATAAAAGAATCAGAGGAGTCCTATGTATCATCATCATCGTCATGTGGTCTTATCATAAAATAACAGAATCATGCCATTTAAAATTTAAGAATTTGACAAATATTCTGAGGCTTGTTAGAAGGACAGCCACTGAAGTGTACAGAGAAATGGTTAGCTGCATTATCCTGAAGTTAGAAAGAAGGTAGGGCAGGGTGGCACCTTACAGACTAACTGATTTGGAGAGGCACAAGCTTTGGTGGACAACAGCCTGCTTTGCCAGGTGCAGTACTTTATCCATCTGACAAAGTAGGGTGTTGCCTACAAAAACTCATGCATCTCTGAATTAGTTAGTATGGAAGGTGCTACCCTACTTTACCTTCTGCTTGAAATGTATGCACTTACAGTGGATTAAGAGTATCAGAATCAGGAAACCCGAAACCTGAACAAGATGTACAGTTTAGCTCTGTGATTTGGCCTCCTGGGGAAATCTACTCTGGATTCTAAATGATGTACTGAGAAGCTAAAGGAAAAAATGTGAATCAAAACGTACCCCATCTGAGATGCTTAGAAGATAGCCACCTTGGATTTTGACTTCCAGGTTCTAAATAAAGCATCACCAGATGCAAGATGAGCATTGGTCCAACTGAAAGAGCCTCCAATAAATTATTTTTGGCAACATTCTTGAAAAGGGTTAATCAAGACCCATTTAGAGAGGGGCTGAGCCTCTGAATTGGTGGAAATGATGTAAAATGCTGCAGCTTTATCCAGAACCCATAGACATGCTATGTGACCTTTGGTGAGGTAGTGTGTGTGGCGAGCCAGCTGGGACTGTTTCTGCACTGAGCTGTGTTGGTCGAGTGGCTTGCAGGGCTATGGCCAGTAGCCTGAAACAGCAGGTGGGTACTTTTAACTGATGGAGCGGAATTAAGCACCGAAGCGTATTAGTTGAAACAAGATTATTTACTTACACTGCCGATGAACACAGTGCAGGTAGAGAAACTGGCTTAGGTTACAGTTAGAAACACAGCGAGAGCTCTTTGATATGAACGAAATGAGATGTCAGCGAATGGCTTATCAAGCATGCAGGGATGGGGTACGTCAGGTAGGTCGATGACAGGGAGTCATTGGTGGGTGATCAGTCCGCCAAGTCAGCTCCGAGGTGACCGCGGAGTTCTTCAACTTGGGCGGAAACTGCTTTAACTTTTATATGGTCAGTAAAATAATTACTAGCCACCAGGTAGGAATAATTTGGAACCAGCCAATGGGTGGCATACATTCAAACCCTGCAGTCGTTGGACTTGGCGGGATTTTCCCCTGTGCTGGAAATTTCCACTATGATACAATAGGGGAATTTCCCACTGTGGTATAGGCATCAAATAAATGGAATTTTCCACTGTGCCATAGGCATTCTATCACTGGGTTCTGACATGCCCCCTTGCCGATGGCACAGTTGGAACTATTATGCTTACAAGCCGGTTAAGTCGTCATCGTTTTGTTCGGGAGGCTCGTATGGTAAACGGGTATATACAAAAGTTGATAATGAAACAAGTTTGTTCTTAAGGTGTTGTACAAAACAACAACCTACACATATGCAAATCCCAATACAGAAAAGAGGCATTAACAAGGTAATAAGTGGGGTTAGGAGGTGTAAGAGCCATGAGAATGCGTCCCAGCCAAACCAGTTGAAGAGATTTGATAGCCATCCTTCCCTGATACCTGAGATTTTGTTTTTGTCAGTGGCAACTTTCCAAATTGCCTCGATCTGATCATTTAGGGGTATCGCGACACTAGGGATGCTAATGCAGCAAAGTTCCCAGGATAAATTAAGGTATTGACATAGACCTCCTAGCTGTAGGAGCATTGCGTTTAGGGCAAGACGATTTTGCATAGTCATTTGAGATGTGGCTTGTAACTGCTGATTGAGTAAATTTAGGCTCTTTGCAGTATGGTTAGCGAGCAATTCTACCTGTTAAGTGAGTTGCACTATAGCTACTCAGGTTCTGCCCATGGATAATATTCCCCAGGTAAACGCGTCTTCTAGTCCCCACTTAAGGAATTGGTTAACCTTTTCCTTCGAAGTGAGGGAACTCCAGACCAGCTCTCGCTTGTGACGATGGAGCAATGTTGGACTAGGAGACTTAGAAGTTTTGGCATATAAAGGGGGACATAGAGACACTGGTCAAAAGCATTGTACTCCTGAGAGAGTGGCTGGGAGGGTCATATATAAGTGATCATCTGAGCAAGCCCATAACAGTCCCAAGGGAGCAGGAGTAAACAACTTCGCTCATTCACCCAAGAAATTGGAAGCTTTCCAGGCCCGTTCGGACTTATCAACTCTAATGTTTATGCCATGACAGGCCAAACTTATTAATGCTGCGTGTAAAATAGGGAAAAAAATGAATACCATGTTCGGTTTTTGGCTATGTTGATGGCTATCGACATATTCCAATCGATCACAGGTAGGGTTTAAGAAGCAGTGAAAGGATGACTTTTTGGTCGTTAGCTGGTGTGCACTTGGCACAGAGTGGGGCTGCGAGGTACCAAGGGGGAGTTACGGTCCGTGGGTCACAGGTCAAGGAGTTATCCGGCCTGGACCACTCTATGCCTTGGGGGTCAATTCCCCATGGAACTGCAGAGCATGGGAGCAGGATATTAATGCCTACTCCTATCATGCCCCCTAGGACGGTGGGTGCAGCCATGCAGCTTCTCCCGGTAGTATTTAGGTGTGCAAACATGAGATTCACGGATCAACTATAATTGGTGGTCATCCATGGCTTGCGTCTAATTACCTTAATCGAGGTGGATGACTCTTTAGCCCTGGCCTCAAACCACCCGGTAACATTTAGAGGTATTAGGTAGGGGGTAAGAATGGAATCGGTAGCGGGGGGGGGGGCGCGTAGACAAGCAGTAAGGCCGTCCTGTTTTGTGTGGTTATCTACAGCATCGGCCCAAACTGACGGGAATGTCAAAACGGTATTGGGTTGTGAGGGGTCTCCTACATCTAAGGGAAAAATTAAGATTGGGTTAGTCAACAAAAGTCCAAGCACGAAGATGTTGCCAGGTATCGCTCTCGCTCTCTCTCTCTGGGTCTGCCACCTCTGCGTGCCTCGGGTCTCGGCGTGGTGACATTACTCGTCGGCTTTTGCGTCTACGGTGGCGTTCTCTCTTGAGGTCTTGGACCTGTGAAGAAAAAAATTCTTGAGCAGTAAATTTGCTTATGTCTGAGTGTCTGTATGGAGTTGTGAGTGGCAGGATAGCCAGTTATGGTGGGCAAGGATTTGTTGCTGCTACCTATCTTCCTTGAAGCACACAATATAGGTATTCGGGTACGGTTCTGCTTGGATGATTTCTCCCTCATATACTCATGGGTGCAGTTGGCGTGGATGCGGGATGGTGACCCATACGATCTCACTTGGTGCGAACTTCGGGTTCCTTGGTTCTGGTTGTCGAGGGATGGATCTATCCCATAGGGTTTTGTCCGCATTCAGCAAGATGAGAATGTTGTGGTTCACCTTTGTCCAATTTTTATAGGTTTCGCTTCCCTTTAATCGTAATCGTTCTTTGTAGAGGTCGATGTACCTCTCTGCTACCCCGTTGGACTGGAGATGGTATGGGAGGTGTAAATGCCAAGTGACGTTGTGCAGGCATGCAAATTTGTCAAGCGCAATGGAATTGAAAGGTGGCTCCCCATCTGATTGAATTGCGTCGGAGGGTTGCCAAGCTGCAAATGCTGCTGTTAGTGCCGATATTACTGCTGCGGTATGACTTTTCCGCAATGGGATCACTTGGAGCTGTCGAGTGCCAAGATCAACAATAACAAATCCTTTATTTGGCGGTTTTGCACCGGGTAGGGATCCCAGTAGGTCTACTTGCCAGACTTTTCCTGGTGCGAATTGAAGCGGATCAAATCCTCCGATTTGGTGTTTCGATGGGTGGCACTTTTCCTTGGCGCAGGGTTCACATGCACGGGCTATCCGTTCCCAGCCAGTTCTTGATCCGTAGCGGGCACGGCTGCTCGTAGTTAATCGCCAGCGGGTGTGACAAGTCCTTGGCCTGGGGTGCCCCCACTGGTCGTGTAGCCAGGCCAAAAACGGATCTACCTTGGCCCCTCAGTTACTTTCTTCGACAGTTAAGATGTCATCTGTGCGAAGGGGATCTTCTAATAATTTATTGATGACTTTGTGTACCGAATTGGTTTTGGACTTGTGTGACTTAGTATGTTTAATTAGAGGGAGAATAGTGAAGGTAGACAATGTGTCGAAGATGTCTCACCAGATGCCTAAATTTTGGGTTGGTTCTCCCGTGCCTGTAACAATTTTGTAGATATATTGGGAATCAATTGCAATCACGGGAGTAGGAAGTGTCCTATCCCGTGGTGTTGGAGACAGTGTTGTATCACCTCTTTGAACCCTAATTGTTCATTCTTCTGAGCCGAGCTGTGTCTTGCATAAAGGTTAGCATTGTGGCAGGGCTTGCAATAAAATCTGTAGCTCCCCCCTCCCTGAGTGGTACCGTCAGATGCCATCCAGGCGGGAACTGTCGTTCCATAGAACATAGGTGGGATGCCTTCTGTAGCGTCTGGATTGGGTGTCAGATCTTCGCACTTCTAGCAGTGCCAGTGGTAATGGTGGTTAAGTACTAGCATGTTCCAAGTAGATGGTTCTCCTTGAAACTGTGGGTCTGGCCTTTCAGTGCTCAATAAGGGCAGGAGGGTGACTCTGGATGCTCGCAGGATTCCGTGTCCGTGAGATAACAACTCTGCCAGTTTTCCCGCCATTAGAATTCTTCCGACATTCCCATATCTGTGCTGGGCTGCTTGAAGGGTTCGATGGGAAGTGTACATCAACTCGCTCAAGAATTATGGGCTGTGGCCCATGTGTGGCTGGCCGTGTATCCTAGGGTTACCGTCATTAAATCAGTAAAGTCAAATGTGTGAAGTGGCGTCGTCTTAATAGCCATGAGGAGCTTATGAAGGTCTCTTCCATCTTTTTCGGTCCATGGCGTTAACCTTTGGGACTTGTTACGGATTTGCCATCGGAGCCTTGCAAGTACTGGCAAATGGGTTGGTGTAATGTGATGTCGGTACCAGTTTAGATACCCGAGCAATTGTTGGAGCCGTATTTGTCTGTCGGCAACGATCCTTCTAATGGGCTGGTGTCCAGGCTCCCATGAGTCAAGCCAAATCTCGTTTCCCCAATGAATTTGGTACCCAGAAATGTGATGTCAGCTGTGGACTGCAATTTAGACTTCTTCAAATTAACTGTCTACCCCTTTCTGCTGAGATGGGAGATCAGGTCGTTAGTGACTTGGGTTACTTCTTGTTGGTCGCGTCCCATGATGTCAAGGTCATCGACATAGCTCCAGATTTTCAGATCGCTCTGGTCAGGTAGAATATGAGAGGCGTGAAACTCGGTTAGCATGTCGTTTATGGCTCCTGTGACTAGCGCGGGTGCATTGCGGTACCCCTGCAGGCAGACTGTCCATTTGTACATGGTACCATTGACGCACATGTTCAATATTCCTTCGGTGTCATTAACTGGGATGGAAAAGAACATGTCCTTAAGATCCAGGGTTGTTCCTAACCACGATTCCTTTTGAAATTGTGCCATCTTGTATAGGCATTGAGGCAGCGTAAGAGGATTTGGTTGAATGAGAGGTAGACACTGCTTGTTGGCCTTGCGATAGTCTACTACCAATCGAACCTCATCAGGCTTTTCTGGCTTTGCTATTTCCCATCCTGACGAAAGGTGAGTGCTGGCTGTGACCGGTTGGATACACCCCTGTTGTTTGAGGCATCGAAGAAGATCCATTAATACCCCCTTCAGGGGATCCTTGGTCGGGATCGGTTTGTAGCACCACACGGAGGTGTTGCAAAGTATAGGTCGGTGGCGGTTGGGCTCGGTTATAGAGAGTGGGAGAGCTTGCAATATCTGTTCTTTTAGTTGAAGTGTTTTGATACCAGGAATTGCCAAGATGTTAACGCTCCCTATTACTGCTTCGAGTGCTTTTTGATGGTTGATCACCCAGAACTTTACCCTTAACCCTTGCACTATGATGACTTTTGTGGTCTTAATATGGGGCGTCAACAGAGTTATGATGTTAACTTGAGCCCCTGTATCTAGGAGAAAGGAGACCTCACGTTGTTTTGTAGGGTCAGTGGGATTATAAATGATAAGCTTAGTATATGGGTGAGGATCTATGCGGTCAGGTCCAAGGATATCGCTGCTTGCCCGACCGGTGGCAGCTACTCATTTTTTTGCTTGTCAGCATATCAAAAGCCTAGCTCATATGCTAGCTACCGTTGTCCCACATCTACTACTGCATGTAGCTGCTGTTTGGTGAGCTTGGATCAGTTTAGGAGGAAACCAAACATAGCTCTTTCCTTGGGCATCCTCTGGGGTGGCAGTCTCGATTCCTTCTGTGGGTCAAATTGGGGATGTCTTGGTCCTTGGTACTTGGCCAGGTATGCAGTAAGGTGGCTTGATATGCCAACTGGGTTTGTGATTACTGACTTCATAAGAGCTTGCAGTCGTGGAAGTTGACTTAAGATATTCCCAGCTGGTTGGGTAGCTAGTGGGTTGAGGAGGAGGCGAAGGGTGATGGCATTTTCTCTTCCATAAACCTCCACGAAGGCTTCTATGGCATCCAAGGTAGCTGGGATCATTCTGGGATTTCGTAGAAACCGATGAGGCCAGGCTCCATTGCATTGAGCCTGCGTGAGCCCCAACTTGATGTACCCTTGGGTTCCATGAACAGTAGGATACTCCTATTATAGCTAGTAGTTGTTCCGCTGTCGCCGGTCCCGACCTGCTGTCGTGCCACACGTGGGACTTGTTTTTAATTTGTCCCGCAACCAGGGATAGGAGTGGAATGTTCCAGTTGTTGTTGTTCACTACCAGTTCTAGGTTGGTGGCATGTCCTCCACTCCATGATGCCTGATGGGTTAGGAAGCTGGCCTCCTCCAAATCCAACAGTTCTGTTCTGTACTCCATTATGAGATGACCCAGCCAAATGACTAGTGTCTCAGTGGGTTTTATTCTCAATTCCTTACATAATTCTTGTAGCTCAGCCCTATTGCGAGTGCAATAGGTGGTAGTGGTGCGGATTGCACCCTGTGGATCAACTACTTGTTTTACTATTGCTATGGGGTGAGTGGCTGCCGAAGTTATTGCTGTGTCTGGTGGGAGGGTCAGGTATAGCTTTCCCTCATTGTCTCCTCCCTGTGGTAGGGAGATGCGGCCGTTGGGAACAGCGTCACTCCAGGGGGCGGGGTTGCTGGGTGGATTCCCGCCAATTGTCCCATAACACCACCCTTTTCCTCCTTCTTTTCCGGTTTTTCTGGGCAGCTTGTCTTCTTCTTGGCGCCATTTTCAGGTGTCAGTGGAGGGTCTTGGTGGCGCGCCATTTCTGCGGTGGTTTTGCTGACCATAGTTAACTGGGTCTCTAAGTTAGCATTTTCATGCAGCAGGAGCGAAACTGATCAGAACAGCACATTAATCATCTTCCCTTTATCCCACTTTGGTCCCGACCATTCCTTCCCCGCCTTCTCGAGCGTACCGAATGCAGCAGGCAAACTCTTGGGTGGAGTTTGGATCTGCCGCTCCCATCGCTTTTACCCGCGCCAGGGACAGCATTTCTATTTTGTCCCGTGGTTGGTACATGACCCCTTTTCTGCTCATGATACACCCAAAGGAGATTGGGCCCAGTTGGGTGACCCACTCCCTTCTGATTCCCTCCTCTCCTTTGAGGGAGGAATAGTCAGTGACCAAATTCGAACTGCTCCAGCCTGCCTGATGAAAGGCAATGTGCGCCCATAGGTCATCCGAGTCGGACATCAGGCGGTCCCCTCTGTGCCATGGGCAGTGTTTAACTAGTTCCAACTCCATTGCGTCCTCCCTAGATCCTGTTCGTGATGCTATGTGGCAGTTGAGTGGCTTGCAGGGCTATGGCCAGTAGCCCGAAGCGGCAGGTGGGTACTTTTGACTGATGGAGTAGAATTAGGCACCGAAGTGTATTGGTTGAAACAAGATTGTTTACTTACATTGCTGATGAACACAGCTCAGGGAGAGAAATTGGCTTAGGTTACAGTTACAAACACAATGAGAGCTCTTTGATACGAACGAGACGAGACATTAGTGAATGGCTTATTGAGCATGCAGGGACGGGGTACGTCAGGAAAGTCAGTGACAGGGAGTCGTTGGTGGGTGATCAGTCTGGCAAGTCAGCTCTGAGGTGACCGTGGAGTTCTTCAACTTGGGCGGAAACTGCTTTAACTTTTATATGGTCAGCAAACCAATTACTAGCCACCAGGTAGGAATAATTTGGAACCAGCCAATGGGTGGCGTACGTTCAAACCCTGCAGTCATTGGACTTGGTGGGATTTTCCCCTGTGCTGGAAATTTCCACTATGATGCAACAGTGGAATTTCCCGCTGTGGTATAGACATCAAATCAATGGAATTTTCCACTGTGCCATAGGCATTCTATCACTGGGTTCTGACATGAGCCACTCACCTCAGTGTGCCTGACCACCTCCCAGGCTCTCCCCGGGGGCGCCTCATGTCTGGCCGATCCCCCTCCTGAAGCACACCCGCGGGTCTGGGGTCACCACTGCCACCACCCAGGGCCTGGACTGTTCTTGGCCTTGTGCCCTCTGGGAAACACAGGCCTTGCAGTCCCAAAGTGCTCTTGACTCACTGCTAGAACTTGGGGCACTTCCTTTAGCCTGAAGCACACATAGTGGTTGGTCTCCCTCAGTCAGCCAGAAAAAGGGGACACAAAGGCCCCTTTCCCTCTCCCAGCCAGTTCGCCACGCTTAGAATGACAGAGAACTTTATTGGTTAGAGGGAGTCGGTTTGGGGTCGGGTACAGGTATCACAGAATAACCTTAGAGCAAACAGTGTGGCTAGGTAGCCATTGATTATGCAATTGCTGCACTGTAAGCTGTATAGCTAGATAGATCTCAACTATCTCTCTAGAGGCTGGTTGCTTTCCTCTGGAGGCAGACAGTTTCTTGTGTGACCAGTTTCGAGAAGGAGAGGGAGAGGGAGAGGGCTGCAGCGTTCAGCTGATCTTTCTTTCTCCCCAGGAGCCTTAGGGCTCCAGCATGGACGCTCTCTCCCTGCTTTCCAGCGTGGCTCTGCCAAAAATGGCTCTCCAAGATGGCTCTGCCCCTCCTCCTTCCTGGGGACCTTTTTATCCCCTATCATGATCTCAGTACTAAGGTCCCACCAGGAGCAGCCCCATTGGCTGCTGACCAGTGCTTCCAGATGACCTAAGACTGACCGGATGAGGAAGCTGGTCACCTGACCGGCAGTGGTGGAACACGTGAGATAAAGAGGAGCAGGCCCCGCCCCCTCAGGAGTGCCTCCAGCCCTGTCACTGTGGAGACCAGGTGCATCCAGAGTTTGTGAGCAGACGGGGACAGGCTGGCAGAGAGGTTGATTTCTCCACACGGTGGTAACTGAGGCACAAATGAACAACAAAGCTGGGGTTAATAGCTGTGCTTTCATGGGTGCTACCTGCTACTCAAGGATTCAGTATATGTAACTAAAATATGCAACATGCTTATGTAACATCAGCCTGGCCCCTGCTGAGTGACATTTTGAGGATCAAGGCATCACTGAGCTGGGAGCCCTCAGAGCTGTATGCAGTTTACGCAAAGTTTACCCAAAGTCAGGTGTCCAAAAAAGTAACATAACTGAAATTTGTTCTCCGATTCACCAGAGTGGAGCTAGAATGAATGTGCTATTGCTTTTCTTCTCTGAGGACACTGAAGTCCCACAGGATAGAATCTGCATGGCAGTGTCAGTCGAGGCCCCACTTTGTTGGTACATTTAAGACCATTACTGACTACTGGGACTGAAGCAGGTGTTTAAAGGTAAGTGTGAGACCTTAAGTATTTTGCTAAATTGGGGTCTGAATGCTTAAATACAACTCAAGTAGCCTTAGCATTAGGAGCAGCCTTTAGTAGTTGGAGATAAGTCTATCTAAGATAGGCTGCTGGTTGGTGTTTTGCTATAGCCAGAGGCCATTTTTCCAGGATTCATGAGATTTGGGTTTTTGCTCATGCTTCTGACTTTCTATAGGACCATTGCCAAATTATCTAATCTCTCAGAACTCATCCATACAAGGGAAGTCTAGTAGGAAAACTGCTTTTTTGGTAACAATGGGAACCCAGTGCTAGATAGGGAACTGGTGGCTTTGGGTGTTTATACCACAGCATCAGCTAAACCAATTGCAGTGCTGGAGGCACCAGAGAAAACGTGGTAAAGTTTGATTCCAGCTGAGGACTTTCTGCCTTAGCCAGCCCACTGCCAGCAGGCTGGCTGCAAGAAGATAAAATCAAACATACTTGCTGAGGGAAAATAGATGAGAAGGCTTCAGGGAAGGAGAAGACAAGGCTAGGGGACAAGAAGGACTGGGAAGTGAGTCAGTTAAGGGAATGTGAGACAGCAGCCATTTGAGAATTCACCAATAAGGGACAGCCTGTACAATCTGGTACTGTTGGAATATAGTTTTGGACTGTTTCCTTTAGCCATGGTTCATGTCCCTTATTATTAATTATTTAACTATTACCTTATTATTAACTATTTATTCATGTTTGCACTATGTGCTTTGATTTGCACTGTGACTCGGGGAATGGCTTCTTTTGGTACCAATTCTTGTATTTTCAGACTAGCCAGAACACCCCCACATGAATTGCTTGACCAGTCTCATATCTCAGATAATTAGTATGGAAGTGGATGCTGCACACAGTTCACCATTGCCCCATGGGCTGGAAATCAAATACCTGTGAGTAATGAACATGTTTGCTGGAATAAGCACTGATCTGCAAACAATTTGGGGATAAAAAGGTTGCTGCTGAGAGATGAATTATTTCTTGTGAATAAATTAAACAGCTCCAATGGCCAAGACTTTGTGAGAGCTGCCAGTACAACTGAGACTAGTCCCACTTTCCATCACCACAAACTCCAGAATCATCATCCTGCAGAACATGCCGTTTGGTGGTCTTATTTTCCGATGTGAGGATTTTTCCAGATATATTCGCTTCTGTGGCCTGTTGGTACTCACAGTGCTATCACCAGCACCAGGGCTCCAGAAGGACATTCCAGCCAAGGATCTCTCTTTTGATTTATGGGCCTTTCCTTCTCCTTTTGCATGCTTCTCTGAAGAGAAGTCAGTCTCCAGCCTATGCTAGGAGCATTAATCACTCAATTGAAACTGACTGAATGTGGCAGGAAGCTGGGCAAGACTTTGAATGACAGAGTGGAAGTCCCTCTTTTCTCTCCTCCTAGAAGTTGTTCCACATATTCTGTTATTAAAGAGCACAAAAAGGAAGCGAGAAAGAGAGGCAGAGAGATTGGAAGACAGAGAGAGAGGAGAAAAACTGCTTTAAATTATTCATTGACAATATCATTATGTGTCATAACAGTGTGTCTGTGATGGGAGAAGAGAGTTAGTGTGGCAGGGGCTGGAGTAGCACAGCCCAGGCTGCACAATAGCATAGATCTGATTAAATATTGATGTGCACTAATTGGCTACAGGGTTTCAGGACAGCTTGGGCTTTGTGGGGATCATTTGTATTCCTGCTTTGGAAATGGAAAAAAGAAAACCACATAGAACCAACATTTTCATGTTTCAGTCTTCTCCCTCCTCTGTCTTCATCTGCCATCCCCTCCCTCCTCCCTTCCAGATCCTGCAATCCCCTTGTGTGTACAAATTAACATGGTCTTAACCTTGCCTGATTTTCTATAGTGTTGACATGCTGCCAACACCTCTCTGCAATTAGGCTAAGCTTGCAAAATTGCAAAAATTGCATTTCATGGCAGAAAGCAGGCCTTGACCTCACAGACTGGACCATCCTCCCTTCACTTCTTTCTCCATCCCATTATCTTAACCCTTTAGCTGTCCTCTTCACCAACAGCTAGTTGATGAGCTTTTTCAGGAACTTGATGCTAGAACATCTGATGGGTTTTATTCATATACCACTCTGGTTACATGTTGGTTTAGTTCATGTCTTCTTCAAAATTGCCTGGTTTTTTTCCTGTGAAACTATGGGCTAATTTTCTTCCACAGATTCATGTGTGAAATTTTAGATTGTCCTGCCATAGAACTGATCCATCCAGGACTAACATGTATCTCTGGTCTCATCAGCATGGGCACACTGGGCATATCTACATGTGCATTAAAGGGCTTTTCCTAACACACATTAAATTTAGTACCTTACAGTGCTTGCATATGAATGCAAAGGCTGCTGGAGCATGGTAATTACCATGCTCCAGCAGCCTCCTGTGTCTTGTGTATCAGCATCCCCCTGCCATTTTGAAGGTCAGGCAGACACACAAGACATTGAGAAGCTTTAATTAGAATGGCTTTCTGAGCTGCTCTAGTTAAAGCGCTGCCTCTCCAACCACTGGAGCACATGTAAAAGTGCCCTCCAATGCGAGGTACTAAAATGCTCATTAGGCTGCCTTAGTGCATAGTAATGAATGCACACCATTTTTAAGTCCTACTTAATGTTCAGTAGCCTATTTTACTGTGAATTAGTGTAATAGTACTTCTTTTATGTGATGCTTTAATGTGCAGTAATATAAGCTACTATACATTAAAGTGCACATGCAGACATTCCCATTTACCAGCAGTTCCAAAGCAGTAGGTTTCATTAAATCACTCAGCTTAGCCACCAGTTGGCTGGTTAGTTCAAACTCAGCATATCTAGTCTACTATGTGCTATTCCAATTGAGAAGCTCCATAAGTGTAAGCACTCTTAAGTAAGTATTGCAACATTTTCAGGAAAGTATTTTACCTCTCACATTCATAGATTTCGCCACCACAACACATTTACTAGGCTTCCTATACATGTGCTCAGAGGTGGCATGGGGGAGGGTGCATTTTAAACAGAACAGTTCCCAGGGTGCTGTTCTAATTAAAATGACTCACTTGCACATATATTAAGCTCCCATGCATTTCTAAATGGCTGTGGGATACTTTGTCTAAACCTCATTCAATGAGGTTTAGTTAAAGCACCCCACAGCCATTTTAAAATGCGTGGGGGCTTCATACACAAGACGCTGCAGTGACACTGCAGCACTCTGATTAGAACACCAATGAGAGTGTATAGGCAGCCTCAGTTTGGGAGACAGGCTGAACTGGTTGTTATCAGTAGATGAATTAGATGAGTTCGTACTGTTGTGATGCTGACCATTCAGCTTCTTTGCTGCATTTCTGCATTTAAACTTAGAACATCATTCAACTGAAATGCCACATTCAAGGCAGATTTCAAGGGACAGAACAGGTGTCACAGCAGATGTGGAGCTCTGGCTGAGGACTTACCTAGAGCTAGTAAAAAAAAAATTTCAATTACGTTGTTTTTCAAGAGAAAATTTTGTTTGATAGAAAATATGATGGGTTTTGTTTGACAAATTCTAGTTTTGGAGGCTTGGATTTTCTGATGAACAATTAGAATAAAACCACTTTCCACCACTACCTCTAGAATTAACCTCACGACAGCGATGAAATTGCAAGGTTAGAGGAGACATTTTGGGTGCTTCCTTAGCCTGGCCCAGCTGACATTTTCTGGGTTTTTTAGAAGAGAAGAGAGGACAGAACTTCCTTCTGGAACCTGATAATGAAACCAATGTAGTAAAATCAAAACAGAACATTTATCTGGAAAATTAAAATGATGATAGTGGGCAGACGGGAGCAATTATGGGGTCAAAGCCTAAGATTTGTTTTTCTTATGCAGACTCCTTCCGAGATCAAAGGTCCAAAACAAATCAGATACTTGAATAATTCTCAAGAGATCTGAGCTCTATTATACTAATTTACTTGCTTTGTATTGGCTACCTTATCCCATCTTTTTTTTCCTCCGTTTCCCTGTATGTGAAATAAGGATAGTAATACCTTTGAAAAAGTCTGGAAGATCTACAGATGTTCTAAGTGGTGGGCTATATAGTATTTTTACAAGCTAATTGAAAAAAAACCCGGAGGAGCCAGACATAATTATCCTTGAACTACATGTCATCAAATGTTTCCCCAATTATGCAATAGGAAAGCTGCTATTTGAAGCCTTGGTTTGTACACCATGTTCTACCCCTTAGTTACATTAATATTGATCACTCTTGCTCATGTGACTGTGTAATGAATGTGAAATATGAACAAAAAGAACCTTCCAGCTGAAATGAGGTCAAGTTAGACCATACCAACCAAACCAGTGGTGTAACCCTTTTGGTTTCCCTGTGCCAGCTACTGCTTGTAAACCAAGGTGGCCCCTGTTTGTGTCTCATCTTCAGGAACAAGTAAGACATGGTCATGCACCCCTTATGAATGTGCATAACTGAATCAAACTGCAGAGTGGAGACTTCACTAGTTGGCTAATTCCCTTCCAGAGTCTAGTGTATGACTGACAGATGAGAGCAGGAGTCATGACTTTTTAATTTTGCCTATGGATATGCTCAAGAGCTAAGAAGCTATATACTGTATTCTGCACAATGTTATATACGATGATAAGAAGAAACATGAAGTTGCTAAGGAGGGAGAAGATGTCTTTATTTTTTCTCAGATATCAGTTTGAAAATAAAGTAACAGAATGAGTGTGGAGTAGAGATGTAGGGGGAAATAATTGGTGGCTTTCCTGAGTGATTTAGATTTCTTCCTTTTGTTTGTTCATTCTTTCATTTTTTTGTTCTTTCTTTGATTCTTCTTTTTTTTCTTTTTTCTTTTTCTTCTTTGGCTAAATTTTAAAACTTTTATGAAAACTAAATCCAGAATATTTTTTGGAAGAACATTATCAGAAAAATGTTTTTTTGGTTAAAGACAGTTTTAGTTTTCAGAAATGAAAAATAATCCAAGTGCCAACTGCTCTGACCAAAAAATAAAAATAAATGACCACAATTTTGGCTTTCTGTTTTTCTGAAACTGTAAAATTGACCATATTGAAAATTTCTACTGAAAATCTTGATTCTGGTTAAAAAGAATGCTTTAAGGGGGAAAACAAGTTTAACTGGATCTTCTAGATACCTATAAGGATGAGAAATTAATTTGAAATAATCTTGACATTGCACACTCTCTTTTCCTAAATATATTTGAAATAAAATGTGTGACAAAGACATGGTAAGAATATAGTTAGAGGCCAAACCTATGATGTTAGCTCCCACAAGTAAATCCTTACCCACACAAGTAGTTTCACTGAAGAAAAAGGTTTTAAGCCAATTACCTTGGAAGTAAAAATAAATCTCTACATTGTCTTTAGTACAACTTGTACTGGGAAATCAAAGTTTCTATTGGTTTTTTCACACTGTGAGTGTGTCTACACAAAATGCTACGGTGATGTAGTGTTGGCAGGCAAAAAGCATGACTTCAGCTATGTCGCCGTAGTGATGTGCTCCCTCATTATAGTGCATCACTATAGCAACATAGTGGTTAAAAGTAACCATGTACCACAGGCACTACTTAGTAACAGCTGTTACTGCACCATTATTTAGTACCTTCTAAAGGAAGTACTAAATGATGATGCAGTAAGAACGGCACCATAAAGGCACATGTAGATGTGCCCTGTATGATGGGAAATGAGAGAAAACTTACTCTCCTCCCTGTGTGAGTGATCCCACCTAGGCAATGAAATTGCTTGCAGGATTGTGCCACAGTAGCTCTTCATTCTGCCCTAAATGGAACTAGCTGAATGGTTATAAATATTTCTGTTAGTTCAGGAAAAAGATTCCAAAGTGCTTAAGTCCCATTAAGTTCCAGTGAGACTTAGGCAGCTTAAGTGCCTAAGCACATCTTCACCACCTACAGGATGCACCTCAGATAGCTGCTAGTAAGCTTACCATGCCTGGTCATTCCTACTCTGTATATAACTCACTGAAATGAGAAAATACATAGCAATACAACATTCTCAGACTGTTTCATATGTGTTTGCTGGTGCACACTCAGGATGGCTCTAAGTCAGGTACATTGCCTCATTTGTGGGGAGGGAGGAGAAGGGCAGGCTCCATGGCAGTGCTCACAAGCACAGCATGGAGGCCATGTTGAAATACCATATAACCTTTTAATATGGAATATAGGCTCCTAGATTTTGGGAGACATTTAGGTGCTTGATTCTCACTGGAGTCAGTTGGATTTATGTACCTACAGATCCTTAAAGTTTGAACTTTAAGTAATTTAGATGATCAGGAAAGAACAGAGTGTCATCCTAAGTGGTCATTTTTTGGCCATCTCCAGGGCATTTTTGGCACTTACATCTCGGGGGAATTCTGTTCCTGGATGCATAGCCCTGTGTGCGTAGTTGTGCAGATTATTTCCATATCATGGTTGTGCACCCCTTATGAATGTGTGGCAACCTTAGACACTTGAAAATAGAAACGGCCATAGCCCACAACTATCAGACATAGCCTTAGAAACAGAAAAAGGGCTTTGTGTGTGTGTCCCTATTAGCTCAGTGGTCATGGCATTCACTCAACAAGCTAAAGGTCCTGGGTGCTAGACCCCCTCACTCAGAGAGGGTTTGAATTAGGGCCTATCTCACTTCCCTACACAGCATGCTAACCACCCTGCCATGTGATCAGTAAGGGTGTGTGAAATGGGCTGTATTTGATTTGGATTTGGCCCAAATTGGGGACAGTGATTCAATTCGTTGATTCAGATCAGTGCCCCCAGTTCAATTCAGCCGAATCTGAATCTGAAGATTCAATGCTGATTCAGAGAATCAGCAATTCGGCCGTAGCTTTAAATGTTTTTTCTACATACCTCGAGGTACCAGGCTGGCGAAAAACCCAAAAGTGGACTGGAAGTACTTCCAGTCTACTTCTGAGTTTGCTGCTGAGTATGCACGCCCCCACCTGTTCCCTCCCAGCTCAGTGATTGGCTGAATGCTGAGGGGGGGAGAGGTGCAGGGGGTCCCCCTGCATGTTTGCCGGCAGACCCAGAAGTGGACCGGAAGTGCTTCTGATCTACTTCCAGTTCTGCTGCCAAGTGTGCTGGGGAGTCCCCTGCGCTCCTGTGGGACGCTCCATCCACCCTACCATTGCAGCATTCACGAGCCAACTGGTACCTTGAGGTATGTAGAAAAAACATTTAAAGCTGTGTCCATGTCTGAATTGTCAAATATTTCTGAATCTCTCCAAATCAATTCGAAGGGTTCTGATTCAATTCAGAGAGTTTAAAGGGTCTTCTGATTTGATTCGGATTTGGAGAGTTGGCCACCAAATCGGGCCAAATCTTCACGAAATCGAATTAGGGACCAAAGCATTGCACAGCCCTAGTGGTCAGACATTATTTAGTTTCTTCTCTGGAAGTTTTTTTTATCCTGAGCTACTAACATAGACCTTGTTAAAAATGGATGTAGGGCAATGAAAGGGAAAAGCTTCTGCTTCGCATAGGACAAGGACCCAAGCTAGAAGTCAGGACCTGCTCCCTTCCAGGCTGGCAGTTACCTCCCTGAGCCCTCTCACGCACCCTCTGGCTTACTCTCTTTCTTTTGACCACTTACATATTCTCTCATGCATCCTTCTTTCAGCTACCCGGGGGGCTAGCTTCAAAAGTGCAGCTTTATTTCTCATTGTTGCCAGGCTGCATGACTATATAGTTGTCCATATGAGTCTGGAAATAGATTTTCCCTGAGCATGTAGGTGCCAAAAATGGCCACTCAGACAACCAGGGAAGAACAGAATGTCACCCTTAGGTACTTCTGAAAACATTACCTTTAGCATTTTTCTCTGGCTAGTGACTGATTCAGGAATTTTTATAGGGTTAATAGAATCATAGAAAAAAAGGCCTTGAAGGCTCCTCAAGAGGTCATTTAATTCATCCCGCTGCTCAAGGCAGAGTCCTTCCTGTCTGAATCATTTTTAACAAGTGTTTGTCTAGCCTACTCTTAAAAATTTCCAAGGATAGCGATTCTAAAACTTTTCTAGGTAACCTGTTTTTTAATGCTTATCCACCCTCTCAGTGAGAAACTTCTAATATATCCCGCCTAAATCTGGCTTGCTGCAATTTAAAACTGCTGGTCCTTACCCTGCCTCCTGCAGCTACAGTGAATAGTCTGTTACCATCCTCTTAATAACTACTATTACAATATTTGAAGATTGTTCCTAAATTCCTCTTCAGTCTTTGAGTGTCCAGACTAAATAATCCCAGTTCTTCTAATCTTCTCTCATAAGTCATGTTTTACAGACTTCTTATCACTTTTGTTGCTCTCATGTATTTGCCTGTCTTTCTTTAAGTATGGTGCCCAAAGAAGGCAAAGTACTCTAGGTGAGGTCTCATGAGTGCTGGAAAGAGAGGAAGAATCATTTATTTTGGCTTGCAAGCGATACATTTGTTAATACAGCCCAGTGTGCTATTGTCTTTTTTTCCAACAGGAACACATTGTTGACTTGTATGCATGGCCATCTATAACTCACAGGTCCTTTTTTGTAGACTGCAGGCTCACCAGCTGTTACCCAGTTTGTATTCAACCAATTTGTGCTGTCTTTTCCAGTTTCATATCATTCTCAAAACACAGGGCCGATGCGCTTTCACTAAATACTTCTGAGTTTTTACATCTTTAACAATTTTGGGGCTCTCTGCAATTACTACAGTTATAAATATTGGTGACTGAAGCCCTCTCTAGCCACAGAGAGCTGGTCTAAAATTAGGAATTTTCTTATTCTTCTCTAAAAATGTGCACAAAACCTGCCCATTAAAGAGCATGGGGAGCTTGCTGCTTATGATGAGCCATTCCAACATGGCTTCTCACTTGGAACTGCTGCCTGCACTTACAGTTGATAAAACCTGGAATTTGGAAATAAGTCTAAGGGAGTTCAATGGGTATTGGGTAGGTCCCTAGTGAGGCAAGCCACCAAGGTATGGTTGGACTCTCCATCACTTGGTCTTCAAATTAATATTTAGTGCCCTTGAGAAGATGTCAGAGAGCTCAGGCAGTGGCCAGGTCAGGCATAGCAGTCATTTTGGGCAGCTTAACATCTCATCCCACTCAGGATAACAGAAAGTTCAAACTCTGCCCCTACCAAAATCTACAATGCCACATGACCATATTCCTCTCCCCAATCTGTAGTTCATTAGACCTTGGCCCAATACCTGTACAGCTATCAATTTCTCCTTCTGTATTGGAGGGAAGATGTGGGAACACAAGTTTACCCTCCCCTTAAGGTTTTAGCCTGAGAAATGCTTCTATGACCAGGTGACCAAATCCATGGATGCGGGCATCCCTGTCGACGTAGTCTTTTTAGACTTCAGGAAGGCGTTCGACACAGTCTCTCACCCCATCCTCATTAAAAAGATGGGGAGCTGTGGCATTGACCCCT
>JAGPOW010001327.1:7528417-7564729 GCA_030014935.1 Caiman crocodilus | reverse complement strand
GAGGAGTTGGTGCCACAAGCAGAAGTGTTGCCAACACTTCCAGTGGGGAAAGGGAAGAGGATCAGCCCGGGGCTGCCATGAAAGATCAAGGAGAGCTACAGCAGGACGTGGAGCAGAACCACTGCCACCTCCCCCTCCACAAATCATTGCAGATGAAGACACCTTTAGAGGAAGGAATGGCAGAGCATGGGGAAAAAGTCCACAGCTAATACAGCATCAGAGTATAGCCAAGACCATAGTCCATGGAGGTGCAAGGCCAACAAGAGAAAGTAATAAAAACACAATGGTGGAAACATTCCACCTGTTTCTCTCACAAGATATCCTGACTGTTATCATAAGAGAAACAAACAGAGAGGCAGAAAGAAGATTCAGGGAGTGGAATGGTAGCCATCCGGAAAAATAGAAAGGAGTGGAAAAAGCTGGATGAAACAAAGCTGAAAGCCTACACTGGCCTCCTACTGCTGAGTGGTCTATACCATGGTGGTCATGAAGCCCTGAAGGAGTTGTGGGGGCAGCGTACCAGGTGTCCTTGCTTCTGTGCCATCATGAGTTCAAAATGATTCTGTCAAATCACCAAGTACCTGAGATTTGACAACAAACTGACACATGAGCCTTCAGAGATATTTGAACACAATTTGTGGAGCGGCTCAGGAAATGGTATATTCCAGGAATACACCTGATGGTTGATGAGCAGCTCATTGCATTTGGGAATTGCTGTCCTTTCAGACAGTATATGCCCAGCAAGCCTGCCAAATATGGCTTGAAAATTTGGTGGTACTCTGATGCAGCAACATCATTCCCCCTGTTTGGAGACAGCTACCTGGGCAAGCAACCAGAAGCTGCATGCCAAGGTAATCTTGGTACCTGGGTCATCGAAAAACTGGCTCATCCCTGGTATAAGATGGGAAGGAATATTGTGGGTGACAATTTCTTCACAAGTACAGACCTGGCAGTCATGCACCATGACCTGTCAGTGGGTGGAGAGCAAAGATAGCCAGACATCATCCATGACTACAATAAAAACAAGGGTGGGCTGGATAACCTTGACCACTTAGTCTGTATGACCACCTGCAGATGGAAAATCAACAGGTGGCCAATGACACTATTTTTCAATATGCTGGATGTGGCTGCCATTGCCAGCCTCATCATTTCACTAGGCCACAGCACAAACTGAAGCAAAGATCACATTTAAGAAGATGGCACTTTTTTTGGCAGCAGCTTGGAGAGCAGTTGATCAACGGACAAATAAAATGAAGAATGATGGAGACATGTAATCTATCTAAGTCTGTCAAGTCTGGTATGACTACCCTAAATTACAAATTGCCACAACACACTGCAGTAGAACCTTCTGCAAGCGTGAGGGGATGTTGTGCTTTTTGTCTAAGGACAGATGACCGCAAAACCTGGAAACGCTGCCAAGACTGTAAGAGATTTGCTTTGTGCATCACAGTGCATCACTGCTGCTTTGTGAGGAATGCAATATTTAGTTAAAACAGTTAGGAAATGTTTTTGGAATTAATTGTTAGTTTGAGAACAGTGTGAACTGCAGACTTAGTAAATTGTTCATTCATGTTTTGAAACTAAAAAAGTTTACATTTTGTTCATAGTTCTAGTTAAATATTTTGAGTTCAAATCATCGTAAGTACTCTTTCAAACAATCTGTGTGTTTAATAAATAGTTTTTGGTACATTCGTGCTTCTGTCACTGGTTCCATTTTTTTCATGTGGGTAGGGTAACAAGTTACTCCGTGATACCAACAACGTCGAATTGCTGGGTAACAAGTTACCCCATGAGATCAACAAGAGTTATGGTTTCATGAGAACGGATGGTTAAGGTTAAGTACCTACAGAGTCAGTGATTTACAAGACTGGCGTAGTTGTTCTGTAACAAAGGGAATCAGAGGTAACTAGACCTGAGCAAGTAGGACAGTTCCATTTTGTAGCAGCTCTTGAAAGCCTTTGTCTTTTCTAGTCTGATGAGAGCACTGGTTTAAGAGGTGAAAGACCCAGGTTCAAATCTGTGATTTAGGACCATGCTTTAATTTCACATCATTCTGAAGTGGACAGAGCAGGGATGTGAGTCTGGGTCTAGATTGTTGGAGTGGCAAAAAAAGGTATTACCAAGGAAGTAATAACTTATTTTGTTTCTAAATTGGGGGCGGGGGGAGTAGATGGCATGGAGAATGCTAGATAATTCTTTCCACATCTGCAAATAAAGGGATTTATTTCTGGGAAGAAAAAAATCATGGGAAAGCCACCTTGTTGCATCATTAACCCATTTTTGGTCCTAGAAATCAGCTCCTCTGGGGTTCCATATGACTAATGTTTCACACAGTTGGAGGAAGGATGAAAACCAAGGACCACCTGGTGTCTGCAACATCAGGCCCCCTGACTCCAGAGATTCCCTGTCAGGAGCTGATGCTGAAATTCTCTTCTTGGGTTTTTTTGTGCCTCCTGCTACTGGCACGGTGCTTCTTTTCCCTTTAGACTACAGGATCTATAGGGTTGGGCAGGTGCACCTCTTCTTTCACAGTGGTTCCCAAGCTTCCTGCACTGAGGACACAGCTTCATGTCTATAACCAATCTACTGTTGTCATTTCTGCAGGTGTAAAGGAATGGGTTTTTCTGGTTGTTTAGTTTTCATGGAGCTGAGCCCGGAATGCCACGTCTGTCAATACAGATCACAGAATGAAGCTCACCCTGTGGCTCCTCTTGAACATCAGGAAGTTTTTAAGAACATAAAATAGTAGAACTTGGTCTTCATGCAAATAGAAGTTGTCAGTGGAGCATTTGAAGGCTCCAGCCAGTCTGAGTGAGATCTCCAGGATCCAAATACAGCACTTTTCCCAAATGATTACTCAGGATTTTCCCTTATTTTCTCTCTGCTTCCCATCCCCTGCTGCACATCCGTTTCTCCTTTCCTGTCCCTGCCTTCCCCTGTCCTGCTCTGATGTGAATTTCTGACAGCCTCATCCCACCAACAGCAGATTCTGTTCCATGAAGACTCTGTCATGTAGGTGCCACAGGTCTCTGTACCCTGTATGTGCATCATGCAGCATGGGGAGGGGACAGAGGTAGTAAGCTGTGTTACTATAAAGTCAGGCAGAAGGCAGCATAGAGATGCACCTTTTAAATGCACTTAAGTTTGATGAGATACATAAGCTTTTGTGAACAAGAGTTCACTTCATCATGTCAGCACAGAGCACAACTATAGAAGCAGAACTGCCCTATCACTCTGCTTGCTCCAGGAGGAAATCTCCATTGCCTCTCTCCCACCTTGCTTCAACAACCAGGGTTTTCTCTTTGTGTTCTTCCCACTTCGATGCAGACTGGTGACAGCCCCTGCACATGGATAGAAACAAACCGGGTCATGCTTTCTGTAGAGCAGTGGAAAGTGCATTGCTGGGGAGTCCCTAGACTTTCTTCTCCCCTGCCTTACACCCAGTGCTAGCATTTATAGCTATGCCAGCATTGCTCAGAGGATGAGTAAGTGAAAAATTCAGAGAGGCAATGTTTCTCTGCCCTAGGGCAGGGACAGAGAAGGAGCCATGGAGCCACTGCAGTCCCTGCAAGAGGCTCTGCTTCTTTGTGGATTTGCGGGGGTGCAGAACTGCTGCAGAGCATGTCCAGCAGCCCATCCTTCCTCTGCTCCCAGCCAGCCCTCATTCCCACCCTTCCTCCATCCCACCCCTTTGGAAGCAATGCAGAAGACTTCCTCTTTGAGGAATTCCCTCAGTTTTCATCATCTTCCTCACCAGCCCACCCAGCCCTATGGGAGAGATGAGCCAGGCTCTAATATCTCAGTTTTGTACAATTCAGGAGCAAATGACCCCACAAGCCATAAGGCATGGGAGATGGAGGAACCACATACCCCTTGGGAGGGGAGGAGAGGGGGCAGGGAGGGGAGGGGCTGGCTGGCTGTTAAAATTTAAGTCCTTCAGTATCAGTGGGATGCTTAAGTCAACATTTCCACTTTCTTGGCCTCTTGCATGAAGCAACCAAGCACCCCAAATTTTCCTGGACAGTCCCAATTTCAGGTCTGTTTCTCTTGGTGTCCCTACAGACTCCTTGAAGTGGGACCCCCCCCCCATTTGAAGAATTGGTCCTAGTTGACATTAGGCTATGCCTGCTGTGAGGACTGAGCACCACATTGCCCGGAACTGCTGTAACCCCAGCTGTGTTGCTTCCAGGTTAGGAGAGAGCTGCAGACTGCCTCCTGAACTGAATGCAGCATCTTTGTGTTCATGTGTTATTGCACCTGGGCAAATTAATGGAGTTAGTCAGCCAGGCCACAGTGCCACATGAAGGTGGAGAAACTAATGGGGCTGAAAGTAGGGTAAACAGCTTCAGTTTTCCAAAGTCTGTGGGAATGTCCAGGACTCTGTCCTGAATTTTGCTTCTTGAGATTTGGTTGCTTTATTCTTAAATTTGCACTGTCTCAGTAGCATTAATTGGGCCATATAGGTGAACATAGATGCCTCATCTGACCTGAGAAATCTATAAATCTAAGACAGTGGTTCTTAATTTTTCCATATTATGTCTCCTTTTACATCTCCTTGGGACTTTCTGTCCATCCAGCTGGGATCTTCCCAGATTTAGCAAGACAGAAAGGATGAGGATGTCATGACCCCTGTGCCTGCTAAGAACTGATGCTTAAGAAATGTTTTTGCTTAATGTTCACAGAAAGCAAATAAAAAGGGCTACAAAGGGTGTTTCAGCCAGTCCATAACTTTGAATTGAGATGAGATGATGGTGGCAACTGCTTTTGTGTATGAGTCATCCCCCTGGGATTGAGTCATCCAAGTCACATACTGAGCCAATGGCAGAACTGTGAGTATTATGGCATCATGATTAAAAATAAAGGACAGGGACATGGTTCCAGTTCCCAGCTCTGTTCTAGACTACCGAAGTGGCCTTAGGCAATTCTTAATCTCTTATGTTCTTCATCTCATGTGAGATAATACTTTCTTTCTCCCAGCCTTATTTGTTTCTTGCTATTCAGACTATACGCTCTTTGATCCAGATCCAAAAAGGCATTTAGATGTCTAAATTCCAGTTGAAATCAATGGGAATCTAGGTGTCTAAATAGGATTTAAATGAGTAAATACTTTTTCTGGATCTGATCTTGTTCTGTGTTTGTATAGTGCCTAGCACAATGGAGCCTTGCTTTCTGTGCCAACAGGCATTCCTTTATTAAGTATAACCTCATAAATCTGGCATCCTTGGGACCTAGCACCTGCCGGAAATTTGAAAATTCCAGATTTTTGAAACAGCGTGTGGCCACTGCTCCTGGACTACCTGCTGCTATGCCCTTTCCCCCACTTCCCACCCCCCTCCCGGACGCGGAGGGGGAAACTTGCATGCATCAGCTGCCACTGCCATTCACCACCCCACACTGCTACTCTGTGTGTGTCCACTGCTCCGTGACCGGCTGCTGCTATTCCCCAATGTAGTGTATTTTTTTAAAGTGCCAGATTTTTGAGAATACTGGAATTTTGAAAATCAGATTTATGAGGTTATATTGTATATGTACCATTAGCTCAGTGCCGGCAATGGCTAAGAGTATGAGAGAGCATGAGAGCTACAAGAAACTCACAGGGTATAGTCAAAGGGCAGGAAGCAGAAAGAGATCCAGAAGAAAATCTTCCACTTGCCTTGGGACCAAAGCCCCAGCTGGAAAAGGAAATCACTGAAGGACAGAACCATATATCTAAAAAGAATGTACTGCCAATGTAGATCATTGGGCAAAAGTCAGGCCCAGAGTTATAATCCCTATCCCAGGATAGCTAGGAAAAATCTTAGACAAGAGACCACATATGGAGTTGTAGCTACTGGTTCAGGATATCAAGGCCAAGTATTGGACAAGAGGTAGATCAGAAGCTGTAATCACTGGTTTGGGGATAGGTGGTATTGATCAGGTGGTGGTGATGGCTGCAGCTGGTGCTGCTGCTGCTTCCCTGGAAGTCCCTTAAATGGCAAAGTGGGGCTGCCTGTTTCTTATGTGGAAACCAGCTGGTGTTAAGGACAGGATAGTCAATCAGGACACAGGTGCATGAAGAGGAGTCATCCTGCTGAGGTTAAGAAGAATTCCACCTAAATACATGTGAGGGTGAGTAATCGCAGTCACAGATGGGAACTCTATCTACCCTTTGTTCCACAGCCAGATCCCTTTGACCAAGAATGGTTCACCTTGGACTCTGTGATCTGCACTGAATCCAGTGGTTCATAGATGGAAATTCAGTCTTTAATGGAAGTGTGGCTTGATCCATTAAATGTCTTTAATTCTGTACCGGCTCAAGTTAAAATCACTTAACATTAAAACTTATGAAAGACCAGCAATCAGCAAGATCCATATAGCTTCAAGTGGGGAGTATGCAGCAGGACCTGCTGTCCTGCTTTCATATGAAATCTTCTAGTATTAAAAGTTGAAGGAAAGCTATTTATCAGGCTAGAGTCAATGGTTGCAGTGACATTGGTTCCAGTAGGGCTAAGCTCACACTAGTGGGGGACCAGGCTCCAAATCTCTCTTCTTGTTTCTAGATAACATGTGTTTGACAATTCTAATGACCATTAAAGGCTGCTCCAGATGGTTTACTCAACTTCTTTACAAGCCTTTCTTTATTGATAGCTAGGAATGGGTAAGTCCCAAGAAGATAGGTACCTTATGATATAGGCCAGTGCAAATGTGAGTGTGGAATTGTGTTATGGGTTATGCTTTTAATTTGGTGGTTCTGGAAATGAACACTGTACACACTTGGAAAAAGCAGTAGTGCTGGGTGATGATTTCAGGCAGCGGAAAGGAAACAAATATTTGGAGGAAAGAGAGGGAGCAGCAATATGAAATGAAGTCTGGTGAGACAGAAGAGCAGGAAAGATGCTCAAGGGAAGCCAAAGAGTAGAAGTGAAGTAAAGAGTTGAGAAAGGAAGCTGTGGTGCTCAGGAGGGGTCAGGGAATGAAGGCAGAATAGGTTAATTTATTTCTAAACATGACAAAATAACAGTTACTCAGATACAAAACAACTGTGGGCTTAACCAGCATCTTAAATCACTTGAGAGTCTCTAAAAGTCACTTTCCATGTCCTATAATATATATATATATATATAATATATATTCTATGATATATATATATCATATAATCATAGAAGTAGGGTTCGAAAGGACCTTGTAGATCTTCAAGTCTGACCCCCTGCCTGGGCAGGAAGAAAACTGGGCTCAAATGACCCCAGCCAGGTAGGCATCAAGCTGCCATAAAGACCCCCAGGGTAGAAGCCAGCACCACTTCCCTTGGCTGGAACTATATATACATATATATGTATGTATATATATGCAGAGAGAGAGACAGAGAGACAAAGAGAGAGAGAGTGCTGCCCTGATGATCCAGCCCCCACTTTACCTGTAAGTGCAGCAAATCACAGTTACATCCTGTACAATGACTCCAGGACCTGCTCATTCCCTCAACTGTATTTATTATTTAAAGTTTCATAAATGGGACCTAATCATTGTTATGGGTACAGGACCCATTCATATTACAATAATTCTGTATAACCTAAAAATAATCCCGAATGTCCAGATAGATGCAGATGTTTTTTAGATGTCCCAAAACAAGATGTAGAACAAAAGTTGTATTACTTCTTTCTGAAGAGACATAGATTTATCTATCTGCAGACAGACTGATATATCAAGCTGTATAGACAGATGCATCAGTAGCACTTTGTCTGTCTTTAATGGATGGACAAAATAAATGAGAGTCAGTGTTTTCTAAAGTCCAGACTCTACTACTTGTACCTTTATTTATATTGCACAGTGCTTTAGTATGTAAGCAATATTACTAACTTCAATCAAATTAGGTGTGTAATAAGGGTCAACTCATCACTGCAGAATCTGGCCCTAAGACTGAAAATATATATACATATATGTTATTGTATTTTACATATTACACAGGTATCTAGTGCATTTGTATGCTCTTTCATTATGAAATGCTGGTTAATAATGAATGATTTCTGTGTACATTTGCATAGATAAGTGTTTTTGAACAGATACATTGGCCCTTGTGTTTGAACTGAATGTATTTATGTGTGTGTAAATGTATATGTGTGTTTGCAGGTATGAGTGGATTTTGTGTTTGCATGTGTTCTTGGGTATACTTGTGTGGGTATATTTTCATGTTTTGACACCCATTTGTGTATATATGAGTGGATTTGTACATCTGTGCGTATAGCTTTGTTTCTGTGTCAGTCTGTGTATATCTAAGCATGCTTGTGTGCGTGTAATCATGTTTCTGTATTAATCTTTGCACATATAAGTTTATTTGTGCCCCTGCATGTATATTTATGATTTTTGTGACTGGGTGTGTATGCACAAATGTATTTAAGTGAGTGCATGTGTGCTTGAATGCAATAGGTATTGTAAGAGCCTGCTGTTCCTGCCCCTTCTAAGTACATTATAGCTTCATACAGAAAGCTTCATGCACAGTGATTTCACAACAGCCTCCAAAATGTGCCAAGGAAAAACCCACTGGCAACAATGTGTATTTAGGACCCGTTAGTCAAGAGGATTGCTTTGCCTTTCCTTAATCCCTCTTGAGCTGAAAGAACAGGAGCAATAGAACAAAAAAAAAAAAAAAAAAAAAAGCAAAGCAAGAGCTAGAGAAAGGCAGGATTTTCTTCCAATCTGCTCTTTATCGCTGTGGCAGAGACTCATTCCCATAATCAATTTGACAGGTGTGCAATGGTTGAAAAGTTGGGGGTGCAAGGGCGAGCCTGGGCGGGGGGGCAACAGACACCCGCTTTCTTCAAGCGGGCTGCCGAGTGCACCCAGCTCACTGATTAGACATGACAAGCACACCTGCTGTCTCTGAGGCCCTGCAATTAAAGCCTCTTTGAGGTCCCAGGAAGTGACCGCATTAGAAAAGCCCCTCACAGTCAGCTCCTTAGCATATTTCCAGTGTCATTAGCAGAGCAGCAAAGGCAAGGCACATCGGCGGAGGGCGCTGACATGACCCATGCTCCCTTCCCTCTCAGGGAGGGGATGCAAAATGACTTTTAAAGAGGAGCCTTTCTCTCTCCTCCCATTCTTGGATGTGTTCTGTCTTTTCAGGGCTCAGGGAGGGGGGAGAGGGATGGGAGTCAGAATTCATTAAAGAGAGAAAAGAATTTTGCTAAAACCGGATTGCTGCTGGAAGAAAACCAGTTTTGGATTCCAGTGTTATTTCCTTGGAAGTTCCTTTTCGTGCTTCCCTTTCTTCCATTCTTTCTTTTCTTCTTCCTCTTTCCTGTTTTCTAAGATTCTAAGACTCTCTTTCTACATCCTCTTCCTCTCGTTCTTTTTTCCAGTTTCTCTTTTTCTCTCTCACAATTTTTTCTTTTCTCTCCCCCCATAATGTGCTGCCTATGGCTGATGTTGTTTGTGAGTACTGAGTACCAGACTATGCATGTCTTAACACGGCATGAGTTAAGAGGTGCAAGGAGCACTGTTGCTTGCTCAACAGCAGAGTGAACAAGACTTTCCATTGCTGTGGGTATCCGCAAGCAAACCTGCTTGCTTACCCCACACCAAGGATCACTAGCTGATTCTAAGCAAGGATCCTAAGCTTGAGGTCCCATGTTGCTCCCAAAAACCAGCTTCCCCCTGCCATGAGCAGATCTGTGCTAGTAGTGCCCAATAGGTAATTTATGAGTCTGTTATCAGCTACATCAGCACATTTAACGACAGTCATCTTGAACCCCTCTCACACACTTTACAGATCATGTCACACTCATGTTCCTACATCTCCACACCCTTGCTCCATTCTTTCCTCTTCCCAACCATCTTTCCTTGCTTCCAGTTTGGGTATGAACATCCCAAATCTTTCCATAGATCTCAGAGTTTCAGATTAAACCCTTCTTCCCCTTCACTTTGTGATTTCTAGCATGGCGGAGACTTCACTTTAAAAGTCTGCTTTTCCACTGAGGCCCTCTGTCCTCCTTCAAATCCTGTCCTTCCAGCAATCCTCTCTTCTCTCCCTTCTCATCATCAGCCATCCTCATCGGAACAGCTACCTGGCTTTTGTCTGTTGTAACTTAGGTTCCAGTCCCACAGCTGGATATTCTCCTGTGGGCCAGTGCTCTTCATGTTAACAGAGCCCATGGCCGGCTGAGAGCCTTAGATCCAGACAGGCAATTTGTTCTACTCTGTTAGTGCACAGTTCAATGGTATTCAAGTTATTAGTGATAACAACAATAGTGACAATCATAAATAATTAATAATGCACACTGTGCTTCCTGCAAAGGGAGCTGAAGGTTTCCAGCATTGTTATACTCAGCAAAGAAACTGGTCTGGACAGCAAAATAAAAGGACTCCTGAGGGACCATGTTGCTTCCATCTCATGTGGCAAGGATTAGCAAAAGCATCCTCACAAAGGAGCCTTCCTCCATAATGTGATGCATGAATCATCTGGGTATGTTTCACCTAATTCCCTGCCACTGCAGGGGCCCAATATATTGGTGGTGCCCTTGGTCTCTCTTGCACCTCTCCAAGTAGCATGATGTAGGCTTTGAGGTTCTTGGTCTGTTGTACTAGAGGTCTCAAGTTGTATAGACGGTGTTAGGTTAGGTTTATGGCTATAGTGTGAGTAGAAGGAGGGAGTGGAGGTTCTTATGGAACTTTTGGAGTTTAACATCTATGGCATAGTTGCCTGTGATTGCAGGGGGCTGGACGCGATCGGTGTGGCCCCTTCCATTCCTGTGTGCAGAGATGTCTTTTATGTCCAAAGTATATGAACACTTCAGAGTCTTTAATACATCTATCCTTTTGTCATCCCAGCATCAGAGAAAAGTATTATCCTCATTCTACAGACAGGGAGCTGATTAAGTAACTTGCTGAGACATGGCCAGGAATTAACCCCGGGTCTCTCCAGGACAATGGCTAATTCACTACTAGACCATCTTCTCTACCTCTGAGGATAAATCTTCAGGTGCTATGAATTGTTGCTATTCCACTGAAGCCAGTTTTCATCACTGAAGGCAATAGTACCAAGCTGATTTACAGACTTAGCTGATTTATCTACAGGTATGGTACCTTTAAGTCAAGTTTGGCTTAACTGTGAGGTCAAGACGTCTCTGGCCTCATGCCAAAGGCTGCTCTCATTCCCAGGTGGAAATGGGTACTTGGTCATTCCAGCTGAGGAGTCAAAGGTGGCCAACTGTGATGCTGGCTGTATCACTCTCTTGTGTGCTATTGGAAAAGAAATCTATGTGCTTAATCACACTACCCGAATGGACCATTGGGATTCATGGACTTTTCATGGCCTAAACCAGGGATGCCCAGAGTTACTCACCCTGGGAGCCACTTCCAATCTCTACTGAAGTTCAAGAGCCAGAAAGCGGGGGAAGGTGGGGTGGGAGTGGCTCAGCATCAAACTGCTCCGACTTTCCCATCAAGGAGTGTGCCCCGGGGTAAGCAGGTGGGGCTTCAAGAAGCGGGATGAGAGCTGCAAAGACTGTGCCAGCAAGCCGCATGTGGTTTGAAAGCCATAGTTTGGCCACCATGGACCTAAATACCCAGAAGAGGCCTTTGTTAATATTACAGAGACAGTCAACATTGTTATACCTTTTTAACCAATCTATACAATTTAATACAGAATGCTTAATATAGGAATCTGTAAAAATACCACCTCTGTTATATTTAATGCATAAAATCCTGCCATCATTCAAATCAGGGGGTCACATTTTCACACATTTAGTTTTAGATCAATTTCTATAAAAACGTATTACCTTTCTACAACTGTGCCAGTGTCATCCCTATTAAATTCCAGGGAACGTTTCCATAAGGGTAGTATAATCCCACATTTGTTTTACATTCTAAAACTCTGCAGTACCCACTGGGAAAAGCAGAAACAAGTTGATGCACTGTATAACCGGAATTATAGTGTGAGGAAGGGAATTTTTTTGTCCATGAACAAAAGGACTTAACTTTGCCTTTAAAACATGCTCTGGGATTCTTACTGTCCACATAAAACAGGCAAGTGTTTGCCGTTTAAAGCTTCCCCTGAAAGAACTGAAAGCAGAAAAACAGGTGGTACTTTGTTTATCTACCTGGAGGAAAAAAGGGTGAGTCAACCTTATTAGATTTTGAATGTGTATTTTCCATGGCATTTAGATATTTCCACTCTGACGCTTTGAGGCATTTTTATACATGCTCAGGTTGTGGGTGGGAGGATGTGGGGGAGGTCTTTAATTAGAGTGGCTCTGAGAGCTGGTCTAATTAAAGTACCCATTGTATCTTGTCTATTAGCACTGCTGCAATTCAAAATGGTGGTGGGGGTGCTTTAACTAAAGCTTGTTTGATGAGTTTTAGTTAAAGTGTCCCCACTACCATTTTGAAGCACAGGGACACTGATATACAAGATGCAGAGACTGCTGGAGTGTGCTAATTAGCATATTCCAGCAGACTCAATTAATCAAGTAATTACAGTGCATCAGAGCAGTGTCCCCGCACGTGTACAGGCACCCTTGATGACCAAGATAGCCTTCCAGTCCATGTAGAGATAAGGCTTCATTTTTACCCCAGCCTCAGTTCACCTAGGATTTGGTGAGTAGAGACAAGTATCTACAAATAATTGGATTTGTAATTTTGAGCTCACACTGAATAGTGCAAGGCAGACATCTGTAAGCAGTGACAAAGTAGTAGTTGCTCTGAGTTACGATTTGTGCCCACTATTTGTTTTACATGCAGCTTTTGAGGGGCAGAAAATTGTAGCTGCAAACACAGGGGCTGTTGCTAGGAATCAAGTCCATAGTGTCACAAAGGCATCTGGGGAGTGCCTCCAGATCCCTGAGTTTCTCTGCATTGTACATTTGAAGACAGTAATAAAAAGACAAGTAAAGTTTCTTACTCTCTCACTGGCTACACCCCAGGCATCCTAAGAGGGCTACTGATCTGCAGGAAGGGCTACCTTCCTGCTGATCCTACCAGCTCTGGCTGCTGTGCCCTTGGACCTTTTTCCATCTTGGGAAAACCCCAGAGACAAAGCACAATGCATAGCCTCCTAAATAACTCCCAGTCCCCCACTCCCCACCAGCATTTTACTGAGTCACCAGAATCCTTCAGAAATTTCTCTTTCTTGGACCCCTGGCGTTTCTTTGGCTAGTAGGCCATTTCTCTGATGCTTTTGGTATTGTCCAGTTGTTTTTCTCATTACAGGCAGACAACGCCTTGGGCACTCAACCTAATAATGTCCTCTTCTGCCTGTGTCTGGAAGTGACAATTATCTTTAAGTATGTATTCCTTGGTCCCTTGACTAAACTGTGTCCGAAAGTATAAATAAATATACAGATGGCATAACATAATCTATACAGTGATGAAAGCAATGTAAATGGATACAGCATAACATGGACTTTCCAGTGAGATCACACAGGCCACGACAGCACAACAAAACACAAGAAGACATTCATAACACTCCACAAATCCCCAAAACATAGCAGGGTCCATTACACATATCTTGTTTAATCAAGGAAGGCCCTACAGAAATGTAAGTCATGTTCTCATTAGATACCAAACATGGTGGGTAGGGGAATGGTAAGAAGTAATATTAACGATTCCTGGGTCTACTGGGCTACAGCAGAGTTCATTAAACATGCTGTAAAAGCTTCAAGTGGGCTGCAGCAGAGGCTAAACTGTGAGACTCTGATCTGGTCTGTAGGTGCCTGGAAACTACTGGGGTTAGACTGTGGAAGTGGTGCTCTTTCAGCTTGAGATGAGGGTGTCTGGGATGTGGGGAAGTAGAAGAATCTAAGGGAAAGGAAGGAAATTAGGAAGAAAGGAGATGCCTAAAGGCAAAACAATACCAGAAGAAAGCAGAAGCGGAAAAAATCCAGAGGGCAAAAATAAGCCAAAAAAAGAGAAGAGAGTAAAGATATGAAAAGTGGGGAAATGAAGAAAAGGAAAAAGACCAGTGCAAGAAAAGCAATGCACCAAGTGGGAATAAGTTTTTGCCTCCTCCTTTTTGTCATTCTTGGGGCTTCCCCAGGGGCAGGTATCCCATTTCTGGAGCAGACAAGAACCGTTCCAAACTAATGGTTAAATCAATGTGTTTACGGATGATGACACTAGAGTGACACACAGTGGAGAGGCCTCATGAAAAAATAAACAGGTAATAATCACACCAAGATCTTCACACTCCAGTTCTCATTACTGCAAAAAAGAGCTTTCGCTGCTTCAAGAGATTAACTGTTCTCTCCCTGGCCAGAGAGTCCCAACCAGCTGCTGGCCTGCAAAGGAGCTCATTTCCATCCTTTGAGCCATTCTCTTAGGCTTTGAGTCTGCCTCTTAATACTACATTACCCTGTCAGGGAGCAGTGGGCCAGACAGGAAGGTATGACTCGCAGGTGCTCACTCTAAGTAAACAGATACACAGGATGCTAAGGGGCAAGGGATGTTGGAAATGAAACTGTAGTGGAAGATATGTTAGAAGCAAGAGCAGACAGGGCCAAGATGTAAGGGGTACCCAAAACAAAAGCACTCATATGGAATAGAGAGGGGAAGTTGCTGTGAAGGATGCTGTGAGGGTAGGGACACATGCAAGTGAAGCTTGCAATGGGTGCTGGGTAGAAGCAAGGATTGGGGCATTGTAAGGAGAAGGGGGCATTTGGAAATGCCAAGGGGTGTCTCATAAAAGGGAATCACAGTTACCTCTACATAAAGTAGTTGGCACCATTTACATCTTTAAGCCCTGGAGGCAGAGGTTGGTACCCTCCAGCTTCCTACACATACATGTTTGCCAGTGTTAACTACTGCCAAGGAGGAGCTGCATTCTGTAACTCACAGCACAAACTCTCCCACTGGGTTTCTGTTCCCTTTTTAACTTTACCTCACACTCCCTTTTCTGCTCCTTTCCTTAGAAACTCTCATAATGCTCCTAAAACTACAGACTGCTACCAAATAGACAAAAGTCTTCCTATCCTTGCAGTGGCAGCACATTGATAATGCCTTGCTCTCCTGTTTCACCTATGGCAAATTAAAGGGTATTCTTGACATTTCAACATGGTGCCTGGTAGTTTTGTGTGAGAGTTTGTTCATGAAGTTTCTAAGAACAGGTTAGACAAACACTTGGCTATGATGGTTAGGAGGGTTGGACTAGCTGAGCAGGGGGTTGGACTAGGTGATCTCCTGATATGCCTACTAGCCCTGTTTTTCTATTATGCTATAAAGTCCTTTTTCTACATGGTTTCAACTGTTTTGAAATGAAGCTGAAGATATAGACTCCTGTCTTGCTCTGAATATAACCTAATCTCATCTTTCATCCCCAACCTATGACTAAACATCTGGTTGTTCACATGGTATTGGCTTCTTTTCATTGTTTCTAAATATTAAATTATAATACAGAGACTGTGCGTGAACAAGATACACTTTACTAACATTGATCACCCTGTGAGCAATTGCTGCAGCTTCCTCAGAAATGTTACCATAATTTAATACTTTAATTTTATTTTTTACAAATACAAAAATCATATAGCCAACACTCTAGGCATCCTTGATGCAAGTTATGAGAGCAAGAGAATATGAAAATTGGAGGAGGGTATGTGGGAGCATGACTGGAGGTACGTTCATGAACCTTTGAATTAGAAGGGAGTTAGGTTTATTATCAGGAGGAGGCAGGAAGTGGCTTAGGCACTTGCTAGCAAGAACATCATTTCCATGAAACAGTCTGGACCTAGACCATGCTATAACAAGGTGTGAACACAGTCTATCCAGTACAGCCTGTTATTGATTTCAAGGGGCTTTGGATCAGGTCCTTAGTGGCCTGATTCTTAACAATCAATTACTAATTGTCACAAATGTAGCAGACAACTGTCTGGACACTCAGCAGACAGATGCACAGCAGTGCAGTCCAGAGATTCCAGAGCCTGATGAGACAACAGGTGCTCCTAAGCACACTCTTGAGAGCAGATCCTTTACCTGGCACCCTTTTCTGAGAGCTGGGGCTTATAGTCCAATCACATCAGGCTAGTGCAGGCACCTTAGACTTTCCTCTGAGTCAGAAATACACCCTCCCTCTAAACTCTAGCCATGTGGATGTGCTAGTTGCAGTTCAAGTTGGTGTGATAGGTGTTACTCCTAACATACACGAACACACATATGTATGCATACGCATGCAGACTTTGCACAGGCTGTTTAAAATACCATTGTTCTTTACTTGTAGCTCAAGAAATACACACACACATAAGCCCTGCAGGTATGTCTGTGCCTCAGTTTCTTTTCCATTCCTTGAGTTGGGCTCATGGTCTAGGATTCTTCTGATACAATTTTCACCTTGTTTTCTGAACCCTTGAGTCTCTCCAGCTCAGCTCACCATGGCAGATCCCACAGCTAAATTAGATCCCTCAGCCTATTATAAAAACATGTTCATCTCTTTGTCTCTTCTGCATGTGTCTCTCTAATTTTTCCCATGAGTCCTTTTAAATCCCTCTGTTGTCACCTCTCTCCCTTTGTCATGATTTGGAATATTAATTCCCTAAAGCTACTCCTTGCAGACAGTTTGGGAAAAAAACCCTAGTTCTCCCAGCTCCTGGCAACCTCTCTTTAGCATACCTACTATGGCTTTTGAAGTAAGATGTTTTCCATTGTCCCAAATCAGATGGGCACATGCTAAATATCTTGTCAGTAAAGGTATGTATGCACAAAGGCATTCACAATACAATGGCATAAATCATACATAGACAGATTACTCAGATTATGACATTGGATGACACTTGCAACTATGCAATGGTTTAGAAAAGCTCATTTCCCATAACTGCTATCCCCTGCAAAGTCTTAGATTAGAAAATATTTGAGCAAAATTCCTGCTGAATGATTTTGCGTTTGTTTATTTTCTCTGCATTTTTCCCCTCTTAGGATCCTTTGCAGGTCCCCTACACATTTTACCCCACCACCCTCTCACTACTGTATCCTGGGCATAGTGTGTGTGGAAGACTGTAATTTCACAGGTTGGGAGGTTTCTGGAGCAGTCTGGCAGAACTGGGTTGGTTAGAGTCCCTTGATGCACAAATATCTGGGGAGCCCAAGAAAGGAAACAAGAAAAAATAGTAGACAAGTTTTTAATGGGTTTTGGTAAAGACTGTTTCAGAAGCTACTCTGAGAGAAATGAGAGCTCTCAGTTGCTGCAGCATGCTGCCTACTCACTCTGCCTTTGTTAAGTGGTTATGCAGCATTTGCCCACCTAGTTACATGCATATCTCCCATTAGCATTAGTGGGAATTGTGTGCTGTTGCTCTTTGAAGAGGAGAAACCCTGTGGGTTTTATAAAATGAATTTAGTGCTGGCAAGAAGGACCAGACTGCTCTAAATCTCCATCATAGAACAGGTAGTATAGGCAGGAATGTCCCACATACTGCAGCTGGATCCTCAACTTTGGCTACCTGATCTGCAGGTTAACAATCTGTTTCAAGGCCTGATTCTCAATTTCTCCATTCCTTTACTTGGTAAATGAACAAGTGAGGGGAAGAAGATGATTTAAGTCACCTTTGTGCCCTTTCATAGTCTGGATTTGTCCAGAGGTCAGCTTCTGTGCCCAGTGAAAGTTAGAACAGTGCTCTTATTTATCCTCTTGGGGCTGGAGGCAGCTTGATTGCTGAATATTTTGTCCCTTCCCTTTCACCATGAGAGCCCCTCCTCCAGATCCATGCCCCCTACCCCACCGGTCTCCTCCTTCCTACATGCCTACCAAGGCCTGCAAGGAGGGGACCGTCTCAGAATCCGCACTAGCTCAGGACCGCCATTTTGCAGTGGGTGTTTTTCAGGAGCTACGTGAGGACATTTCACATGGAAGTCTCTTCAGGCCTCTCGCCAGTTTTGTTACCCAACCCCAGTCTGCTTTTAGCTACAATGAGCAGACTGGAGCACAGAACTGTGGGAAACATTCTCCCATAGTTTATATGGGCATGTGTAGATGACACGGAGGTTTAATTTTCTCTAAATTGAAGCGCTGTTTTTTTGAAAACACCATTCAATTTACGGTTAAGTAACCCCCTCTGTCGTGTACACCCATGTCAAAACCCAATCCTTACCTGCCTATCCAGTGGTGGGGAGAGAATAGCGAGCTGCTGGAGGGCAAAGCTATCTCTGAGCTGGGGGGGTGAGGGGAGTGGGGGAAGGAAGCTGGTGCTTCCTTCTGTGGCAGCAGGGCCCCCCATGCCACCCGGCGGCACCCATCAGCAGGCACCCGACTTGTGCAGTCCAGGGGGGGCACTATAGCCATGGAGGGAAGCACAGGCCCCTGTGCAGTTCAGGCAGACAGGCTCCAGGCAAAGAAAAAAAGAAGGATCAGGCTCAACCCTTTTTTTTTCCCCCTTCTGTGGAGCCTGCCTTCTCGGGTGCAGCTGGGCTGTCTGCATGGTCTTCCTGAACAGCCCCTGAGCTGCACAGAGCCTGGTGCTTCCCTCCACATGTGGTAGGAAACTAAAACTCTTCAAAAGTTTTACTTTGCAGCATCCCAAAGTCATTTGCTGCTTCCCAAAGTCATTTAAGGTGCATGATGCCACCGAATGTGCAATATTAAAGTGGTGCAAAAGCCATTTAACCTGCTTTAAACCCACTAAAAAGTGTCTTCTACAAACAGCCTATGACAACAGCAGAATCTCCATTTAATTTTTCAAATAAATCCTAAGTTCATGCATGCTTTCAGGAAGAAAAGAGGTCTTCGCAGAATTGTCTGCTTGATATCTAATTAATTTTATCAAGGAGCTGCAGTTAATTTAGAACTCAGCAGTATGTTCAGGTTGTTCAGACCAGTCCCTCCAGTAGGTGTTCTCTTTTCTTTGTTGACACTGGATTTCATCTGCCATTGTGTACCATGATTACAGCCATGTGCAGTTTCTTACAGACTATCATCTGAAGTTTTCCCCATTTTGGCATTCACCTGATAGCTTTTCTTGAGTGTACAGGGTCTATAGAAGCCACTGCAGTGGGCATGTGTTACCAAGAAGTCCTCAAAGTTACTTTAGCCAAAGCCATGAGTGGATCCAGTACTTTATAAACCTAAAATTAAAAAGGTCCATTGCTTCAGTCCAGGCACCAGACTCAGCCCCAGCTCAAAGATGAATGAGGGTCTTACCATTTAGTTACACTGCAGAGATGGGCCCAAACCCAGCATCGTGCATTCCAAATGTCAACCCTTGATGTCAATGTAAGTGTTATAAGTGCCTGTTACTGGGCACGTAACTGAATAGACAGAATGGAGGGCAACTTTGGAGTGGTGTGCTGCAGCTAGATAGCTAGAGGTAGAGCCATATCATTAAGTTTAAAGGTAGAGGTTCCTATTGCTTCCTTATCTGCATGCATGAAAATGTTGATACAATCAGTGAAAGTCTAAGTCTGGGTATGTATGTGTGTGCGCATGTAGGTAGCCTGGAGCAGAATTTGTCTATAGTCAAAGATTTCCCTTTAAAGTCTTTGTTCAAGCTGCCTGATAATGGAGTTCTCACCCAACTGCTACCCCCACACCTTGGCTAATGTGGTTGAGCATTTAGGGGTCTGGTCAGTGTCCTCATAAGGGGAATTTGCTATTTGGCATTATGTAAGGTGGAGGTGCCTGAGCTTTTGGATGCTATGAGATAGGCCAAAGTGAGATTGCAGGGAGCAACTAGGCTCAATCCAAGCCCCTTCTCACTTTCCCCATACCACATCCATATTACTATTTGGGGAATCCACTGGGAGCAGGTGAGCATCATAAGGAACTTAGGTGTGGGTTGGGAAGCATGGAACTGGTGACATGGGAAGCAGGGCTAATGGCAGAGAGACAGCAGGCAAAGGGACAGGTGTCTGTTTCCTTGTTCACTGGGAGCTGTGGAAGGATAGGACAGACCAGAAGTGCAGGAACAAGGAGGAAAATTAAGTTCCTGTCTTGCGGGGTGGGAGAAGGAGGGGCACAGGAGCAAGGCCTCCTTAAACAGTCTTAACTCTAGCCCTTTTAGTCAAGGCAACAGTGGATTCAAAGACTTAATTAGCATTCACTGCCATATAAAAACACCAGGAAGCCCTAAAGCCTGTTCTTCTTCTACACACCCACAGGCACGAAACCTGTGTAGTTTCTAGGGATCTACTTGTTCTGTGCTCAGAATTGGGCCCTGAGGGGTCACCAACCAGGCCAAGCAGTCACTGAGTGGCTGCCTCTGGAGAGGAGGTCTGAATGCAAGGACTCCTCCCTTACCTCCACCTGCAGGAGTTTAAAAGCGGAGTTGTCTTCTTCCACTAGTTTAATTTTTGAAGATGTGGACTCAGGGACAGCTTCAAAGTGTCAGTTCTAGTTGTCTCCTAGGGAGCAGGAGCTTTTTGTAAGACATTAGTGGTGTCCCTATTCATTACAAATTTGTGAATGGCCTGCAGCACAGAACAATTGCTGCTTTTACCAGTGTGATGACACAGCTTCCCCACCAGGGCAACAGTCAAGAATGGCCTTATCAGATGTGTGCGCACTGCACCCCTTCTGCACTCTTAGTACTCTGCTGTATTAAAACTACAGCAACTTCAGCTCTTAAATGTTAGTGCAAACATTGGTTCAATCTGTGTGAGTTTCCATGTGTTCACACACACAAACATGGAAGGCACGTACTTTTAGCTGCACATATATACACACACGTACAAAGACAGTTATTGCAGAAATGCAAGCCAAAGTGCACCTGTTGTTGCTCTTTTGAGTCTCAGATTCAGATGAACTCAGTACAGGTCTCAATGTAAGCTCAGTTCCACGTGGCTTCTACATAGACTCTTAAATAAGGCACAGGTCTGTTCCAAACTATTAGACTAGGAGCAGGCTCCACTGACAAAGTCCTGACCCAGGTGCAAGTTCAGATTGCAAAGATCTCCACAAAGTGTGAGAACATTTCAATCTGGAACTGTGGTTCTGGCATAATTATATTCCAAACAGGTCCGGGCTGGCTAGGGTCTGTGAATTTGTTCCCAAACCTGGGGCTTTAGGGTCCAAGTATGGAATGACATTCCAAGGCAGGTGTATGCATATTAAGGCTCCATGAGGAGCCCTGACTCAAGGTGCTCATTTCTGATCTGGTTATATCAATAGCTTCACTGTCAGAGCATCTGTAAATTAAAAGCTTTGCTCATAGTTCACGTGATGTGATCATAATACCTTTTTTCTGGTAGTAATGCTTACATAGCAGGTGAGAGACCTCTTAAATGCATCTAAACACTGCCTTTCAGATTCTATCTAACCCCCTTAAGGAGTCTATTAATGCTGAGGGGGATTATAATATAATGATTTCTTTTTTTCAGCACTTTCTATTGAGGGATCTCAGAACACTTGACAAATGGTAATTAATTCAGCTTCAAGAGAGCCTTGGGAGGAAGGCAAATATTGCCCCCATTATGAAGATAGGGAACTTGAGCAAGAATAAAGTGACTGACTTAAAATCCCATAGCGAACTAGTGTTAGGGCTAGGAATAGACCTCCAAAATCATGGCTGTAAGGTCTAAATGCTGACCATTATGCAACACTCTCTCTCAGCTTTCATGGGTGGATCCAGGAGGGGAGTGACAGGGGTGCAGCCACATCCCCTTTGGCTGTGCAGGGCATGCTCAGTGATCAATCTAGGCTCCCAGCTGGTCAGTGCAGGCTCCTGCTGGAACTCTGCCTGTACAGGGAACTCTCTATGACTAGAACCATCTCCATGTGCCACAGGGAAACCTTATGCTTGTTGTATCCTGAATAACAGAAGTTCCCTGGACAGTGTCATCTCCTACCCATCTTCTAGATAGGGATAATGCAAGAAAGAACAGTATGTTAAGAAGATAGGGATCCTCAAACAAGTACATATGAATAAAAAATGGCTAAAGACATGCAAAAGAAAACGACAGACAGATGGACAGCCTGGAAAGCAAAATTCCAGATCCATCCAAGCTGGAAAAAATGCAAAAGAGAAGGTTTTGTTAAGATGGTGCCAGGCCCCCCAGGACTGAGACCTCATCCATATTTCAAATACCAGTTAGACAAACAAAACAAGAACCAGAGAGGCAGCAAGGAGACCGTTTGTCATATCAAAAGGGGTTTCAGTGGTACCTTCCTTGGCCTTCTGTCCCCTTGAAGTATGTAGCTGGGGGGGGAGAAGGGACAGCTCCCTCTTCATCCGAATGGCTCCCTGCCACAGCTGGAGACGGCCTGTGTGTAATTAACCTCCAAGCCAATCCCCCAGTGGTGGCTGCCAGGAAGATCAAAGCACTCACACATCTTTGTCTGAAACCAGCAGCTGAGGGGAGCTGGGAGGAAAGCAAAGCAGGGGTGGGAGAGGGAGAGAGAGTAAATGTGTGTGTGTGTGCATGCATGTGTGTGTGTCTACATGGGCACTTCTAATTGATAAAAAGGAAGAGCATCTTCCTCCGAAAGATCTCAAACCCCATCAAAATTCAGGAAAGGGAGAAAAAAGATTTGATTTGCAGGAATGTGCTGAAATTCAGGCTGCTTTCAACAAAGGTGGCCAGTGGCCTCTGGGCCAACCAGAACTCACATAGTGGGCATCACATACCTATCCTTACGAGGACCTAGTTATCAGAAGACTCTGCTGCACCCACACTGTCTATGTGAGCCCAAAGTGTGAGGTCAGATCCAAATTCCATCCAAGTTTGGGTGAGTTCAAAGATATATCCCAGGAGCATCTCCTTATACTTTTGAGCCTTGATTGTGCCTTTCATAAACTACTGCCTTCTGCTAACCTCACTGAACATGCCTGCACTGTACAGTTATACATATATAATTAATTTAAAGCATAGCACCAAATTGTCAACCAGTGTAAATTGGCCCCATTCCACTGATTTAATGAATCTGTGGCAACTGGTGCAAACCATGAGTCTTGACTTCCAAGTTCCACACTGGGCTAAAGGTAGTATCTGGAATGAATTTTCTTGGGACAGTGCCCTGGGACAGCCCAGTGCTGGAACGAACCTCACAAGGTCATCTAATCCATCCATGTGCTGTTGGATTGCATAGGCAACATAATTGTTTTGCAAGCTTCCTTCCTGACTAATTTATTTATTAAAAAATTAGATTTCAAAAGGCACTTCTACACTCCACGGCGTTTAATTCTCATTAATTTAATGAACATTAACATTTTTAAACTGGTTTATTTTGGCACATTGGGTTTGTGTTTGCACGTACTGGGCTTTCAAATGAATCAAGTCCGGCGTGCAGTTCCCCACAAATTACAGCAGGGGAAGCCAAATGCCATTCTACCCCTGGTTATGTCTTTCATAATGAATTATAGCAAAAAGTGCCTGTTCGCCTGTAAACCAGCCTCCATAGTCCTCATGCCCCACTGGGAGCCTCATGCTAAGCTTCTACCCTCCTCTCCACCAAGCTGAGGTCACCCCAGGACGCTTGCCACTTGCACCTCGCTTGCACCCCCCTAGGCTCTGTCCAGTTTCCAGTAAGTGACCCCATGGTGATCCTGACACCAAGCTGTATGCATCATCCCTTCTCTCCCCCTCCAAGATCGGAAGTAATGTAAACATATGTATGAATTTTTTAGCTGTAGAGATAGTACCGAAATATATGGGGGCAAGAGTAGCAGGTGCCATCCTGGCTGACTGACAATTGTGTATGTTGGTGGTGAGGTGGACTGGTGGGTGGGTGGTTAGCTGGCATTGTGTTTCCAAAGCAGATGTGTGCCATGAACGCTTATTACAAAATTAACGGTGTAGAAATAGTACGGTGTGTGTGGAGGCAGAGGGGTGGGGTGTGCCAAATCTGACAGCTGTTAGTTTTCCAGGTTTTAGGAATACACTTCCCAGTGTTTCCTAGCAAGTGGCAATGTGTAAGGGGTGCATAGCATGCATGTGCACCCTGTGAGAGCGCCGCATTCCTCACTTAGGCAGGCCACACTCCCCACTTAGATGATGGGCGGGGCGGGGGGGCAAGGGGAGTAGGCAGAAGCACCAGTGCCCCCCTTGCGAGCATTGGCTGAGGCGTGGGAGCACTGGATGAAGTGCCTCATCCTCTTTCAGGAGGGCTGTGGCTACTTCCTGGCTGCCTTGATTGGCTGCAGTCAGTGAGATTGGCCACCCTGCCCTGGTCGCTGACTGGTTACTGGGGCAGCACATGCCCCCCCGACTAAGGTGGCACTGTCACCCATGTCCCTAGCTGCTCAGGCTTGGAACAGTTTCCGTGGAGACCCCCTCACTGGGGCTGCTTCTCCCGCTCCTCTTCCCTGCCCGTGTGACACCATGAATATCTGCAGCCATGTGCGTGTGTTTGTTTATTGTGGCATACGGCTTTGTGAAATGTTGGGGTGTTGTGAAATGCTGAAATGGTGGGGTTTTGGTGGGTTGGGGTTGAATACTGACTTCACTTCTCCCCCACCCCCTAATCTTTCTTCATCCAATGGTGCAGTAAATGGAGAACATTTCTTTACTCCAAAAAGCATTCTTTGCAGTTTCCTATGGAATTGGGAATAAAGCAGCTGGATACAGTACAGACTTGTAGGAGCATTTTGGTACTCCCTCCCAACAATTTAGGAAAGTGAACCCCATTCCCTGCCCCTGCCCTCCACCCACACACACATAATCCAGACTCCTGCGGAAGGGGAAGGGAAAAGAGTTCACTGGTTATGATGTACATTGATTGGCAGATGCTTTAATACCCCAGCTCATACTATTCACTCCCCATCCACCGCCTCCCCCCACCCAGCCAACGAGAGGGGTAACTAACCCTTTCACAGGACACAATTCAGTTTGGCTAGGTGGTATTGTGAAATGAGCCACCCCCACCCTTTGGGCCAATGCCAGCCTCCAAACAAGAACCCCCTACCCCAGTCCACCTCCCCCCATGCCTTGCTCATCTTCCACCACCCATCCCCTCCCCCATTACAATTTTTATGTTAATGGACAACTGGTGCTTTTTGTGTCAGGCAGGGGCACGTGTCCCCCCACACACCAGCCAGAAACCATTGGGGGGGGTCTCCTGGCAGCCAATCTCACTGACTGGGGGTTCCCTCCACAGCCGATTTTACTCACCAAAAAGTGGTCGCACCACTTCTGGAAACATTGTGGCTGCTTTTGCTGGCAGCCCTGCTCCCTTGCCAGTGCTCATGGAAGTGTGGCCTGACAAGGGGTGCACCAGCACTCTCAGGGGGTGCAGATGCACACCCACACACCCCCTACACATTGCCACTGTTTATGTTGTAAATAGTAAAGACATTTATTTTAATCAAGAACAACCACTGCTAGTTGTTGGCAGCATCCATAATATGCGCTGTCAGGCAATCCCACACAAGGGTCACCCAAGCAACTTCTCCTAGTGGATGTGTCCTTGGTCCCTGAGTTGCTACCTGGCCTTATCTCTGTCTGGCCACTGCCTGTTGCGTATTGCCAGCCCACAACTGGTTGAAAACCTCTCCATGGGTTTCACAGATGTTGCGCAGTATGCAGGCTGCCACTATAAAGGCCGTGATGTTTTCTGACTCCAGCTTAAACCTGCAGTAAAGCACCCTCCATCATGCTTTCCGTTGGCCAAAGGCATATTCAACAGCTATCCGGCATCTGCTCAGATGCAAGTTGAAAACCAGCTTCTGCAGGTCCATAACATTCACTCCATAAGGCTTCATGAGTCAGAGCTTTAGGGGGTAAGCATCATCCACTATTGTAAGTGGAGGAATGGCAACACCATGGATCACTGTCTTGGGGACTCTGGGTGCATAGTGTGCTTTCTCTATGATGCCAGGCAGCAGAGAGTTTCTGAACACGCTTGAGTCATGTGTGCTACCGGCCCACCAAGTATAAATGTTCATAAATGAGCCCCAGTGGTCCCTCACGGCTTGCAGAATCATGGAGGCAAATCTTTTCCTGTTTGTGAATGACCTCCCCGTCCCCAAAGGGGACTGCACTGGGATGTGAGTGCTGCCTAAAGCCCTCATGCAGTTAGGGAACCCCATGGCATTGAATCCATCTATGATTTCCTTAGGATTCCTGAGGCAAATAAAGTTGTTTTCTGCAACGTCCTACAGCAGCTGGCATACCTTGCAAGACACCAGGGAGCCACAGCAAACTGGTTCATGATGTAGCGGAGGCTGGAAGGGGTGGCTAGTTTCATGATGGCCGTGGCCACCCTCTTGTCCGGTGGGATGGCCTGATGCATGTTAGTGTCCTGCCTTGCAATATGTGGCTCCAGCATCAAGATGATATGATAAAACAGCTCCCTCATCATTCAGAATGTCTCCAGCCACTGCTGATCATCCCAAGTGGTCAGCACGATTCGCTCCCACCAGTCTGAGCTGCTCTCATGGGCCTAGATCGTGCAGTTGTTACTCCTGAGGTTTATCCACAGAGCCCTGTCAGCTTCCGCTTCTTCGCATGCCTCTTGGTTGTTCCACTCCACAACATATCTAAATCCCCTTTTTCATGAGATGCCTGTACATGCAGGCATCTCCTCATTGCAAGCATAGAGAAACAGTGTTGATACATCTCCTGCCATTCTTAGCTACATCTGCATGTCTTGTAATAATTTCAAGGCCAGCAGTAGGGTAATCAGCAGCACTATCACCTCCTCCTGCTCACCTGTGTCATTCAGATTCTCCATGCTGAAGTCTTCACTTCATTTTCTCCATTCTCTACTTCCCATTCCTCATGCATTTTGTCCTGAATCAGTGTTTGGTCCTCCTCTGTCATCCCATGTATATTCTGCAAGCAAGGTTTATTGAATGTATGCAGCAGAGCTGCTTCTCAGATCACTGCACCACCACCACCACAACCAAGCGGAGGGGGTTGTGGTCTGGAACTCTGTCTAGCTGCATTCAATTGATGACCGTTGCATTTTAACTCTTATTTGCATTTCAACAAGTAACCCTCGGACACTGGGAGTTTGTGCAGCAGAGCCTTTGTTTGATGGAGGGTGTTGGTGTTTACTGTGGTGAACAAGACATCCTGGCTTCCGGATAACTGTATATACCATATCAATGGATATCCACACCCAAGAACAATATACCCAGAAATTGGTTAAAAGAAATTTTACCAAACCATGATCACTTTTTTCATTTGTTTACCATCTACCACGCCTAATGCCAGCCAGGCACTTTCCCCTGAACCTCAGATCCCAGCTCACAATACAACAAAGCACTCAAGGGATATGTGCCACAGGCAGTGAAGGTCCCAAGGCAGCATGATGGAGGCTTTGATGGAGTCATCATGAAGCAAAGCGTCAGCTGCAGGTGGCTGGTGGGACGAACTCTGGGAGTTACTTCATTGAGACGAGAACTGACTTGCGGACGACACAATTGCCTTCCAGGAGAAGCTGCACGGCACAAGGGCCCGCATGGGTCAGTTGCTGAACATAGCCACAAAATGCCATGTGGGTGCCCAGAGGGCACACGAATTGATAGCTGATGTCCTTCAGCACTTGCCAGAGCGCGTCAATAAAAAGTGGATACCACCCCAGAAAGGGCAAAGTAGCTCTGCTTGGCTTGCCTCTGTCCAGGATGAAGCCAGGAACATTACAGCTGAGCCTGTTTCCTTAACCACAGTGGAGTCAGCAGGGTGGTGCACGAGTGCCAGCAGGGCCAGGTAGGCAGGGAGCCAGGGATGGTTCTGGGTGATGGTGGAGTAAAGGCAAAGAAGCCCAAGTAACCAACTGCTTCAATACTACTTGTTTTGTTACTTCTTACCATAAAACCTCATGTTAGCCTGTCTTCTGCATCTGGCTCCCTAATTTTGAAGGACCAACAAAATCCCTGCTCACAGTGCTGGAGGGTGTTTGGTTGATTGGTGCGAGATGCAAAAATCAAACCCTGAGCATTGGCTATGATCGCGAGCATCAGTGGTGTTGGAGGTGGGGGTACCACAGGCATTTAAGATCCCTTCCCCTGCAACACCCACGCACTTTGAAAAGCCCCCTGCCAAATCTTTTCTCAGACTTCTGCCTGCTGCTTTTTCTGGGTGCCTTTTGCATGGGGTTCTGGGGGGTGGGGTGGGGGAACGACTCATCCTTGCAGAGCTACCCAAAGTAGCTGGCTCCCTACCCCCTCACAAATCTGGCTTCCCAGCACCTCCAGGCATTGGCATTGGGGGTAGGTACCACAAGCGTTGCAGCTCCCTTCCCCTTCATCACCCACACACTTTGCAAAGCCACCCAAAAGGTGCAGTTTTTTGCAGTGTTTGGGTGCTCTTTTTGGAAATGGTTTTTGTGCTCTTTTCCAGCCTAGTGCCAGCCTATCTAGAGTTTTTTTTACACCAAAACAAGGGCGGGGTGAGGAGGACAGCCCTAAGCAAGGCCTATAAACTGTGGGAGCAGTGGTCGGGGTGCACATATGCTGTGTTGATCAGAGGCAGCTCAGAGACAACAGCACACCAGAGGCAGAAGGACTCAGCCCAGTGAGGAGAGTTGCCCCTGCAGGACATAGGAACGCAGCGATTGAGAAGAGTGCAGGCTGGAATCGGGAGCAGTGCAGCAGTCGAGTGCAGGGTGAGAGCTGCTTTGTGACATGGAGTTGAAAGGACATTGCGATGTCGTCCACAACCAGCACCTTTACACATTGGTAAGTGAGACTTGACACTTGGTTGTGTCCTGTGAGTGGTGGTGGTTGGGTGCATTGTTTACATCAAATAGGGTGGGTGGATTTCAGTGTTGTGAAAGAAGGTGAAGGGTAATGCACAGCATAAAGGCCTGCAGTGGCAGGGCACAGTTCTGGGGGGCACAAGTCCGGCCCCCCTTCTTTGGCTGTGAGTGCATGTAGCAGCATAAGCCACCTTTCTCCCCTGCCCTGCACCATCCTCTGCCCTGCTGGGTGGCTCTGGCCCGTTTCACCCCCAGGCTGGGCAGTGGCCACCTGCTCAGCCCCACCTTGCTATGGCTTTCTTTACAGCTTGTAGGATGTCTTTGCTAGTCAGTGAATAATGTACATGAGGTCAGGGCAGGAGGCATTTCATGGTGGTTTTTCAATATAAATTCCTATGCTCTGTCTATTGCCCCCTCCCCTCCTCCGCTCCAATTCCTTCCTTCCCGCCTATTTTCAGCTAGGATTGCTATGCTGCTCCTGCCGGTGGCAACCACCACAGCCACCACAGAAGAGAAGCTCACAGACAACTTATGAAGCCTAAGAATGACACCCAATGTCACTTCCTTCCACACGGTTGCATTGTCTCACCTGGTATGGTGGCAATGTCTCACTGCCAGGTGCCTATCATTATTTGTATCCCTGTCTGCCTGCCTACCTGCCTCTGAGCCTGAAGTAAGTGTTATCCTTGGTTCATAATACTGAAAAACAATCAAGGATGAGCAGAATGATTAGTGCTGATAATGGTAGTAAACAGTGCATTAAAAATTAACCCTATCTCTGTCATGATGTACATAGTTTTTAAACAGAGACAAAAAGGGCCTGTATTTTGTGACTATAGCGGCAACTAAACATGCACATGAAATAATAATTTTAAATTTGTCAAATGTATATTTTATTTTAATATTAACATACTAGTATTAATCAATAGTTAGAATGCTTTTGTCTCTGGTCAGGGTAAGAACTATTTGTGAAGCATACTGTGTGTGTCTTACTTCCAGGGCTGACTATTGCTCAGCCTCCCAGCCTACACTGTGCAAGATTTTGAAATGCTGAAAAATTACAAATGTTCAAGTAGTCCAAACAGCTAATTACTCAAATATGTTTCATTAACTCTTTTGAAAGATGCTAGATGCAAGGTTTCTCTTTGTTTTTATTTTGTTGGGTTTTTAGATAAGTCCTGGGAGAATCAAACATACCCAATTTTTTTTACTTCAGTGTATTCCCTCTAGTATCTGACTGTTGTGTACTCTGCTGGTATAAAACATTCAGACACCTGCCTTTATTTCACTACTTGGGCTCAGTGTACTATCATGATACAAAAGAGCACAAACTCATGTATGGGTGCTGGGTGACAATGTGCTGACAGTTGGGCACTCTGTTAATTTTGACCAGCAGGTAGAGCAAGAGCATTAGCATGAAGTATTGGTATTGGGGTTATGTCTTTTCCTAATGGTAATCAATAACAATAATAATAATAATATCTCAGATGGCTGTCTTTTTCAGCCACCCTCCCTTCCTGTCTGCCTTTCTCTGGTGTCTACCCCAAGATCTGTGGTGCCAGCCCAGGCATACTTGGTGGTGCTTATTGCCTAATGATTGTGCTATTTTGTATCTTTTGAAGACAATGAGCCCAAGTGGGTCTGTCTACAGTAATGACTACATTAATAGTAATAGTTATAATTGTAAATGATAATAAGAATACTCTAGCCACCATGTCATAGTAATGATTGCACTTTTGCAGCTTGTAGAGTCCAACTGTCTCTGGTCTGGTCAGCTTGCTCAAGTTCAAATACTATAGATAATCAGAATGATCAGAGTAATTGCCTGGTGGGTCTTAGCACTTGGGGTGGTGGGCAAAGGCCCTCCATCTTTCTCACTGCCTTGTGGGTCCTAGTTCCTGGGGTGATGGGTGAAGCCCCTCCCTCTTGTCCACCGCCTGATGGTGGGCAAATGCCCTCCTTCTTCCCTACTGCCCCGTGGGTCTTAGCACCCAGGGTGGTGGGTGAAGTCTGCTATTTGCTGTGTTGCACAGTTTCGAGCAGGAGGCTGGGTGCAGGGGCTGGGGGTGCAAGGGAACACGTAAGAGACCAGAGATGGTGTTGGTGGTATGTGCACTAGAGCTGTGTGAAGCTTTGGTCCCGGATTTGATATGGCGAAGATTCAGCCCGATTCGGTGGCCGAATGTCTGAATATGAATCAAATCAAATCAAATTTCTCTGAATCAACTTGGAGAGATTCAGACAGATTTGGTGATTCGGATGTAGATAGAGCTTTAAATGTTTTTTTCTGCATACCTCTAGGTAGCAGGGACTCTGAATGCTCTGGTGCTGGGGCAGATGCAGTGTCCCACAGAAGTGCGGGGGATCCCCAGTGCACTTGGTAGCAGACCCAGAAGTGGACCAGAAGCATTTCTTTTCCACTTCCAGGTTCACTGCTGAGCACGCTGGAAAGCACCCTCCTTCCCCCTGTGCTCCTGTGGGATGCTTCATGTGCCCTAGTATCACAGCGATCATGAGCCATGCCTGCTGCCTCAAGGTATGTAGAAAAAAACTTTTAAAACTGTGTCTGTATCCGAATCACTGGTTTGCCAAATCAGCATTGAATCATCAGATTTGGATTCAGCCAGATCGAATCAGGGACAGAGATCTGAATCAACAGATTAAATCACTGTCCCTGATTTAGGCCAAATCCAAATTGAATACGGCCCATTTTGCACAGCCCTAATGTGCACCACCACTACCACAGGGGTAGTACACCACACTGTAACTGAGGGTTGGGCAAATATTGGCTTGGTCCTCCATTTTTTTCTTTCTGGACAAGGACTGCATTTCCCAAACATTCTGATAGAAGTGACTATTGCTGTAAATAAGCATTCACAAAGCATGCAATCACACAAACACAAGCAAGAAAAAATTGCAAATACACAAAAACAAGCTCAGAAAGCATGAAAACAAATACATAAAAAATACAAGCACAAAAATGCAAAAAACCCAAACACAATAACAGGAAGACAAAAACAAACATAAAGATTCAAGGAGAAATACTGCCAGTGTCAAGGTGCTGGTGAATGGACTGACTAGTTTCACAAAACACAAAGGTAAAAACACAAATCACACAAAAGAAAAATCATAAACAAACACAGAAAAATACAATGCAAGACTTCAGAAAACACTTTGGAAAAATACAGCTGACTCAAAAGTAAAAAAAATGACTATTACAGATCCTAAACATTGAAAACTTGACCTCCAGAAATTTTAATTTTTGAATTACAAAAAATAAGTCTTTGTTGCTCTAGTTAACATATTATATCTAGTCCATGCTAGTTGTGACTAAAATCTATTAAGATATGCAAATATGAATGTAGCACAAACTATGGGGTCGCCGGGGTCACCTACCTGCTCAGTGTCAGCATTGGGTGGGTGGGGGTCTGCCCTGTTTCATAGTAATCGTTAGAAATAATCACAGGACAGCAGGATGAGCAGCCACACCCCTCCCCACCACCAGCCAGTCTGCCTATGAAAGAAAAGATGCCAATTCAGGAACTATATGAATTTGTAAACTGCATTCAACTTTAAAATGGTGTGCCAGTTACATGTCTTTGTCTCAAAAAAATTCTCTCCATTAATTGTCTCTGCCCTGCAGGGGTGCCTGCAACAAACTTTGGGGTACTGCTGCCCAAATGGTGTTGGGGTCCCCTGGCTGCTGAATGTCCTGCAGCAGAGGGGGCTGGGTGAAACTGTGACTATTTCTGTGTTTGGACTTCTACAAATTTAACTCACTCCTGTGTTTACTAATGAAAAAAAAAAGGTGAATAAAACATTAAAAGATTTTTATGTAAAGGAGAATAAGTGATCTGCCTCCTGTTTTTGTATTCTTGCATGAAACAGCATTCCCCAGGATGAATGCCCAAGCTGAGCAGCGACAGCATGGCAGATTGGTGTGGGGGGTGGGTGGAGTGGAGTGGAGTGGGCGTAGTCTAGAGATGGATTAAGATTCCTTCGGTCCTGGGGATCCCCGTGCCCAGGAGAGCTGACCCCACCCGGCAGGGACACAGAACCCCCTACTTCACCCCCTGCCCAGTGACCACCACACTGCCCAGCATGCCTACATGCAGGTTTGGGTACAGGAGACCCAACCAGCTGCGCAAGGACAGCCAGCGGGATGAGCTGCTCTCCCTCCCACCACCCAGATGGGGACCCACAGGTGGGGGAGGGGGAGAGCGTGGGGGAGGTGTTGCAAAAAACAAAACCCAAGCAGAGGCTCATGATAGCCTGAGAAGTTGCTAAATGCCTCCTTTTAAACATTAAGCCTTCTCTCCAGCTCTCCCCTGGTGCAGTATTGCTGCTTTTTCTCATGGGGTTTGGGATGGGGCACTCTGTGTGTGTTGGGGGGGCGAGGCAGTCTTTCTTGCAAAGCTACCAAAAGGTGCTACCCCCTCAGAAGGCTGGCTTGCCAGGACCCCTGTATGTTGGGATTGGGGGGTAACATGAGCATTGCACAAGCATTGGACCTCCCATGAATGGGATGGGTTTCACCTCTCCCTCAAAAGTAAGCATGTGTTCTCTTTCAGGTTGGCTGATCTATGGCAGACTTTAAACTAGGTTTGTTGAGGAAAGGGGAGAATGGTTACAGAGGGAGCCACGAAACACTGAATCAAGAGACACCCACAAGATCAGCCCAGGTATGTAGCAAAGATCCTAATAGACAACAGTTTAAGGAGGGACAAGGGACAGCTACCAGGGGAATTAGGTGTATATACACAAATGCCAGATGCATGGGAAACAAGCAGGAAGATCTAGAGCTCTTGCTAGAGAGCAACAACTTTGACCTAGTGGGATTAACTGAAACCCAGTGGGACTCTTCTCATGACTGGGTGGTGGGAATAGAGGGCTATAGGTTGTATAGGAGAGAGAGAGTAGGGAAAAAAAGATGGGGGGTTGCTCTCTACGTGAAAGAAAGTACACATCTTCCCTAATCAAATTAGGGTCAGAGGGTGGTCAAGCAAAGACTCTGTGGGTTAGGATCCAAAGGGCTTGGGGTGAAAGGCATCTGGTGGTGGGGGTCTACTACAGGTCGATGCACCAGGGCAACGAAGTAGACCGGGAATTTTCCAAGCAGCTTGAAGAGGCTGTAAAGTCTAGAGATATGGTAGTCATAGGGGACCTTAACTATCTAGACATACTCTGGGAGAAGCTGTTAGCTAGATCTAACTGCTCTTGCAGGTTATTAACCTGTACTTAGGACCTCCACTAACACAGGTGGTAAGGTCTTCCACCAGAGACAATGCCTTGCTCGACTTGGTGTTGGCCACAGGGGAAAACCTGGGGAGGAACCTGCAGATTCAAGGCAACTTAGGGAACAGTGGTCACCAAATGATTAAATTCACTATCCAGCGAAGAGCAGGCATGATACCCAGCAGGGCATGAGTGTTGAACTTTAAAAAAGCTGACTTTAATAGACTCAGGGGATTGATTAGCAGGGTACCAGGAGCTAAGAACTTGGATGTGTTGAGGGTCTAGGATGGGTGGCCATTCCTCAAGGAAACCATTCTTTGGCCTCAGAGTGAGTCAATCCCATGGCAGAAGAAAGGGGGCAAAGGGGCCAGGGAGCCCCTTTGGCTAACTAGGGGCATCCAAGATACCTTAAGGGCAAAAAAAGGGGGAGTACAGGAAATGGAAGCAGGAGATAGCTAGCAAAGAGAGTACTTCTTTGGCCCGCACCTGCAGGGAGTCCATCAGGAAGGCCAAGGCAACTCTAGAACTCAGGCTAGCAACAGGGATTAAGGACAATAAAATGTCCTTCTTTAGGTATGTTGGGAGCAAAAAAGAAGGTGAGGGGAAGCATGGGACTCAAACAGATGGGCAGAGGGGCTTAGTGATGGATAGCAGGGACAAGGCAGAGCTCTTCAATGAGTTTTTTGCCTCTGTTGTCTTAAATGGGAATCTAGACAAACCCTCAACATACATCACAGACAACAACTAAGGGAACATCAGCTGATCAACGGTCAGTGCTGACATGGTACAAAGACACTTGGAGGGACTGAATGTATTCAGATCACCAGCGCTGGAGGAACTCCACCTACAGGTAATGAAGGAATTAGCGGGGGTCATAGCTGAACCACTGGCAAGGATACATGAGCACTCATGGTGGTTGGGTGGTGGTCCCGGAGGACTGGAAGAGAGCTAACATCGTCCCAATCTTTAACAAGGTGAGAAAGGAGGACCTGGAGAACTATAGACCAGTCAACCTTACCTCTATTTCTAGGAAAATCCTAGAAAAAATTAACAAGGAACACATCTGTGGGAGCCTGCTGGCTGATGTGATGTGAAGGGGTAACCAACATGGGTTTTTAGCAGGCAGGTTGTGCCTGACTAACCTAGTTTCCTTTTACAACAAGGCCACCAATTGTTTAGATGCAGGAGTCAAGGTGGATGTTATCTATCTGGACTTCAAGAAGGCCTTTGACAAAGTATCCCATACCATCCTTATAAATAAACTGAGGAGCTTTGCCTTGGATGATTACATGGTAGACTGGGTAGCAAATTGGCTCAAGGGTTGTAGTCTGAGGGTGGTAGTGGATGGGTCAGTGTCAACTTGGAAAGATATGTGCAGTGGAGTCCCTCAGGGCTCAGTTCTGGGGCCAGTGCTGTTCAACATCTTCATCAGTAATCTGGATGAAGGGGTGGGAAGCACCCTGTCTAAATTTGTGGGCAACACAAAATTATAGGGTGCAGCTAATACCCTGAAGAAGAGGAACCAGATCCAGGCCAACCTAGACAAGCTGGGGAAGTAGGCAGAGAGCAACAAGATTCAATTCAATAAGGACAAGTGCAAGGTGCTGCATCTAGGGAGGAAGAACTGCTGTCATACCTACAGGCTGGAAGGCGGCCTTCTCAGCTCCACCAAGGCAGAAAAAGATCTTGGAGTCACTGTTGACTCCAGGATGAACATGAGTTGCCAATGTGATGAAGCAGTTGGCAGACCCAATTACACCTTGTCATGTATCCATAAGTGCTTCACAAACAGGTCCAGGGAAGTGATTCTCCCCCTCTATGTGGCACTGGTCAGACCGCAGCTGGAGTACAGTGTCCAGTTCTGGATGCCCCAGTTCAAGTGGGATGCAGACAACCTAGAGATGGATCAAAGAAGAACCACTCATCTGATTAGAGGCCTGCAGGAAAGGTCCTCTGAGGAAAGGCTAAGGGACCTTGACCTCTTCAGCCTCTCTATGAGAAGGCTGAGAGGGCACCTTGCGGTAGCATACAAATCCATGAGGGAAGAGCAATATAAAGTAGGCAACAATCTGTTCACCAGAGCACTCCCTGGAATGACAAGGAACAATGACCATAAGCTACTAGAGAGCAGGTTTGGGCTGGACATTAGGAGAAACTTCTTCACGGTCTGGGTTCCCAGAGTCTGGAATGGGCTCCCAAGGGAGGTGGTGCTCGCCCCATCCTTCGAGGTCTTCAGGAAGAGACTGGACAGGCACCTGGCTGGGATCACATGACCCCAGGGTTGGTAACTCTTTTTTTGCCTGCCAGGGCCAGGGAATCAGACTAGATGGCCCACTGAGGTCCCTTCTGACTCTAGGAATCTATAAATCTGTGGAGCTCAATCCACCCTGTCGCTGTGTTCCAGTAATCCCATCACTCCCAAAACGCCCCCTTGCTAAGGCATGGTCATCACCTCTCCCACCCACCCCCAAACTGCATGGACTGCTATGCCAATCTGCCTATGAAAGAAAATATGCCACACCCAGAAGGAACTATATGAATTTCAAATCTTTATT
>JAGPOW010001327.1:7514212-7528317 GCA_030014935.1 Caiman crocodilus | reverse complement strand
CAGCATTAAAATGGTGGTGCCTACACATGATTTATTCTCATGAAAAATAAGACATTATTTAAAAATATATAATTGTTAAGTTAGTAGAAAAATAGAAAATAAAGTAGTCAGGCTTTTCCTTCCCTGCACTCCTGAATCTTTCTTTACTATTTATACACTATTTATCATTTATACACTATTTAGACACTGTCTATTTACTTACCTGTTTATTTATACACTATATACACTATTTAAATTTATACACTATTTATAAACTATTTATCATTTACACACTATTTTTTACTTATACACTATATACACTATTTAAACACTACTAATTATTGATACTATGGATACCTATTTCTATTCTACTTTCTTATTGTTTACTCAGTTCTTCTGTTTTTTGTACTGTTGTTATGCATTCCTTCTTTCATTTATTCATTCTTTTCAATTTCTGATCTCAAAAGTTTCTGCAGGAGAACTAAAAAGAAGAGGATGGGTTTTGGCCCACAGTCCAAACACCACCCGCTTCACCTGCCTCTCCCCTATAGAGGCTAGGAAGTAAGCGGAATATTTCTGACATCACCTAAATAACACCCAACATGCTGCATATCCTGGGGGCGGGTCTTGCCTGCTGTGTCTGCCTGCACTATTCATTGTGTTTTTGGAATGACAATGACAATTATAAGAAATAGGAAAGGTACCCTCAAAATATTAGTGTTAAGAGGTGCTGCACTCCCTCAGTTGCAAACTTATCATTTTGGTGGTGCTGTCACTGTGCTCTGCTGTGTGCCAGGGGGAGGGGAGGACATACAGGACTGGTGGTGGTGGTGATGGTATGGGCATGACCACTACCAGGGGGTAGTACACCACAGTCTGCATTGGGAATGTATTGGGTTGCTCCTCCATTTTTTCCTTTCTCTATAACTACTAACTATTGCTCCAGTACAGGACACAGGGATGAGATGCCCCCTACACCGTGCCCTACTACACTCAGCTGTGGGAGCAAGGGGAGAGAGGGATGAGCAGAGGCCAAAACCCCCAACAAAATAGCAGCAATGCAAAGCAGCACCTAGTGGACAAAAGACTGAACTACAGGAATGGTGCAGCGCCATCTGGTGGAAAAAGAAGTCTTTGACTGCCTCTGTGTTTCCATGAAATGAGTCCATAGAAGAGACAAAATAATTGGCGGCAACGCAAACTAAACTACATCCCAGCAGCTTTGCCTTTTCACGTGCTACGAGTGTGTTTCTGTTTGCACAAGCAGGATTTCCCACCACTTTAAAAGTCTTTTCGGCACGTTAAAGTAAATCTCGTGGCATGTTGCACGCATCCATAGATTATAATGCCAGAAGGGACTATTAGAATATCTGATCTGTCCTTCTGCATAGCTCAAGCTGTATAACTGCATGTAGTTACTCCTGAACTGAGCTCAATACTTTGTGTTTGTCTAAAAACATTTCTTTCAGAAAGGCATCTAGCTCTGAAGACATTGAGAAGTTTAATCAAGTTAATCTTTACTCAATAAAATGACTGAAGTTGTGGCCTTCTTACATATTTGCAAGAAAATAACTAACTTGGTTGAAATTCATACCATATATTTTTGTGCTGCCAGTACTTAGACATTCTTCTTTTGGAATAAATGTGTCCTGGGTTGATTTACCACATTGAAATAATAAAAAGAGTGAATTAAATCCATTCACTGCTTTTGGTATAAGTTTGTGTGTAAACCAACCACGAACCATTTTCTGCTTACTACACATCTACGTGTTGTCCTATGGAGATGTTCTTACTGTGCCATGCTTTACTAATTCCCTTTAGAAGTACTGAAGCATGGTGCAGTAACTGCCCATACTGTGCCACCCGTGTGGCAAACAGTTATGTTTAGCAGCTACTTTGCCATACCAGCGCACTATAATGAGGAACCACACTGCTATGGCGAAGTAGCTGCTAGTCATGTGTAGATACCGGTGGATGTTATGTTGCTGTAATGTCACATGTAGATGTGCCTTTAGTGGGTAAAGAAATGCAGGATTTGTGACCCCACTTGCTCAGGACTCTAAAATAGGATTTTGGTTCTAGCAGTAGCTTGACTTCCTAATCAAGTTTAAGGTTGAAGAGATCCTGAATGAAAATACAAAGTTTTGTGGCAACTAGGCTAAATAGTACTCAGATATCAGTGTTTATAAGTGACTGGGAAAGGATGAAACAAGGAGTTGTTTAGAGATATTGTGCTGCAGAAATACGCACAGAACCTTCAAAGAAATCATGTGAGCTGATAAAAGAGCATATGAAAAGTGTGCAACATGTCAAGTTACGTGCACAATGTAATAATCAGAAACCTTTCCTTCCTAGATTGACACAGGCAATACTAAAGGAGATACAGCTAAAACACCCAATTTAAAACAGCAGTAAAAATATTACCCAGTCTTTACCAGCTGGAAGAGAAAGAAATTAGACCTAATGTTTGCATATTTTATTTACGAGGTGCTACGTGAATGCCTAACAGACAAACATCAGTAGAATACACACAGCACTGCCTTTCAGCACTTCCCGGTTCTACAGAGCAAATACATCTGACACTTGGAGGAAATTTAATTTTGCATCATGATAGTTTTGGGTCCCTCTGTTTTCTCCCTGAAATTACACATTTTATAGAAATACATCTGATGTGGGAGTGGTCATGGCTACATTTAATGGGGAAAGCTTCCTAAAACAGGCCAACAAGACCCATAATCAAGAGCTATTCTATTATTTGTTCTCCCAATCTCAGAGAGTAGGTTATTACCAGAATGGGACTTGTTCTGAGCTCATGACACCTTTTTTTAGCATGACCTTTTATAAGTGTCCTCTTTCCATCTACTACCACCTCCTCAGCCCACAGACCTTCTTTATACCTTCTTATTTCCAGCTAATGATCAAGACACTCTTACTAAAGTAGCCACTGATTGAGTAGTTCAAGTCAATGCAGAACACAGTATTTCTTAGCCACATGATTGGCATTGTTACAAAGTCTCTTCATATTGACTGGTGCTGTTACAGTAGTGAGTTATAGCACAGGGTCAGATATTCATGATGTCATAACATTGCAAACAAGCAAGTTAACTTTCATAAGAAACCTGTGAAAAAGACTTGCTACAGCTACCAGCTGATGCAGCAGCATGTGTGCACTTAAAAGGGAGGAGAATAGGGAATTTTCTCCACCATTTTATTTCAATTAGTATCTCACAGGAACTTTACGTGTGAGGACCTCCCCTTACATACCCACAATGAACAAATTCCTCAGAATAAGCTAGGTCTCACCCTAGGGACACAGAGGCTGCATCCAGATATGCAACCATGTGTGGTTTGTGGTGCTGCAAACCTTTTTGGGATGCCACAAACTGCATGCCTGGAGTGTTAAAATGTTCTCCATGCTGGAAATTTGCAGTGTGGGGCAAAATTTGGTACCAGGATTTCTTGTTAGCAAAAAAACCCACCAAGAAAATAAGCAGCATGGCTCACACTGCAATAAATGGAGGCTTGGTCTTCCAGGGAGGCACTCTGGCTGCTGTCCAGAGCATGTCTACTATTTCATTTGTGCCTCAGCTGCTCCAGCATGCCAGGAGCTGGGAGAAGTAGGGAATGGGAAGTTTGTCCCCCACAAAAGCACATGTGCAGGGGCATGCTTATCAGCACAAAGTAGTGGCACAAATTTGTGCTGCTACTATTTGTGTCACTGTAAGTGCATGGCCTTGCACATCTGGACATGGCCAGAGATCCCAGCCAACTATTTTTTTAATGGGATGCATCCCCAGTTGATTCTAGGATAAATATTATTACACTTCTTTTTTATGAATTTAAACCCTGATTACTCATGATGATGAACATCCACTGTTCCCACTGAAGTTAATTTAACCTCCCTGTAAAGATCATACAAAGTTAATAGACTTGTGTGCAGTTTGCACCTTTCCTAGGGAATGATACTGTAATTTCAGAAGCATTTTACAAGAGTCTGAGGTGGCAGAGATGTTTACAAAATATCATCTACACATAGCATCCTGGGAATCACGGTAATACAGTACAATGAGAAGTTTTCTTCATCATTCTTCTAACTCCTTAATTAGCCATTCATTTTTAAATCTGGATTTTAGCTTTATTCATGCCAAATTCATGAAGTAAAGGTCAAAGATATAGTTAGGTCTCAGGTCTGCCATCTTACTAAAAATCCTGCAAAGGAATATGAAAACCAGGGCAAACAACAAAAACAATCACCCACAGAACTCCCATTGTTCTTCCATTGTCCACTTCCCAAGGCAGACATTTTATAGATAATCAGGCATATATTTTTAGCTATATTGATCCTGAAGTAAAATTCAACAAGACAAATAATATGGTGCTTCTGATAGTTCCAACTAATGAATGTGTATTTGACAGGTTTCAATATCTGCAATACATGTTGATCTTCAATAAATGTCTATATGAATGTGGAATATTCATATATATATGGTACATATTCAGTGAACATATACCGTAAACAGCAGAAAAAGTTCCTTGCTCATTGCAAGTCTCTTATACTCTCTTCTTTCAGATAAAGAAGTTGTCTCTGTACCTCACATTGGACAAGAGAAAAGTTTTTATTCCTAATTAATATGTGTTTCAGCCAAAAGACTCTATTAAATTGGGTTTGCCCATCAGTGTTAGTGATGGGATCAGTTCAACACTCCAGTCTAACTTTTCCAGATTTTAAACAAGTTCAAAATCTGAAGTCAGAAAAAAGCTATCATTTTCACAAACCAAAATCAACTTTTCAACCTAACACTCCTGAACTGCACAAGACATTCAGCTCTAGACCTGGGGTACATAGCTTTGTCACACTTCTAACTTCTGTGTGATTTACTGAGAGAAATTAGAGAGCGATTCAGGATGCTGCATGGGAATTGCTTTACACCAGGGAATGCTTAGGGGTCTAAGCAGATTGTCTCTTTAAAAATCCTTCTGGGTAGGATTAATGAATAGTTAATGCATATGCTTGTTTCCAAAACAGCCAATGAGCTGCTCCTGTAGTTGCTTTTATCTCTTTTCCTCCACCTCTGTATTAATTTATGCCACATTCATCATGGGGGCATCTGAGCACCTATATAGTTATATTGCACCTATATATATTGTTAAGCTTTTCTAACTGTGTGATTCCCATAGGCAGAGTTTGCTGAGCATCCATTTAAAATGATATTAATGAAATAACTTTTACTTAATTAAAGTCCGTTATTGACGAACTCATAGGCTTACCATGCTGTTTTGCAAACTAGTATAAAACAATTGGATTTCCCATCTAGCCACCTGGCTCTAAACAATGACTCCAGATATTAAGAGGCTCGCTCCACATCAAATTACCCTGTTAAATGTTAAACAGCCAGGCTGGTTGAAATCCAATAGCGACTCCATGAGCTGTTATTGGCAGTTAGGATGAGGAGAGAGGTTGACTAATGGTGATTTTATTCAAATTCTGGAGTTGAAGGTCATGGAGTTGCTACTTGTGGTAAACTTGTGGCAACTTCATAACAGGGCTGCCATAAACCTGCCAATAGAGGCAATCTCTGGTATATATGACCCATGTCCTAAGAGGGCTGGACTGTCTCAGGAAATGTACAGCATTTGTGTAGGTCTTGGACACCTAATGCAATACAAGCATCCAGACTCATATTTAGGCTAGTCATTTCTCCAGGTGTAGGGGACATATCTGTTCAAGGTGGGAATAAATAGAGCATCAAATCCTTTACTCACCCAAAAAAAAAGTTATTTTGAGGTGGCCAAAACTATTTGAAAACTTGACCCAGGTTCAGTAAATAGCTTCAGCTTATCCAAAAATGGAGGGAAATTGGCAATGTCAGAATAGTTCACTCAGAAATAATGCATGCTGATTTAACAAACTAGAGTCAAAAAGGGTCATTAGCACCATATACAAACAGAGATGGCAGTAGTCAGGGGTCCACTTCTGCCCCAGAGCCAAGTTAGGGCACTTACCTGGAGGGTAAGAGTCCTAGTGTCAAAGCCTGTCTCTGTCTGATTTGGAGCAGTGACTTGCATCCATATCATTTCCCCACCAAGAGAGCCACTGAGCCAGATGGTTTAAGTTAATTGTCATCTACATCCTTTTGTGAATGGCATCTAACTCCCTGAGAATCCAGCCTTTGTTCCCAAGACTTCTATCTCAAATGTGCCTAAAATGCCTGAAATAAAAATGATTTTGTTTCACTTCACTATATGGTACTTCAGCTTAAGATTGGTCCTTCGTTTTCTCTTCAGATCTGTCAGGGAGTAAGTTCTCCCCACAGCTTGGATACCTATAGGGTGCATGGGGATCTGAGTCTCCTCTCTCCCCCCGTACAGTCACTTATGCCTCTGCACAGTGGGTTTAAAAAACAACAACAACCCAAACCTGCATTCGAGGTGTAGGGAAATGGAAAAACAGGCCCCTGGGAGCAGAGCTAGCCCTTGTGCTGTAGAGGACAAGAGGTGAACTTAGCACAATTACTCAAGCCATGAGAGATCAGACCTGATTTTCATGGCACTTGCAGTTCACACTGATCTTACTCAAGGTGATGGATGCTGAGCCTTTCTGAAAATAAAGCCACTTATATACCAGTATCTGTCCTGGGTCCTGTATGCTGTAAAATGGGACTTAGGACATTTCTGTGACTACAGGTGAGATTAATTGTATGTGATCTAGTCTCTATACCACTCAGAAACTGACATCCCTATATCTTCCCTCCACAATCTGCACTGATGATACATCTTTCCTGATCACAAGCCCTGGTTCTCATGGGAGACTTCAATCACCGTAACATCTGCTAGGAAAGCAATACAGCAGTGCACAGGCGATCCAAAATGTTTTTGGAGAGTGTTGGGGACAACTTCCTGGTGCAAGTGCCAGAACAGCCAACTAGGGGCCATGCTCTTCTTGACCTGCTGCTCACAAATAGGGAAAGAATGTGTGGGGAATGTAGTGGTGGACGGCAACTTGGGCAGCAGTGATCATGAGATTATTGAGTTCAGGATCCTAAGGAAAGGAAGGATGGAGAGCAGCAGAGTAAGGATCCTGGATTTCAGAAAAGCAGACTTTGACTCACTCAGGGAACTCATGGGCAGGATTCTCGGGGAAGTCAGACTGAGGGGGAGAGGTGTCCAGGAGGTCTGGCTGTACTTTAAATAAGCCTTATTGAGAGTGCAGGAACAATCCATCGCAATCCGCAAGAAGACTAGCAAGTATGGCAGAAGACCAACTTGGCTCAGCAGGGACCTCATCAGTAAACTAAGTTACAAAAAGGAAGCTTGTAAGAAGTGACAAATAGGGAGGAGTATAGCAGCATTGCTCGAGTATGCAGGGGTGAAGTCAGGAAGGCCAAAGTGCAATCGGAGTTGCAGCTAGCAAGCGTTGTGAAGGGTAAAGCAGGGTTTCATCAAGTATGCTGGTAGCAAAAAGAGGATTAAGGAAAGTGTGAGCCCCTTACTGAATGGGGGAGGTGGTCTTGTGACAGAGGATGCAGAAAAGGCTGAAATGCTCAATGCCTTATTTGTCTCAGTCTTCACAGGTAAGGTCAGCTCCAAGACTACTACACTAGGCAGCACAGTTTTGGGAAGAGGTAAGCAGCCAACAGCAGTGTAAGAACAGGTTAGGAACTATTTAGAAAAGCTGGACACACAAAAATCCATGGGGCCAGATGAGATGCACCTGAGGATGCTGAGGGATTTGGCTGATGTGATTGCAGAGCCACTGGCAATCATCTTTGGAAACTTGTGGAGATCAGGAGAGGTCCTGGGGGATTGGAATAGGGCAGACATAGTGTCCATATTTAAGAAAGAGAAACAGGAGGATCCAGGGAACTACAGACCAGTCAGCCTCAACTCAGTACCTGGAAAAAAAACATGGGACAGATCCTCAAGGAATCCATTTCTAAGCACTTGGAGAAAAAGAAGGTGATTAGGAGCAGTCAGCATGGATTCACCAAGGGCAAGTCATACCTGACTAACCTAATGGCCTTCTATGATGAGGTGACTGGCTCTGTGGCTGCAGGGAGACCAGTGGATGTGGTACACCTTGATTTCAGCAAGGCTTTTGATATGGTCTCTCACAACATTCTTGCAGGCAAGCTAAGGAAGTATGGGCTGGATGAATGGACTGTAAGGTAGGTAGAAAACTGGCTGAAGCATCAGGCTCAGAGCAGTAATCAGTGGCTTGATGTCTAGTTGCCAGCTAGTATCACGTGGAGTGCCCCAGGGATCAGTCCTGGGACCAGATTTGTTCAATAACTTCATCAACAACCTTGAAGATGGCAGAGTGCACTCTCAGCAAGTTTGAAGATGACACCAAGCAGGGGCAGGGGGGAGTAGTAGATATGCTGGCAGGTAGGGCTAGGATTCAGGGTGACCTAGACAGATTGACTGGGAGCTGACTGGCTGGGCAGCAGCTCTGCAGAAAAGGGCCTAGGGGTTACAGTGGACAGTAAACTGAACATGAGCCTCTGTGCCAAGAAGGCTAACAGCATACTAAGCTGCATTGATAGGAGTGTTGCCAGCAGGTCAAGGGAAGTGATTATTCCCCTCTATTCAGCACTGGTGAGGCCAGATCTGGAGTACTGTTTTTCATTTTGGGCCCCCTGCCTCAGAAATGATGTGGACAAATTGGAGACAGTCCAGAAGAAAGCAACAAAAAATGGTGAGTGGGCTGGTGTACATGACTTATGAGGAAAAACAGAGGGATCTGGGCTTTTTCAGTTTACAGAAGACAGTGAGAGGGGATTTAATAGCAGCCTTCAACTACCTGAAGTGAGGTTTGAAAGAGGATGGAGATAGACTGTTCTCAACAGTGGCAAATGACAGGACAAGGCGCAATGGTCTCAAGGGGCAGCAAGGGAGGTTTAGGTTAGATATTAGGATGAATTTTCTCACTAGGAGGGGTAGTAAAACACTGGAAAGGTGGTGAAATCTCCATCCATGGTGGTTTTTTAACACCTGGCAAACAAAGCTTTGGGTGGACTGATGTCATTGGGGACAGCCCTGCTTTGAGCTGGGTGTTGGACTAGATGACCTCCTGCGGTCCCTTCCAACCCTCATTTTCTATGATTCCATGATCTTCACTTAAAAAATGTGATGGATTCTGGGAGCTTTGAATTTCGGTAGCTCACACACATTTCCAACACAATCACAACAGTGCCTGTACTGAGGTAAGTCAACAGTGTATTTGTTTTGTAGATCAAATGTAATACCATTTTGATTGCAGGCGATCCCCGGTTAACGAATATCCGAGTTACGGACATCCGTACTTATGAACGGCGTGGGCCAGGAGGGGCGCAGGGTCCCACTGGGCGCTGCACCCACGTGGCAGCGCTGGGACCGCGCTTGCTCTCTGTGCTTGCCTGCCATTTTTCTTTCCCACCCTCCCACCCCCACTTTCGGCTGATGCTGTCCTAAGTCATTGTGCCCTTGGGTGAAGTCTGGTTTCTCCCCTTGCCTCCTCGGTCATTAAAAAGGTATGTGTTCTGACTTACATACAAAATCGACTTAAAGGCGATCTCAAGAATGTAACTTGTTCGTAACCTGGAGACCGCCTGTATTGCAACACAGCAAACAAATTGTCCCTCCTTATCCTGTGCTGGGAAAGTTAGTTGCCCACAGACCACTGGTAGTTAGAGAGGGTCTGGTAGGCAGTTTGTTGATTGCTTGTATCTATCCAGGCCTTTACTGGTAGTTTGATGATGAGGAAGTATAGTGGTCCAGGACAGTGCTTCTCAAACTATCTGATGTGACGGACTGGTAATTTTTTTTCCAGTGGGCCAGGGACCGGTGCCCAGTTCAGCCAGTGGCAGCAACTGCATGTAACAGCACTACACAAATGTGCAACCAGCTGTTTCTTTCTCTTTCCTCACCTTGCACGATGTGATGTCACCTGGAGAGTTGGAACGTATAAACTGGTGCTTTGACATATCAGTGTTATGCTTCTTAAAATATATTTCTTTCTTTTCTGGCAACTCGCTGTGGATTGGTGACTGGTAGCTCATGGACTGCCACCGGTCCGCGGACCATCACTTTGAGAAGCACTGGTCCAGGAGACAGTTTGAAGGTCAACAGAGTCCTTTGCTTCAAAAAGTCTGGGGACCACTGATGTAGACACTAAGCAACACAACCTGTATCATTTAAACTGATGACAACTTTGATTAGAAGAATCTCTTCCACCTAGACAAGAGAACGTTCCTGATGGCTCGTACACCTTCATCTTGTTAAATCCGCCAGCAATGGCAAGTTTAAACATGGATGCAAAGGGAAATGCAAAGCACGCTTGCCTTCAGGTAAAACAACTGTTAGTGGAAGCATGTGTGGAAGCATGCACATGCATACACACACACTCACACACACGCACATACCCATACACAGGAGCATATATGCAAGGTACACACAGACAAAGTTGGAAAGAGTAAAAATAAAATACATGCTGAGAGGCCTACACAGATATATATGAATACACATACTGGTGTGTGCATATATAAACAAACATAAGCACATATGGGGTACAGACATCTGGTCTCAGAGAAACAAAAGTACAGATAGGGGTATATACAATGACAACATTCAAATGCACATAAGCGGAAGTAGGGGAATGCTGGAGCTGTTATTCAGTAGTACTCACAAGACTGAGACTATACAAACTTTAAGACAGAGGGATATAGGTCTGGCTAGAGTGGAACATGCTGTCTGCTGTGTGCTGATCCATCACTTGATCCAAACACACTGGAACCCTTACCAAATGGCAAAGCTGATGACAAGATGACAATCTGTGTGTATCTTTCTGGACGCAGCAATTCTCACTTAGTCTGATTCCTACAGGATAAACATAGGTGGTATAATAGCAGCCTCTGTTACACTTAGTGGTTGTCTCTGCTGCTGGAATAGGGTAACATAGCCATTCTGTACAACATGCGAGCGTATGGGTCTGGAAAATAGCTCATTGACACACGCAGAGATGATGGGGTCTAGGCCTTCCACTGGGAAGGAAGGAATCACTATCAAAATCAATAGTTACTCTTCACAGAAATGAGATTTATCTAAGAGGGTAGAAGCAACTCTCTTGCAGATGGTTGATTTTGCTAATCCATTATTAATACCTGAGTTACAGGTCCCAAGGAAGGTACACTGCAGGTTCAAAGGTCACTCTGGCAAAAGAGCTGATTATTTGTTTCCAAACATTTATCTCCCTATAACCCTAACCAATGGGGGGAAGTTAATCCAGAAACTACTATTAGCTTTTTTTAGTATGTTTTCTTTCTGGTAGTTTTGCTGTGTGGTGCTTCCTCCTTACACAGGCCTAGTATCTTGGTTGCACTGGCTCACAAAGCTTACTATGTCCTGTTTTTGACATATGTTATTTATGGGACAGTGCTATTAATAACATTAAGGATTCTACCTCTCTAGGGATATTATCACTTTGATTATTGCAACACAGCAAACAAATTGTCCCTCCTTATCCCATGCTGGGAAAGTTAGTTGCAGGCATCCTATTTGCTGGTAGAAATTATACTGATAAAAGTAGATGTGCAACAGAGATGAAGAATCCAGATTTTGCAGAAGGCTAAACCTCATGTTCAGAGCTACATCAGGGAGAGAATATTGGTTTAGGTCTAGGTTTGAGAGCACTGACATTTCATTCTCAAGTGAAGCTGGACCAGAATGGTGGAAGAAGTCATCTTAGATCTGCTGTCTTCACAATCAGTTATCCTCATAGCATGAACCTGTATCTATCAAGGTCAGTTGTTTTCATGAGATTTCGAGTGTGTCTGAGGTAAGAGTTGGATATGCACTAAAATCCCATGCCCAAATGCAGTTCTAGATCTCAGTTTGCAACTCAAAGCTCTCTCTAGAAGGTGCTAAACCTAATCCTCAACTTTGGGAATGGGCATCCCAACTCCTAGCTATAAGTGAATGAAAGCACCCTTCCTCCCTGGAGATCTAATATAAAACCAAAGAGCTGAATAAATAAAAATCCCTTAATGAAAGAAAACATTACACTATAAACATTTTGGAGAAGTCTTAAGGATCTGACTTTAGGCCATTAAAAGCTAATAGTAATGTGCTTTACAAAGAATAAAAATGTGTATGTAATGAACCATAGGTTAATTCCTAGAGCAATTTTTTCTCTGCTTGCTTCTATAAATGGTGTAGAAACCTGTCACCTACCACCTCTGGCACCTTCAACAGTTACATTGCAATGACCTCTATTAGAGCTGCTTAAGTACAGGATGGATGTAGTTTAAGTTACACACTAGTTAAAATTGTATGTGTGTGTGCACATGCATACACACATGCCCAGACCAGCAAGGACCATAAGCTTTTGCTCAAAAGCTTTCACAGCTTTCAAGGCCCATAAGGTTTCACAGAAAAAGAGAAGCTCTGACAGTACCTAACATCATTTGACTTTTTCCTGGGAAACAGAAAGAATTGGAAGTCCTCACGCAGTCAAGGAACTATGATGTGATCAGAACAACAGAGACTTGGTGGGGTAGCTGTCATGGATGGGTGCAAACTGTTCAAAGACAGGAAGAGGAGAAGAGATGGAGGAGTTGTGCTGTAAGTAAAAGAGCTGTATGATTGCTCAGAGCTCCAGTGTTGAAATCTCTGGGTTCGAGTCAAAGGGGAGAGCAACAATAGTGATGACATGATGGGTGTCTGCTATAAACCACCAGACCAGGAGGATGAGATAGAAGAGGCCTTCTTCAGACAACTAGTGGAAGTTTCCAGATCACAGGCCCTGGCTCTCATGGGGAGATTTCAATCACCCTGACATCTTCCAGGAGAGCAATACAGCAGTGCACAGGCTATCTAGGAAGTTTTGGGAGAGTACTGGGGACAACTTCCTAGCAAAGTGTTGCAAATGTTGCAAGTGTTGCGCAAGTGTTGTTGTGTTCCTCTTGACCTGCTTTCACAAACAGGGAAGAAGTGGATGGCAACTTGGGCAGCAGCCACGAGATGATCAAGTTCAGGATCCTGACAAAAGGAAGAAAAGATAGCAGCAGAGTATGGGTCCTGGACTTCAGAAAAGCAGACTTTGACTCCCTCATGGACTGATGGGGAGGATCCCCTGGGAGGCCTGTCTGAGAAAGAAAGGAGTCCAGGAGAGCTGCTTGTAGTTTAAAGGAAACTTACTGAGGGTGCAGGAATAAACCATCCTGATGCAGAGGAAGAATAGCAAATGTGTCAGGCAACTAGCTTGGCTTAGCAGAGAACTCTCAGTGAGCTTAAACACAAAAAGGAAGCTTACAAGAAGTGGAAGCTTGAACTGATGACTAGAGATAAGTATAAGACTATTATTCAGGCATGCAGGGTTGAAGTCAGGAAGGCCAAAGTGCAACTGGAGTTGCAACTAGGAAGGGACATGAAGGGTAACAAGAAGGATGTTTACAGGTATATTAGCAACAAGAAGAAGGTCCGTGAAAGTGTGAGTCCCTAACTGAATGGGGAGGCAACCTAGTGACAGAGATGAGGAAAAGGCTGAAATACTCAATGCCTTTTTTAGCTTGGTCTTCAGAGGCCAAGTCAGCTTCCAGACTACTGCATTGGGCAACACGGTTTTGTGAGGAGATGAGCAGCCCTCTATGGTGAAAGAGTAGGTTAGGGACTATTTAGAAAAGTTGGGTGTGTACAAGTCGATGGCTTTGTCTCAGGTACATCTTGTCTTACCAAGCTCATCCCCTTCTATGACCAGGTCTCTCACCACCTGGACATGGGAGATGAGGTAGATGTTATATACCTAGACTTCCAAACAGTCTGTAATCTAGTATCCCACAATATCCTTGCAGGAAAACTGGAAGATTGTGGGCTCAGCTGCTCAACAGTTCAGTGGGTGGGAAACTGGCTACAGGGTAGGACCGGGAGAGTTCTCATGAACACGAAGTGTTCGTGCCATTCTGGCACAAAGTGGCCAGTGGTGTCCCTCAAGGGTCTGTGCTTGCACCAGTGCTTTTCAACATCTTTATCAATGATTTGAATGGGGGAGTGAAAAGGTCACTGGCCAAGCTCACGGATGACACCAAGTTATCGGGCAATGTGGTCACATCAGAAGATAGGTTGCAGATAGGCAGACCTGGACAGGCTCGAGA
>JAGPOW010001327.1:7502544-7514112 GCA_030014935.1 Caiman crocodilus | reverse complement strand
TTGGGCAGACCAGAACCAGATGAAGTTTAACACTTCCAAGTGTAAGGAGCTCCATCTGGGGGCAAACAACCCTCAACATACATACAGGCTTGGTGATGACAGCATGACTTGCACCATGGCCAAAAGGGATCTAGGGATAATGACTGATCATTGCATGGTATGAGATGTCAGTGTTAGGCGGTGGTCAGCAGGGCAAACAACATGCTAGCATGCATTAACCAATGCATTTTGTGTTAAACTAAGGCAGTAATATTCCCACTGTACTCAGCACTGGTGAGACCACAGTTGGAGTACTGGATCCAGTTCTGGGCGCAGCACTTCAATAAAGATGTGGAAAAACTTGAGAGGGTCTAGCAAAGAGCCACCCATATAATCTGGGACTTGCAAGGCAAGTCATATGAGGAAAGGCTGAAGGACCGGGGCCTCTTTAGCCTAGAAAAGAGAAGGTTGAGAGGGGACTTGATAGCAATTTACTGCTATATCAGCAGAGTGCATCAGGAGCTTGTTAACAACTGTTCACCAGGGCACCCCTGGGGATGGCCAGAACCAATGGATACAAACTCCTGGAAGGTCACTTCAGGCTTAATACCAGGAAAAACTCCTTCACAATCAGAGTGCCCAGAGCGTAGAATAAATTCCCTCCAGAGGTGGTGCAGTTACCTACCCTGGTGGTTTTCAAGAGAAGACTGGACAGCTGCCTCTCCGGCGTCACTTAACCCCAGTTGTCTTCCTGCCTGGGGCGGGGGCTGGACCTGATGGTGTGCAAGGTCCCTTCCAGCCTCTAATAATCTATGAATCTATGAATTGCAGAGCCACTGAGCATTATTTTTGAAAACATGTGGCAAATCCATTCCTAAGGACTTGGTGAAGAAGAAAGTGATCAGGAACAGTCAGCATAGCCTGATCAACCTGATTGCCTTCTATGAGGAGATGTCTAGCTCTGTGAATACGGGAAGAACAGTGAATGTAGTATACTTTGATATTAACAAGGTTTTTGATAAGATCTCACACAACATTCTTTAAGCAAGCTAAGTAAGTAGGGGTTGGAGGAATGGACTGTGAGGTAGATAGAAAGCTGACTGTATTGTTGGGCTCAATGGGTAGATATCAGTGGATTGATGTCTAGTTGGTAGCTGGTATCTAGCGAAGTGCCCCAGGAGTCAGTCCTGGGGCCGGTTATGTTCAATATTTTCATTAATGATCATAGAATCAAAAAAATTAAGGTTGGAAGAGACTTCAGGAGGTCATCTAGTCCAACTTCCTGCTCAAAACTGTACCATCCCTAACTAGATCATCCCAGCCAAAGCTTTACCTAGCCAGGTCTTAAAAACCTCCAAGGACAGAGATTTCCCCACCTTGCTCAGTGACCTGTTCCAGTGGGTTACTGTCATCCTAGTGAGAAAATTCTTCCTAATATCTAACCTAATCTTCCCTTGCTTCAACTTGAGACCATTGCTTCTTATTCTGTCATCTGCCACACTGAAAACAGTCTAGCTCCATCCTCTTTTGAACTCTCCTTTGGGTAGATGAAGGCTGCCATTAAATCTGTCTCAGTCTTCTCCTCTCTAGATTAAATAAACCTAGTTTCCTCAGTCTTTCCTCATAAGTCACGTACCCCAGCCCCCTCACCATTTTTATTGCTCTCCACAGGACTCTTTCCAATTTGTCCACATTTTTTCTGTGGCGGGGGGCCCAAACCTGCGGGAAATAACCAATTCCCTAGATCTGCTAGCAACGCTCCTACCACTGCAGCCCAGTATGCCATTAACCTTTTTTGCAACAAAGGCACACTGTTGACTCATAGTCAGCTTATTGCCCACTGTAACTCCTAGGTCTTTTTCTGCAGAGCTGTTGCCCAGCCACTCAGCCCCCAGCCTGTACTGATGCATGGGACCGTTTCATCCTAAGTGCCAGAGTTTTCACTTGTCCTTGTTGAACCTCGTGAGATTTCTTTTGGCCCAATCCTCCAATTTGTCTAGCTTATTCTGAATACTAGCCATACCCTCCATCATACCTAGTACCCCCCACAATTTTTTTTTAATCTGAAAACTTGTGGAGGGTGCACTCTATACCATCTTCCAGGTTGCTCATGAAGTCATCGAACAAAACTGGCCCCAGGACCAATCCCTGGGGCACTCCACTTGATACTGAGATCAAGCCACTGATTACTACACTCTAGGCCCAATGTGCCAGGTAGTTTGATAGATTCATAGATTCATAGACTGTAAGACTGGAAGGGACCTCAGAATATCATTGGGTCCAGCCCCTTGCACCAAACAAGAAAGACAATTGGAGTCAAGTGACTCCAACAAGCTGACTGTCCAGTCTCCTGTTGAAGGTTTCCAGGGTAGGCGGTTGTACCACCTGTGGAAGGAGCTTATTCCACATTCTGAACGCTCTAGCTGTGAAGACGTTTTCCTGATGTTGAGCCTGAAATGGTCTTCCAGGAATTTATGGCCATTACTTCTGGTTTTCTCTGAGCTCTTGATGTTTGCCCCTGATATACCAGCAAGCTGCTATCAAGTCCCCTCTCAGCCTTCTCTTTTTCAGAATGAAAAGTCCCAGGTCTCTCAGCCTTTCCTCATATGCCTTGCTATGCAAATCTCTGATCATATGGGTAGTCCATCTCTGGATTCTATTGAGCTTTACCACGTCCTTATTGAAGTGCTGTGCACAGTACTGGATGCAGTACTCTAGCTGCAGTCTCACCAATGCCAAGTAGAGTGGAAGAATCACTTCCCTAATTTTGCCAGAGGTGCATTGATTGATGCATGCCAGAGTCTTATTTGCCATGTTGGCTACAGTATTGCACTGCTGACTTATATTCATACTGTGGTCTATTATTACTCCCAGGTCCCTTTCATTCATGGTGCTGGTCCATTTGGTGTTGCCAAGCCTATAGGTGTGTAAGGTTTTTTTTGTCCCCAGGTGGAACACTTTAAACTTCTTGACACTGAACTTCATTTAATTCCAATCTGACCAACTTGTCTAGGTCTGCCTGTATTTGCATGACCATGCTTCCCCATAACTTGGTGTTGTTTTTGAACTTGACCAGTGAGCTCTTCACCCCCACAGCCAAATCATTGATAAAGATGTTGAAAAGCACTGGACAAAGCACCGACCTGTGAGGGACACCACTGGCTACTTGTCACCAAGATGACAAAGATCTGTTCATTAGAACTCTCTGGGTCCTACCCCACAACCAGTTCCCTGCCCACCTGCTCATGGTTAAGCCCACAGTCCTCCAATTTTCTCATGAGAATATCATGGGATACTAGATCAAAGGCCTTTTGGAAGTCAAAGTATACAATGTCAACCTCCTTTCCCTTATCCACGTGGTGAGTTACCTGATGGTAAAAGGAGATGAGGCTGGTAAGACAAGACCTGCCCACTACAAAGCCATGCTGGCTGACATTCAGAATCTTAATTTCTGCAAGCCCATCGCATATAGACTCCTTGATGAATTTTTCCAGGATCTTCCCTGGGATAGAAGTTAGACTGATTGGCCTTCAGTTACCCAGGTCCTCCCTCCTCTCTTTCTTGAAGATGGGCACAACACTGGCCCTCTTCCAGTCTTCAGGGACCTCTCCAGAGTTCCATGACTTTTGGAAATGTTTCGCCAATGATCCCACAATGACATTGGCCAGCTCCTTCAGCAACCTCAAATGAAGTTCATCTGGTCCTGCTGACTTATATATGTCTATTTTTTTCAAATGATCACACACCAGTTCTATGGTAATAGTAGGAAGGAAGTCATTCCTACCCTGCTTGTTCTGCTCATTTTCTATCTACCTTACAATCCATTCATCCCAGCCATACTTCCTTAGCTTGCCTAAAAGAATGTTATGGGAGACCATCTCAAATGCCTTGCTAAAATCAAGGTACACCATATTCACTTGTCTCCCTGCATTCGTAAAGCCGATCATCTCACCATAGAAATCAATCAGGTTGGGCAGGCATAACTTGCCTTTGGTGAATCCATGCTGACTGTTCCTAATCACCTTCTCCAAGTGCTTACAAATGGATTTCTTGAGGCTCTGCTTCATGATTTTTCCAGGAACTGAGGTGAGGCTGACAGGTCTGTAGTTCCTTGGATTCTCCTGTTTTTCTTTTTTAAATATGGGTACTATGTTTGCCCTTTTCCAATCATATGGGACCTCTCCAGATTGTCATGAGTTTTCAAAGATCATGACCAGTGGCTCTGCAATCACGTCAGCCTACTCCCTCAGCACTCTTGGATGCATCCCATCTGGGTCCATGGACTTGAATATGTCCAGCTTTTCTAAATAGTCCCTAACCTGTTCTTTTGCCACTGTTGGCTGAGATGAAGTGCAACCTCATCAAGTTCACAGATGACACAAAGCTTAGAGGAGTAGTAGATACACTGGTGGGTCGGGCTAGGATTCAGAGTGACCTCAACAAATTGGAGGATTATGCCAAAAGAAATCTCATGAGGTTCAACAAGGACAAGTGCAAAATCCTGCACTTAGGATGGAAGAATACCATGCACTGATACAGGTTTAGGACCAACTGGCTAAGTAGCAACCCTGAAGAAAAAGACCTGGGGGGCTGCAGTGAACAAACAGCTGGATATGAGTGTGAGTCAACAGTGTGCCCTTGTTGCCAAAAAGGCTAACATCATACTAGGCTGCATTACAAGAAGCACTGCCAGCAGATTGAGGGAAGTGATTATTTCCCTCTATTCTACAGCAGTGAGGCCACATGTGGAGTACTGCGTTTAGTTTTGCCCCCTCTCCCCCAGAAAGGATGTGGACAAGTTGGAGAGTATCCAGCAGATGGCAATGAAAATGATTAGGTGCCTGGGGCACATGACTTATAAGGAGAGGCTGAGAGAATTGAGCTTATTTAGTCTGCAGAAGAGAAGACTGAAGGGGAATTTGATAGCAGCCTTCAGCTACCTAGTGGGTGGCTCCAGTGGAATTATACTGTTCTCAGTGGTGACGGATAACAGACAAAGAGCAATGGTCTCGAGTTGCAGCAAGGGAGGTTTAGGCTGGATATCAGGAAAAATGTTCTCGCTTGGAGGGTGGTGAAGCACTGGAATGAGTTACTTAGAGAGGTGGTGGATTCTCCATTCTTGGAGATTTTCAAAACCCAGCTTGACAAAGCCCTGGCTAGAATGATCTTGTTGGGGATGGTCCTGATTTGGGCAGGGGGTTGGGCTAGATGATCTCCTGAGGTCCCTTCCAATCCTGATTTTCTATGATTCTATGACTTTTCTCTCCAGTCCAAACACAATTTGTCACCTGGAGTTCTCATTGTCCTAAAATATCTGCTTCTGATAATACAGAGCTAATTCTGCTCATTAATAAACACATGCCTTGGACAAATATTTTTATTTAAAAACAACACAGCATATGATTTAATCAATTATATAAAAGCAAGGAGTCATTTTTAAGAGATCTGGGATTCCCTATAAAAACTGGGCCTATCCCAATTTTACTAGGATATATGGACACTATCAAGATATCTACTAAAAATATTGTACTATTGATAGCTAGATGTAACCAATCCCACATTCAGAGAGCTCACTTTATTGCCCCTCCTGTATCCATATCATGTCACTAGGTCACTTATTGCACATGTTAATGACCCCTTGTGTGAAAGAGCACTTTCTGGTATCTAATCCAAACTCTTCTTTATTCAGTCCCTGTGCCTGCCCCAGGTTTTTGCCCTTGTCACTTATTTAATTCTAAATCCAAACACTGCCACACAATCCACTTGACCCTTGCCCTGGAGGGAACACACTGGGGATAAGGAAAGAATTCACTCTTTATGCCTTTCTAATTCTTGTTGTTACTATACCATCCTGGACAAATCCCCACTTACCGCAATAGAAATCAAGTAATCTCTGTTGTTCTAGTCCTGGGACTTTTGAGAATGGATTTTACCTCTAGTCTCAATAGACAAGACTTTGCTGAAGGAAAAGAGGAATTACCTGCCCATCTCCTTGCAGTTCTTTCAGTTTTCAAATTCTATGTGTTGATTAGCTCTCTCTGGTGGTTGTGCTTCTGCCATGGGATAGGGGGAATTTCCTTTAAATTAACTTGCATGCCCAAATACTCTGTCTATGGAGGTGGAATATAACTTTGTCATTCCCCATCCTTAGCATGCAGAATGGGATAAAAGATGACTTATAATAGCCAGAGAGATTCACTGACAGATTTATGTAACTAATCAGCCCTGCATGAACAGCACATTTTATAATCAAATATATTTATCTCATGGGTATTCAAGGGAAACAATTATTGTCGGGAAAAGTGAATTGTCCATCATGAATGACAAGGTGGGGAGGGAAGGGGGAAGGGAACGGAGCACCATCTCCCAACGCCGTTGCCACCTTCCAGGAACAATGGGGGTGGGAAAGGAAGCTTGCCCCCCTGTCCTCTCCATCCCCCTCTGCCAGCACCCTACACTACCTCTGCCTCCAGGGCTGGAGGGAACCTCAGGGACAGAGTGGGATGGCAGAGCACCACCATGATGGCAGGGGCTGAGGGGATGGATTTGGGGGATGAGGCCAGCTGGCCTCACCCCCAGCTCCATCTCCTCGATCTCCACAGTCATGGCAGTGGTCTGTGAAGCACTATTCCCAGAGCACTCTGATTGCTTGTGTCAGTAAGCATTTTGATTGGCAGCTCAGACAACCAATCAGATTGCTCCACGAGCGTTATGGACAGACAGACAGACACACAAACAGATGGACTACGCCCTATATATATATATATATATATATATGGAGAGAGAGAGAGAGAGAATTATTAGCTCAGGTAGACCTTTAGGATGTAGGCATTCACTAAATGGGCACATGCAAGAATCATGAGTATATAAATCTACATTTGGAACCTGGGAAACATTTGTTTAACTGTAGGAGGTGACTTTCCAAGGGACTGCACTGACCCAAGTGGATAATGACATACCTTCATAGTGCAGTGCCACTGAGCACTGAGATGGCAAAATGGTAGTGACTGGCCAGTAAGTGGGCAATGGATTTTACTTGCATATCCCTCTAGCAGCGATAAACCCTTGGCTAAATACATCTCTTGGCATCACCAATGCCAATAGATTTACCATATCAATCAATTTGCCATCAGCTCTGAAAGAAATGACCCAAAATCTCAGTTAGTGTAACTTGGTGTAACTTTATGATTATAAATAACATTAACTTTACACCATCTGAGGATTTGGTCCAATGATCAGAGCCAGTCAAAATAGTTCAAGCTGTGATTTTTCAGTGGGTTTTTCATTAGAATAATGTATAGGAACCAAAACAGGTAAAAAGAGTTTCATGAATCCCTTTCCCAATTTTTGATTCAGCTCTAAAAATTGCATCAAAGCATTCTAGTTAAGCCTCACTAATGGTGCAATATGATTCAACTTCATTGATTTCAGTGGAGTTTTATCTGCTTACATAAGTTCTTCTGCAGTGTGCTATAGCCTTCACCTAGAGGCACAACCTTCCTTCAGGGATAAGAGATGTGAGGTATACAAGTATAATTCATGTTAGTTTCCTTATTACTCACATTAGGCATGCTTTTAATCCTGACCCTGAGGGACTGCCTTCTCCTCCAACAGGATTTGACCTGGGCTTCTCTCTGCTATTCCAGCAATGCCTTTAATATTCTTTGACTGGTTGTCTTTTTCTATTGTTGTTAATCCAAACATTGGAGAATATCGTGGACATTGATAGATTTTTTTTGATGGTGCCCGTGTGGATAGGAAGTTATTATTGTCATATTTCAATATTTCCTATCTGAAGAAACTGAGGTACAAAGAGCCTAATAGAATTGTTTAAGATCATACACACAGTTTGACAAAGTCAGGGACCATTGTCTAGCCAACTTTAACTATAATCCAGGCTGTCTATACTATTTAGAGCTTTTGCAGTAAGAAGAAATTCAGTCTTCTTGGGCAGATCTAGAATTTTGGAAAGGGGATGCATATGGTGAGGTGCATCATTAAATGTGAAACAACAGATATTTTTCTCCAATTAAAAATAAACAAGAAGCTTTACAAATAGGCCAGGCATCTGGGGCTATATTGAAGCAAAAGTAAATATAACTTTATTCTAATGAATTGAAAAAAACCTGCAGGGCTCTGAAATAGGAGCTTCATTACCAGAAGTAGCTAACAGATAGCAGAATTGCAGACTAAAGGAGAGCTTGATTGGTGGAACATCAAGACCATTAAAAAGAAGAGAGGGCTGTTAACACCTGTGGTCTGAAAAATTTAGGTACATTATAATGAGCCATGAAGTCAAGTGACTTTCTCAGTAGTGCCTGCCTAGAAATGCTGCTGCCACTGCCAAGCAGCTTGTTTTAAATTTTGAGTGAACTAGGAATCAAAGGTGGGAAGGGGTGCAAGGGCACCAATGCACCCTCCCTGGATCTGTCCCATCAGTCTCATTTTCTATATGTTTGCAGAAGTTTTCCCTGCATTGACACTTTAATGCATTTTCAAATCAGTGAGTGAAGAAGGAATTAGATTTTTTTCCACCTTTGATTCTTATTTTAGCACTGAACCATAAGATTTGTAGTGATAAGCATTAACATATAGAGTCTACCCAACCATTCACACACAGAATTAGGACTGTTATGATATTTTTATAAGCAGGAGTGAAATATGTGGACATGAAGCATGTGGTCAAGATTTCAGAAGTGACTGGAGGGGTTGAGTGCCACCAGTTTTGGGGGCCCAACCTGAGACAGCCTCAAGAGGCTGGGCTTTTCATAGAGGCTGATTACTCACTCTAAAAATCTGGTTGCCTTTAAGTTCTTCAGGCCAGACACTTCTGAAAATCATGCCATCCATGAGGTGGGCCCAGTCTTCATTAGTGAATCACAACTCACTTTGGTGAACTAGAGTGTGTCACAGGATGCCCAAAGATCTGGTGAGCAGAATTCTGGAATCTTTTATTTTCATAATCTTTTCATACAGTTCATACCTGGCCTAGCTTGGAAATACCAGAATGTCAGATACCAGAACACCATTTTTGTGGGACTGAAGGTTCAGCTAAGAAAACAGGAACCAAGGAATCTTATGATCGTTACTCACTTGCACTGAAATGTTGCCTTAGAGTGCCAGTCATGGGCTGGGATTCCATTCTGCTAGGTACCTTATAAAGCCAAAGCTCAAAGACAGTGCCAGCCCCAAAGAGCTTCTAATCTAATTATAAGACTTTGACAGCGGCGCGCTGCCATTAGGGTTAGGAAGAGATCCCAGGGGACCAGTACACCCAGGGGAAGAAGAAAGAAAAAAATACTTACTGGTGGAGACGAGGCAAGCAGCAGAAAAGTGGCAGCAGCAGCTGATACAGACGCTGTTGCAGCCAAGCCACGCGAGCCGCTCCTGTGCCGCTCATTTAAGCGACTATTCCTAACATGGAAAACAGCAGAGCCAATCGTGGCAGCTGGTGCGGCTGCCGCGGGAAAGTTCAAAAACCCCAGCAGGCATTGCAGTGAGGAGGGTGGTAAGGAGAGAGAGAAAGAGAGAGTGGGAGCGGAGCAGAGAGAAAGAACCTGCAGCAATCACTTTCTGCAGTGATCACTTCCCTAAAGGGAAGTCAGGAGATCCTTACAGTCAGGAGATCCTCTCCCAGCACAGTGGCAGGGAGAACCCTATATTGCATCGAGTGCTCTGACTAAGCTGGCTACTCCAAGTCAGCCAGAACAAGACTCTGCCTTAGAGGGTCCATCTGGGACCACAGAGTATTTTTTCTAAAGAAATAAAAAAATATATATAAATAGAGAGAAGACAGAAGATATTGGATATAGTGAGTTCTTCGGCCGAACAACATCATTCGCCAGGGACCCTGATTCCATCGGACCAGGATGTTTTGAACAATGAACCAACAAGTGACCGGTTGGCATGTGGACGAGGTGTAGGGGTGGCGAAGCCTCGTGGAACATTGGACCTCGTGGTCGTGAGTACCCCTCGGGGGATGCCCCTATAGTATTTAGATCTCCACTGAACCCCCATTCCTTCTAAAAAAATATTTCATCAAAGTCGTGGCAGGCGAGACGAGGGAGAGGGGTGGCCCACAAGGAGGTACTAGTGAACCCGAAGTCCCGATGTCACAAAGACAAAGGACAACAGATGGATATACACTGATGCGGGAACACAAGAAAACACTGAGACAATAGTGGTCCGCATGCAAGGTTGTGGCCTCAGCACACGAACAGCTCATGAACTGTCAGTAGCCTATGAGCTGTTATTTGTAGGCATCAGAGCAAAGAAGCATTTTAAAGAAGTATTTGAAAGACAATATGATTCCTTGTATGTGTTTTTAGGGAGCAGCACCTCCAGATTTTAGAGATTTGCCCACCTCTGCCCAATAGCTGTGTTGCATTCCACTGCTTTGCTCTCACAAAATTCACCCTAACCAGCACCTCTTGCAGCCATCTGGTTCACTTGATCCTTCTCACTCATCTTTCACTTGGGGACATCTCCAGAAATGGTCAGAATGAACATAAATATTTGACCCTTGGAAACCCTTGGGTCCTACACTCCATACAGTAGAGAACAGGACCAGAGGAGCCTCTTTCAGCTGGTAGCTTTTATACAATCTTTACTTCTTTTTTTATTTTCTGTTGTGTTAACAGAGCATCTAATGTGACTAAATAGGACAACCTGCTCTCCCATCGCCATAAAAAATACATGACATGCTTTATACAATCTCTTGACTTGGCTTCCCCGCCTCCCTAGTGCTCTCCCTCAGCAGGCAGCCTGTGGACCATTGTGTCTTAACACACAGGACACCAAAACAGCCTCTTGTGAGAGCTGATGTGAGCCAGCGCAATGGGTGACATTTACACAATGCTCAACAGAGCGCAGTAGATGTATAGTTTTGGGAAAGTGGAGTAAGGAGTAGAGCAGGGTGTACATGAACATGGGGGTGGAATCTGCACAGAAAGCGGCCAAGCGGCAGCTTACCCTGTTAAATATTAATTGTCTCTGCTTCTGCAATTTCGGCAATGCGTCTGGGCCCACCACTGTTGAATTTTTCATTAACTCCACTCACGTCCAACTGCACTTCTCCCACTTCTCTTCTCCTATAGACCCCTCTCCCATCCCCTTCATTTTTGTCCAGTCGTAGTTTCCCCACTACCACCAACCCTTTCTATAACTTACCTTCCTCATTGCCTTGACTCCTGAATTCTTCATTTCCTTGCTATAATTCTAGGCTGGGGCTTGGAGAAAGGGACATATGAATGGAGGAGGGGGAAGAGGAAGTACAGGAGAGGAAAAGCCTCAAGTCTATGGGGACAAAAAAATGTACGTATTAGTCAAGAAGTCCCATGGTAAATAATACACGAGGTGAGTCAGGGCAGAAATGCTGATTCTGAGCTGGGAGCTTTTTAAAACATGGTCTATATTTCTCAGCATTGCCTTGCTCTTTGCAGCTAATTCAGGAGTGCAAATGCAGATGCTGAAGGGAAGTGTTTTGGAGCCCTGAGTAATTTCCAGCTCAAGTTCCTAATTGCACCTCATCTCTTCCATCAGCTCAGCCAATGACTGGAGACCAATACCACATGTCTCATGCTGTGCTAA
>JAGPOW010001327.1:7466321-7491316 GCA_030014935.1 Caiman crocodilus | reverse complement strand
GTGTTAAATTGTTCTAAGTGCTGATCAGCCCAGATGTTTGAGAAGATTATAGTGAGGAGAAAATGGCAGGCCTGATCTAAATTAGTTCACCTAAGGAGGTAAACTAACTTAGATGGGATATGGGCTAGTCTGATCTAGTGAATATCTGCACATGTTCAGAACATAGTGGTGGGGATGGTAAGCCCAGTCTTTCACTCTAGCCCTGAAGCTACACTCTTCCTACACCCCTAACCCTGACTTTGCTATTTTTTGCCACCCCCCCACCTCATTCCCAGATGGATACCTCCCTCCTTGCAGACCCGCTAGCCCACTCCCAATTCTGTCTTCTCCTTGGACCTGCCACCCCTACTCCTCCAGACTGGCTAGCTCCCACCCAATCCCACCCCAAGTTACTCAGGTTGGGTTCCCAGTTCCACACCCAGCAGCAGCAATGTGTGCACAAGCTGTTCCCAACATGCAGTCACGCAGCTTAAAGTAAGACGCATGATCATAGATTGGGCATGGTAAATGGCACCATACTGGGGGGTGCAGGAGCTATGCTAGAGGGTGGGGCTAGGATTCAGAGTGACCTAGACACATTGGAGGATTGGGCCAAAAGAAATCTCATGAGGTTCAACAAGGACAAGTGCAAAGTTATGATGGAAGAATCTCATGGGACTGACTGGCTAAGCAGCAGCTCTGCAGAAAAAAGACTGGGGGGTTACAGTGGACAGTAAGATGGATATAAGTCAGCAGTGTGCCCTTGTTGCTAACACCACAATGGGCTGCATTAGAAGGAGCTTTGCCAGCAGATTGAGGGGAGTAATTATTGCCCTCTATTCTGTACTGGTGAGGCCACATCTGGAGTACTGTACTGTGTTCAGTTTTGCCCCCTCCCCCCACTCTATAAAGGATGTGGACAAGTTGGTGAGAGTCCAGCAGAGGGCAGTGAAAACGGTCAGGGATCTGGGGCACATGACTTATGAGGAGAGGATGAGGGAATTGGTCTTATTTAGTCTGTAGAAGAGAGACTGAGGGGGAGATTTGATAGCAGCCTTCAACTCCCTGAAGGGTGGTTTCAATGGAGCTAGACAGTTCTTAGTGGTGACAGATGACAAACAAGGATCAATGGTCTCAAACTGAAGCAAGGGAGGTTTAGGCTGGATATTATGAAAAAAAATTCTCAATAGGAGGGTGTTGAAGCAATGGAACGGATTACCTAGAGAGGTGGTGGAATCTCCACCCTTGGAGGTTTTTAAGGCCTGGCTCGAGAAAGCCCTACCTGCAATGATCTAGTTGGGGCTGGTCTTGCTTTGAGCAGAAGGTTGGATTAGATGACTTCCTGAGGTCCCTTCCAACCCCAGTTTTCTATGATTTTATGACTCTAATGTTTGCACATATCTTTGAAGTCTACAGTAGAATAAAGGTGCCCCCTACCAGTATATCTTGCATCCTTTCCCATACAGGAATGAGTTACACCAGTCTAAATAACTTGAAAAGGCAATACTTGGGGTGTGAATGAATAGGGAGGCTCCCAGGGTTTATCTAATTCATGGTTCGTACAACCAGTTTGATCTTTCTTAAAAATTTGAATATAACAATAAAATATTAAATAGATATAGGAGAAGGATGCTCAGAACTTGAGGGAGTGATGTGATAGAAGGCAAAACAGCAGCTGCAGTCCAATGAACTGAAGATACATGAGTCTCATAGATTTCTTGGATGCCTGACAGTCTCCCACTTGAGTTATATAAAGGATAGCTTGGGGATGGTTTCCACTTATGAGATAATAACTGTACCCTGGACTACAGTTTTATGTGGAAAAAATAATTTAATCTTTACATTCTTGGCACTACTTGGGTAAGTGCTATTGAATCAGAGGAGAGCCTGCAGGATAGGTACTTAGTGTCTGTGCCATGAAATGGAAGCCTCTGGTGACAGCAATTTGCTATGCCTATTATGTCAGGAGTCCACGGCAAGCCACTTGGTTTGTTAGGAGTCCTACAACAAAAACCTTAGACCAGAATTGCCTATAGATTTATGACCCATCTACCATGATTTATGTTTCTCCCTGGGATTGATATTTGTGCTGCCAGTAAGGCTTATATCCTTACCTCCAGCAGAAATATCCAAGCCTGGCTGGCAGACATACCACTCATCTCGCAAGATACAATTCTCCTACATGACCATGATTCTTTACAACATGTGAGAAGCAAGGCTTTGCTTTTAGTAATATCTCTATAGTTGGATGAGATGTTAGAATTTAGGGTTACCATATTTCCAGGTCCAAAAAAGAGGATGCCTGTCACTGGGGGGGGGTTAGACAGGAAGAGGGCAGGGGGAATAGGATGGTGGGGCAGTGATGCCCTGCCACTGCCCATTCTTTTGTGCCTCACTGACAAGCCACACGCGCCCCCCCAGCCCTGCTGCTGCCCCTCACTCTGGACTCACTGACCCCACAGCCCTGCCTGTGCCACTCACTCCCAATCAGCAGTACCCTGCCCCTCACCCCTTGCTGGTGTCCCTCACTCCTGACCCGAGCCCTTTGGCATTGCCAGTGCCCTGCACACCCAACCCACAGTCACCCATACCATCACCTGTGTCCCTTAATCCTGGTTGGCAGCCCCCCATCCCCCTGCCGGTGCCCGTCACTCCCAACCTGCAGCCCCTGCCCTGCCAATGTCCTGCCCTCCAGACCCACAGTTTCTGCCCCCCAGCCCTACTGGCAGAGGTGAATTAAGGTGTACTGGGGCCCTGGGCAAGCACAAAATTGGAGGCCCCCTCCCCACATGGGAGCTGGGCTGCAGGGAGGGAGGGCCCCTTCCCCTCATAGTGCTGGTGAGTGAAGCTGGGTGGACGCCGTTGGACTGGCCCACCTCTTCTTCCTGTTCCCCACCCCCATTATGGCCAAATGTATGCACACACACATACACACACACACACACAGAGCCAGACAGACACAGACACACAATTTCCCCTCATAAGACCTCCCTCCTCCCCCACTCTCAATCACATGGAGGCAGCCTCCTCCCCCTGCCTCCGCCCCCCATGAGCTGCCTGCGACTCGGACCCTGTTACAGTGACCTGCAGGGAGCTGCTGTGGGCCACAGCACAAGGAGGGGTGGCTGTGGGGGGACTAAAGTGAAACTTGGGGGGGTCTGGCCCCCAAAACCCATAAGGCGCCTTCACCCACAAAGGTACAGCACAGCACTCCTGGCCTGGCCTGACCCCCTTCTCCCCTTCCCCCCACGCCAGGTGGGGCATGGCTCTCCCAGCCCGGTGTGGCCCCCTGCCCCACAAACCCTGCACCACCAGCCTGCTCCCCTCCCCCTGGCACAACACGGCTCTCCTGGCCTGACTCCAGCCCTGCCTCCCTCAAGCCCTACTGGTGGAAGAGGGCCCTCGCTTCCAGATCCCTAGGAAGTAAATGTTAAAGCCACAGTTTTAAATTTGGTGCCAAAAATGGGCTCTGAGTTTAAAACTGAGGCTTTCACTTCCCTGATGATGAGGATCCTGGGGCCAGGGCCCAGAATGGAAGAGGCTCCTGGGCTCGTGCCCAGCTGGTCCATGCGTTAATCCACATATGCCTGCTGGTGCCCCTCACTCCCGACTGGTGCCCTTCACTTTACAATGTGGCATGCACATTAGAATAAAACAGTTACGTAAGGAAAATGTCTATGACAGCAAAGTTTTGCTTCATACAAACATAACTGTTATTAACAACTTTTCAGCATGCATCATCCAGGATGAGGATTTTATGGTGACCTTGAGGAATGAGTTGGACACGGAAAAAATAAGAACAACTGTTTCATATCAGCTATTATTATTATTTAATATTTGTGTTGCAATAGTTCATGAACCAACTGTACTAGCCACTTTCAACAAGATAATAAGACTTTACAATCTGCAGAGACAAATGATGAGGTGGGGAAATAGGAACAGAGGATATAAAAGCAATTTATTTGAAATGAAATGGAGGACAATAGCTGACACAGGAAGAAAAGCCAGGTTGTCTAATACACAGTCTGCATATTCTGTTCACTAAACCACTCTGTTTCCCTTCACTACTATTATATCAACTCTCTTTTACTGACAACTCTATCAACACATTCAAAGAGTTCTACTAGATCAGTGAGACACAATTTTACTTTAATTAAAGTATATGTTACCATACTGCATATTACCAGTACACAGAACTCTAGAATTTCTTGAAAACTATCAAACCTATATGTATTATAGTTATTGGATGCCATATTGTATGGTAATACTATACACAGTGATGATGTGTAGGGGGTGCACGGTAGTGCACATGCACCCCGTGACAGCCAGTGTTCTGTGCTAAGGCGATGGGCAGGGAGGGGAGGCAAGAGCAGTGCTGCCACCCCAAAGAGCACCAGCCATGGAGTGGGGGTGCCAAGAGAAGCGATCCCTACAATCCCCCTGTGGCCGATTGTTCTGACTGGGGGGGAAGGGTTCCCCCATGGCTGATCGTGCCTACCCTGAAGTCCCACACTGTGGGCCAATGATGGGTTGGCATGATCATCATGGGGGGACCTCCTCCCCAAGGCAGCGTGATCAGCCACAGGGGGACCCCCTGACTCAGGAGGCACCAGCTGCCCATGATTATATGCCTGATAATTTTCATCTCACAAGTGTCTTTCTTTTCTACAACCACTTTATGTACCTTATAGTGCAGGGATGGTGAGCTTGAGATAGACTCCTACTGCCAAGCCCTTTACCCCATGGAGGCTAAGGGTAGACCAAGGTCACCTTCCAGGACAAGGGAGGACTCAAGGATCTCCCATACTGTCCAGCCAGGATGTTGGACCAAAGTAGTCAATGGCCCCAAGGCCTGCTGCACTAAGGTCCCCTCCCCTCTGGGGCTTTGCAACAGATACAAACCTCTTGCAGCCCCAGTAGAGCCTGCAGAGCTGCCAACTCTTGCAGGCAACAGAGGCTCACTCACAGCTACCATCCCTGCTCTCCCTAACACATAAAGTAATCGTTGTGGGAGACTCCCTCCTGAGAGGGACTGAGGGCACAATGTGCTGCCCTGATCCCTTAGCTTGGGAGGTCTGCTGCCTCTCAGAAGCCCATATCTGGGACATAGCTGAGAGGATCCCAAAGCTCATCCAGCCCACCAACCACTACCTTATTCTTCTTACCCATGTAGGCACAAACAACATAGCTTGGAGCAATCTCAGCCAGGCCATAAGAGGCTACAGGGTTTTGGAAGCAGGGCTTAGGGAGTTGGGGGCGCAGGTGGTGTTTTCCTCAATCCTCCCAGTTTTGGGTTATGGGCTGAGGAGGGGGAGGAGGATTGAGGTAGTTAACCAAAGACTGCAGCACTGGTGTCATCGTGAAGGCTTCAGCTTCCATGATCACAGTTCACTCTTTGGTGAGAGAGGCAGTGGTCTGCTGGGAAGAGATGGCCTCCACCTTACTGTGCCTCCACCACACTAGGGAGGAGGCTCTTCTTAGCCAGACTGGCTGACTTACTCGACTGGGCTTTAAACTAAGCTCTCCAGGGGATGAGAGGATTATCAACATAGCAATCCCACTGGGCAACTTTTATAAATCCAGAAGGCTAAGGCACTCAAAGGAACCCACCCCTACCCTAGCCCTGGAACCATGTATAGGGAGGACTAGGGCCTCCAATGGGACACTTATATGCCTGCACACCAATGCCAAGAGCTTGGGGAATAAACAGGAGGAACTGGTCCTCCTGCTAAACAAGTATGACTACAATCTCATAGGGATAATGGAGACCTGGTGGGACTCCACCTATGACTGGGCCACAGCTATACCTTGTAAAGGAGAAATCATGTAGACAAAAGGGTTAGGGATGTAGCTCTCTATGTCAAGGAAAGCTACACGTCCCTGCAAGACTCTCTGGGTTAAAATCCATGGTGAACATGGCACAGGGGACACAATAGTAGGAGTCTACTACAGACCTCCTAATCAGAAACAAGAGCTCAACCAGGAATGATGGTAGATGGGTCATATTTGACCTGGGGGGAAGTGGGCAGCGGGGTCCCCCAGGGCTCAGTCCTTGGGCCCACCCTGTTCAATTTCTATATCAGCAATTTGGACGACAGGGTGAAAAGCAACCTGTTCAAATTTGCTAATGATATCAAAATTTGGGGTGAGGTGGGCATGTTAACAGGGAGGGAAAAACTGCAGAAACACCTGGATAGGTTGCAGGGGTGGGCTAACAAAAACAGGATGCGTTTCAATACTGACAAGTGCAGGGTGCTGCACTTGGGCAGTAGTAACCAGCAGCACGAGGGATCTTGGAGTCATCATTGACTCCAAGATGAACATGGGCCCACAATGCGAGGTCGGCAGAGCTAACTGGACCTTATCGTGCATTCACAGATGCATCTTAAGTAGGTTCAAGGAGGTGAGCCTCCCCTTCTACGCGACACTGGTCAGGCCACAGCTGGAGTACTGTGTCCAGTTCTGGGCACCCCACTTCAAGAGGGATGTGGACAATATTGAGAGGGTCCAGAGGAGGGTCACCCTCATGATCCAGGGACAGCAGGGCAGACCCTACAATGAGAGGTTATGGGACCTGAACCTGTTCAGCCTTCACAAGAGAAGGCTGAGGGGGGACCTTGTGACTATCTATAAACTCACTAGGGGGGACCAGAAGGGGTTGGGGGAGACCTTGTTTCCCCGCGCCCCCCCCCGGGATAACAAGGAAAAACAGACACAAGTTGTTCGAGAGTAGGTTTAGATTAGACACCCATAAGAACAACTTCACAGTTAGGGCAGCTAGTATCTGGAACCAACTTCCAAGGGAAGTGGTGCTGGCTCCTACTCTGGGAGTCTTAAAGATGTGGCTTGATGCCTACCTGGCTGGGGTAATTTGAGCCCAGTTTTCTTCCTGCCCAGGCAGGGGGTCAGACCTGAAGGTCTACAAGGTCCTTTCTGACCCTACTGTGAGGAGGTATTGAGGGGGGGAATTAACCCCTAAGTCGAACAGGCCAGGGACAAAGGAATAAGGATTCAGGAACGTTTCGCCCTGTTTCTCTTTTTCCCGTCCTGAATGAGAAATCTGAAGCCATTGTAAGAAACAAATGTTTTACTTACAACTTGAACACACCGTAGACACACTCCACAAACTCCACCGCAAGGCACTCCGATGCCTCGTACCACGCTCCGTGACGGCAGTTCCCTTAAACTCTGTGAAATGCCACAACCGAAGAAACCTCAACTGTAGGGAACTCCAAAGCTCTTTAACACTTATCCGCTGCAGACTATCCGATGGGAGCGTCTGGGAGGAAAGGGAGTCGTAGACGCAGGACCTCGGCGAGGGTGATCAGGCCTCCCAATGCTATGTATGGTCCCGCCTTCCCTTTTCCCAGGCTCTGTTTTTATACTGCCCCAACGACCAATTAGCTTGCGTCTTTGTTTTGTGTGCTTTTCAAGCTGCATGAGTCGGGGATTTTGCTGCATGCATACTCTGCGTGGCTAATCAAGCTGCACCCGTTGTTTCCCCTTGCAGCAAGCACGGTTTGCTGACGTTTGGTCACTGTTTATCACAACTTATTTATCACACATACTTCTATGATTCTATGATTCTATGAATTCACCAAGGAATTGACTGAGGCTGCCCACTCCCGATGCATGGTTGTCTTGAGAGATTTCAACTATCCTGACATCTCGTGGGAAGGGCACTCAGTCAAATCCAAAGAGCTGCAAAGCTTCCTCACATGCGTGGATGAGCTCTAGCTGACTCAAGAAATCTATGAATCAACAAGAAGCCAAATGCTGCTTGATCTGAAACTGGCAATGGGGGATGATCAAGTCAGTGACCTAATGATTGAAAGGAAGCTGTGTGACAGTGACCATGAGCTGATCACTTTCACTATCCACCATAAAGCTGGGAAGTCAGTCAGCAATGCTGAAGTCCTCAACTTTGGGAAAACCAACCTTGACAAGCTCGGGAGGCTTGGTGGTAAGGCTGTAAGGGACCACAACCCAAAGGGGAGGGGAGTTCAAGATGAGTGGTTGCTCCTCAAGGGAGTGATCCTGAAAGCACAAGCAATGTCTATCCCATCTTGGAGAAAAGGCAGCAAAAGGGCACAGTAGCCCCCTTGGCTCTGCAGGGAACTAGTGGACCTCCTCCATCTGAAAAGAAAGATTTATGAAGGATGAGAGACTGGATCCACCTCAAAGGAGGAGTATTCTGCACTGGTCCAGACCTGTAGGGAGCAAACCAGGAAAGTCAAGGCCATGACTGAACTCCAACTGGCTACACATATCAAGGACAATAAAAAGTCCTTTTTTAGATATGTGGGGAGCTGGAGGAAAAGCAAGGGTAACATTGGACCCCTGCTAAACCAGATGGGACAACTGACAACCGACGCCCAAGAAAAAGCCAACCTGCTTAATGGGTATTTTGAGTCAGTTTTTCACCAGCCCCAAGGGACAGCCCTTTTCAATACAGTATGGAACAGCCAGGGTGAAGGAAAATTGTTACTGTACATCAATGTTGACCATGTGAAGGAACACCTTGAGAGACTAGACACCTTCAAGTCAGCTGGCCCTGACTGTTTATACCCCAGGTTACTTGAGGAGCTGGCAGGCATCATAGCCTAGTCACTGGCAAAGATCTTTCAGAACTTGTGGCACTCAGGTGAAGTGCCTGAAGATTGGAAGAAGGCCAATATGGTGCCTATCTTCAAGAAAGGGAGGAAAGTAGATCCAGGGAACTAGAGGCCTATCAGCCTGACCTCTATCCCAGGGATGATCTTGGAAAACATTATCAAAGAGACCATTCTTGACAAATTGGCTGCTGGCAACATCTTGAGGGATAGCCAGCACGGGTTTGTTGTGGGTAGGTCTTGCCTGACCAATCTCATCTCCTTCTGTGACCAGGTGACATATAACCTGGACAAGGGTGAAGAGATTGACATCATCTATCTTGATTTTAAAAAAGCCTTTGATCTGGTGTCCCACGATCTCCTCATGGGAAAATTGGCCAACTGTGGCCTTAGCTACATCACAGTCCAATGCCTGGGGAATTGGCTCTGAGGTCGGATGCCAAGAGTGGTAATAGATGGAAGTAAATCATCGTGATGCACCATGACCAGTGAGGTCCCCCAAGGCTCTGTCCTTGAGCCTATACTCTTTAACATCTTTATTAATGATGTAGACATTGGTATCAGAAGCGGACTGGCCAAGTTCACCGATGACACCAAACTTTAGGGTAGAGTGTCCACACCTGAGGATAGGATGTTGATCCAGGCCGACCTAGCCAGGCTAATGGGAGGATGAAGACCTGATGGTGTTCAACACCTAAAAATGCAAGGTACTCCACCTTGGGAAAAAAACCCACAGCACACATATAGGCTTGGCAGTGCTATGCTTACTAGCACGATGGCTGAAAGGGACTTGGGGGTCATGACTGACCACAAGATGAATATGAGCCACCAATGTGATGTTGCAACTGGTAAAGCAAGCAAAACTCTGGCTTGCATCCATAGATGGTTCTCAAGCAAATCCCAGGATGTCATCGTCCATTGTACTCAGCCTTGGTGAGGCTGCAGCTGGAGTACTACACCCAGTTCTGGGCTCCGCAATTTAAAAAGGATGTGGAGAAGCTTGAGAGAGTCCAGAGGAGAGCCATATACATGATCAGAGGGCAGGAGAACAGGCCTTATGATGAGAGGCTGAGAGCCATGGGACTCTTCAGCCTGGAAAAGTGCAGGCTCAGGGGGACCTAGTGGCTGCCTATAAGTACATCAGGCATGTTTATCAGGATCTGGGGGAACATCTGTTCACCAAAGTGCCCCACGGGATGACAAGGTGAAACGGTCAAAAACTCCTCCAAGACCATTTCAGGTTGGACATAAGGAAGAACTTCTTTACTAGCTGAGCCCCCAAGGCCTGGAACAGACTACCACCAGGGGTGGTGCAAGCACCTACTCTGGACTCCTTGAAGAGGCATTTGAATGTTTATCTTGCTAGGATTCTTTGACCCCAGTTGACTTCCTGCCCCTGGGGGGGGGAGCTGGATTCAATGATTTTTCAAGGTCCCTTCCAGCCCTAATGTCTATGATATCTATGAAATACTGTAGATGGTTTGCTCATAGTGGCTGCTGACAGACATGGGGAAAAACAAAAAAACCCCAGAGCTTTAGTTTCAGCTTGGCATGCCCCCACACTGAGCACAGAGCAAAACCAGAAGAGAAATCACATGATTTTGGTTGAGTTCACCCAGTGTCTTTAGCTTATACCCTTCAGCAGGGCTTTCTGGTGTTTTTAACTAATAGCTGATTGAATCAGCTATTAGACTGGTGGTCAGCAACTAGTGGATCTTGATCTACCGGTAGATCTCAGAGCCTCCTGTGGTAGGTTTTAAAGCCTCTTGGAGTCAGTCTGAGGTTGGGATGGAGGGCTGAGAGCCCATGTGCATGAATGCATGCACCCAGCCCAGCAGGTCAGTCTGTGGGGGAGGGAAGGAGCGGGTGCTAGATTGAGGCCCCCATGGTGAGGGACAGTGCTGCAGAGGCAGGAGCGGGGGTAAGTTGAGTGGGGCCCCAGCCAGGTGGGACTTACCTACTGGGGAGGCATGCCCCTTTGCCATGATCTGCCCTCCCCCTTCCCTCCCCACAGACTTACCTGCTGGGTGGTGGGGGGAGGAGTTGGCAGTGGCACACAATAGGTCTTGGGTTGCTTTTAAATACCAAAGGTGATCTACTTTAAAAGGTTGGAGCAGAAACCCAGTGGGGTTTTGTTCTCTTCTCACACAGGCACTAGCTCCAACATGCATAATCCCAATTTACATCACTGTAGATGAAAAGCAAACCACATCCCGTGTGTTTCAGCTTCCTGGATTTCTTTGGGATTTCTCTTCCAGGGTAATGTTTGTGTCCTTCTCTATTATAACCAGAGGTTCCCTGCTGGGGTCTGCTGGCGGGGTGGGAAAATCTACATGGAGAACCTGTGTCTCCATGTTGTCACTAGTCTTGTGTGAGTTGGCAGCGATTCAATCAGGCTTCGGATCTGGCTGCTTTGGATGGCCACAATTCAATCCAAAGCTCTGGACCAGGTTTCTGCCTCAATCCAGCCAAAGCAGCTCTGAAGCTTTGGAGCTGTGTCAGAGATCCGGCCATGGGGTATAATGGGGAATCAATGGAATCGCTATAACTTTGTTGTTTTTTGTCCGATTTGGATTAAACGTGTAGAGATGATAGCTGAGAGCATGAAAACTGCCAAGTTTCAAGAAGATCAGTGCAGGGGTTTGGAAGGAACTGTACCCCAAATTCTTGAAAGCCAAACTCATGTCACGGCTGTGTGTTACACCACAAGAGGGTGAAAACTGCAGGAGTGGTAGCTCTTACTGAGGCCACAAAGCCTGTCTTGTTTCAAGGAGATAGGTGCAGGGGTTGGAGGGGAACAACACCTCAAGCTGTGAACAAGAAAACTCATGCCATGGGTGACATTGTGTGTGTTAAGACACAGTGGGGTGACAGCTGCAGGGATGGTGGCCCCTGCTGAGGCCATGATGCCTGCCAGCTGTCGAGGAGGTCAGTGCAGTGGGGGAGTCTGGGGCCCTGAACCCTTAGCTGCTGACGGGCAAAAATCGTGCCAAGACTGTGTCTGTCTTGGGGCAGTTGATTGTCTGCATTGATTGTCTGTCCTCTCCTTAGCCTGGTTTTGTAGGTGCTAGTTGATGCTCGTTAAGTCGTTATGTAGTAGCTAGGTCCTGTGTAGTGAGCTGGTCCCTGAGTGAATCATGATTGATTGATTGGTAACTGGTAACACAGTAGCTTAGCAGCCAGACCTGCGGCAGTGTCTCCCCGCCCGGCCCCAAAACAGACACAGTCAGTCCCACAAGCACCCACGGCATGAGTTTTGCTTGTCTGCAGCTTGAGGGGCAGTTCCACCCAAACTCCTGCACTGATCTTCTTGATACATGGCAGGCTTTGTTATCTCAGTAAGAGCTACCAACCCTGCAGTTTTGACCCCCCTGTGTTGTAACACATAGACGAGACATGAGTTTTGCTTTCAAGAATTCGGGGTGCAATTCCCCCCAAACCTCTGATTGATCTTCTTGAAACTTGGCAGAATTTATTCTCTCTGCAGAATCTATCACCCCTGAAAATTTCTTCCAAATCAGACAACAAACAACAAAGTTATAGATATTTTATTGTTTTTCCATTATACCCTTTGGCCAGATGTTCATGGCAGCTCCAAGGTGGCTCCAAACTGCTTCAGGAAGCGAAATGAGGCAGCTTTTCACTCCAGACATGCTGCTTTGGACCCCAAAGCATTGAAAGCTTCTCCGGATTTTAAGCTCTGTCCAAAGCCTCACAGCCCTAGTTGTCACTCATTCCAGATCACAGTTAACGTTTCACAATGACTCTCTTCTCCATCCCCCACCGCTACTGCCCTTGGAAGCTGCCTGGGGATTGCTGATACATGGGAAGATAATTCACAAAAGTCATTCCAGAGTTAGGACCTAATTCTTCAGCTTAGTTAAGCTGTACCTGGTACAAGCTGAAGGGCTGGGGAAGAAAAAAGTGCCTTTAAGTTACATTTACCTTCTCCCAACCTGGTACTTCTAGTTAACTGTCTCCCAGGAGACAATATCAAAGCTACCTGAACAGACTGGAGAGTTGGACTGTCAGGTTGAAGTAACCTGTGAAAGCTGCAGGAGCTGGGGAGCATCCAAAGGGCAGAAACTGCTGTCACAAGCCCATCTGACAAGTTATAGTGCACATGGAAACATCAGGCTCTTACCCTAGGTTGGTTAATGTAGACTGAGGTCATGGAGAGGCATTAAGTTTCTAGCAGGAGAATCACCATTCTCCTGGTAGAAACCACAAGTGTAAAATGTTCGTGCTGTTTCTCCCAGAGCAAAAATAGAAGTTCCAGGAGAAAAATAATGCAGATCCAACTTGGGAGAGGTTGTTTCCAGAAGAACAAATGCTTGTACACTTCTCATGGCTTAACTCTCCCCAGGGACCAGAAGGATATGAGCGATGGGGAAAGACTCCTGTGCCTTCCAGAGACTGGGGTCATCCTGGTTTGGAGACAGGTCAGAGGGCAACTGCTCCTGCCTCTCCTGTAAACCAGGAGGAGAGAGGAAGAAAACTGCTCTCCACCATCTCTTCACGCACTCAGGACCCCAGTGTGAGAAGCGAACAGGGAGCATTGCTGTGCTGCTCCAGGCCCCCAGGAATGGGAGGGCTAGAGCAGGTACTACTACCCACCCTTTTTCCAAGCAGGGTGATCTCAGGAATGAATCTTTGTATATGGCCTGAAACAGAAGAAGTTCTCATCATTCTAGCCCCAGAGGGTGATAAACAGTGAGGAAGACTTGCAATTTTCCCTGGATGACTGGTACCTCTTGAGTCAGAACTCCCCCTCCAGTGACTGGGGTGGGGAGTCCCCCAGCAGCCGATCACACTGACCAGGGCGGGGGGATCTCACTCAGCAAAAAGCAGCCATGCCACTTTCAGAAGTCCCACAGCCACTTCTAGAAGTGGCATGGCTGCTTTTGCTGGCACCCCTGCTCCCTGGCCGGTGCTTGCAGGGGGGCACTGGTGCTCCCACCTGCCCCCTGCCCACTAGCTAAACAGGGAGTGTAGCCTGACAGGGGGTGCACCTCTGCTCTCAGGGGGGTATGTGCACCCCCATGAACCCCCTAAACATCACCACTGAATTCTCCTAAAAAGTGAGGGGAAGTCTTCTTAATCTGCCAGTTTGCCTTGTCCTCAATTCCCACATTCAGTTAATATTTCTCCCTTTGCAAACCAAACACACGAGGCACTTCTGTCTCAGTTCCTTTCAAATCCTTCTGTACCTGAGAGACTTCTCCTCTTTTATTCTGGTCTTTTCTAAATAGCCGTTCTAGTAGGGCTGTGCAAAGCTTTGGATCATGATTCAGATTCAGAGATGATTCAGATGATTTGGAGGCCAAATCTATGAATCCAAATCAAATCACAGGAAGCTTTAGGGTTTCTGAATTGATAGGAAGCTTCTGAATCAATTCAGAAAAGATTCAGAGATTCAGCCATAGCGTAGAATGGGGAATCAATGAAATATCTATAACTTTGTTGTCTTTTGACTGATTCATATGAAACTTTCAGTGATGGTAGTCACTTCTGAGAGCATGAAAATGTATTTTAATCAAAACTAAAATCTTCTACAAAATTAAGTCAGTTTTCATGATCAATCCTTTTGAAAGTGTGGCATCATTTAAAAAATGGTGCTGAAGAAAACTTTCAAATTTCAATTTGAAGGAAAATATTCATGCCAACATTTATTTTTCTGTAACTCCTCCTCCTGGATTGTCAGAAGTTAAGCAGAGAGTGGTGGGTCCCCTCCCAGCCCAGGAAAACCAGACCCAGAGAGTTGAGAGCTGGATTGAATGATAGCACCCAAACTACTTTGAAGTCTAGCAGGAGGAAAAGTGGGGGGGAAAGGGAAATGCAAGATGGGAGTATTTTGCCCAGAGCTGGTTAGAAGGAGCAGGAGAAAGGCCTTGCTCCTTGATATGCTCTATGCACCATTGAAAGAGGCTCCAGGGAAACTGTGAAGGAAACTGGTCCGGGTGCAGCTAAAATGTAGATCAACTTCCACACTGAGGAGACCCCAGTAGAGAGACTCTGACTGCTGCAGCAGAGCAGGGCCTGAGTGAGATGCACTTAAAAGGACACAAAGGGTAGTACAGTCAGTGGAACCATGGAGCAGTGAATCCTTGCACCATCTGGGAGAGCTGGGCTGTGCACAAGGTGAAGGGTCTCATCCTGAAGTGTCCTCATGAGACTTTCGGAGTTGGAGTTTTAAGATGTACTGTTGAAAAGACTAAATTTGTTAGCAAGCATCCATGCTGGGTTTTGTGAGTTATGTTAGCGATTGCAGTTCAGATGCTATGAATATACCTCAGTCTCCCCTCTTGTTGTTAAATTGAGGTACTCTGGGGGAAAATTAAGTCACCACTTACACCCTTGTAAGAGGGGTATATTAGTTTATATCATTCCATGGCAAGTTGGGAAAAATAAGCATATCATATTATATACTACTACTGTCATGTCTTGTCATGCCATATTATGACATAATAGATAAAATAGTTTAAAACCTTATTATTTTACTTGACATTATTTCAATTTATGTTGCATTTTTTTATATTTTTCTTTACAAATTAAAATAAGTTGCATTTTTATAGCCTCATGTAAGCAAAGAAACATTTTTTCTAAGATATTAAAAATGGGTGCTACTCTAATTAGTACTCCAGGTTGATCTTTTCCCATAGCCAAAGAATCACACTGTTTCATTACAACAACAAATAAAAGAGACTTTAAACAAGAAAATAAGATAAGCATTCAGAACTGATTGGAGTAGTACCTGTGTTTAATGTCCTAGAAAAAAATATTCCAGGTTAACACAAGGTTATTCGACTCTTTGACACTCCAGACAAGAAAATAAGATCAGCACTGAATACAGACTAGAGAAACTATAGGCGCTTATCCATGTACTCTGAGATGGGGGAAGAGGGAAGGGTGGGAAGCATTTTAATTAGAGCGGCTCTCAGGAGCCGCTCTAATTAAAATGCTTCAGTGTCTCATGTTTTCATTGTCCCACATTTCAAAATGACCTCAGAGACGCTTTAACTAAAGCTCATTCAACGAGCTTTATTTAAAAGTGCCCCACTGCCATTTTGAAAGGTGGTATGCTGAATACAAAAGACGCTGCAGCACACTGAAGTGATCTAATTAAGCTGCTGTTGCAGCAGACTCAATTAATTGAGTCTGCTTCAATACATTCTAATCAGAATGCATCAGAGCACGTGTATAGGCACCTTATGTTCATAGTGCATTATATAGTCTCTCATTATACCATATTTTGAAATGATAAAACATTTACTCATAGTAGTGCTTAACATGTCATGTCACATCATTATTATTACTGACATGTCATGAAATACAGTCAAAGCTTATTTGCAGCGACACTGGCTAAGAAACAACTGCTTCCCAGCAGTGTTTCTCCTGAGTACCTGAGTATTTTTCCTGTAGCATGTATGAAGACAACACTCCCTATAACAATAGCAGCTACTTAGGAGCAAGATGGCACCAGGGCACCAGCCTGTTGCTTCTATCAGGTGTTGACTGTCATATAGAAATAAAAGTTACATGAAATAAAGTAAGTTTACATGAAGTGAAAGTGCGACTAGATCCAAATGAAATATTTTCAATCTATTTATTTCATGGAAAATGACCAAATAATTTGTTTTCATCCCAGTCCAGAGCTACATTTGAAAATGTACCAATTTCCTGAGAAAGAGAAATTCTGAATTTCAGCCTGTTCTAGCGATGACATTTTGCTTTAAAAACAGGAATTCCAATTTACTCCTGACATAATCCCTGACTCCCATCTCTCCCACTATCCCATTTTGTGGGGGGTCTCTATTCCCTCATAACTTCTTTCCAGTTCCCTCTACCTCCCCTCATATGGGAGTTTGTCTCCTCAGTGAGACAACCAGTTCACATCTTGCTATAAGCTGTGTTTTTTTAGGTTCCCAAAGTAGTTGTGTTGTAGCCAGTGAATACAAATCAAGGCAGTTGCCTTAATACCCTCATTACATTTAAATCTAATGGGCTTTTTTAATATTCAGAATCAAAGGCGTTTTACCACCAGTAAATTTTTTTATACATCTTTTTAAAAAACCCTGCATATCATTCCGCTCTTGGCTTCTCTACTCTCTCACTCTTCTCCCCCCTTAAACTGGGCTAAATCACTGGGGAAGGGCTGGGCTTATAAACAGATGCCACTCACACAGGTTCCGAGAGGCCTTCACATCATTAGATGATGGTGAACTTTGAACTCCTGGTTTGGAGCCTCTGTTTGCTGAAGAGGAGAAGGAGGAGGCAATGGGCTAGGGGGGAGTTTGACGGGGCCTCTCTAGTGAATTGCTGGCCTACCCTAGCACAGGAACGCTCAGGACTTCAAATCGGCTCCAGTCACTTTGAAGCTCCTCTCTCTCTTAATCTCTCTCTCTCTTTCTCTCTCTTCCTCTGTCTTTTTCCCCCTTGCCTCTATGAATCATTCATGCCTTTTTTTTCCCCTCAGAGGTTGCTTTAAAAAAAAAAGAAGAAGAAGAAGAGGAAGAAGAAGAAAAGGGAAAAAATACACATGCACACAAAGCCCAGCCTGTATTTATGTTCTTATTGCTCTGTGTAGCTTATTATCACCAATGTTGAACAAATTACTTACATGATGTTTGTAGTGCGCTGGCAGCCCTCAGAGCTATGTATTTGATGGGGCAAACTATTTTGTTTTAAATGTTAATGTACAGTGGGGCAGCATGCTAAACATATAGGCCTGGTGAATATTATTTACTCAGTGCCTTGAAAAGAGCCAGTCCCAGTCAAGGAGCTGCACAACATGAATGCGTGTGCGCACACATTTGTAAATGCAGGGAGCATCAGACTTGACATGTACAAATTGAGAGTTTAGATTTGTTTCGGGTAGATGTATGAATGTTTGATGGAGGTTTTTACTTTCTTCACAAAAGGATGTATGGTTTGTATCTTTGCTTCATTACCCCATTAAATTAAGTCTCTCCCACCTTCTCTCCCAAATTAAGCTCCATTCAGGAAATAAGCTAGAGATGGGCAGAAGTGCACTCAAGGTCTAGGACTTGGGCTCAGGAGATCTGAGTTCATATCCAGCTTTGCTTATTTGACCTTAGGGAGGTCACCAAAGGGCAGATTTTCAAAAGCTCACTGCATAGATTGGCAACCAAATTTGCTAAGGAACCCAGAGTGCTGGGCGTTGAGCTGGTTTGAAATCTGGCTGGAAGACTCATAACAGGAGACTCCAAGCATTTTTGAAAATGTGCCAGTTATTTAGGTCCCTAAATGGAAGTTGAGCTCTTTTGAAAATGTGGCCCTTGATCCTTCTGTTGAATCAGTTCACTATGAATCAATCTAGGATATTACTCTTTTTCTTCTGCTCCTTGTTTTTTCTGGCCTGTTTAGATTGTAAACTCTTTGGGGTTGCAGATCTCTTGCTATACATATATACTGCCCCTAGCACAGCAGAATTCTTATTTCATTTGTGGATTTTGGCCCCTACATGAGTCTAAATAAGTAAATGATGGATACAGAAAGAATTACATGTCTATCACAAATATATATTTAGAGAAACGTTACTCTCCAGTGTTTTGTATGCTCTGAAAAGCCATCTCATCTGTGCTATAGAACATATCAACTAACTCAGCTCATTGTGGAGTACTGCATCCAGTTCTGGGCACCACACTTCAACAAGGACATGGAAAAGCTTGATAGAGTCCAGAGAAGAGCCAATTGTATGATCACAGACTTGCAAGGCAAGCCATGTGAGGAAAGGCTGAGAGACTTTGGTCTCTTCAGCCTAAAAAATAGAAGGCTGAGAGGGGACTTGGTAGCAGCTTACTGCTATATCAGGGAAATACATCAAGGGCTTGGTGAACAACTGTTCACCAGGGCACCCTTGGGGAAAAAAAGGAACGTGGAGAGAACCAGAAATGCCACAAACTCCTAGGAGACCATTTCAGGCTTAAAACTAGGAAAAACTTCTTCACAGTCAGGGTGTCCAGACTGTGGAATAAACTCCCTCCAGAACTGGTGCAATAGCTTACCCTGGAAATCTTCAAGAGGAGACTACACAGTCACCTCACTGGGGTCACTTGACCCCAGTTCTCTTTCCTGCCTAGTGCAGGGGGGCTGGACCCAATGATCTTGTGAGTTCCCTTCTAGCCCCTAACAATCGATAAATCTATGAAAAGGGTGCTTTTGTCCAAGGTCATTGGAACAGTTCTTCCCTGATGTGATTTCTATTATGGCTTCCTATGAAAGAGCCCCACAAATATGAGCCACACACATAAAGTGATGCCACTTTATCTGTCTCTTCTGGGTATGGGACTCTGCTGATTTTCCTGGGAAACTATTGGTTTGTCCACACTGCAAAATGAAGATGGGAATGTATCATCTGCTGGCCTACCCTTCCTGACTGAATCTAACCAATTAGATGTGGATTCTGTTTGAGATTTTGAACTCTGGACATGTCAGGCCAAAGACCTCATTTTTACAGTTCTCCATGGCTGCCTTTGTGCTACCATAACATTTTTTCCATGACATAGCAGTATGAAATGCATGTTGACATCCTCTGTAGGGCATGCATTTCATAATCCTTTGCCTTTGGTCAGGGCATAAACTGGAGGAACCTGGTTTGGGGCATGTTATCCAGGACATTGTCCTACAGAATTGGGACGCTGAAATCCCAGGGGCCCAACCCATCAGACAATGGCCCCAGGAGGTAGCTATAGATGCCAAAGAAGTGGATCAGCTGTGCTGAGGCACATCCCAGTCTGTTTATACACTGTGAATACAATACCTTAGACAATGAGGTCCCCCCCATCATGCAAAGTTGGTTTTTCAAGGACGAGTTTTAATTGGCAACAAAATCAGGGGTATGAGCTCTCCAGAGGAGGCTGACTAGGGATCCGCTGAAGAAGAATTTGACAGATTTAAAAGGGAAGAAGCTTATCTGTCAGGCTTTTTTACTTGACCAAACTGAGAGGAATCTTCCTGCATCAGGAGGTTAGTGTGGTAGGGAGGATTCTAACTTTCCTAAAGACAGATGGACCCTGAAAAAAAATCAAGATAAAGGGACACGAAGCCAAGGGATAGCACAATTAGGATGCTTGTCTTCTAATGGTCTGTAGTCTACAGCTCTTGATCTTTTCAAATAAAAAGTAATAGTATGGTCTGAGACTTCATGCAAAGCCTATCTGAATGGGCCTGTCTACTTATATATGTCACAAGCCTTTAGAAGTTGTAAATGAGAAGGTTCACACCTTCAGTCAGATGCTAGGAAGGAGTGTGCTCTGGTAGGGCTTGGATCCTGGGGACCAGTTGGGTAATGGGTTCCCATTTTCAGGAGAAGGTGCTAGACAGATGATCTTCACCAAGTAAGTAAAGAGCAGAGCCTGAACTCTGACCACACTACAGAGACTTAAAATGCCTGAGAAACCAGCAGCTGTTCTTGTCAGCAACCAGCAGTCTCATGACTATAGGAATACACTACCCCATCATTCTGAGGGCTCAGCAAAAGGAAGGGAGAAAATGATCTAATAAGGGGCATTTCCACACTGAGGGCGCTTGTACATATGATGAAAATTGCCCTTTTCCCAGTTTAATTGCGTCACAGATTACAAGTGCGGTTTTGTTTTTTTTCCAGTTTAAATGCCTTTTTTGCAATTCAAAACAAACCACATCGCAAAGTATTTTAGTTTGCCACAACACCCATTAATATGATGAATCCATTGATCTGTTACATTTACATGGTAATTCACTGAATGATGTGTAATGAGCTCCTTTGTTTACCAGATGCCTCTGAAATTTTTGTGTAGGGAGCCCCTTTTTCCACTAGATGTCACTTCAATTTGCAGACAGGAGAGAAAGAAGATACTTGCAATTTTGAGGTCTTTGTGTGTGATGTGTATTTTAAGGCACCAGGTGTAGCAGCTCAGTCAACCTAACATGAATCAATGTTCTGCTCACTTGCACAGATACCCCTCCTCCCTGGCAATGCCCTGACCAGGGTGACAATGGCACCATCACACCATAAACCACTACTGGTTCCATCAAGGAATGAAGAACCACTTGGTCTCCTAAAGGGGCCCCCTGGAGTGCTTTCATTTGCCCTTCAGAGCAAATGGCACAAACCCATTTACAGGACTGCAGCCGATAGCCTCCATGCCTCTAATTTATTTTTCCTTGTGCTGCCACACCAGTCACAAGTGTATGAGCTTACACCATGGTTAGACTCATGGGTGTTCCTTCAACAGCAGCAGACAAGATTGCCAAACCTTCATGGTCATCTGTGCTCCCACATATGGCATTGGCATGGGTGCCCCCCTGGACCTTGCTGCCCCTGGCTCCCCAAGGGGTACTCTTACTGACAACCCATAACATGCCCCTGGTTCCATCAAGGAATGAAGAACCACTTGACCACCTAAAGGGGAAGCCCTGGAGTGCTTTCATTTTCTTTTCAGAGGAAATGGCACCCGTCTGCTCACAAGACTCCCCCGGTCCAAACAGGCTAGGTCCAAAGACTTCCCCAGGTCCAAAGTGAGAGGCCCCTTACCTCTCAATGACACCACCTGCGTCAGAGCCCACACACAGTCCCCCTCCAACCCCAACAGTGTCCCTCACTGGTCACCTGCCAGCATGGGCAGTCCTGGATGGGGATTTACCAGGATTTCTAGTTTTACAATTTTTACAAACCCTTCTATGGGTGTCTCTCTCAATTGCTGTCGATTTGGCAGTGATGAGAACAAAGCCAGGGAGCCTGGCCCACATTGAAAGAAACAAAAATAGAAATATTTATTTACATAATTAACTATATCTGATCTATTAAGCATAATTTACCAAATTCCAGAACCCCTGTGAGATAGGGAAGCATAATGCACCAAACCACACAGCATTTACAAGGTAACGGTCATCAACAAGCTATAATCACCAACTTTTAAAATGACAAGCAATAATCAACAACTTTTATAACAACATCTTTTATAACAACAAGTAATAACAATAAGCATTCAATATTTAAACTGACGGAAGCAATAATCAATAATCAACAATTTCTACTACAGATAAACAATACTAGTTTCTATGTTTCCAAGCTGGACTGCTGTTCTCTCTCCTGTTCCTATGAATGCCTCCTGCCACCGTGCCTGGATTTCATGTGGCCAGTGACAAGACATACCTATCTTTCAATCTCATGCAACTACACCACACAGGTACAGATGGTGCTGATGATCCTATCTGTCTGATCCTATCATTAACAGCCTTCCTATCTGGTCTGCACTTTTCTTACATAGCTGGTGAAGGACCGATTGACTGATTGAATACTGAAGGAAGTGACCTGCTATTCATAAAGCAGGCCCACTTAACACTCAAGCAGGCTTACAGAAAGCCACTTGCATGTTTTATGTAAAACTGGTGAGAAAATAAAGGGCATCGGGGGATTAATTACAATGTGCTCTGTATAAGGGCTCAAATAAGGGACTGGTTATTTTGCTGATATTATGTCTTCAAATCCTTTTTTGGGCCATACAACACTGTGCCTCTGTGGTACTGGGGGAATCTTCTGCACATCCCTGACCACAGTCTTGTCCATCAAAGCTGGGAAGGGAGGGTGAGAAAGGGGGCATGGGATTCATCCACTGGATTTGGCTGCTTGACTTACCATTATCACAGGGCACCCTCATGCATGGCTGATCCCTGAGCTAAGGAAAGGCAGCAGATGACACATGGTGCAGAGCATCTAACCTGTGAAATGTTGCAAATTTTCACAAAAGGCTTCTGTCTCTTGGCTGTGCAGAACCTTCATTTGTACGTAGGGGAGAGTCCAGCTCAGGGTCCCAAACTCCTCAAGGTCACATGCACAGAGGCATGGTGTAGGGTGGCCAAAGAACACTTTCCATTCGTGATGACCATCCAAAAGTCAGTTCCTTTTTTGAGCAAATATACTTAGTACAGTGGTCATGGCATGGCTGTCAGTTGACAGCCCACAGCTAAGTTAAGCTTTGGGCAAGGAAGGACTTCTCCAGAGGTTTTCAGTTAGCCCCAAAAAGGTGTTCTTTCTGCCCAAATGAGTGTTATGGGCAACCAATTCATGCTTAATATATCAATTATGTTTAATTATTGAAATTAAAGTTTTTATGTCCTTGACTTCAGGTTCCATGTGTGTCCTGGCCAAAGAGAGGGACTTGCATAATATTGATGGGCAGGCACTTGTTTTTTGAAATGCGGGCCATTATCAGAATCTCAAGCCAGGCTCCCTGGCTTTGTTCTCATAGCAGTTGACAAAGGCACCCATGGAAGGTTTTGTAAAAATTGTTAAACTAGAAAATCTGTTAGAATTGCAGATCATCTTGTGGAGTGGGGGGAGGGTGCTAAAAATAAATGTCAGGATTCAGAGGGAGCACAGTCCAGGCTGGCACTCTGGCCAGGGACATGCGTTGCAGGTATGGGACCAGCAGGGTGCTCCCTGCTGGCATGTGCTGTTAAGGGCAAAAGAAAGCACTCTTGGATGCCCATGTTAGGCACCCAAGCAGTTATTAAGCAATTTCAGGAACCAGGAGTAGATTGAGGGATGGCACAGCACAGGGGGCACCCTGGCCACAGATATATCAGGGGGCATGGTCATCCCTCTCTCCAGGTGGTGTTGGCTTTCCAGGGATGTGTGCTGCCTGCAGGCAACATGGGTGGCCCTATTCCCATGCCCTGCCTTTCGCATTCTGCCACCAGCACCAGCGCTACTATTATAGTATGGGACAGCCTGTGCAGGCAGCTGGTGCCACATCGCCCCTCCCCCTGCCCAGTACTCCATTCCACCACATCCTGAGTTACCAAGGTACGTCAATTCTGCACAATACCCCCCACCTAGGGTCCACTGGTGGGAAGTACTCTCTTTCATTATTACTACATAGCTGAAGCAAGCCAGGGAATGTTTGGCTTTGCTCACATCACCCAGCACCCCAAAGCAGGCATGTACAACTCTTCTCATTAGAGCGGGTAGAAATGGATGAAAACTGATTTTTATTAGAACACATCAGGTAATTTATTAACAATGAAATAACGTGGAATGTCTACTCCCCAATTTCCTATATAAATAGCAGCATCACCAACTAAGAACCCCTCTTCTATCATATGCTCTGATTTCCTGGCCATGCACCCTCTGTCTGACACTCCCTTTCTTCCCTAAAGTGTAGTGGCACTCTCCTGGCCCTGCTAGAATTGGAGCACCCCTCACTCACAGACAATATGGGTGTTCCTGAGGTTGTCACTGTGGGAAGTGGGGGAATAGGTTCAGGAATCTCACTGCTGGTCACCTCCTGGCTATGGCCTAAAGGATCATGCACGCTTGTTCCTGGGGGAGACCTGCTTACAAACTGGGGCCTTGGTCATGTGCGTAAGGATCTCTTCTCTAATCATTGCATGGGTCTCCTCAAGACCTCCATGGCACCATGAGGTCAGCTCTGGGAATTGTTTTGTGCTATGATAACCTTCTTGAACTCCCTAGTTCTGGCCATGCTTTCTTTAGGCACCTCCTGGACTTCGTTCCACCAGTCATCCACAGTGGTGACTTGTGATTTCATGGCCACAACTAAAGACTCCATCATGCTGTCTCTGGAGTGTCACTCCCTGAGGCATAATTTATGCATTCTCTCTACTCCAGTGTGAGCTGGTGTCTGCGGTTCAGGTACACTTCCCCAGCTTCCATTGGATGCAGTAGCTGGTGACAGGAATGGGAAAAGAAAGTGTTCATGGTCAAAGTTCGCATCCCTGCTCCCTAAATCAAAGTTTAACCCCTGCCTAAGCAACTTTCAGAAAACCTCCAGCATGTCCACCCCAATGTAATCGAAACATTGCACGCCTGCTATAGTACTACAAATCAATATAATTCCCATTCCCTGAAACTTACAAGTTCCTGGGCACAGATCCTCTTGCGTCTCCAAAACAGAAAATGATCTTTGGATCTCTGGAACTTCTTCCATGTCACACAAGTCCAGGGGGGACAGCAAAGTTCCATCTGATGTATCCTCCTCCTCCTCTGTGCTCAGCAGCCTAGCTATTGAGGAGACTCTTTCCATGTTAAGGATAATTTCATCTTGGATGTCCCCATCTACCAGCTCCTGCGAGCAGTCGCCCAACACCTCCGACATGTTTCCTGTAGGAGTGTCAGGACAGTCTGTATTCTCTTGACTAGGTGTCCCCTCCTGAACACTCATTGTCCTGAATGAACAGAGACAAGCCTCATCATTCTGCATCCTTGGTGCGAATGATGGACAGTCAGTCATAGAATGGTGCAATTGTGCGTGCTGCCCCAGAATGAGAGTTCTCATGTTTGGCTCAATTAAAAGCACATTTCAGGGCCTAGATCTTGGTGTGGCACTGTGTCCAGTCCTAGTTGTGCTCGCACACCTTCATTTCCTTGGCAACTGC
>JAGPOW010001327.1:7427574-7457615 GCA_030014935.1 Caiman crocodilus | reverse complement strand
CTACTGGTGGGGAGGGGTGATCCCTGCTGCCCCCCACTGCCCCATACCACGTCAAGAGCTCTACATGAGCCCCCCACCAAAGCCTCGACATCCCACCAGGAGCAGTGAGTCCTGGGACTTTTCTTGGGGGGGGGGGGGGCTAAAGAGCCAGAGCTGGGGAGAATGGAGGGGTGGCTTGAGGGGCTTGTGCAGAGCCCACCATTCAGCATGGGGCAGTGGGGAGCAGCAGGGGCCACCCCCCCACCTGGCAGCACCTGGTGAGCACCGGGTTTTGTTTTTAAAGTACTGAATTGGGGTGAGTGGGGGCAGCCATGTGGGCAGGAATGCGCAGGGGTTGCGGGGGCTGGCAGGGGTCCCCACATGCTCCCCTCCCCCCCACCAGCCCCTCCTCTCCTGTCCCTGGTACTTACCAACTCAGAGTTAGCTGCAGCTCCCTGCTGAAGCCAGCGGGGACTGCCTGAATCATCAAAGCTGTCCAAAACTTTTCCAAAGATTCGGAGAGCCTTGAATTGATTCAGACCTTTAAATTGGTCCCGATTCAGTTTGGATCCGGAGATTTGGTCAGTGAATTGGAACAAATCTCCTTCGAATCAAATCACCACCTGAAGCTTTGCATAGCCCTAACAAATCAGCTCTAGTGGCAGTAGTTGCCCAGGACAGGATGTGGCCCCGTGAATATACTATGACAATTCAGTAACCAGAGCAAAGGAATTGAGAGAAACTTTTCAACAGCTTCCTTCCTAAATCGGCTCTTTCCTGACAAAGTTATGGGAACTGCCAAAAGAGGAAAAATGAAACAAATGGAAAGGGTTGTCAGAAAGCAATGAGAGGGAGGCATGCACAAGTAATGAGCATCGAACACACTTTGCTAATGTTCACCAAAAAGCCCTGGGAGTTGTGAATGACCTGGAGCTGCGGGTGAGTTTGGAAAGCTCGTGGCTGTAAGCAACCTAATTAACCTCTTTACAGGGGCTGCTTTGGATTTGGCATGAACTTTGAGGCAGGCGACCACACACGTTCCAATCTGTGCTCTGGATTTAGCAGCTCAGCAGTAATGTGCATTATATTGATTCCCTAATCCCATTTCCTTTTGCCTCCATGGTTTTCTAATGAATGCTGAGGCTGCCCAAGGCTGGGGATCCACCTTGCTTGATGTCAGAAGTACCAGAAAGAGGCAAAATTTTGCACAAGGGAACCATTGCTGCTTTCATCTGGGCTAGGGACAGACATTCATAAAGCCTGAGCCTGAACTGATTCAGTCTTTGCAGGTTAGTCTAGACTGCAGAGAGTGAACCAGTTTGCAAGTAGATAAGATGATCAGCACATGCCTGCAGTGGCTCAAGCCAGAAGCCCAGGAGGCACTAGAGCAACCCCTTCTTTTCCAACAGATAAGCTGCCCATGGCCAGGCCCACGCAGGCCTGAGTTAGATGGAAGAGGGGTTTAAACCCCCACCTCAGCCCACAGGGTTCAGGGGGTGGGGGAAGAGGGAGTGTCTGCTGGGAGGGGGAGGGGGAGGGAAGAAGGAGGAGGGGAGAGCTCTGCCCTCCCTAGCAGCTCCCTGACAGCTGGAAGCAATCCCCACACATAGGACTGCCTGGCTCCAGGGGAGAAATCTTTCCCCTCTTCCCTCTCCCCCACCACTGAGAAGCATGGAGAGGGGGGCTCTGTTCGGGGCTGGGGGGGGGCTCTCCCCCCCCCTCCCTCCTTCAAGGCTGCTCAGCCCTGGAGAGGGACTCTTTCCCCTGCTTCGCACCCACCACGGAGGGGTGGGGAGGGGAGGCACCATACAATACTGCCTGGCCCCAGATGGGGAGTCTTCCCCAACCCATTTCCACGGAGCAGGGGCAGGCAGGGGATGGCTCTGTGCAGGTTGCTCGACCCCAGCCCTGGAGGTGGACACTTCCCCCCACCATGGGGTGGAGGGGCTCTGTTCAGTGTTGTGAGGGCAACTCTTCTTCCTCCTCTTCCTGCTCCTCCTCCCCCTCCTCCCACCCCTGCTGCCAAGGGGTGGGGGGCCTCTGTGGAGGCTACCTGGCCCCAGCCTCTCCCCCTGCACCAGAGGGGGACACTTCCCCCACCCCATTGGGTGGGGGGGCTCTATTCAGTGCCAGAGAGGGGGAAATCTCCCCCCTCCTTCACCTGACCCCTGCCACCAAGAAGCAGGGAGGGGAAGCTCTTGCAGTGCTCTCTGGCTGGGCCCAGCTGGGGGTAATAAAGCCATCCACAGCTGCCAGGGGTGGCCCTGGCCCCATGGCCTGGCCCTGGCTAAGGCAGCCCTTGGTGGGGCCGGGCTGGGCTGTGGGAGCGAGGTCACCCCAGTGGGTGCAGCTCAGTGACATAGAGGTGAGCAGAGCCAGGCATCTGCTTCCCGTCAGTGAGAGCAGCCCGGCATGCACAGAGCTCTCCCCACTTCTCCCCTTCCCTTGCCCCTGCCCCTGTGGGGGAGGCTCTTGCTGTGCTCCCTGGCCCAGTCCAGCTGGCACACAGGGAGTGGCTTTAGCAGAGCCACAGCTGCCAGTGGTGGCCCCAGCCCCACAGCTTGGCTCGGCCTGGCCTTGCTCAGCCCAGCTAAGGTTGTTGCTTGGTCCCTCTCTGAGGCCAGGGCCAGAGCCAGAGCCAGAGCTGGGACTGGGCAACCTCCACAAGCCCCTTTCCCTGCCCCTCAGTGGCAGGGGAGAGGGCAAGGGGAGGAGAAGGAGGAGGGGAAGGAGTTCCCCCCCAGAACTGAACAGAGTCGCCCTCACACCACAGGTGGGGAAAAGTGTTCCTCTCTGGGGCTGGGGCTGGGGTTGGATAGCCTGCACAGAGCCCCCTCCCTGACCCTCAGCAGCGGGGTTGGGGCAGGGGGAGGAGGAAGAGGAGGAGGGGGACGAGTACCTCCCAGCATGGAACAGCTCCCCAACCCATGGTGGGAGAGTTGGAGAAGAGTTCCCATCTGGACTCTTGCATGGAGCCCCCTCTTCCCCCCCCCACCCCGGTTGTGGGGGAGAAACAGGGAGAAGACAGGAGTGGGGGCTCTTTGTGAGGCTGCCCAGCCCAGCCCCAGCCCTGGAGGGGGACTCTTCCTCCTTCCTTCCTTCCTCCGCTCTCCCCTGGCGGGGTGAGCGGGCTCTGTGCAGCACTGCCTGGCCAGGACACAGGGAGCGGCTGTAACAGCCATAGCTGCAGCCACGGCCACAGCCACAGCCAGTGAAGAGTGGGGGAAGTGTCCCCGTCCAGCCTCACATAGACCCCCAGTCCCTCCCAGCCCTGGCAGGGAGGAGGAATATTCCCCCCACAGCACCGCACAGAGCCCCACTTCTTGCCCCACAGGACAACCATCTTGGCTTGCCACCGTTAAGGTGAAGGGGGTAGGGAGAAGGGTTAATTCCTCCCTCCGTTCCTTCTGCCCTGCAGCCAGGGTCTGCCCGCCCGCTCCCCTCTGCTCCCCATCTGACAAGCAGACCCCAGCTGTGGAGAGGGAGGAAGGGAAAGAGGGAAGAATTAATTCCCTCCCTGCCCACTTTGCCTTAACGGAGCCATGCTGCCCGGTGTCTCACCATGTCCTGTCCCTGCTCTGGCTAGAAAGCAGAGGGGAGGGGCCAGCCCAGGTCTGGAGCAGAGCAGAGCCCTGCCCAAAGAGCACGCCAGGATGTTGAGGGAGTCTGGTTTATTTTAAACAATCAAGGGGTCTGAGACAGACATTGCATAAACCGGTTTGACCCAAATCAGTTAAGTCTGATGCTACATTCAACAAGGTTTATCTGAAACCAGTTTCAGCCATTTTGAAACTGGTTTATGTGCACTGAATGTCTGTTCATCTACAGGTTTAAACCAGTTTCTGATCACTTAAACCAGTTTATGTGTAATGTCTATCCCTAGCCTTGGGGTCATTAGCCATTTCTGTCTGGATTTGGAATCTGCATAGTTTGCATTGTGGGTTTCAGGACTTGGTTTACACTGAAGAGCACCTGAGAGCCCAATACTCTGTGACTATTGAGTGGAAAGAGATTGTAAAATGCTACACTTGAGACTGTGCTGAGTCCTTGGGAGGTAAAAAATGGGAAAAAGAGTAAAGCTAATGTGGCTTGAAACCACTTTTGTGCCTTCCCTGTACTGGGCTGCTCTAAGAGGACTAAATCGAGCAAGTGCTCTCAGAGAACACTCTTTGGGTCAGGATCATACAGGGGCAGCAGCAACTATCTATTTTTCCTAAATAGAATAGATGATTTTACCAATCTCCCTCCCCTTTTATACAATATCTCAGTACTTGCAGTACTTGTGGGCACTTCTAGGATTTTGAAAAGAGGGTGCAGGTGGTGTGGTGCATCATCACATATAAGGCAACACACATTTTTCTTCAAGTAAACAGAACCTAGAAGCTTTACTAATATGCTTAGGGACCTAGGCTACATTATTCAGATTAAGATTGAAGCAAAAACAAATGTAACTTTATTGGATATGCATTAATTTTCTGTATCATATATTATGTACCAAAACCACAACAAACTAAGAAAAAATAATGAAAAGATGTTGTTTTGTTAGTTCTGTAGTCATTAGAATTAAATGTTCATCTCTTTTCCAGAGTCATAAAACAAATTCTAGCCTTTCTGAGCAACTTAGTGCATCCAATACTTCACTGAAAGTTATTTCCACACCTAAATTAATGCTCACCTGAGTTAACGTTTCCACACTCGAGTTAATGTTTTTAGCTAGAATTAAAATCAATCTGCAAGGCTGTGAAATATGAGCTACATTACCAGAAGCAGCTAACTTACAGTAGAATTGCAGAAGACCAATTAGTGGAACACCAAGACCATTAAAAGGGAGAGAAGGATGTTAACTTTGTGGAATAAAGAGTTTAGAAGGAATCAGGTAAAAAATAATGAAGCATGCAATCAGTTGAGTCTCTCACTGCCGCCTGAGTAAAAATACTGATGCCACTGTCAGGTAGTTTATTTTAAACTTTGGGTGGACCTGGAATCAAAGGGTGTATGACCATACGTGACTGGTGCCTCCTGAGTCTGGGGGCACCCACAGACCCTGGGACCAGTGTCAGCAGCAGGGGCAGAGCTGTTGAGCACCCGCAAATGCTGGCAGTAGCAGTGGCCCTGTCAGGGTGGCATGTGCCCCCCATGGTCCCCTATGTGTTGCCTATAAGTATTACTGCACCATTACACCCCCTGGATCTGACTCAGGGACTAATCACCCAAGATGCAAGTTCAATTCCATCCTCTGTCTGAGGGATTCCAATCTATACCTTCTGCCTTCAACACAAATGTCCTACCCACCAGACTGTTCAGGAGGACAAAGGTACCAGGATCTCCTACCCTTCTGCCAAAGACGTTTCACTGTGTACAAAGGAATTCAAGATCCAGTGGGTCAGAGAGAGGAAATTAGACGGAGTAGGACTCTGTAATGCCATGGTTATATGACACTCATTTGGGAGGAAGAAGAGTGCTGTTGTGTTGATATATATTATCCAGTGACCACTTCATGAAAAATACAGGGTGTCTTAAGAAAATGTAAAGCCATGTGTGTATTAGTCTGTTGTTTGTTGCTATGACTAATACCTGGAAGTCAATAGTTGAATTCCTGTGGTAGGGTGCATCATAAATTATGCTGCTTTCCTTCAAGGGAAACAAGAATCCTCATTTTCAATCATTATATCTCTGTATCCCTAATGATTTACATATGTACACAGTTCTTGAGATATCTTGTAATAAGCCACCTTTGGAGCAAGGACTTCAGCCCAGGTCTCCTCTCTCCTGAGGTGTCCTTACCAGTAGGCTACAGGGTCATGTTCATGTTCTCTCCCTTTCTTTGTAGCCCTGAAAGCACCCACGTGTAAATAATGTAGTACAGAGTGGCAAACCTGCCTGCCCCTGGGCTAGGTCTGAACCCAGGGGCGGCAGAGTGAGTGGCAGCACAGAGACTAATGCAACCATCACTCACCCACTGCCACTGACATGTGCCAATCAAGGCCCCATAGCTAGGAATTTGGCAGTGAACCCCACGCTGCTCACCCCATGCCCAAATTCCCAGCCCCTCTGGGAGTCCCACAGCCACAGTGAAATGGCTTTCACCTGGATTTTTCATATGCTTGGCACCCCTGAGGTAGGGATTTCAAAACAAGGCTATATATGGAAATGACCTGAAGCTGAGTGAAGTTGTGAAACTGGACCCCAACAGCAAACATATCCAAGTTTAGGTGAAGCCAAGACCATCCCTAGTGGAGGTGAATCGAGGCAATCACCCCAGGCCCCGCCCTTTGGAGGTCTCAGTGGAGCTGGGTGGAGCGGCACAGTGACTCCTCGCTGCCACCGGCTTCATGTCCGGCCACTCGGCACCCTCTCTGCCTTGCTGCCGAATTTGGTGCATCTGGTCACTCACCACTCTCCCTCCCCACTGCTGCCGAATCTGCCGACGGCCTCTTCGTGTCTAGGAACAGTGCCCCACGCAGGCTGATTTGCCCTTGGCCTTGCACCCTGCTTGGGTTGTCTCTGGATGGAGCTGGGGTTTGACCACAGGTTCTTTATTTCAAAAATGACTTGGATACTGAAAAGGCATTGATATTCAATGGGACTAAGGCTCTTAAGTCTTGTAAATTTTTTAAAAACCCGTCCCTGCTCTTTCAGCGAACATATGGGCTTGGCTTTCCCCATCTAAGATTGCATTAGATGCCTCCTGTGTTTGAGTGGGGCCCAGGGCAAGAAGTATTTCCCTCTTCTGTAATTTTATCACAAATTTCCATCTATTGCCATATCTGAGCACCTTCCATTCTTTAATTTATTCTTCCCAAACTCAAGTGAGGTAGGGACAAGCTTCTCCACCCCCTTGATTTTACTTATTAGGGAGAGGGAATTCAGACCCAGATCTTCAAAGCACCTATGTCCACACAACAGGATTTCAGCACCTAAATATCTCTGAGGTCAAACAGGAAATCCCTGGAAGAACAGAGAATTGAACTCTGGTGCTCTGATCCCCAGGCTGGTGTTTTACCTTTTGACCATCATTTGTGCAGTGTATCTCTGAGTCCTCTTGGGGTGATCTACCAGCTGATCTTCCTCTTTCATTGAGCATAGACCCCATTCTATGCAGACACAGGACTTTTTGCTTTTATTTTATTTTTAAAATAATTTCTGGCTTTTATGCCAGGAGAGTAATGCTCCTGACCCTAGTGCTCCTGAAAGGCTCAGACATCAAGAAGCAAAGAAACAGAATCCCACACTTGCTGTGTTTTATAAAATCTTATTACTCAAGTCAGTCTCATCGTTTGTCTCCCTTCCCTATGGTCCCAAGGCCTTGATTTTTAAATGCGCAGATACTGTCACTTACAACAAGTGGAGTCAGTGCCTGATGGGATCCATTTTAAAGATTTTAAAGATGCTGAGGCCACACAAGGTAAGCTCTTAAGGGTTAACATTGGTCTTTGAGGGAGGTTCTTGAATGCTTCCTGATCCTTGTAGGAAGCTGGCAAATACATGCATGGTGAGTGTAAAACCTTTAGATCTTCTCAGTCTATTGATTTTCGACTTTTATTCCCCCTGCCACGTCCGACTCGTTAGCTCTGGATAAGGGATAAGACAGACTAATCTGACTTGATTCTTAGATCTTAGACAGATGGATTTAAATAAAAGTCACCTCTCGCCAGCCTTAATGCACTGTCTAATGGGCCATCTGTATATCACTAGGGAGGGAAGGAATTGCTCAGAGATGCACAGTGAGGCTGCTGCAGCCACTGGCTTTGTCAGTGGAAATGCTGTAGATCTTTCTAGTGTTTGAGGGATTCTGGGGCTCAGTAACATGTCATTGCTGTATGGGCATAGTATAGGACATATATATTTGGGGTAAGGGAGAGGGACAGAAGGCTAAAAATGACCACTGAAAAAAAATGTTTAGGTTCCTGCTTTTCCTTCACCTTCATCCCAAATTTCCTATTGCCCTAGCCTCATTTCAGGAGGCAGTAGAGCCACCTGAAAGAAATACAGTGGGTTATATCTGTAGCTTGTCTAAGTGGGAGTGACCTGTTGACGTTGGTAGAATGAAGCTGAAGGAGCCCAGCTGAGGGTCTTGGTTGTTCAATGAAAGAGGAAAGTCAACTGGTAGATAGCCCCAAGGGGACTCAAGGTGCATCTTTCTGCAATGACTCAGATCTTATGTAGGCATACCTTGAAGCTTGTTTGGGTAACTGGTAGCAAAATAGCTGCAACTACAATTGCTCAGCTTCTCAGATGGATTTTGCAGCCTATGCTGAGCTCCATATCACATTGGATAGATAGCTACCATTACCCAGGCCCACTGATTTAAACTTAGCTTAAACTTACCTTGGACATCTCTGTACTGCTCTGCACTCATCAGTGACTGCGATGCGGACAGACCTTCAGTGTTAGAGGCTTATTAGTATTGCTCTGTGCAACTAACAAGTGAAATAAAGCAGAGTATGAAGTACTTGGATACTCTAGTTAAAGAGGTCCATATAAATACCTCAGATAGATAATGTATTGCTTATAATATGGTAGGAAATGTAGGATATTGGAAAACACAGCTGTACCTAACACTAAAATAGCAATATAATGTGCCTTTTGATTGAGCTCCTAGTCTGTGACATTTCTCATATTCTGGCTGCTCTAGGTCATACAGCATAATAATAATAGTGTCACGATATTAGCCCCAGGCCACCTGAAGCAGAGGACTCCAGTTCCCTTTCTAGTGATGACAAAAACAAGTGAGAGAAGCACAGAGACCAAGAGCACACCTGGTGAAGGCACAAGGGGCAGGTGGTTGGTTCTGTAGACCTAGATTCATAACTTTCCACAGGCTTGGAGTGGTTGTGTACAGTGCTAAGATGGTCATCACACCCAGAGTGACGGAGTGTTCCCTTGGGCCTCTGTTTCCCCAGTAATGAACAGCATATTACAAGTATGCCAGGAGAATGAATAGGTGAATATTTCTGAAACCATTTGGGAATACAATGCCTGATTTTCCAGTATAGCCTCAAGGACTTCAGTAAAGCTACTCTCAACTATACCTGAGTGAATCAGGGGTTCTTTTGGCTCACTGGCCAAACTATGCGCCGCCACTGTCTTGCAGTGGCTTGCCACAGTACACGCCTCTGTATGTGCACTTTCTTGAGGGACGAATTGTCCTACATCAGGCAAGCTGACCTTGCCCAGCTCCTTCCGGCTTCTGCCCGGGGCACAACTGAAGGAGTGGCTTGAAGCCAGAGCATCTCCCTTGACTGTTTTTCCGGACGCTTTTTTTTTGCTACCAGGATTTGCTGGTAGCAAATTTTGGCCCACACTGCAAATTTGCAGCACGGGGCATGTTTTAACATAACTTGTATATAGTTTGTGGTGCCACAAAAATGTGGTATGCTCATCTGGATGTGATCCACGTGTTTTGTTCGACCATTTTTTTTGGCTTTTTCAAGTTATTTAAGCTTTAAACACATATGCATACTTATTTAGGACTGCTTTTAAATACAAAAATGCAATTTTGAAACGAAATGTCCCATTTTAACATTTTCAATTTGTTTTTCACTCAAATTTGCTTGATCACAACTAAAAATGAAATTAGACCTAAGTTTTGGAACCTACTAGTTCCATTTTTCCTCATTAATTTACTATTCAGTGAAACCAGTTTTTTACAGCTCTGCTCTTGCTTTATGTCAGGAAAATGGAGAATAGATAGCATGTTAAGAACCTGACGCCAGATTTTAAGTATTATCATCAGTAAATGCCCCCTGGTCTTCCCCTGGACATCCCCTTCATTTATCTTTTATTTCTTTTACTCCACTTTAATTCTTTTTTCCCCTATTACATTTTGGGCTACCCCCATCACTGTTCCCTTTGATATCCCTCCCTGTTACAACGAAGAACTATGTCCACATCTTTGCTGCTCTTAGTCATCAACCGAGATGGCTTAATGGACAGGAATCCCATCTCCCAGCAGAGAATGGAAGGGACTACTAATCCCCTAATGAAATTAATATGCTTTGTTTAATAAATATGGTTATGCTAAAAGGCTCTAATGGATGCTTTGGCTCTGAAGGTGATTGGAGATGTGTCTCTGTCCCTATCTACCCTGAAACTCTACCTTGATCCAGGGTAGGATCAGGCCATTAGGCTCTGATTTTCCAAGGCGCTGAACCAACAGCACGAAGTGCAGTTACTGGAAGGTGCAGGTGCTTAAATGGTTCCTTCAAGAGATTCAGAATCCCTTGTGCACGTTCCTCTCAGAGCCGTCAGGGATCCATGTGCAGGATGGCTTTGCACAAAGGCGTGGTGATTATTTTCCTGGGTCTGTCCCTTTAATTGGTGTTTGCTCAAGTGACTTCCTAATTTACATAACTGAATTGATAGATATAAATATGTATATATTCTTAATCATAAGCAACTCCTTTCTCTTTTTCTTCGGCTCTCACCCTTCCCCTCCTCCCCCTCTATCTTCCCCCCACCTCAATGCGTTCAATTATTTAATTTTTTTCCTTCGGCATCTGAAAGCCGAGTGTCTTAAATACAAATCACCTCCAAATCATTACATGAAGGACCTTTCAGCCCTCTTCAGAGCGATGGGGCTGCGGGATAATGAGATCTGCTGAGAGTTTGCTCAGATTTCACATACAACAGATGTAAAAATGGGAAAGGGAAAAAGGGGGCTGGAAAAGCTGATTTTTTTTCTTACTGGGAAAAAAAAAAGAAATCTTTTCCTTTTTTTTTCTTTCCACATCCTTTTTAGACTCCAGAGAGCAGGTGTGGGGCCATCCATGGGATTCAAATTGTGCTCTTGCTCCTAAAACCGGGTGCTTGGCAGGAAAAAAGCTGAGCCACAACTTTTTAATTGAGGCCCTGATCCAACAAAATGCATAAGCGCATAGTTAACTTGAAGCATGTGCATAGTCTCATTGGCCTCTTCAGGATTATTCGTGGGCATAGGCACACCTGGCTCTTTTCACTCTTCCATAGTACATTATGCAGGAGGATAAGTTTCATCATCATTTCCCCTCTATACACTTTCGTTAAGATCACTCAGGCCAGCGGCAGGGCCATGAGCAGAGTTCAGGGCTGCACCAAAGCATGTCTGAAGTCCTACTTACTGAATCATGTTGCCTCCTAAATAAAGAACAATTAAATGTAATTAATATTAACCAAATTAATGTAAATTCAAGTGGTGATTGGATGGGGTCCATGACTGGGTTCTGAACTGCTTCATGCCTCGGAAAGTCATTGAGCTCAGCAGGGTTTTGCCGCCCCTTTAGCACCGTATCTTAAGCCTGTCCCTAAAGCACAAAACTTAAGGGCTTTGGGAGACAGAGTAGTTTCAGCATATACATAACCTATAATGGGGCTACATAGGAAAGGGGCCTAGTCAAAGAGGTTTCTATGTAGGACGGGGGTCCCCATGCTGGCTCCAAATAGGCCCATGTGATGTGGATGTTTGGGAATGTCCACAGGGTCCAGACTTGCTCACATGGGCGGGAAGCCAGAGCAAAATAATTGCTACATCTCTTAGCTAGTCTGTTGGATTTTCCCCTCCACTATGTACTGGCAGGAATGGATCTTCCCCTTCCTCCATCACTAACCTAGCTAGATGTCTGGTTCACAGGCTGGTCCCCTTCATCAATCCCCAGAGTGACCTCTGGAGCAGCATTTCTCAAGCCATGGGTCATGACCCAAAAGTGGGTCACAAGAATATAAGATATTAGAATATAGTTATCTCAAGGAAGTCTTGGGCAGGATCCCCTGGGAAGACAGCCTGAGAGGGAGAGGAGTTCAGGAGAGCTGGCTGTACTTGAAAGAAGCCTTATTGATAATGCAGGAACAAACCATCCTAAGGTCCAGGAAGACTAGCAAATATGGCAGCTTGAGCAGCTTGACTTAGCAAGGAACTCTTTAGTAAACTAAATCACAAAAAGGAAGCTTATAAGAAGTGGAAACTTGGACAAACAACTAGGGAGGATCATAAGGGTATTGCTCAGACATGCAGGGATGAAGTCAGAAAAGCCAAAAGGAAATTGGAATTACTGCTAGTAAGGGATGTGAAGTGTAACAAGAAGGGTTTCTACAAGTGTGTCAGTAACAAAAGGAAGATCAGGGAAAGTGTGGGTCCCTTATTGAATAGGGGAGGCAACCTAGTGAAAGAGGTTGCAGAAAAGACTGAAGTATTCAATGCCTCTTTTAACTCAGTCTTCACAGGAAAGGTCAGCTCCCAGACTACTGCACCAGGCAGCACAGTTTGGGAAGGAGGTGAGCAGCCAACAGTGACAAAAGAACAGGTTAGGGACTATTTAGAAAATCTGGACATATACAAGTCCATTTGGACCAGATGGGATGAACCCTAAGGTGCTGAGGGAGTAGGCTGATGTGGTTGCAGAGTCACTGGCCATCATATTTGAAAACTCATCGTGATCAGAAGAGGTTCTAGATGACTGGAAAAGGGCAAACATAATGCCTATATTTAAGAAAGGGAAAAAGGAGGATACAGGGAACTACAAACCATGGAACTTCACCCCAGTCCCAGGAAAAATCATGAAACAGATCCTCAAGGAACCCATTTTTAAGCATTTGGAGGAGAAGGTAATTAGGAACAGTCAGCATGGATTCACCAATGGCAAGTTATACCTGACGAACCCAATTGCCATGAATATGAATAGATGACTGGCTCTATGGATGCAGGGAGACTAGTGGTGTGGTATACCTTGATTTTACCAAGGTTTTGGATATGGTCTCCCACAACATTCTTGCAGGCAAGCTAAGGAAATACAGGCTAGATGAGTTGACTGTAAGGTGGATATAAAACTGGCTGGAGCATCAGATTCAGAGGGTTGTAATCAATGACTTAATGTCTAGTTGGCAGCCAGTATCAAGTGGAGTGTCGCAGGGATCAGTCCTAGGGCTGGTTTTGTTCAATATCTTCACCAACAACCTGGAAGATAGGCTGGATTGCACCCTCAGCAAGTCTGCAGATGACACCAAGCTGGGGGAAGCAGTAGATATGCTGGAGGGTACGGCTAAGACTCAGAATGACAAATTGGAGGATTAGGCCGAAAAGAAATTTCCTGAGGTTCAATAAAGACAAGTGCAAAGCCCTGCAATTAGCACAGAACAATCCCATGCACCAGTACAGGCTGGGGGCTGGCTGACTGACTGGGCAGCAGCTCTGCAGAAACGGACCTGGGGGTTACAGTGGACAATAAGCTGAATATGAGCCAACAGTGTGCCCTTGTCACCAAGGAAGCTAACAGCATACTGGTATGCAGTGATAGGAATGTTGCCAGCAGGTCAAGGGAAGTGATTTTTCCCCTGTGTTCAGCATTGGTAAGGCCACATCTGGATTACTGTGTTCAGTTTTGGGCCCCCCCACTACAGAAAGGATGTGAACAAATGGAGGGAGTCCAGTGGAGGGCAACGAAAATGATTCAGGGGCTGGGGCACATGACATATGAAGAGAGGCTGAGGGAATTGGCCTTACTTAGCCTAGAGAAGAGAAGACTGAGAGGGAATTTAATAGCAGCCTTCAACTACCCAAAAGAGGTTTTATATCCACCTTACAGTCAATTCATCTAGCCTGTATTCCTCAAAAGAGGAATGAATCTAGACTGTTCTCAGTGGTGGCAGATGACAGAACAAGGAGCAATGGGCTCAAGTTGCAACATGGGAAGTTTAGGTTAGATATTAGGAAGAATTCTCACTAGGAGGGTAGGAAGACATTGGGACAGGTCATGAACAAACTTTAAAAATGGATTCTCCTTTTAAAAAGAAAAACATGGCAAGAAACATGGGTTTTCTCTTCCAGCCTGCAAGGAGCTGCTTGAGGCCCCTCCATGGCCAACCCCTTCCCCTGCAGGAGTTGGAGGTGGGAGAGGCACAAGCATGGCCAGGTCTCTGTTTTCTACTTAAACTATTTACTGAGTCAGGACTGGCCATTCATGTTTACAAATGGGTTTTGGTACAAAAAGGTTGAGAACCACTGCTCTCAAGCACCCACCTGCTAGCAGAGGCTGGGCCTAGCACTGTGGTGAGAACCTCGGGTCTGGACAAATGGAAATGTTACTGTGTGGCTGGAGATGGAACAGCAGGTGGGACTACATGTCAGACTTGAGAGTCATTGGCTGAGCAGAGGATCTAGGCCTGGAAGTACAGGGGGCACTGCTTGTCAGAACAGAGATACCTTGGTGCAGAGCAGTGGAGGGAGCTCAGGATTACAACAGGAGAAGTTGGCAGTTCAGAGCTGTCGTATTGGTGCCAGCACGTGGTGTTCAGTCACTCTGAGCCAAGGAGTCTGAGGCCTTTTTTGTAGTTTTCCACACATGAGCAGTTTCCTTTGCAGGTGGAACATCTTGTCCTCTACCAGCTCTCATGAGCATGTGCCATACAAGCCACACTGGAATATCGAGGTATGGCAGCTCCCACCCATCCCCCATGTCACTTGGAAGAGAGGGGGAAGGAATGGAAGGAAAAAAAAATAAAAGAGCAAACCCTTTTCACTACAGACTTCAAAGCCACCATCAGCAGGAGCCATTGCAACAGTTTAAGTACAAAATTAATTGTTTTAATATTTAATCAGTCTATAATAGGCACTGTAATCCCAGTGGAGGCCTTTTCACTTGAAAGGATGTCCAAACTGAGTACCTGCCACCCACTTCCCTGTCAAGAAGGGACAATGGTCTTGTAAAAGCCTCCTTACCGTAACACAAAATCCAGTGTAAAGACAAACTCCTCTTTATTACCACTGTCTGATTCCAGATAGCACCTGAAAGCAGCTCCCACCTTTCACCTGGCTTCTGGGCAAGGTTTAAGAGCCATGACAATAGCTGACAACTGTAGAAAACAAACAACTGGCTCTTTCATGCGTAAAGGCTGAAAATCAGATGAAACTTCAATCCCTGTTCCTCCATCACTCCCAGGGAAGCCCCTTTTAAGAGGATGGGTCTGACAGTCAGATCTTGAATTGGCTGCTTCTCCTTTGCCCCTGCCCTTATTTCATTTTGATTTAACTCAACCACAACATTTTGCACTTGTGCTAATAAATATGGCAGGTGATGGCCGAGTGACCAGAACATTCCTTATTTAATTTCTAATAATGCACAATAAGACTTTATTAGAGTTTGATTGGGGGTTTATGTTTTCAAACCATAATGATGCAAAGGGACAGAGACTGCACAGCAGTCAAGGGTAGGTGTTAAGACAGTGCAAAATAGAGATACACTGATACATCAGTCTGATATCAGATCAGTACCAATATAAAGAAATCAGCCTGATGTAGCTGATTATTTAGCTGCTAAATTCCTGTGCATGTGCACATCTGCAGCACAGCACATAGCACAGCCTGGTAGCTTGGAGAGCTGTGTACAGCTGGTAAGTCTAGTGTGGTGGAAGGGGAAGGGGGGAAGGAAGTAAGGAAGGGGTGTAGGGGGTGCAGAACAAGGTCCCCGTGGTGAGGGAGGAGTGGGACCGGGACAAGCGCTATCCAGCCGGGGGGGGGGAGGATGGGATGGAGCTCATCTGGGGGGGGGGAGGGGGGAGTGTCTCCTGCCGCTGTATGCCCCTTGTCCAGGAGCCACTGGTGTGCTGCTTGCTTGTTCGTTCTGTGGCTCCCACCACTGCTCCCACTGCTCGCCCAGGAGGATAAAGGCGGGAAGTGCTCCCAGATCTGCTTGGGGTGGGGTGGGGTGGGGCAGGGTGGGCCTGGAAGAGCCCCACACAGCCCTGGCCCCAGCTCCTCCCCCATGCCCTCCCAGATGACTGGCAGGAGCAGCGGCAGAAGCCACTGGACAAGCAGGCGAGTGCCAGACCAGTGGCTCCTGAATGAGCGGTGTACAGCGATGGGAGCCACCCCTCCTCCTTCTCACCCCCCCTGAACAAGCCACGACTCCGTCCCATGCCCCATCCTGGCTGGTCAGCACTTGCCCCAGCACCTCCCCCAGTCCCACTTCTCCCTTACTGCGGGGGCCTTGATCTTTCCCTACCATGCCTCTTCCCTCTCCTTTCACCACATCAGATTTACCAGCTGCATGCAGCTCTCTAAGCTGCCGGATTGGTATTGGAAATTGAATCAGTATTGGCCAACATGCCTCCTTAAAAATCGGCTATCGGTATCAGCCACAAAACTCTCTATTGTTATACCCCAAGTGCAAAACAGTGCAGTTACACAGGATCCCTATGGCATGAGAAGCTGTGAAACTGATTAGCAGTGGTCAATTTCATGGGGCAACCCTTGGGAGGCTGGGGGAGTGAGGGAAGGGTGGGGGGGCTCATGGCAGAGCCCCCCATGTAATGTGGGGCAGTGGAGAGGCAGCAAGGATTGCCCCCCACTGGGCAGCAGCCTGTGAGTAGGGGCTTTTTTTTAAAGCACCAGGAGCTGGGGCAGGGCTGGGCAGGGCAGCTATGGCCAGGAGGGGCGCTGGGGGAGCGAGCAGAGGTTGGCAGGGCTGGAGGAGTAGGCAGGGGATTGTGCATGGCAGGGGTCACCCCATGGTACCCTCCCCCATCTTCCAGCCTCCCCTCCCCCAACCCCTGCTTTCCAGCTCAGAGTCCGGGTCCAGCTCCTTGCTGCAGTGGGCAGGGACTGCCCGAATCACCAAAGCTCTCCAAATCTTTTCCGAATCAATTCAGAGAGTTTCAAATCAATTCAGACCTTATAATTAGTTCCCAGATTTGATTCGGATTTGGAGATTCACCCACTGAATCGGGCCAAATCTCTTCTGAATTGACTCAGCATCTGAAGATTCGCACAGCCCTACTGGATTTCCAAATATCAAATTTTGAGGCTGCGCTGCAAATATGCAGATCAGGGAATGATTTTTGATCCCAGCACACCCCTTGCCACATCTCAAACTGCTTTGAGATGTGGAAGAGGCATGTGTGCACTTGCCTGGATGTGTCCTGTGTGTCCATTTTCATTGGGCAAACAGGCAAGTATAAAGGGGTGCCTGTAGACATGCTGTGAGGTTGTTCTGATGTGCTGTAATTACTCGATTAATTGGGCTTCCTGGAGCAGGAGCATGTTAATTAGTGCACTCCCACCATCTCTGGGTCTCATGTATCAGCATCCCTGCACTTCAAAATGGTGGCAGGAGCATTTTAACTAAAGCTCATTGAATGCTGCCATTTTGAAGTGCAAGGATGTTGATATATGAGATGCTGTGGGCACTTTAGAGCAGCTCTCAGAGCCATTCTAACTAGTGGCCCACCTCTACCCGCAAAGCACATGTAAAACCACTCAAAGTGAATGGACAAAACATTTCACACAGGGTTGGTAAGATTTTCCTGTTACATGAATGTGGCAATGCTTTGACTGTGATCTTTGCCTTACATCGAAAGGCCAGTTTATTTCCATCCTTTTGAAATTACTATGGCCTGTTGCTAAGAGCCCAGAATTGTTTTCCATTAAATGCTTATTCCTTACCCTCTTAACAGCAGTCCAAGCTGTATTATATCTGCTAGTACTATAATTTGCATGCCTAGTTACCCCAGACAAAATCAGGACCCCCCACTATGTGAAGCCACATATTAAAAGACAGCCCCTGCCTGTGAATAAGCTTATATGCCAATATATACAGTATATTATCTATTATTCAAGTCTCCCAAGCTGGGAAAGCTTAAATTGAGTGAGATTTTTAAAAAGTTTGGTGTGAGAAGTTGTAAATGGTTCACTGGAACACGTGGCTAGATCCTCCTTGAGGGAGGCAGCTGCCTTCGGAACTGCTCAAGCTCTAATCCAAAATGAAGGAACTTCTGTCCCAGTGAGAGAGACTTGGCAGATCTGGAGTATTATTATTTAGTGAAATTGACTTTTCCAGCTGCCCACAGTGTCGGCGCTCATCGCTTCTCACTCCTGCCCTGGTGTGCAAAGTTCCCTTAACAAAGGAAGGAGGAAATAACTTTTTCTTTTTTAACAGTACCACTCTTCTTCTATATTCCAAGATACTCTTTGAAGTCTGTGCAGGAAGACTCGGTGCTTCAGCCCAAGAGAGGAAGTATGATTTTGTAGAAAAGTCATTCAGCTAGGACTCAGGAGATCTGTGCTTGAGTCCTACCTCTTTTGGTGGGAACTTAGACCTTGCTGTGCTTTCATTTCCCGCTATGTAGGGTAGAGAGATAATACTTCCTTTTAAATGTTTTCTTTCTATCTGGTCTATTTAAACTATAAATTCAGCAGGGGTAGGGTTTCTTATTAAATACATATCCAGTGCCCAGCACAGAGAAGCCCAGATCTTATTTAGGAACTCTAGGAGCTTCTGTTTTAATAACACAAGGTGAATTAAATTTGAAAGGGAGGCTTATTAAACATTGGATGCTCCCATTATTCTGTGAGAGCTTCTTTCTGCACAAATGTTAGAGAGACAATGAACCTCATGGGTACACACTTTTGTCTATCCTGTATTAATCCCAGTGTTGGATCTGGCTCCTGGTGGCAACATGAGAAGACTCAAAGTCCTGCTCCAATGGCTGGACTTGCTGCAGGAGTAGCATAATGGTTAACAGAGTCTATATGCAGTAAGGGGCTGAACTAAGCTAAAGGGAGACATCTTGAGTGACTGCTCCTGGCTGTGAATGGCTTCATATATTCTAATCTCTATCCTTTTCCTACTTTCATACTTCCACTTTTCATTATTCTTCACATGGACATGTTGAAGCAGCTGCTTTCACAAAGAGCAGAAATCCAAAGCATTGCACATTCAGGCTAGGAATTCTAGAGACTTATCTGTAACTAAAAACCATGGGGTACTAGAAGAACATGATGGTGTGCATCCCTTTTCCAAAATGCTTACAAAGAGGGACATTCCATGCCAGACTTGTCCCAGTATAGCCAAAGTAGTAACACGAGTGGGACGTGGGCGGTGGCTGGGAAGTGTGGGGCATATTTGCATTTGTGTGCGCAACTTGCTAAGGCAGTGCTGTTCAAATAATTTAGACAAGCTGCAACTAAACACCAGTTGGAAGAGCTTGTACTGCATCCATGTGTGGCAAGCAACAGTTTCAATTTTTTGCTACATAACCTGGCCTAAAATTGAGGAAGCTAGGATTTGAACCAAGGTATTCTATCATGAAAACCAGAGTCCTGGAAGTGCAGCCAAAGGAAAGTGGCTTTAGCTTGCTCTGCAGATTACAACCAAATTGTGAAGTTAAGCATTACACTTAGACCATACTAAATCTGTGAATGTTAAGGGGTGTTGAAGTTAAAATATGCTGTGAGCAGTTGCATGTTCAGGATTAATACCATTTCTTGCTCACACAGTTCTGATTTACTACTAGAGGGCTGGAGAGCAGGTGTGTAGCTAGGCACCAAGACACCTGGCTTCTATCCCTGCTTTGGGGAAAGGGAAGGGCTGGAATTCAAACATCCTGGGATGCTCAAGGACTGCAAATCCTTTTTTTTTTTTTTTTTTTTAAATCTCTGTGGAGCTTTATCTTCTTGGTTCTTTGACTGGACATCTCCACTCACTACATCCCATACTGCACATCTTGCTGTTAAAACAGTAGGCCCATTGGTCCAGGCTCCACAGAGATAATGCACTCTCTGTTCTACTGTGGTTATGGTCTAAGTCTGTGCTTCCCAAGCTTTTCCTCAGCATGACCCCATTTCCTCAGCATGGCCTTCACTCCCAGCCCACAACCCCCCACCCCCACAATACTATCTGCTGACGTTGAGATCACGACCCACGTTGGGAACTGCTGGTGTAAGTATAAGCTGAGACACTGGATGGATGCACAAAGAAACATCTGAGTAGAGCAGGTGTTCGCAGTCTCTTGGAGCTATGGGGCACTTTAACAGAGCAAACACCGAAGGTGGGCTGCTCCTTCCAACTTGATTGCTGTTGACACCACTGACTCCCCGTCTCCCCTCTGCTGCCCCAGTGCTGTCACTGCCCCCTGTCCCTTGACACTTCCTCCAGCTTCACTAACCTGCCACTGAATCACCACAGGCAACCTAGCTTCACAGGCCTGACCTGACCACTTGGCAGGCTGGACTGACCTATGGGTCATAGGTTACCCACCCTGGGGTAGAGCACAAGGTTGGACAACTGCTGTTTTAGAGGACAGAGAGCAGCAGTTTCCTTAGTGACAGTCTACACATTGTCCTATGTTGCTGTAGTGACATGCTATGTCACTGTATGGCACACTGTGGCAATGTAGTAACCATGTGAGTCTACATGTGATCAGCAGCTACTTCACCACAGTGGTGCGTTTCCCCACTTCAGCATGCCACTACAGTGAACTAATGGCAAAATATAACCATGTGCTGCCTGCATGGTGCAGTACTAGTAGTTAGGGCTGTGCAAGGCTTTGGACAGAGCTTCAGATCTAGAGAAGCTTTGGACACTTTGGGGTCAAAGCACTGCCTCGTTCGGCTTCCCAGAGCAGTTCAGAGCTGCCTCAGAGCCGCCATGGAGATCCAGCCATAGGGTATAAGAAGGAAACAATAAAATATCTATAACTTTGTTGTTTTTTGTCCAATTTGGATGAAATTTCCAGAAGTGGTAGACTCTTCAGAGAAAATAAATTCTACCAAGTTTCAAGAAGATCGATGCAGAGGTTTGCGGGGAACTACACCCCAAATTCTTGAAAGCAAAACTCATGTCACGTCTGGTTGTTAAACATAGCTGGGTGAAAACTGCAGGAGTGGTAGCTCTTACTGAGGCCACAAAGCCTGCCAAGTTTCAAGAAGATCGGTGCAGGGGTTTGGGGGGAACTGCCCCTTTGCAGACAAGCAAAACTCATGCTGTGGGTGCTTGTGGGACTGTGTCTGTCTTTGGGCTGGGAGGGGAGACACTGCTGCAGGCCTGGCTGCTAAACTGCTGTGTTATCAGTTACCAATCAATCAATCATAATTCACTCAGGGACCAGGGACTCAGGGACCAGCTCAATACACAGGACCTAGCTACTACATAATGACTTAAGGAGCATCAATTAGCACCTACAAAACCAGGCTAAGGAGAGGAAAGCATCAATCAACAACCCCAAGACAGACACAGTCTTGGCACGTGTTGTGCCTTTCAGCAGCTAGGGCTGCAGGGCCCCAGGATCCTCCTGCACCTATCTCCTCAACAGCTGGCAGGCGTTATGGCCTCAGCAGGGGCCACCATCCCTGCAGCTGTCACCTCACTGTGTCTTAACACACGCAGTGTCACCCATGGCATGAGTTTTGCTTGTCCACAGCTTGAGGTGCTGTTCCCTACCCCAACCCCTGCACCTATCTCCTTGAAACATGACAGGCTTTGTGGCCTCAGTAAGAGCTACCAGCCCTGCAGTTTTGACCCCCCTGTTGTGTAACACACAGCTGATATTCTTCTCTTTTGATCTTTGGGTGAATCATTGAAAAAGCACAAAAGAAAGCAAGAAATATGGAAAACAGGTAAATGTGGCAAGAGAACCTCAAATTTTCAGGGCAGGCTCAGGAGCCAAAATAATTTTTTAACTTGAATTTTTTTTACGTGTGTCCTCCACTCTGGTGTCTTTGCTCAGAGGTACAGAACATTTCCTCTATGTCCAGGGCTGGGTTTTACCTTCTGGAACCCCAATACCAGTGTTCAGTATCAACACCTGATCTTTTTTACTAAGATACAACCACACTAGATGACCAGACAACCCCCGCCCACCCCAACTCTGGCGCTTTAAGAAAAACAAAACCAAAAAGACTCCAGCACTACAGACAGTCCTGTGATCCCCACAAATGGTGCAGGGCCCCAGGTGACAGTCTGAGCAGCCCGAAGCTGCCTGAAGGCTCATGGCCCTGCACCGAGCCAGGCCGGGCCTGTGCAATATGGTACAAGCACCACCAGGTGCCAGGTGGTTGGGGCTGAGCCACGCTGCCCTACACCAAGGCAGAGCTCTGCCAGGAGGGCCCCAAGCCCTCAATGAAGAACCTCAATGGGCTGCTGCTGTGGGGGTGGGGAGCTATACGCCATGGGGGGGCTGCTGTGTGTCCTGTGGGAGGCATATGGGCTGAGCAGGGGGGCATGAGGGCCCTGTGGAGGGGCATGTGGGCCTTGCAGGGGAGCATGAGGGCCCTGTGTGGGGCATGTGGGTTTTGCAGGGGAGAATGTCCTGTGGTGGGGGCATTTGGGCTGTGTTGGGGGGCATGTATGCCATGCAGAGGGGCATATGCCGTGGGGGGGGCTGTGGCCCCTGTCCTGTGCGAGGGCCTGTGCCCTGGGAGGGGAGGGCAGGAGACCCACCCCTCCTGAACAGCCCCTCCCCACACAGTCCCCCCCACACCCAGAGTCCCCCCACAATCCACCCACACCTACTCACTCACCCCACCACATCCCCACACCCACCCACCCCTCTTCCCACACCTCTCCTGCAAGCCCCACACACCCCCATTATAGACCCCGTGTAGCCAGCTGCCAGACAGATTAAGACTTGCTGGCAGGTACCAGAAGTGACAGGAGCTGTGGCAGCAGAGGAAGCTGTCTCCACATCCTAGTTAGTGAAGGAGCTGGCGGAGCTCTAATTGTTCTATGATAAGGACACTAAAAGCCAACATCAAAACATATAGATATTTGGAATTTATTTTATTATGATGATCGAGACACTGGTAGGCTTCCACATTGCTTTAAAACTGTAAATATATCAATAAAACATTGTCAAACTGATCTCTCTCTCTCATTATACATGTAGTAGTCTTTTGTTTTACTTGTGGAAGAACATGAATTTTGGGGTATTTTAAAGAGTGAATTTGGGCTTTTCTATGGGAGATTTTTCAGTTTCTAAATAAGGCACACTAGAATTCCTGCTAGTAAGGCAAGTGGCAGGACCCAGGCAGAGGAGCCTGCTCAGGGCTAGCACCCAGGATGCAGGTGGAGGTGGCTGATCTCTTGGCCACTTTGGGCCAGGAGAATATGCTTTGACAGTTCAAAGCAGGTCACCACACTGAGAACATCTTCAGGGTAATAGTTGCCCAGATGGCAGGGTGGCAGCACACATGGCCATAGTGACACACAAAGGCCACCTTTGCATCCATTGCCCACTGGCACCTGGCCCAGAGGTGCAGATGCTTTTACTGCAGCCATGCAGACCCTGTCCAGGTCTGGCAGGTGCACAGCCTTGGGGCCACATGCTGTTACAGGTGACAGCAGGTCATAGCCAGGCAGCAGTCCCTACTGCCAGACTGCTGCAGTGGCTAGAGGGTGCAGGGAACTATCAGTTAGGGATGCTTCAGCAGTCCATCAGGCACAAGGGGTAGTGTCCCCAGATACCAACTGGCCCAGCCCCAAAAGCTCCTATTTGTATCATCCATTTTACCATGGGCCCTAAGGCCCACCTGCTAACTAGTAGCTCCTACTGTATGGGGCCAATGGCTGAATGACACAACTAAATTTTTGGAACAACAAAGGCAAAAAACAGGACAGGAGTGACTTGAGGGTCAAAGGGTCAAAATGTGAAAATGAGTGCTCCTGAGGGGGACACCAAGCAGAGCCCCACTGGCCACATCCACTGGTCCTCAAAAGCATCCAAGGAGCCAGTGAACACCTCTCTCTGCTCTGCTCAAAGACATGTGTGGACCAGTAAGAGGAAAGAGGACCCTCAGTCTCTGGAGCCCCAGAAGCTCCTGTCTGTTTGTCCATTCAGTTACCATGGGCTCTAAGGCCCACCCAGCTAAGTAGTCCCTTTTCACAGGGGCTAATGGATGAATGGAACAATTAAATTCTTGGGACAACAAAGGCAAAAACAGTATAGGAGTGATGTAAGGGTCAAGGGGTCAAAACATGAAAAAGAGTACTCCTGAGGGGGACACCAAGCAGAACCCCTCGAGCTGCACCCACTGGTCCTCAAAGGCATCCAAGGAACTGGTGGGCACCACCCAGTAGTGCTCCACTTGGAGGCGTGTACAGACCAGCGAGAAGAAAGTGCCTCACAGTCTCCAGGTCCCCAGAAGCTCCTATCTGTTTGCATCTTATAGTGGACATGGGCCTTAAGGCCCACCCAGTTCACTAATAGCTCCTATTGTGTGGGGCCAAAAAGTCAAAGATACAACTGATATTTTTTGGAAGGGGGGACAACTAAGGGAAAAAAACAGGATAGGAGTGATGTGGGGTCAAAATGTGAAAACAAGAGCTCCAGAGTGGGACACTGAGCAGAGCCTCCTGGGCTGCACCCATCAGCTCTCAAAGGCATTGAAGGACCAGTGGACTGGAGATGGAGGGGCTGCAGCCTGGCATACTTGAGGGTCATGTGCACCTGCCACAGAAGGGGCAGGAGACCAGAGTGTCTGTGAAACTTGCCATGTACCCACCTGTGACAGTGACTCCATGGAGGAGCCACCAGCTGAGGTCCCCAGTGGCTCATGGGATGAGGGTAGAGTACAGACTCAGCCACTGCGATACCCCAGCCACACCCGCACCAAGCAGGTCCCACCATATGGTGTCTGGGCGGGACGTGAGCACAGCATGATGGATTGTGCGGCATATGCGTGTACAGAGGTTGTGGCTATGAATAGTGGAAAACTGGATTGGTCTGGTGTCCTCCAGCTGGCTCAGGTGGTGGAGCAGGGAGTGCCACCAGGCTGGATGAGGTGCCAGCCCCATGACAAATTCCAGTGGGCTGGAGGACTTGGGGGGTAAGGGGAACCTCCACCACATAGAACCTGGTCAGCAAAGGCAAGGGTGTCAGGAAGTAGGGCAGATTCCACCTTCTGGACCAGACGGCAGGTCACACATGTCATAGGTAGACCCACGTGCCAAGACGGCGCAGTAGGGTCCATCCATTCCTGCCAAGCATAGTCCAGGAGTTTTTCGATACGGGTGACACCAGCCAGGATCAACCTCTGTCACAAGTGGGGCAACTCTGTTGTCAGCACCTCCAGCTGGGGGTTCCAGAGGAGGCACCCTGGGTGAGTGGCAGAGGGGACCTAGAGGCAGAGACTAGCCCTTCTGGCCAGGCCCAGGAGGTCCTGGTAAAAGTCTGGAAGCCCTCACAGGTCCTGCAGGGAGAAGTCCTGCAGGATGAGGACCTGCCAGTCATATCAGAGCTCCCAGAAGTGGCGGAGAAAGGCATGCTTCAGCTGGTCCCATGCCGTGTGGCTACCAACACTGTATAGTATCATAATATCATAGTGCTTAGGTTTGGAAGGGACCTAAACAGATCATCGACCCCCTACCCCAAGAAGAAACAAGTGCTGGGGTCACAACACTTTAGCCAAATGTCTATTCAGCCTCCTCTTGAAGACTCACAAAGTAGGAGAGCACCACCTCCTTTGGGAGGCCATTCCAGACCCTGGCTGCCCTAACTGTAAAGTAATGTCTTCTGATGTCCAGCCCAGACCTTCTAACAATTTGTGGCTGTTATTCCTAGCAACCTCTGGTGGTGCCCAGGGGAACCGAGTCTCACTCAATTTCTGCTGGATCCCCCTGGCGAGTTTGTAAATGGTCACCAGATCTCCTCTAAGCCTTCTTTTGTGGGGGCTGAATAGATTCAGGCCCTTTAGCCTCTCTTTGTAGGGCCTGACCCACTGCCCCTTGACCATGCAAATGGCCCTCCTCTGGACCCTCTCAATGCTAGCCACATCCCTCTTGAAGTGCGGTGCCCAGAACTGAACACAGTACTCCAACTTCAGTCTGACCAGTGCTGCATAGAGGGGAAGGATCACCTCCCTGGACCTGCTTGTGATGCATCTGTAGATGCATGACAAGGTGCGGTTAGCCTTACTAACTGTTTTCTCACATTGGTGGCTCATGTTCATCCTGGAGTCAACAATGACTCCAAGGTCCCTTTCTGCCACCGTGTTGACAAGAAGGGTGTTCCCTGGCCTATAGGTGTGTTGCAGGTTCCTTCTCCCTAGATGCAACACCTTGCACTTGTCTACATTGAATTCCATCCTATTCTCATCCGCCCACCCCTGTAACTTGTCTAGATCTAGCTGGATTCTGTCCCTCCCCTTCAGCATGCCCACCTCGCCCCACATCTGGGTCTCATCAGTGAATTTGGACAGCGTGCTTTCCACACCCACATCCAGATCACTGATAAAGATATTGAATAGCACAGGCCCCAAGACTGAGCCCTGGGGGACTTTTTTTTTTTGAGAGAATGTGGTGAGAAACAGTGTCAAAGGCCTTCATAAAGTCCAGGAAGACAACATCCACCTCAATGTCCTCATCCAGGGACTTTGTGACCTGATCATAAAAGGAAACCAGGTTAGTCAGGAAGGACCTGCCCTCAATGAAGCCATGTTGGTTGCCCCTGAGATTATCTTTCCTGCTGGGCCCTTGCAGATGTGTTCCTTGATAATTTTCTCAAAGGTCTTCCCAAGGGCCAAGGTAAGACTGACTGGACTATAATTGCCAGGGTCCTCCTTACTCCCTTTCTTATAAATAGGGACCACATTGGCCTCTCTCAAACTTCTGGTACCTGGGCACAGCCCCATGAGCACTCATACAGCCGTGACAGGGGCCCCAATTCCCTCAACACCCTCAGGAAGAGCATCAGGACCTGCTGATTTAAATATGTCCAGCCCCTCCAAAAGTTCCTTAAGGCATCTCTGACCCTAGGCATGGCAGTGCCTCCCCTGGATCCATCTGCAATCCTAGTGGGGGGAGATGTCCCAGTCCCTATTCAGAAATATGGAGGCAAATAAGTCATTAAAGATGTCAGCATTTTCATTTGCTGCAATCACTGGATTACCACGTCTGGCCTGTAGGGGCCCTACATTATCCAGTGCCTTCTTCTTACTCCCTATATATTTGAAAAAGGACTTTTTGTTATCCCTAATTCTGGTCACTAGCCCTAGCTCCATCTCTGCCTTGGCCTTCCTAACAGCCTCCCTGCAGTCATGAGCAATGGAGGTGTAATCCTCCTTGGTGATAGCCCCTTGCTTCCACTGTTTGTATGCCTCCTTTTTTGCCCACAGGCACTCCTGGATGCCTTTGCTGAGCCATGGGGGCTTTTTAGCACTCCTGCCCTCCTTGGTACACAATGGGACTGATGCCCTTTGAGGCCAGAGGATTGTCTCCTTGAGGAACAACCACCCATCTCATTGAAGCTCCAAGACCTTAATGCCTCTCCTACTTATCTTCTTAGCTCATTGAAGTCAGCCCTCCTGAAGTCAGGGACTTTTGCCTTACTGCTTGCTTTCACCACCCTGTGCTGGATAGTAAATTCCAACAGGTGATGATCACTAACACCCAGGTGGTCAAGTACCCACAGACCCCACCACCAGGTTGTCGCCTGTGGCAAGGACCAAGTCCAGCAAAGCATTCCCCTGATGGGACTGTGCACCTCCTGGGTTAGATGGAGGTCCTGTATCCTGGTTAGGAACCTATATGAAAGGTCAGACCTGGCTGATTGTTCCTCCCAGCAGATGTCTGGGTAGTTTAGGTCACCCATGACAACCACATCTCTTGTTCTTACAGCCCCCGTGAGCTGACCTGAGAATTCCAGGTCCAGCTCGTCCCGCTGGTGAGGCGGTCTGTAGTAGATGCCTGCTATCAAGTCCCTTTCCTCATGACCCCCTTGCATTCTTACCCATAGCACCTCAGTTTGCCCCTCCTCTGACCCCATCCTGACCATCAAGGATGTGTATTGCTTTTTGACGTATAGTACTACACCTTCCCCCCGCCTTTTTTCCCTGCTCCATCTCACCTGTACAGCCTGTATCCCTGGCTGTCCACTGCCCAGTCATGGGCAGAATCTCACCAGGAGTCCATGAGCACCAGTAGGCCTGGGTTTTTGCTAGCTAGCAGGAAGGCGAGTTCTTCCTGCATATCCCCCATGTTTTGAGCATTTGTGTAGAGGCATTTGAGGCCTCTGTGTGTGCACATGCCACCCCTTTGTTCGTAAGCCTGCCCTGGCCCCTGTCACTTACCTGAGTATTACCTATATGCATCACCTGGCTTGACTCTGAAGTATCATCTTGTTCCTCTGCTCCCCCATCCCCCGGTGAACCTAGTTTAAAGCTCGCCATACAAGATCAGCCAGCCTGGAAGAAAACACACACTTACCTTTCGGTGAAAGATGAAGCCTGTTGCATCCGAGCATATCCTCTGTGGGGAAATGTGGGTCATGGTCCAAGAACCCAAGGCTCGCCTAGTAACACCAGCTCCAAAGCTGCTGGTTGACCTCACCGATGCATGCCTTGTGGTGCTGTCTACATCTGCTCACTGGGAGAATAGAAGAGAAAACCACCTGCACCCCTGTCTCCTTGATCTGCACTCCATTGCAAACCTGTTCCCAATCAGCAAGGGTGAAATTACACATTATATGTAGACCATACTAAGGACACTTAAAACACAAGCGTCTGCATCCTAAGGGTCTCTGAGCATCTCAAAGTTGTATCACTTGAGTTGAGGGTTAATTCTGGGCTTTGCTACCTAGCACATGTTATGTAGCTTCAGTCTTTTCCACAGAGATAAAAAAAGCAATTTGCAGACCTCAAGCATCCCAGGATGTTTGAATTCCAGCCTCTCCCTTCACCCAAAGCAGGGATAGAAGCCAGGTGTCTTGGTGCCTAGCCACACACCTGCTCTCCAGCCCTCCAGTGGCAAGTCAGAGCTGTGCAGGCAAGAAATTGTATTAATCCCTAACATGCAACTGCTCACAGCATATTCCAACTTCAACACCCCTTAACATTCACAGATTTAGTATGGTCTAAGTGTAATGTGTAACTTCACAAATTTGGTTGCAATGTGTGCCTGCACCCTGAAACCACTCACACAGACCCTCTTGCAATTATGCCATGAGCTCATCCCTCAGAAGGCACCCTCTGGACTCACCACTGAGAAAGAATCAGAGCAAGTCAGAAGAGACTTTGACAGAACTTTTCTTCCCTATCAAGAGACAGACATTTCTTTGAAACTAAAGTGTTCAGATATCCCTAATGGGACCTCCTGTCAAAGATCACCACAACTCAGAACACCCTATAGCCTGATTGCTCATAGTGCCTAGTATTCACAGAGCCTGAAGAGACCCAGCTATGTGCCCAGTTGGACCACAAGCATGAACCTCTATATTATAACATGGGAGACATGAGTTACCCAAATTCCAGTTAAACACCCTAACTCCCAAGCCATTGTCATCTATCTTGGGCCTAGTGAATATATGAAGTGGAACAGCTTTAACAGGAGAGGGATTCAATAGCCTGGAAGGCAGAATACCAGCTTTGGATGGAAGAAGCTATCTTTGAGCAAGCCAATCCTTTTACTTGGTCTTTTTCAACAGGAACAAAAGAATTCTGGGTGTCTCATTTTTATTCCAATGTAAACTAAAATGACTCAACCCATAATGTTTTTCACAGGAAAGGATTATTTTCCAGCCAGCCTTAACAGCAAAACTTAATGGTGGATACAATCCTAGGATGGAGTTTTGGGACGCCTGGGTTCTGGCTCCAGCTCTGCTGCGGAGTAATGGTAGAGCCCCAGGCAAGGCACCTCAACTCTTCCTGCCTCCGTTTGCCCTTCTTCACAAAGGAGATAATGATACTGACTTAGCACAGTTGAGATCATTGAGTGGAAGCACAGGTGCACTGTTAAGGTGAGATTTTAAAATGCTGTTAGTCAGCCATGATGGGAGGAGGTTGCCTTGTATTGTGTTTCTTTCATGGCTGTGGCATGCAACAGAAATCAAATAAATTAAGAAAAGGCATGTGCAAACACAGGGTTGGAGCTGTAGTACAGTGGGACGTTTCCTGAGTTACAAGAAAGACATCTGCAGTTTGACCACAGCTACCCTAATAAGGGGGCATTTAGCCCATGGTGTTCAAGGAGGTGGCTGCTGCATTTTAACAGCACTTGCTAGAGAGAGTGGCAAAAAATCTTTTCCACTGCCTTTGTCTCAACACTTGCCCGTGACTGGTGGACCCTTCCTAAGGCAACCCCCTCCCCCAGAGTGGTTTATTATTCAGGATCCTGGGGAATCCCCAGAGTTACCCAGCTGGCGACTGGTGGAAAGCAGGGGGCAGCCCACAGTTTCTATCCTAAAGGAGGCCACTACAGAGGATGTTACGAGAAGAATCTTGGGGAAAATAAATAAGGCTAAAACCATTATAAATCAGGGTTATGTTTCCATTAGCTGCCCAAAGAATCCTGTCTGCCCAGAAGAGGCCTTTGCTTTGTGGGTTTTGA
>JAGPOW010001327.1:7394362-7423985 GCA_030014935.1 Caiman crocodilus | reverse complement strand
GGTCATCTGACCCTGGTGCTCTTTCCTGCCAAGGCAGGGGGTCGGACTAGATGATCTGCCCAGGTCCCTTCCGACTCTAGATACTATGATACTATGAAAGCAGGAGCAGGTTTTTCTGGCAAACGATCTGCTAATGACTCAGGCCTGAATATGCTGAAGAAAAAGTTTTGTCAGAAAAAATTCAGCCTGTCTAAGCACAAATCATCTCCCATTATTCTGAACAAAATGCTGGTATGTCACAGAGTTAGATGAGAGAAAATATTTCCACACCTGGACCTTCAGTGAAGGCTTGAACTCAAGTGAAACCAGGAGGACCCTAGAAATGTTTTTCCCTAGTGAGCTGACCATACAAAGAACAATGGTTCAACAAAGCAAGCCCCAGCCAAGTACTAGGAAACTTGCTCCAGCTTCCTGTATTACTTTGGTTAAGCCAGTCTCTCTGGATCACAGTTCCTCATATTCCTTTACCTAAAGAAGAATGTGGGGGCAACTATAAAAGCGTAGTTACTACGATAGGAGAACATATAACAAATGCAGGATTTGGATAGTACCTGACCAGGACTGGAAAAACCTCCAGAAGTAAGGACTGAACAAGTAGCCAGAGGTCTGGCTCTGATCTCAGAGTGGGAGACCCTCAGAGGTGGGGTCCATCCAGAGTCCATGATGAGGTGGGATGAGACTAGAATAATACTGACTCCATCACATCACCTCCTAATCCCACTCTATTTCAACAAAGTGAAAGCTGAGTGTTCCTGGCTCCTTGGGGTGGTCCCAATCTTGTGTGTAGATGACCTTAAGGGTATTAATAAAAGGTGCAGTGTCACAAATTGATGAAGGATCTCGAGACAGGCTTAGCTACTTGTGTCCTTCTCCCTATTGTTCTGGGCCACTGCACCACTGTGTGTTGCCTTCAGCCTTGCCTGGGGGTGAGACTGCTTTGGGGTTTGCCTCTGGTTTCACTTTACCTGGTCCTTTAAGACTTGGGAGGAGCAGATAAAAGGTTCCTGTTTGAGACCCTCTCTAAACCAAGATGTGGGAACATCGGTGCAGTCAGGGTGTGTTCTCTCACATGAGAGTTCAAAGAGAAATGCCATACAGACTGGGTGAGGGGCCCAGTTAGGGTGAGCCAGTTATTTCAATGGGTCTATGCTGATTTACACCACAAAGAGTCTGGCCTACTCTATGCACAGATTCTGCGTGTCAAGGAGGGAAGAAACTCCTGAGACCATAACAGCTTTAGACTCTCATGCATTATTTACTGGAGTTCACAAGGGGCCATTGCAGGGTGCCAGAGCAGGTTAATAATATGGAAACATCTAGCTTCTAGGTTAGAATAACTGCATATTTCATCAAATTGCACAGGAATGTATTATGGGAGCCTGTGGGTCACACAAAGGATCCCTTAGCCTTCTGCCTCGGTGGATTTGGTACAAGAAGTTACAAGTGAAGTGAGTTTGCTGGGGCTCATCCTTCTTCCTAATGAGCATGTACCACAAAAGCTACCCTATCATTTGCCATGGCTGGCATGGTCCAGTAAAGAGAGACTCAGGGCTAGAATAGCAGGGGTAGAGCTGAGGGAGGCTGGACTGCAATATAGTAGGGCTGCTGAAGCAAAACACTGAGCTGCAGAGCTAGTGGCTGGCTGGGGAAGCTGAAACAGCATCTACCTATATTTTTGCAGAGCTGCACCCAGCTCCGGTATGTTCATGGGCCATATGTGTAATCCCTAAGATTAATCACAGGAGGAAAAGGAAACTGAGGAAGAATCTGTACCCTTATTTGGTCCAGCCTGGCTCCATCTTGGCTGCCAACATCATATGACCTCACCTCACTTACCTTCTTGAGGAGGAGATGGTGACAAATCCTGCAGCTGCAGAGAGGAGGTGCCCTATTCTCCCTTCACTCACTCCAGGCGTCCTCATGGTTGCATCAGGCCTGGAGTGAGGGCTACTTTGACTGACACTGGCTTCTGGAGCAGTCGGGTAAAGGAAGGAGCTGGGAAGTTTCCTGGTGACAAGATTCCAGTGGGGGGTCCCTTTTACGACAGCTCCTTTTCCGAAGTCTTGGTGGAGGGGTTGAAGCAGCTGGCAGAGCTGAGAGGGTGCCAGGGCAATGATGAGACAGAAGATTTAAGGGAGAGCTTCCTTATCTAGCACCTGAGTTGTAAGTGCTTCAGTTTGGATAGATGAGAGTCCTTTGTGGTTAGAAATGAGAGACAGCTTTATCCATACTTTGGACCTCGCCAATCCTTAACAAACTTGAGTGCAGGAGAGTAGAAATGGGAAGTGGATGATGCTAGAAAACATTGGCCATGTTGAGAGGACAGACTAGGATGTTTCCACAACACTGTGGGGGGCTATTGTTGATTTATGGATTGCTGTTTTATTTTGTGCTCCCATTCTAGTTTCCCAAAATAAAACTTGATTTTAACCCTTGCACTTGGTCTTTGGAAGTGGGGATGTAGTCTCTGCCTGGGATCCTAGTTTTCCCAGGTTTCTGGGAGAGATTTCCTAGAAAATTTAACCTGCCCCCTTTTTATTGCTAACGGTACCTAGCAGGAGAGCTATAATAATTGCATCCAAATGAACTGTGAGCTCCCTCCCTTCCCAAGTATGAAAGCACTTGCAAACAGAAGGGAGTGAGTCCTTTCAGCCCAGTTCTAGCTCTGGAGTCCCTCTTCCTTCTGCATCTCAATACTAGGCCACAAATATTCAAAAGCATTACCTACATCCATATCTTATTATTGTTCAAGTAGTCAAAAGTCTGCCCAAACCTAGTGAGCCATCAGGCTAGTATAGATAAATTATGCAAGTGCCAGTACCCAGCAGAATATGAAGGAGAGATAGTGATAGTAGGCTATGTGAAACTTCAGTCCCCGATTCAAGTCGGCGGAGATTCAGCCTGATTTGGTGGCTGAATCTCCTAATCTGAATCAACTCAGAGGACTCTTTAATCTCCCCAAATTAAATTGGAACCCTTCCGGGGCCATTGCTGAGCACATGGAGGGGGTCCATCCACCCCCACATCACAGCGTTCACAAGCCACACTGGTACCTCGAGGTATGTAGCAAAAACATTTAAAGCTGTGTCTATGGCCAGATCAGTGATTCTTCAAATCAGCATCGAATCTTCAGATTCGGATTTGGCTGAATCAAATCAGGGACAGTGATCCAAATCAACTAATCAAGTCATAGTCCCTGATTCAGGCCAAATCCAAATTGAATAGGGCCCGCTTTGTACATCCCTAATTGATAGCATCACATAGCACTGCCTTTACCTCCCAGCCTGAATGAGCATGTGCTCATTTGCAGTTGTGTTAACCTTTGGCACAAGAAGCACTCAAACTCATGCTTCTGGAGCTGTAGCAAGAGCCTTAACTAACACCCTACCTTGCCTCAGAATCACAGTAATACCACGTTGTGTTGCATACAACACACACCTTTTCCCCAAAAAATCAGGCACCCAAAATGGGTTGCATATAATAAGTGGGGAATATGATTTTCTGACTGCGATAGAAACACCCTGCTTTGATTCTTGTTTCACAGTGAAGCAGCTGTTGCATTACAATTCAAACAGCTGAGTTGACTTACTGGATCATTTTTCTTTACTTCAGATATGTTAAACATCCTCTCTTTGGCTAAGGTTTTGGCTTTAGTTAAGCAAGAAAAGGAGGATGAGTCAGATGAAGAATGGGTGCTGTTTCTGCTCTATATAACCATAATTCTGGGGAAAAAATTTTTTTTTCATCATTCTACCTTTCAAAAACAAGATGTATATTCTATTTTGAGGCATGCTATATATGAGAAAATATGGTATCTCAGAGCAATCCAGGATAATGACCTCATTATACCAAGGAAGTTTCTGCCTTTAGCCACTCAGGTGCAGCTACTCCTGACTTTCCAGTTCTATGTTCCAAGTTTCTGGCTCTTCTTGTTTTATTTTTCATTCCCAACAATCTTCCCCCTCTGTTCAATATTATTTTTATCTAGATTTATATACGGCCCTATCCAGAAAGGCTCAGAGCATCTAGTCTGATTCTTCATAAATTTCCAGAGGGGAAAGATCAATGGGAAATCAATAGTAACCCACAGTTATTTTTTCCTACTGAATTATACTAACTATGCAGAATAAAATTATTTTGTTCCTGCATCATTTGGTTCTCCAGGAAATCAGTTTACCTGGAAAGACCAAAAATAAATGCCTGACAGCAAAGTTGTGAGCAGCAGCAGTAAAATCAGGGCAAAAGAAGCAGATATTACCTAAAAAAATAACTCCAGCATCCTCCCTTGAAGCAGCTGGCAGCTTCCTGAGTGGGGAGAAAGGTTTCTGTAAGAAGCAACAGAACTCCCACACTCTCACCACTTCCCAGAGAGATACTCCTGGATTCATGAGCAGAGTGAACATTTAGGCCCAAAACTGAGTGTTTTAGAAACTTTGCTGCTAGTGGGAGTTTTATAAGTAATTTCAGTGGAAGCAGTGAGGTGAATGCTAGAATTTCCGCCTGTATGCATCAGGCAAATGTTGTCACAAACCTTCTTCCTTGCACATATGCCGTACAACACCAGTGGTGAGAATTCCTAATACTGGGCTCATCTACATAAGAAACTCACTGCACAATAGCCTAATAACACTGTGCAGTAGCATGCCAGTCAAAAACTGTGCTAATAAGCTGCTGTGCAATGTTATTAGGCTACTACACTGTAATATCACAAAAAAAAAACCATGCACCGGTGCTACTGCACAGTAAATATAGTTACTGTGCATTCAGTTAATACTTCATTAAGGGAGTACTGAATGAAGTGCTCAGTAATTACAGCACATTAATGAAAATGTAGGCATGCCCACTGACACACAAAGCAATCCAAGAACTGAACTCCATGAACAGGAAGATCCGGACCCATCCTGGGTTTTGTTACAGCCGCTATGGACAAGTCAAGAACCCAGTGCCAGCTTAACTCACATAAGTGTCAGATCCCTGCTGAAGAAATTGCCTCCTGACATGGAAAGGCTTATTAGTCATCACCCAGGCTCAAGCCTTCTCTTTTGATGGAAAACCATCTAAGTTGTGGTGAAATCACAGCATCCAGAGTTCTAAAATTTCCATCAGTCCCTTACAGCATACATGTCTTTGTCTTCACCAGTCTGCCTCACATCAGTCACCTTGCAATCTAGGCTTGGTTTAGATCTCATTGTCTATCTAGGGACATTGTCCATGATGGGTCTTTGGAGGAATTGGATGAGGTGCCCATACTGATCTGTTAGTCATGCTGCTATGCTACCTAAGAGATCAATGCAAATCATATTCTATATACCTTGATCCTCATTCTGCCTGTTATTCCAGCTTGAGGCCCAAACACAGCTTTCATGAACTATTTGGTCCTTGTACCCGCCAGGCCTCATACATCTTACCTCGGGCTTCCTTGCTCAGAGTGCCTGCCGGTACTTGCCTTGCCGTTGCAGGTGGCCTTCCAGGAAGTCTTCCCATGTGCCGCAACCTGCCCCTTCTCGCCTGCCATGACTTGAATCGTTCGGTGTGTGAGGCTTCGTGCAGTGTGGTTGCCCTCATCGGTCACCAGCATCTTAGACATCTTCTGCAAGGTTCCTCCTCCCCTGCACCTCACCCTTTACCCAGCCCGGCAGATCTTGGCCATTTCTGTAGTCGACCAAATATCCCCTAACTACATAAATAATGAGCTCACCTCTCACTCCCACTCCCTGCCTCCACCACCTCAGCCCCGTCTAATATGGGGAAACACAAAACTCCTTCCAGAACTCAAATGAAAAGCTCAATGAGCCTCAAAAGAGGCCTAACCCTGCCTCTGTTGGGCTTCTTTATGGACCCGACAGTCTCTCTATCCCTCCACTTGTTAACAGGGCCACCTGCCCGTGGCTCGATTCTGTGGCCTCAATCCGCCTATCCCAGCCTCACGCCACTCCTTCTCTTGTATCCTACCAGTGTGACCCTCTCTCCGGGTCTTCCCCAATCCGCTGATCTCTCCACGCCGCTGGGGCTCTTACCGTTTCCTCTCCCGGCTCACCTGCCACTATTGTGCTGGCCTCGGGCGCCGGCTTGCCCCTGGGTTCCTTCAGTTCCCCACGGTGAGCATGGGTAGGCACATCTGGCGTTCCGTGCCTCCAGCTGACTCCACTGGCCAGGCTCTCTCCTGGCAGCCACAGGCACGCCCCACTCCTTTTTGCCGCTGGCCCTTTTATTTCCACCAGCCAGTGATTGGGAGTGACGTCATTCACCAGCCGTGGGTAACTTAGGGAGTGATCTATGCCCTGCACGGGCTTCTCCTGCCATCCCTACTCCTCCTCCCATCCTGCGGTAAGCAAGTTATTTTTTTTTTTTTTTATTTTCCTTTTCTCCATTCCACCCCCCAGCTCCTCGCCCTCGGGCTCCCTCTGTGGGCTTGGGAGTTTCCCCAGTCTCTCTCTCCCTGTGAGTCCTTATCTGCAATGGCTGCTGCTCTTCTAATAGTGGTCTCTCCAGATTTCTACCAAACCAGTGGTGTAACTAAGGAAGGGCAACAGGGACAATAACCCCAGGTGCCTACGTGCATGGGGGGCAAAAACCCCATCTTTTGCCACAGCCACACAGCTGTAATTGGGGCAGTGGCAACAACCAGAAACTGCCACTGCCCCTTTTGTGCAGCAGCCACCCCAGGTGCTTAGCCCTGGCTGTGTTGTTACTCTGCTGTATCAAACAATTCTGAGCTGCATTACCTCTTAACTTTCCAGTAGTGAGCAGAGTGTGCAGATTTCTTATACAATGAGAGATCAACCATAAGAGATGAAGGTAATACAACCCAAATGGATTTTTCATGGTAACTGCTTCCAGAGTCAGGATTTGAACCTGGGGCTTGGAAGATGAAAGGCTCTTAAATTAATTCACTGAATCATTTGATTCCCTGCTGCATATATATTTAATATGTAGTTCAATGCATTATTGAATATAAATACAAATTTAGATAAAAAATAACTACTCTCAACTACAGGAGGATTAACTTAAAAGGGCTTTTCAACCCTGTCCCTAAGTATCATAAAAAGGTCAAATGTTAGTCATCTATATACCAGATTTACTCAAGTTTTGAAGTAATAGAGTGGCAACAATTTTTCCATAACTTGTTTATTTCTGTGGAGGAATCAGGGAAAAGAGGGATGTTCAGCAAACTAATGTAATACACTGATTTTTGCTTGTCTTCTGCATGTCCCACTACTGCTTGTGATTGCAGAATGCTGTCTGCTCAGAAACGTATCAGCCTTCTGTACAAGCTAGCCTCACAAAACAGGCCTTTTCACTTGCTAGGCAGAAGGAATAGTCAAGGGTTCCTTCCTCAGTAGCACTTGTATCAATTGAGGGCTCCAAAATCCTTACAGGAATGCAGCTATTAGAGTTGATCATCAAAGAATTGAGAGAGAAACCAAAGGCTTTTTTCTTTTAAGGTTGTTTCCACAGGAAGTTTACAAGCAGCCCTAGACTGTTACGTAGGACAAGGTATACAACTCTATAAATTTATATCATGGAAATTTATACAAATGCAACCCTTAATACAGAGTTCTTTGGGTATAGAAGAAAAACGTGAATGGAACAGAATGGTATACTGGGTGAAAAGATAAGTCACTTTTGTAAATTAGACACTTGTAAATATGGCCTCCAAGTTACTCATGACCAACATTACTACTGAGGCACATTTCAGTGCTCCATAATCCCTAGTGTATTTATTCACCTCACACCTATGTGCAGCAGACGGGGCCATTAGCTGTATTGTATAGGGCACAAGTACAAAGAAGCTAAGTGGCTTGCCCAAGGTCTATGGAAGAGTAAGACACTGAAATGGTCTCTTAAGTTCCAATGAGTCAGTGTCCATGGTGTCCCTTCACTGCTGCAACAGGCCAAACAGGTCTTTGACACCTATGATCCCTATTGTTTGTCCAGTTCACTACTCCTTTCACAACTATAAACAGTTCAAGTATATCCCAAAAGCCAGAAAGTCCAATGTCTAGCCTTGGATATCTTTCTAGTCCAACTTCCTGCTCCCCTTTGGATCCTGACCTTCCCCATTATCAGTTCTCCTTCTACAGGAGAGGGAAGATGCGAGACCTGGATCCAGCGTCTTCATGGATTCCAACCCAGAAGCCCTGTGCCAAGCTGCTGAGAACCACTCCAACCCCTCACTTTTTCCCCCAGACTACATCCTACTTTGTTTGCTTGATGCTGGTTACCCCCAAATTGCGCCTTTCAACTTGCTATCCTATTCTGCCTGGTCTGCAGTCTTTTATAGACTTGGTTCCTGCTGCTGGGTCACAGGGAGGAGAGATGATTATGCCTTGCAATAACGTTTTACAAACGGCTTCTCTGTCAGTTCTTCATACCCCGTCACACTCAAACTAGCAACTTAGCCATTCTTCCTCCATAGCTTTTGGCTTTACTGTTCTGCTGGAAGGAAGTGAAGGTGAAAGAGAGCTTGTTCAAGTCTCATAACTAAAATCTCACATGGTACAAACAGAGTTTTTCTTAGGCTTGTGTGCACACCTCATTGGGAGCAGAAACCTTGTGAAACACAGGAAAACATAGCAGAGAATTCTTCTAGTGATGTCCCATTAACCACTACACTGGTGATCATGTGCATGGGGTTGCTCCCTAGAATACATCTCATGTAATTGCAGGAATAGTTAGAATTAACTAGTGGGTTCCAAAGTATCCATTTGTAGCATTCATAGGTTGTGCCATGTAACATGGGAGGGATTTCTCACAGATTAATTTTCTTTTGGTTAATCCTGATTTGGAGTCTAATGGAGATCATCATAGGTAAAATAAATGAAGAGATGTGATTAATCTCTTAGGAGACAGATTCTAAACAGATGCCCACATATCTTAATCACAGAGATCCAATCTTCTCTCCCCAATCAGAGAGTCTTCCTTTTCAACTCTCTTTTGTTCTCAGTTCCAAACTGGAAAAAACCCCAAAACATCTGGTCAAAAGGAAACAGAGAAAAACCAGAAACAAATGACCTGTAAAAAGGATAGAGATGCTTTATTTACACCGCACATTTCATGGGATACATTGCAGCCTTCCATTCTGACTGACATACTATATGGTAACCTTTTATAGTTGTGATGAACTCAGTTGTATACAAAGATCTTGCATCTCTGTAAGGCTTATACAAATACCTCACCCTGGGTCAGGCCCTGGCACTTCTGGACCCTGTAAACAAACCTTGCTGCCACAATAGTGTTGTCATTGTACATGTAACAAGATGTGATAAGTGGATTTATAGCTGAGGCGGGCATGATGCAAAGCTCTGGATCTAAACATGGCCAAACTTTGAGAGAACTGAAAATCAAAATAGGACTTAATATGTGGGTTGTAGCCTGGTGTTCATCTGTTGGTGAATTGAGACACTTAAATTTTTCAACAAGATCTCTATTTTGTGCTTCAATTTACAGACTCTTCTTAGGTTCCATGAATCAATATTAGCTGACATAAGAGGAAAGGAGAAATCTGGGCAGAGAGAGATAACATTTCTTTTTCCATCCTTCAGCATGGGTGAAGAGAATACACTAGACCTGGCTATGCTTATACTTAGATAAAATATGCAGTCATGAGTACAGAATAAATATTCAAAAGACAGAATAAATAAAGGCTAAAACCATAGATATTTACCTGACCACTAACCTTCCTCCACAGTACTAGGTGCAGATGGCACAGCTCTCTAGCTGGACCTAGGGAAGTCCACCCCTTCCAAGCTATGAAACAGTAAAAGGAACAGCAAACACAGATAACTAGGCCCAAGGTCATAGCAGGACACATCAAAGAGCTTCTGACAGGTCATAACCCAGTTCAGCGCTCTCAGGTAAGTCTCAGTAGTCCCAAATTACTGGTTAGACGTCAAACTCATAGTAGCCCTGCCAGGCAACAATCATTTAAATCATTCCAGACTTCAGCTCTGTCTTCCCAAGACACTGAGAACCCAAAAGCCACTCTTCTTCCAGATTTACCACCTACTGAGCTGGTGAATCCTCCCTCACAGCTACACTAGGCCCATGTTCGGAGACAGGGCTAAGTGAGCCCAGAGAATTTAATTAATTCTTTCCTAGCCAGGGAAAGGTTTGTATATGCCACCTAAGAATACAAATGAGCCCTCAGAGCCTAGCACTTTCATTACAGATGTTGCGACATATGTAACCCTCTTACTTTTGTTTCCATTGTCCTCCTCTTTTGTCAACACTGTGTTTAGTGACTCCCAATCAGGCTCCTATGGCGTACATCAAGGGAGGGATCATGTACACCATCCATTATTAGCCACCAACCTGCACATCTCACAAGCGAAATGTCCACCTGAGCCCATCAGCCCACCATGGTTGAGGCATGCCAGTTTCTATAGCCAATAGCAACAAAAGGAAGGGTATGTCCAGTGTCACAAACAGACACTATTGATTCCCTTGCCTGAATGACCAAGTGTTTGTTTGCAGCTGATCCAGCTAGGATTAGTCTAGACCAAGGCCTATACGGATGTCCTTGGAGTGGTAGCGAGAATCTTATTCAGTCTGGCACCACACTCCAACCTGAACAAATACTGTCTTAGAACAAGGCAGTTTGCTCTTATCCATTTTATTTGGTACTGCTCCCCACCCTTCCACCTTAACAGTTGACACTAGAAGTCATTTTCCCACAGCCAGCATTAGTAGCATCTACAGCAATTGCTTCCAGGAAATGAATGAGAACACTGCAAATTCAAAATGATCTGTAACATTGCCCCTTGCTACCCTGGATTCTTCTGTGTGGCCTCTGTCCCCAGGCTCTGACACACAGACAGACTACATACATTCATGTCCTATGATTTTATGAGTATACAGGCCAGTCTGTGTCACTGACCCTGTATCTCTTGGTAAGGAGAGACAGGATATGACCTAACTGGCCATTCATCCCAGAGAAGTCAACTTCTATGTGCCTGTTTTGGGGCTGAAAACCTCCTTTCCTCATCTACAATTCAGAAACACATCAAAAGAATTGGTTCATTCACTGATAATAATGTGTAGATAAATCTTATAGGCCACCACAAATGGGCTGGGGTGATGTTGTTTCTGGCTTATGCATTCTTCTCCCATTGTATGTCCCTAGCTGACTGTTCTATCCTTCTTTTTGTGTCTGTTTTCACTTTGTCCTAATATTTCATAATACTGCTATCAGCTTCCGCTCACAGGAACAACACTAAGAGCGATGATGGAACGATTGTGTTACCTAATGCTACTGGAAGTGTTGTAGCTGGCACAGTGGTTAAGACACTGACAACCGAGCTATCTACGTTAGTAACCTATTCTAATATTATAAAAGCCATAGTCTGTCTGTCTGTTCATAACCCTTTATTTGCACTCTGATTGGCTGGCAGAAACAACAAACCAGAGTGCAAATACAGCATTTGGACAGGAAGTGGCAGCACAGCAGATTACCATCATGATGGTGGAGACCCAGGGGATGGAACAGGGCAGGCATGCTGGGCCCAGCCTGGCCCCAAAATGGAGGGCATGGTGGGACATGCTGGGCCCTACAACAGTGGCAGAGGGAGGGGGCGGACAGGCCCAGCCCTGTGGCAGGGGGGAAGGTGGAGTGCCTCCCCCCTGGCCCATGGGGGAGGTGGTGACATGAGGCATGTGGGGAACAGGGTTGGGGCCACCGTGGAGAGGTGGGATGGGGCAATGGCCCTGAACCCAAACTGCTGAGGAGGAATGGGCTCAGGCCTGAAGCAACTGATGGGATGGGCAGGGGAACAGGACGAGGCCCAAATTAGGGGGGCAGAACCAGACTAGGGGAGTGGGGGTGCAGGACCAGACTCTGGGCTCTGTCTCCGCCAGCCCCCCAGGTGGGGGTGGGGGGAGTGGCCCTGGCCCTGAAGCGGCAGGGTGAGGTTGGGGGCAGTGAGCCTGGCCCTGGGCCTGGGCCTCTGTCCCCATTCCCCCCACCAAGTGACAGAGTGGATGGGTCAGTGGTGCTGGCCCCATCCCCTGCAGACTGCGAAGCAGCAGCAGACAGAGAGGACGGGGCCAGCAGTGCATCTCCCCTAGTCCCTGCAGGCCGTGAAAACGGGGAGGATGGGAGAGCAAGGCTGGTGCTGCTGGCTACACATCCCTAGCCCTGGACACGTCCCTGGCTACATACCACATCCCTGGCCCTGTCTGGTGATGGCACAGGCAGGGGCACTGAGCCAGCAGATGGAAGGGGAGAGGAAAGGTAAAGGGGCAGCCTGGCCCTGGCCCCAGCTATGAAGCAGCGGTGGGGGGAGGAGGGGGATCAGGCCTGGCCCCAAAGATGGGGCAGAAGTGGGGCTGGGTACAGGCCGCTGTCCCCAGACACCACCCCCCATACTAATACGTCCATAATTATTTGTGCCAAGAGAAACAACGGCATCCATCTTCTGATGGGGACTGGCACACAGGAAAGCTCCCACGTGGAGGACAATAAGATAACTATGGAATGGTTCACCCACAGCATCTCAGGGAAGTGAGGGTGTCATTTGGGGACCTCAGCTGCCTGTACAGCAATGCCAGAAGCATGGGGAAAAAGCAGGAGGAGATAGCCCTCTTGCTCTCTAGTGGGCAATATGACCTGGTAGGGACCACAGAGACCTGGTGGGACACTTTGCATGATTGGGGCATAGCCATAGGGTGTACACCCTGAACAGAAGGGACCAAACAGGGAGAGAAGGTGGAGGGGTAGTTCTTTATGTGAGGGAGCCGTACACTGGTCTGGATGCTGACGTGGGCTCCAAAAATAAGCAGCTTGAAACCTTTTGGGTCAAGCTTTTTTTTTTGGGGGGGGGGGGGGGGGGGGGGGGGGGGTGGCCCCACAACTGTGGACTTTTACTACAGACCACCGATCCAAGGGAAGGAGCTTGATCTGGAGTATTCTCAAGAACTGACAGAGGCCGCACGTGCAAAGGGCTTGGTTGTCAAGGGCGACTTCAATTACCTGGACATAGATTGGGAGCAATACTCAGCTAGGTCACATCAGCCATGTAGCTTTTTAACTGTAATCAAGGAGCTCTTTCTGACCCAGGAAGTGCAAGGGCCAACCAGAGGTACCGGTCTTCCAGACTTGGTCTTAGCCAAAGGAGATGATCTGGTGCATGGCTTGAACATTGAGGGTAACCTGGGCAACAGCAATTATGAGTTCATCAGGTTCACTGTCCACCACAATGTTGACAAATTGACTAGCAGGACGGAAGTCTTGGACTTCAGAAATGCTGACTTCAACAGGCTCGGGGCATTAGTAGGAAGACAATACAGGATCAGGGATGGAAGGCAAATGGGTTGAACGAAGAGTGGTAGTTCCTCAAAGCACAAAAGAAAAAACTGCTCCCATGAAGAGGAAAAGTAGCAGAAGGGTTGGCAGGCTCTCCTGGATCAATAGGGACATTGCAGTCCTCTTGAAAAAGAAAAAGGAGGCATACACACAGTGGAAACTAGAGACAGTCCTCAAGGAGGACTATACAATAGTGGTCCACACTTGTAGCGAAATGACTCGGAAAGCCAAGGTGACAACTGAATAAGATAGCCAAGGGAGTCAAGAACAATAAGAAACCCTTCTTTGCATATGTAGGGAGCAGAAAGAAAACAAATAGAAGTCTGGGGCCCCTGCTTAACACCTCAGAACAGCTGGTAACAGGCACTCAGGAAAAAAAAATTAACTCCTGAACGCCCACTTTGTTTCTGTATTTCACTAGACCAAGGGGAAAGACAAGGAAAATAAGGTTCAGAATGAACATAGCAGGAATAATATCCTTCCCACTGTGGATGCTGAGCTGTTGCAAAACCAACTAGAAAAGCTAGACATTTATAAGTCATCAGGACCAGATGGACTTCATCAGAGAGTGCTGAAGGAGATGTCTGAGGTCGTGGCAGAACCCCTGGCCAAACTCTTTCAGAAATCATGGCACACAAGGGAGATCCCTGAGGATTGGAAGAAGGCCACAGAAAGAGAAAGGAATGCATAGAGTCCTTTGACTTGTGAGTTATCTTATCCTTATTTTAGCACTAGCTGTAATGGGATAAGGGTATTGCAGGCAAATCACCCTGCCATCAGTGCAGCATACTGAAGTTAAGCTGTATTACTCCAGTGTAATGAAGTGAAATACCCAAATGGCTGCCCTTGTTTAATGGGAATAACTTGGAAGCCACTCAGGGATTTGAACATGGCAATGACAGAAACATCTCCTTTAACCCTGGGGCCTGTAGATGGATGGAGTTCCTAGACTGGGAGGTTCTTGTTTAGACTCTCTGTATTTCAGGGCATGAGGTTAATTAGGTAGCAGGGTAATGAGGAGTCATTAAATCTGCCTGCACAATGCTGTTAGCATAACAAGGGCAGCCCAAGAAGGTTAAAGCCTGGGTTCTTGTTTTCCCATTGCCTTCAATTAACCTCCGCATGTTTTTGCGACACTGGACCCCAGAGATGGGTTCCCTGGTGCCTCTCAGAGGCTGTTAATTAGCAGGACACAGAAACAGTGGCAAACAAACTTTTTCCTTTAAATAATCATGATCATCTGCCTTTCAATTAAAAAATAAACAGTTGGGACCCAACTTACCCCTGGCATCGCTCCATAGCTTCAGTGGAATTATATCCAGCATGAATTGGGCCCCTCTGCTTGACTTTATTCTCCAGTACAGTACCTACAACTGCACAGAATAAAGGTATTTCTGGACCATGTGGCTCTAATACCACTTCTCTCTGGTTTACATCAGCTTACTTAGTGTGAAATAAAAATTACCTAATGCATAGGGTGCCACAAAATTAGCATTCAAGTACTGATCCTCCTCTTTTTAAGGCAAGATCAAGCCCTAACTGACTTCAACTTTTCTCTCCTTGACAAACTATTTGTTACAATATTTTACATCCATAGTTCTGCCTGCGGGACTCTGTAATTCAATAGGTGATGGTGTCACCGTTTCTGGACATGACCAGCACTCTGTGCATTGTATATATAGCAGTATTTGCTCAAAGCCAGAAGTACCTTCCCTTCTTGGGCCACTTTAAATCCTGGTTTAAAATCCATTGAACTCAACAAAAAGACTCATTGATCTAAATGGCCTTGGATCAGATCTCTTAAACAGCATGTATGATGATGCCTGTAATAAGAATGGATATGGTTGCACAGGAGCAGTGTAATTTGCTGGAAACCAGCACAGGCTGGCTGGGATAGACAGTGATACTGCTATTACTATCCATGGCTTCACTCCTTTGGCTGTTCCAGTTGGCTTTCCTATGACCAGGTGAAGAAGAGAGAAAAAGAGGGAAATAGAATATGATCATTTAAAAATCCTAACTGGGTAACCTAAGGGGTTAAAAAAACCCGAAGGGTATAAATCTCTAGGCCTGTGCAAAAAGCAGCTAATATTCACTTCAGATTCAGCTGATTTGGCGGACAGCAATTCGATTTGGTGATTCGAATCACTGCCCTGAATCTATTTGGTGGAATCTGATTCTGTGATTTGGATTCTGCCAAATCTCCGAATCATCCAGGCCCATCCCCCACCCACTCTTCCAGCCCAGCAATGGCTGCCCTCCATGCCCCAGCTCCCAGCTCTTTTTTTTTTTTTTTTTTTTTTTTTCCAAAAAGCCCCAACTCAGTGGGTGCTGCCAGGCAGGGGGAAATACCTGCTGCCCCCCCCCCATGCTGTGTGGGGGCCTCTTCATGAGCTCCATGACTCCCCCACCACAGTCCCAGCCCCCTGTCATGGCTGCCCTACCCGCGGCAGCTCTGGCCTTTTAAGAAAAAAAAGAAACAAGAAAAACCCCACACTCACTGTTCCTGCTGGTGGAGGCGATCCACTTTGCCTCAAGCCATGTGGGGGGCTCTGCACAAGGCCCCCAAGCCCTGAGGCTGCTGCAGGAGCAGTGAGTCCTGGGGCTTTTCTCAGTTTTCTTAAAGGGCCAGAGCTGGCCCAGGCAGGGCAGTCATGGCAGGGCGGGCACTAGGAGAGAGAAAGGAGAGCCCTCCCATGCAGTATGGGGCAGTGGGGATCATCTCCCACCTGGCAGCGCGTAGTGAGCACTGGGGCTTTTCTTTAAAGCACCAGGAGTTGGGATGGGCAGGGCAGCCATGGTGGGGCTGGGGAGCAGGTGAGGGTCAGAGGGCTGGGGGAGCAGAAAGGGGATGGGGGCTGGTAAGGTCTCCCCCATGGTTCCCTTCCCTCTCCCTCAGCCCCCACCCCCTCCCCTGGCTGTACTTACCAGCTTCATGTCTGGCTGCAGCTCCCTGCTGCAGTCACCGGGGACTGTCCAAATCACCAAAGCTCTCCAAATCTTTGCTGAAGATTTGGAGAGGTTTGAATTGATTTGGACCTTTTAATTGGTCCCCTGATTCAATTCAGATTTGGAGATTTGGCCACTGAATTGGGCTGAATCTCCTCCAGATCGAATCATCACCTGAAGCTTTGCACAGCCCTAGTAACAACCTAAAGGTTGTTACTCTTTTTTTGCCTAATGAAAATCTGAAAAGTTTTTTTTAGGGGGGCAAAAAGATCTCCTTCTCTGACTATACAAAATCCAGGTCTGTTTCCCTAGAAGATTCTACAAATGATTAAAGCACTAATACAATTCTGAGTTCAGACATGAATAAACCCCTCTGCTCATTTATCATTTTCTTGTCAACTCCTCAAAACTCTTTGAAGATTCAACAAACTGTCTTTTTAAGCAGGGGCTAGGAAAGCTTTGGGATGAGTGCTCTGGTTTTCTAAGGAGATCTCCAGGCAAAACGAGGGAGGGGGGGGAAGTCTTGGTAGCCAGGTTATTTCTAAGGTTAAAAAAAAAAATAAGCAGCAAAGAAATAAACCTCAAATGAACAAATAGAGTGCAAGAACTTCTTTACATATTCCAATCAAGCAAAAACTTTGCAACATGGACAAGTACAAAGTTCTACACTTAAGATGAAGGAATCCCATGCACCACTACAGGCTTAGGATCAACTGGCTAAGCAGCAGCTCTGCAGAAAAAGGACAGGGGTTACAGGGACAAGTTGGAGGAAGTTCAGCAGAGGGCAACAGAAATAGTTAGGAGGCTGGGGCACATGACTTATGAGGAGAAGCTGAGAGAACTGGGTTTATTTAGTCTGAAGAAGAGAAGACTGAGGGGAAGGAGGAGATTTGATAGCATCCTTCAACTATGTGAAATGTGGTTCCAGTGGAGCTAGACCAGAGTGGGCAAAATATGTCCCATGGGCCAGATCCAGCCTGTGGGGGAACCTAAAAAGTTTAGAAAATGAATATTTATCTCCTCCTGGCTGCTTGTAGGACCCAGAGGAAGCCAGCAGCACTCAGGAGAAAGGCCAGCCTGGCCCCACATCCTCAGTCCCCTCCCTGCCCCCCTCAAATCGAAAGCCTCTGCCTGCCCTGGCTTTCACTGCTTCCCTGTGCACTGGCTGGCCTCCAGCACCACGTGGCCCCCAGCTGCATTGTTGAACTGAGCGAGCTGGGACCTTGCCACTACCCCAGGGGCAGGAGCGGGATGGGTGGTATGTGTGTAGTGAAGGAGGTACAGTGTGTGCGTGTGTTCATAGGGTAAGTCCCATGAGCACACTCCACCATGCACAAGCACCCCCTCTTGTACTGCCATAAATGCAGGCTCCCATCCCTATGCCCCCTCACACTTCCTAGCCACCATCCCCCCCCCATCTACATCCCACCACAAACCTCATACCCCACCCACACCTCACAAATCTACACACACACCCACATGCTCCCTCACCCCACCCCCAGTACTGATCCACCCCACACAGACACACCCACACATCCACAGCCCCCATAAACCTATATCCACTCCCCCATGTCACCCACACCCCCACAGTATGCAAAAATAAGGCTTCATTTTAAACTATTGTGCAATCACTTCTATTTGCATGAGACAAACACATGTAAATCGAGATAAAAATATTTTTTTTTAAATCAAATTAATTAATATTGTATGTTTGATTTTTAGAATATAATTTGGTATTTTTCTGGTTCTGAGATGGCAAAACTCCTTGCTGAAAGGAGTTTTTCTGGGGGCAAGATGAGAAACCTCTGGTGGCAAAAGTCAGGGGTTAGGGGATGGGACTTTGGGTCCCAAGATGGCAACCAGGGGGCAGGGCACCTGTCAAGGGGCAGGGCTATCCATGAGGCCCTTGACAGCTTGCCAGAACTTGGTAAGTGGCCCTCCACCTGAAATAATTGCCCACCCCTGAGCTAGACTGTTCTTAGTGGTGACAGATTACAAAATAAGGAGCAACAGTGTCAAGTTGCAGCAAGGGAGGTTTAAGTTGGATATTAGGAAAAACTCTCTCACTTGGAGGGTGGTTCATAGACGTTATGGCTGGAAGGGACCTCTAAGATGATCAAGTCCAGCCCCCTGCCCCAGGGGCAGGAAGTCAGCTACAGTCAAAGCAAGAGAAACATCTAAATGTTTCTTGAATGAGTCCAGAGTAGGTGCCTGCAACAATTCTGGAAGGAGTCTAGTCCAGCTCTTGGGGGCTTGGACAGCAAGGAAAATTTTCTTATGTCCAGCCTAAAATGATCTTGGAGGAAATCATGACCATTGGTCCTAGTTTTGTCTGTTCACCAGAGCACCCCAAAGAATTCTCCCAGATCCTGATGTACACCTCTTATGTACTTATAGGCAGCCACCAGGTCCCCCCTGAGCCTGTGCTTTTCCAGGCTGAGTCTCATGGCTCTCAGCCTCTCTTCATAAGGTTTATTCTCTTGCCCTCCAATTATGTGCATGGCTCTCCTCTGGACGCTCTCAAGCTTCTCCATGTCCTTCTTGAATCGCAGAGCCCAGAATTGGATGCAGTACTCCAGCTATGGCCTCACCAAGGCTGAGATGTCCAGGTAGTTAAAGTCTCCCATAACAACCATGCACTGAGGCCGTGCAGCTTCAGCCAGTTCCCTGGCAAATTCCTGGTCAGGAGGTCTGTAGTAGACTACTACTATGATGTTCCCTGTGCCACATTCCCCCTGTATTTTAACTGAGAGGGACTCCAGTTGCCTTTCCTGGGTGCCAATGTCAATTTGCAGGGATGTGTAGCTGTTTTTGACATGGACAGCTACACCTCCACCCCTTTTGTCTCCATGATCTTGCTTAGTCCACTTCCAGGTTCGGCGCCATGCTCTTGTGAGACACCCCATCTGCTCCAGCATCGCAGCATTCACAAGCTGCACCTGGTACCTCAAGGTACATAGAAAAAACATTTAAAGCTGCATTGATGGCCGAATCGCTGGTTCTGTGAGTCAGCATTGAATCTTCTGAATTCGGAATCAGGGACAGTGATCCGAATCATTGTCCCCAATCTGGGCCAAATCCAAATTGAATACAGCCCATTTCACACGCCCCTAATTTTTCCCCCTTTAGTGGGTAATTCTCATAAAAGGAGAATAAGCTAAAGAAATTATTTTTTAGCTTAACTGGTAAGCCCCATGTCCTGAATGTCCCGGTTCAAACCAGGCTGCTGATACATGCAGTGGGTTGTTATGCTAATTCTGCAGGTATGGTACAATTCTGGAGATGCATATGAGGGGGCCACAAGCATTTTTCAGGAGGCTGTAAAAAGGTGTCCAGTTTTCTCCTTTGCTCCTTTTACAAAGGCTCTATGCAGGTTGGTGTCATTCCCCTTGACTGCTCAAGGCTGGGTATGAGTCTGGGCTAAGTTTAGCAAAGCTATGCCAGGCTTTCCACAGTGGGGCTTTGCTAGGAAGGGCAGCTTGAACCGTTTTCTTCTCATTCTGGGTTGTGTGTAGAATACACCTGCTGGCAGCCATTTAGGTACAGTAGTTATTAGCTTTTTTTCCCCCAATGCCTTGATCCTCACTCTAGCTATCTGGTATCACACATTTGCTTACCCCTATTCCTGCTAACCACCTCGGATCTGAGAGGTACTTGCACGGTTTCTTTAAAACGGGTAAGTGGGGCTGGAGCTGGTTCTAAGCAGAGGCTCTTCTAAAGTGACTAGTTACTGTCATATGTGACTTCCCCTGGGTCACTCTCCATAGGAAAATAATAGCATGTGCTTTTGTTTATATTTTTATTTGATGCTTTCTAAAAGGAAAATAAAAAGCTGATCTTCTCTGAGCTGTTACTGGTGAAGGTGATTTGTAGTGAAACAGAAAGAGAGAGGAGTGACAGGGGTTATGCCGCTTTCCCTACTCTAATAAAACTCTGTTCAGTGCTGGAAGAGGCTGCCTTGTACTATAGTTAATTACCATTGTCCCTGTACACTCTCCTGTTGCCTAACTAGCATATGTAGGGATAGGCACGAGGGCACCAACCCCAGGCGCCCACTTAGAGTGCAAGAACAGTAGCCACTACCCTGCCACCCAGGACGTCTCTCTCCATAATTAAAAAGTTGTGCTCTTCTCTTCCGAGCATCCCTTGAGCTTGTGCTGACACATGTCCCCCATACACTCTCCTGTTGCCTAACTAGCATAAGTAGGGATAAGCAATCAGGGCACCAATCAGGAGCCTGTGGCCCTTTTCTGTGGAAGTATACACTGCCTTTCTCGCTCTCTCAAGAACCAAGCACTTTCTTACATTTCAGAAGTTGAGCATTAAGCACACCACAGTTTCCCATTTGCCTGTGAGGTGGCATCTAATTGAGAGTTATGTATGTAATATGACCAACCAAACCACCTTTGGTGATCTATGTCTAAGCACAAAGTGCTGGCTGCTTTGTTTCCAGATGTTAAATTGTGGGAAAAGTAACTAAATTGAATATTGTGCCAGTGTACCAATCTACAGAATTGTTCTTATTGCCTCAGACCTGTCCTATGATGGCCAATGGGAAGGGATTGGTCCATGAAGTAGGTCTCTCTAATTTGGGAACTACCTCCACTTCTGCAAAACCCCAGTAACTCTCTGCAATGGAAAATGCTTATCAGTTTGAACCTGAAAAAGTCCCAAAAAACAAAGAGCCTAAATCTCACTGGGCCTTGCAAAATTGCTATAGCATTAAACCCTCCAAAATCAATATCCTTTCTGTTGGCAAAATGTACAAGGCAACAGGATGATTCTAGAGACATGATGTTTTGGCAGACTTCATCCTTAACTCCAGCATGAGGATTTATATGCAAGGCATTCTCAGTGAGGCCACTAACTAAAGGGAATGTCTTTCCAGTCACATGCTGTGGAAGCTAGTCAGCCCTAACATGTGTGACCGGGTTTTGCTCACAATCCACCCCTGATTTACAGGGCAACTCATATATTTTTCTATCATTAGTATTGTTTAAGTTATTCTTGAGTATGATAAAAAGCTTCTAGGAGCCCCTCAGCAAACTCCTGTCATTTGACTCACCATAGGTCAAAAGGTTGATTTCATGCTGCCTCTTTCAGCAGAAGTCTCTGGTGTGAAGATCTCAAGAAGGGATGGCCAATAAATGTCATGAGTGAGACTTTGTAACTGTGGCTACCAAGGTTATGAGTGGACATTCAGGCTAGCCATTAATAGTATGCATGGAGATCTAGTGACCACTAATGTTATGGATAAATGGCTGGTGGCTACTAAGATTATGAAAGAGAACTAGGGAGTAAATCACTAGAGCCATGGTCTGATGGCTAATGAATTACGAGTGTGAATTGCAGGCTGGTAACTTTGAAGATTATGAAAGGGGATCTGAAGACTGGTGACTATTAAGATTATAACAGAGATGGTGATGGAGACCACACTTGAGGCTAAAGAAGTGGTTTTGTTTTAGGGGTTATCTTGCAAAGGTTTAGGAATTATGCAGAAGTTTTGTTGGTATAGCTATATTTGGCCAGGATGTGAGTTTATATTCTTTCTACAGTGCACCTAGATATTAGTTAGTTAATAAGATTTAAAAAAAAAAAAAAAAAAAAAAAAAATCATTATTTAGTGAGGTGAGAAGAGAAGCAAGAATGGGGAGGAAAACTGAAAGCAGACTTCAATTGTTATACATTTGCTCATGATGATACGTTAGAAGTATCAAGGACTGGCCTCAAGTCAAAACTGGACACTGAATTGGGTGGACAAGTGCTTTTAAGGTAGTAAAAAGAATCCTTTTCCTCATGTGTTTGACTGGTGCAACTTGGGCACATGTTCAGAGACAGACTGGGCACATCTACACATGAATTAATGCACCGTGACTATTGGGCATTAAGTTTAGTACCTGTCATGACAGGTACTAACTAAATGCTGAGTAACTGGTGCTACTGTACAGCAGCACCAGCACATGCCATGCACATTCTCAGGTTAGCTTCCGGAGGCAGTTAAGTCAAGGGATGCAGTCATCATGGATGACCTAAACTACCCAGACATCTGCTGGGAGGAGCAGTCAGCTAGGTATGACTACTCACATAGGTTCCTACCCAAAATACAGGACTTCCACCTACCCAGGAGGTGCACAGTGCCACCAGGGGGAATGCCTTGCTAGACCTGGTCCTGGCCACAGGTGATGACCTGGTGAGGGGGCTGTGGGTTCTCAAGTACCCGGGCAATAGCGATCATTACCTACTGGAATTCACCATTCAGTGCAGGGTGTCAAAGGCCTGCAGCAAGGCAGTAGCCCCAGACTTCAGGAAGGCTGATTTCAATGAACTAAGGAGATTAGTCAGGGAGGCACCGAGGTCCCAGAGGGGAGGGGATTTAGAAGTCCAAGAGGAGTGGCTGTTCCTTAAGGAGATGATCCTCTGAGCCCAAAGGGCGACAATCCCAGTGTGAATCAAAGCAGGCAAGAGTGCTCAAAAGCCCCCATGGCTCACCAAAGGTATTCAGGATTGTCTGAAAGCTAAACAGAAGGCATACACCCAGTGGAAGGGAGGGGCCACCACCAAGGAGGATTACACCTCCACTGCTCGAGACTCTGGCAGGCTGTTAGGAAGGCTAAGGAAGACACAGAACTGGGACTAGTGACCCAGATCAAAGACAATAAAAAACACTTCTTAAAGTAAATAGGGACTAAAAAGAAAGCACTGGGTAACATGGGGCCCCTGTAGGACATGCTTGGCAATCTGGTGGTTGCACCAGATGATAAAGCTGACCTCTTTAAAAATTCTTTGCCTCCATTTTTCTGAGCAGGGACAGGGACATCCCTCTCACTGGAATCTCAGATGAACTCAGGAGAGGCACAGGACCTGGTCAGGGAACTTCTGGTAGGACTGGACATCATCAAAATTGGCAGGTCCAGATGATCTCTACCAAGGGTATTAAGGAAGTTAGCAGAGGTCCTTGCAGGACCCCAGCACAGCTTTATGAGCACTGGTGGTGCTCTGGAGAGGTACCAGAGGATTGGAAAAGGTCCCATGCGGTCCCCATTTTCAAAAAAGGAAGGAAGGAGGACCCAGGAAACTATAGGCCTGTTAGTCTTCTCAGTCCTGGGGAAGCTCTTTGAGAAAATTATCCAGGAATGCATCTGTGACGGACCAGCAGGGGAGATTATGCTTATGGGAAACCAACATGGATTCATTAGAGGCAGGTCCTCTCAGACCAACCTGGTGGCCTTCTATGACCAGCTCACAAAATCCTTGGATGCAGGTGTTGGAGAGGACGTAGTCTTTCTGGATTTTAGGAAGGCCTTTGACACGGTCTCTCACCCCAGTCTCATAAAAAAAAAAATTAAATGATTGTGGCATCAATGCCTACACAGTCAGATGGGTGGCAAATTGGCTGGAGGGCCACACCCAGAGAGTGGTGGTGGACAGGTCATTTTCAGCCTGAAGAGATGTGGGAAGTGGGGTTCCCCAGGGTTTGATCTATGGGCCTGCATTGTTCAACATCTTCATCAGCGACTTGGTCAAGGGGGTGAAAAGCACCCTCTTCAAGTTTAGATGACAGTAAGATGTGGGGAGAAGTGTGCATGTTAGAAGGGAGAAACAGGCTACAGCTAGACCTGGACAGGTTACAAGGGTGGGCGGACAATAGGATGGGTTTCAAAACTGACAGTGCAAGGTGCTGCACCTGAGGAGGAAGAACCAGCAGCATATCTACAGGCTAGGGAACTCCCTTCTCATCAGCACAGAGGAAGAAAAGGATCTTGGAGTCATTATTGATTCCAAGATAAATGTGGGCTGCCAATGTGAGGACGCAGTCAGTAGGGCCAACCACACCTTGTGATGCATCCACAGATGCATCACAAGCAGGTCTGGGGAGGTAATCCTCCCCCCTCTATGCGATACTGGTCAGGCCGCAGTTGGACTACTTTGTTCAGTTCTGGGGACCGCACTTCAGGAGGGATGTGAACAGCATTGAGAGGGTCCAGAGGAGGGCCGCTCTCATGGTCAGGGGGCAGCAGGGCAGGCCCTATGAGGAGAGGCTACAGGACCTGAACCTGTTCAGCCTCCACAAGAGAAGGAGGAGAGGGGATCTGGTGTCTGCCTATGAACTTGCCAAGAGGACCAGCAGGCAATGAGAGTCCCTGCCTATGGCAGGGGATCAGATTTCATGATCTGCTCTGATCCTTCCAACCCTACCAACTATGAAAGCATGCCTTTTAAGTGGTGCTAATGCACACTAGTCTAATTCTACTGTGCCTTAGTGCAATAGCACTGTTTTTGCCATGACACTAATGAGCAGAAAATTAGTCTACTTCTACATTTAGCGTCATGAGTAGACACACCTGCTCACTGCCATTTGGGGCCTGTGAGGAATTTTCCAAAAGGTAAAGTTGGCAGATACCCCAAGGTACTTATGTCTTCCTCTATAGCATGAAGTGTCATTTGCCCTGTTATTTGGAGCCTTCAGTCTCCCCCTTGGTACAAAGCAATTTAGTCAGCTGAAGACTGAAAGACTCTGATCTAAATGAGGTCACTTAGCCCAATACAAGAGCAACAGAGAAAATGTGAATGGCCTTTGTTCTACAGGAGATCAGGTTAGATGATCTAAAGGTTTTTTCCGGCCTTAAATTCTCTGAAACTTGACATTTCCATTTTGCAGGAAATGTTTCTGTTTCAAAGTTGTTTTCCTTCTGAACTGATGCAAAACCACACATCTTCAAACCTGTTCCCGAAATAAAGAGTCTGACCCTTGCCCCCCCACCCCCAACACACACATTTAGAACATTGTTTGGGAATTCTCAAAATGTCATTAAAAAAAAAAAAAAAAAAAATGTATTTTATGATTGTTATGTTTATATTATTTTTACTGTTTTACATTATTTCATGACATATCATTAGTATATAGTACATGTCATATAAACATGCCATAAATCAGAATTATTTTTAATATGTCAAGCTATACAGTGTGCAAAGATAAAATAATGCCTCATTGCACCTATGAAATAATTTTTAAAATCATTATAGGATTGTGACAGGTCATCACCCGGGGCCGCCCTCAATGTGGCCCGCATACTTATCTCTGGGGCAACCGCCCATCTTCTCTCCTGCCATGTCTTGATCTTAATTAGCAGAAGGCTGTCCTTAGCACCCCCTAGTGGAGAGGGCAGTATATCTGCAGCTCATTTTCTCCCCAGTATCGCAGCCCAAGCCTCGCAGATGGAATCACTGTTATCTCTATTCTGTCCCTATTTGACCCCTTCCTGTTCTCCCTGGGCCCTCCTTCTCCATGCCCACCTTTGGGCCTCCTGCTAATGCTACCCCTCCCTTTGTTTGGGGTTCACCATGCCCAACTTGGACTGATACTGCCCCCTTTCTGGGACTCGCTGTGCCCAGCTTGGGCTTCTCAATATGCCCCCCCCACCTTTCTGGGGCTCTCCGCACCTACACTTGGGCTTCTCAATGTTGCCCCCTTCCTGGGCCTCTCTGCACCCACACTTGGGCTCTTCAAATGCCCCTCTCAGGGTTCTCCACAGCACTGCCCCCTTCTCTGGGGCTCATCAAATACCCCTCTCTGGGGCTGAGGTCTAAGCACCCCATAAACTTCACCCTTACTGGCACCAGGATCCCTATGCTACTGTGGGGATCCTATGAGGCCTCCTCCAAACCTAATAGCCTCACCCAAACCACCAGTGTTATAACAACAACAAAACACAAACTCCAGCCCCTTGGCTACAAATTAAATATAAGCCATCTGGCTATAACAACATTGCTCAACTCCAGTCAAACAGTACCTGCTGTTAGGCTTCTACCCCCACCATTACTCCAGGAGCTCCTGCCTCTCTGACTGCTGGCAGGAAACTGCCTCAGGCCTCTGTTTCTGGGCTTTATAAGGGCCAGGCTCTGCCCCTTCCAGCCAGCTGACTCTCATTAGTTGCCCTGGCAACCCACAACTGTGCTCCCTAATCACCGCTAGGGCTCCTTCAGCAGTTTTTCCCCTCTTCAGGCACAGGGCACCTTAGTGCTCTGTGACAGGGATACTTCATATTTATTGAAACAGTCTCCTTTCTGTGTGGTAATGAAACTATGAACAGAAGAAGTTATTTCAATCAGTCCTAAGAAGCAATTGCCCTTAATGTTTTTTAAATGAAACTAAACTAAGCTAAACTAAAACTTAAAAAGTAATTTAACTCAAAGCATTCAGAATTTGGTAAATTATATTGTTCTGTACTAATGTTGTCATGTTAAGAAGTAACATAGAAATAACAGTGTTATATAGCTAAAAATATATAATATAACTCAAATCAAAAATCATTATGAAGAAATTACTAGGTTTTTTTTCAGAAATTAACATTTTTAATTAGCTTTTTATTAAGAATATTGTTTCCACATGAAATGTCATTGAATTTCTCCTGAAATGGGAATAATATCCTTTAGAAAAAGATCTGTAATTATTTAAACAACTCCAAGTAAGGAAAGTTGCCTACCTCCTTTGATCAGCTGTAGCAAGAGTTAATTCAAATTTTTGTTAGAAAATTTCATCTTATTTCAAGATTGAAGCTAACTTCAACCTCTAGCTACTGGACATTTGTCAGCAAGATTGAAATAGTCCCTGACTACTCAAGTGTAAGTAAGTAGAGCACAGTTTGTAGGACTGATTAAGTGACACATTTTGTAGGACCATGGCTGCATCTTCACAAGACGCTGACTGCAAAGTAGGGGTGTGTAAAACGGGCCATATTTAATTTGGATTCAGATTCGGTCTGAATCAGGGACAGTAATTTGATTCGTTGATTTGGATCACTGTTCCTGATTTGATTCAGCCAAATCAGAATCTCAAGACTCGATGCTGATTCAGAGCATCAGCGATTCAGACATAGCCGCAGCATTAAATGCTTTTTCTACATACCTCAAGGTACCAGACATGGCTGGTGAATGCTACAACAGTGGGGTGGATGGAGCATCCCACAGGAGTGTGGTGGGGAGTCCTGCATGCTCCCCCATATCCTCCCGGCTCAACAATTGGCCATGGCAGGACCCTCGGTTCCCTCCAGACTCAGGAGGCACCAGTTGCTGAGCCAGAAGGGGGCGCAGAGGACCCCCCAGCATGCTCCCTTGTGGACCTGGAAGTGGACTGGAAGTGCTTCTGGTCCATTTCCGGGTCTGCTGGCAAGCAAGCTGGGGAGCGTCCCACGCTCCTGTGGGACACTCCATCCGCCCCAGCATCGCAGCATTCATAAACTGCCTGGGACCTTGAAGTATTTAGAAAAAACATTAAAATCTACGTCTATTTGGCTGAATTGCCAAGTCTTTCTGAATCTCTCCAAATCGATTTGGAGGGTTCTGATTCAATTTGGAGAGATTAAAGGGTCTCCTGATTCAATTCGGATTCAGAGATTTGTCCACCAAATCAGGTCAAATCTCTGCTGAATTGAAAGAGGGACCAAAGCTTCGTACAGCCCTAATCCACAGTAGCTTGTTACTACTGTGCAGCAGCATTTCATGGTGCAAAGCATGATTTGACACTACTGTGCAATAGTAATGAGTTACAATGCAGTCAACCACTTAAAAACTATTTGGCAATGCTATGGTTACTACACTGTCATTAAGTTATTGTTGATAAAAGTACTAAATGACCGTGCAGTAACAAGTGTGCAGTCAGTGTCTTGTGTAGATGCGGCCTGTAACTATTTAATCAGGCACTTCAGATCAGTTTGTAAAACTGGTCCTTCTTTTTATGTACCACCTCAACAATCTTTATTTTCAGCCTTTACCAACAAAGATATATCATCTCTAGATTATTGCTAAATGTTGAATAATTTAGGACCAAGAAACAATCCCTGAGGGACCCCACTTGAAACAGTCCCATTCATTCATGTCTTCCCATTAACAACTACATCTGCAGATCTGTCAGAGACTCAGTTTTTAATTCATCTCATGTGTGCCTTGTTAGTTCCACCTAATGAAGCTCTTGAATCAAAATCTCCTGTGGTATTAAGTCAAATAGCTTGGAGAAATCCAAGTATACTACATTAACAAAATTGTCTTTATCAATCAGGCATCTAATTTTATTAAGAAGACTACAGATTCCATGAAACTGGGGTGCATGGCATTATTTATATACATCTTCACCTCTTATTCTTTCTTGCTATCCTGAATTAACTATTCCATTACTTTGTCCAGGAATGATATCATGCTAGCTCACCTATATTAGCTTGGTTTATCCCTTTTACCCTTTTTAAATATTGGACCATGTTATTAGTCTTTTAATCCTTTGGAATTTCTCAAGATTGAAATGGTTAAAATTACCACTCTTGGTAGGATTGTGGATTTGAAAAATGTTTATTTTTAACAGCTACTACTTCACCTCTCATTTATTATAGATGGTAAATTTTCTTCCCAAGCTATAATATCCTGTGAAATGCATGCATCATCCTGCTTTTTTCCAAATTACTTGTGAATATTTCTGTCTTTTTATATTGCCCTTCACATTAAGGAGTAGATCAGTAATTTCTAGTTTTTCGTTTGCTGCTGTCTTGCTAGTTATAACTCAGTTCAGTAATCTTAATGGTTTTATCCCTTAAGCTTGTGCTGTTAAACAAGTCAGTCAAACAGGTTGTCTGTGTGCAGCAGTGGCAGAAGGAGGAGCTAACTCAGGGGTTCTTCTAGCTCAGGAGTGGGCAAAATACAGCCTGAGGGCCAGACCTGATCCGCTAAGCAATTTTGTCCAGCCTGTGGGCAGGCACATGAGACTGAGCCCCACACACTCCCATAGGACAGCCCTGACCCCAGCCCCACAGGTAGGGAAGCAGTGGCAGCAGGCAAGGAAAGGGTGGCAGTGGAAGGTTGCGAGAGGGGGAGAAGTGGCAGTGGTGGGTGGGTGGGAAGTGGCAGCAGTGCTGGGGGGAAGCATCAGTGAGTGGGCGGGTGGGAAATGGGCAGTGAGTGGGAGTGAAGCAGCTGAGTCAGAACATGGGGCCATGTTGGTGCCCTGGGGTCGGTGAAGCCCCAGGGTGGGGCAGCAGGAGCACGAAGCCCAGGTCAGCAGGGGTGTGGGGTCCACCTGGCTCCACTGAGCGGGGCTCCACAGGGCTTACCTGCAGTTCCCAGGTTCTCCACCTGAGCCACATGCCTCTGGGGGGAGCCCCACAAGATGGAGTTGGCAGCTTGGCCCTGCTCACTGCCACATACAGATCATGGGGAATGTGTGAATTTAGTGCCATCTAAATGAACAAGTGCTCATGGCACAGACAAAAAGTCTTCCTTATATGGAAGTGAAAACAAACAAACAATTTAATTGGCCATAAACATGTTACCGAGAACATAAAAGGGCAACAAACTTCCGCCCAATCATCATGATCATCATCAGCAGCA
>JAGPOW010001327.1:7382105-7394262 GCA_030014935.1 Caiman crocodilus | reverse complement strand
ACGTTGTAACCATCGTAATTCAATAAATGTTATCTCTACTTCGCTACACAGCAGAACTCTGAAGTAAGTAATTTACAACCATTACGCTTATTTTACCGTCAGCTGGGTACGCGGGTAACGAAGCTGAGCCGCGCATGACCTTGTGCCTAGCTGCTTCACTAAAAAAGAAAAAAAAATCTCAGCCAGGCACAACAGGGAGCTCTGCATGACGGAACCAGATTGGATCCGCTGGCCTCCCTGCCACCCCAGTCAAGACTTGCAACTCTGGCTTCATTGCACTGGGCTCCTCAATTGGGCAAAGAACCTGGGAACTGCATGGGAGGCCCACACAATGGAGCTGGTGGCCTGGCTATGTGCAGTTCTGGGGCTCACTAGGACGATGTGCCACCAGGGGGCTCTGCCTGCCATGGATTGTGAGTGCCCTGAGGGCCAACTGCCTGCTGCTGCTGCTGGCGGCAGGGGCTGTGCACAATAAGAGAGTTTGAGGGGGTATTTTTATAGGGTGGGCCTACATGCATACCCCACTGTACACACCCACACCCAACCATGCACATCCCACACCCACAACCCAGTCCACACCCCCTCCACACCCTTCCCTCCACAACCCCCCAAAACCCCATACTCACACACACATATCCTAACAAACACCCCCATAAGCCTCTCACACACCCACAACCCCCCACAAACCCTATACCCACCATCTACCTACCTCCATATCCCCCAACACACACACCCACAAACCCCACCCGTCCACACACCTCCACACCTTCTCCCATACCCCATATACACCCCCACATATTCCCCCACAAACCCCATACCCACCCACACACACCCCTACAAATCTCACATCCACATCCACACCCCACATACACAAATCCAAACACATACCCATGCCCTCCCACAACCCCATACCCACCCACCCATACCCCGCAACAACCTTCTACCCACCCCACAGTACACAAGAGTAAGACTTTGTTTTGAGCTATTACACAATCACTTCTATATACACACTACACAAACACATACAAATCAGGACAAAAATATAATTTTAAGGAAATTAAAATATGTTATAGTACATGTTTGATTTTTAGTATATATATTTTTTTTCCAGTTCCAAAATGGCAATCCCCTCTCTCCCCCACCCAAGTACTTTCAGGGGATGGAACTTCCAGTCTCAAGATAGTGACCAGGGACTAGGGCACCTGTCAAGTGGTGGGACTACCCTTATGGCCCTTGACAGTTCACCAAAACTCATTAAATGGCCGTCCAGCCAAAATAATTGCCCACCCTGTTCTAGGCTGAGCTGCCCACAACTTTAGAGTATCTCCATAATTAGCTGTTCATACAGAACACAGCAGCTTCCAAACTCTATAATGTTCCCTCTCTCCTAGCATAGAAGGAGGGCTCAAATGCTCAAGATGAAGATTGTTTTGGCAACTCTGTGCAAACAAGTCATTACTCTTTATGTCCATCCCTGCAATTATGTCAGGGACAATAACCTGCTTCTTCAGCAGTTTTCCCATGAGTTTGTTAAGCAGCACTCAGGGATGAAAGGGCAAGGTGAGGGTCAGTGCGGAACTGCTATGTACAGTTGGTGAATCTACGCAAGATGCTTTACTGTGAAGTAGCGTACTTTATGGGTCAGTAAGCACATAGGTCTACATGTGCATATGCTTACTGACCAGTAAATCTTGCTACTTGCCAGTAAATTTGCTACCTGCAAATTCAAGTAGCAAATTTACTTGCAATTAGTTACTGCACAGTAGCACTACTGTAGATGCCTGACCAGAAGTAAATCTGCTCCGGGTCAGCTGGCCACCAGGGGGTGGAATATTGCTCCCTGCCCCCTGGAGCTGCCCATGGTGGGCTCTGCCACCAGAGCCTGGGTTGGTACTATGTCCTTCTACCCCAGCAGCAGTCCAATCCCCCACTCCAAAGTCATGATTGGGATGTGGGGGCTGGGAGATCCTCATCTCCCAGCCTGAGCTTCAGTCACAGGGCTCAAGGTGGAAGAACAGGATCTCCCAGCGCCAGCCCTGTGAATGTGGAGCTGGTGCTCAGAAATAAGGATCTTCCAGTGCCAGCCCCATTGTTGCAGAGCTGGTAATGATTGATAAGGATCTCCCAGCGCTGGCCTCACAACTGTGGAGCTAGCACTGGGAGCTCCCTGCTAGTGTGAGCTGGGGAGCCTGTTCCCTGCTCAGCTCTGTGATTGCATAGCTGGGTGGGGAACAGGCTGGAAATCCTGTTCCCTACCCAGCTCCATGGTCATAAAATGAGTAGGAAACAGGCTCTCTAGCCCGCACCCCATGATGGAGGAGCAGGGCCTAGGAACTGTCCTGGTCCAGGGAAGATCCCAGTCGCATGCCTCAATTAAGACACAGGGCTTGGAAAGAGCTTCAGGGGTGGGGTAGGTCAGTGGGGCAGCTAGCAGTGAGCTAGCTATTAGTTGCTCTACTGGTAGATCAGGTCAGGGGGCTGGGACCTACCCCTCTCCTGCTGCTCTTTCCAAGTCCCCTGGCCCTGACTGGGGAGCCCCACCCTGTTAACAGGCAGCCGCCTGGAGGCAGGGTGTAATATCCCAGCCCGGGACAGGAGACAGTTGTCTCCTAGCCCAGTGATCCCTGCTAACCCCTGGGCTAGCAGCTAGGGGGAGCTCTAGAGCTCCCTCTGGTGGCAGCAGGGGTCCATTGCAGGGAACCAGGAAGTGGGAGAAGTTTGCTGCCATTAGCAGCAAATCTTCTCTTGCTTCTCTGCACATGTGGACACCTGCCTGGGAGCATTCACTCATGAGTAAACTGCTCCTGCATCTAATGCATGTGTAGACCTACCCAGTATGGCTATCTCCAAAGAAGGCCAGATTCTATCTGAAAGTCAGGGAGTTTTATACCAGCAGAGGATCACTCCCCAAGATAGTGAGCTGCAGGAAGAAACAGGGAAAGTTGTGCACTCCTTCAGCTTCTTGGTGGACTGTACATTCAGCTTCAGTGAAACTGGTGCAATACCCCTTGGATCTAGTATTGGTATTTTTGGTATGTGGATTACCTTGCAACATACCGCAAGAAGCCATTCCAAGGAGTCAAATTAATACAAGATCTCACCCCCACATGTTGTTTCAGTTCCAGGAGGCAAAAATAAAAAATGATGAAAGAAAATACCAGTACAGCTAAGGCGGTATTAGTATTGTTGTGCATTGCAAATGAGGGAGTGCTCAGTCCAAAGCTGATTGTGGCTAGTCTTAACAGGCCCTACAGAGAGAAGATAGTGAAAGCATATCCCCTGGTGCTGGCGCATTCTATGCCAAACAGACAGTTGATAGCCACTGGAGAAGTAAGTGACACTCTATGAAGGGCTGTGGCACATTAGCTTAATGATGTCCAGGGAGGGTGGCAGTTTTGTATCACCACATCTCCTGGGATAACACAGCTGAGGGCTGCCAAGAAAATATACAATATCACCCTGTAAGAAGAGAAAGTATCACATCTCCACTGGTGCCCAGGATAGAGCCATTGGCCTCTACCATGCAAGGAAGAAATGCATGATAATGAGAATGGAGGCAGAGAGAGTGGCTCCTCAGGAGAGAGAAAAAGAGACCCATCCCATTCTTTGCTATTATTCTCCACCACTGTGAACACAGTTACAGCAGCTACTACATGTCCATTTGTGTTGCTGTTACTTGCACTGACAGTGACAATCCTGTCCTCATCTCTGCCTTACCACTTCCCCTCTGGCCCACCACCAACATTGCCAGTCCCAGCAACCCAGTCCCTCTTGGCTGGGGCAGCACTTTGCTTTTATATAACACCATTCGTCTGAGAATCAGCAAGGACTTTGTGGACAATCCTGAACAAAATTCTTACAGCATTACAGAAAAATTACAGAATGTTTGTAATGAGCCAAAAATATTTAATTGAAAGCATCCTAGGTTTGACAAACCCTTGCTAAATTTCTGCACTGACTCAAAGCTATAGCATGTGGAAGCACCAAGACCCTGGCCTTGGCTCAGTCTATTTGGTAGGAATGCAGGTTCTAGGGTGCTAGAGCAATCAGCTTGACAGTTCTGCCCTAGAAGAGACCCTGGTTCTAACTAAAACAACTAGGCACCATAAAATTCTACTCTTTGTGCTGAAATCTTGGGCCTCTGTGCAGCAGAGACAGGATAATTGTCCCTGGAGACTTGGGGTTCATCATGACAATACAAGGAGATCATATAGGTTTTGTACGCTGGGTGAATTCACACACCATTGTCCTAGACAACGTAAACTCATATGAACTGCAAGCCTCCTAATGATACCTCAGCCCTGCTAGCCCAAAGGAGCCCAGAAGCTGAAATAATCATTTATATCACACTGGTATTTCTAAACTTGTGTCAACCACTGCAAACAAACCTATACATTACTAGGGAACTAGCAACACAAAATTCACCAACAAGGAGAGCACACACTCTTGTGTCACAGGAATCCATCCTGCACTAAAAACTAAAATTGCCTTGGATAGATGAAAATGAACTGGATTTATAAAGTCTTGTTGATGATATTAAGATAAGGGTGGATCACTGTACCAAAGCATCAAGGAGATGCTGGATGGTCCAAAATATTCTGCCTTATACATTAAAATAATCCCACTGATTTTGGGAGAGCTGCACAAATTTATCTAAGAACAGATGTTGTTCTCCTAGATTCATTCTGATTCACTGTTAAGACCCAAAATTCTCCTTTTTTTCTCTTTAAAGGCTCTGTTGCTTTGCCTGTTACTATTAATTTAGCATGACATCTGTCTCTTTCATTGGTCTCCTTTGCTTATCTCAAATTCTTGCTGAAGCCAATGGGCATTTTGCCTTAACAATGATTAAGTAGAAATGTTGTCAGAATGTCAGTAAATGTTATTAGAAGGATCACCTCATTTTGTGAATGGAATAGATTATATGAATTCTATGGGACTTGATCTCATTTGTGCATTTACATTTTGATCTCCTCTCTTCCCTGTGAAGTTTCCACTTAGGATATTTGTCATGGTATATCCACAGTAACTTAGGAACAACAATAAAAACATCTATGCTAGTGGGCAAAACATCCTTCTAGGGCATGTTTAAGACATTGACTGCTGCAGGATTCAAGCAGTGCATGCTTCAACAATTGAGAATTTGGGGTGCAGACAGAAGTGACAATTTTCACCTGATCTTGCCACAGAAAGCAGTTTATAGTTGTGACCAAACAAAAGTACATGGCTGCAAACAGTTTTAAAATGGCTGATTGAATGAAAATCTGACCCCTCATTGCATGAAGTATCAGATAAAGATGTTACAAAATATAACATCTTTTGTAACTTCTGTATGTCCAGCTCCCAGTTGCTGTTTTCAGAATGGGAAGGGGGAAGGGGAGCAAAGGGAGTTCAGTCTGGGGCATAGGCAGGAGAAGGGGGGCACTAACCAGGCCCAGCCCATCCAAACACAGGGGGCAGCACATATGGCCAGAAGGCAGCCCAGTCACAGGCTGCTGCAGCAGCAGGGAGGGGTGTGCACACTTGGATACCCTGTGGCACACAGCCAGGATCCCAGCCAGCCCAGCAGGCAGTTAAGTTTCTTTCTTTGCCTGGGCTTGGGGACCCAAGGTGGGGCATGTGCCCCACCCACTCCTTGCATGGGGCAAGGGCAGGCTGCAGCTACAAGCTGGGTTCTGCCTGTTCCCAGCCTCTATGCCTTGCTGCCGCCTTCGAAAGCATCATGACACCATGTGAGTCCCACCGCTGCAGTGAGGTACATGGCACCGTGCTGAACCGCTTTCAAAGCAGTGGCAGCGAGGCACAGAGACTGGGAGCAGGCAGAGCCCAGCTTGCAGCTGTGGCCTGCCCTTGCCCCAGCCTAACCCCCATCCTTCCCCTCCCCCCCAGCTCCCCGGCACTGTCCTGCGCCATGCCTCTGGAGGAATCGTCGGGCTCCAATTGTCCCATGACCTGACCCAGCTGGGGCCCCATTCACCATAGCACCCCCATGGTGCCCTGCCTCTCAGCTCCCCTGCAGTGCACGCAGCAGTGGGAGTCACCTGCCAGTGCACCTGGAGGAGCCGCCAGGCTCCGACTGCCCCACACTATCCAGCCTGAGCGTGGCCTGGTGCAGCCCCAGCCCCACTCCCCACCGTGGCCCTTCCCCTCACTCCTTTCCCTATAGACTTTCCCATGGGGTGGGGGTGGCACACGTGAGCACTCAGCCCCCCAACCCCCCCCAATTTTTCTCCCTCCACCTATTGTCTGGGGGGTTTTCAGCCCCCCTGAAGGGTAAGACAGGTGTACTGCAGCCCCTCTGAGGTGGGGTCAGGCTCCAGTTCACCCACCCCATCCGTCAGCACCAGCTGGGGAGCCCCATGAATGAACACAGCCAGCACTGACAGAGCTGCTGCTACTAGAAGCCGGCTGTAGGCTCCCAGCTCCGGCTAGATTCCTCTCTACCCTAGAACCAACAGTGAATTTCTGTTTGGTTTAGGGTAATGCTGGTTTGTACTGTAAACCTAAAGGATGGGGAATCCATACAGGACCAATTGCTCAAAAAACACTCAGTTGGTTTTCCAAGGTTTGGGGTTTCTGACTCCTATTCAGGTGCCTGAATCCCACTGATTCTCAGACAGAACTTTTTTGAACAGATGGGGAAAAGAAGAGAGTGACAGCATTCCCACCCCTGGGTTAGGAGGGAGTAAGTGAAGCCTGACTTCAAGCTACCAGAAAGGAAATCCATGTCCTTGTGGGTGCATTTAAGGTTGTTTTTTTCACCTGTAATAATCACAGTGGAGTGAGAGTTTCCCTCTAAAGATTCAGAAACACAGAAATAGACAAAGTCTGTTGTGTTCACAGATTTTTTTTCATTTTGACTTTAATCCAATCTAACATTTATTTGTTTTTACCATCCGATAAGTTCTGCCACCTCCTAGTCACAGATCATGCCCTAGACCCCATGAGGGAGCAGGGGGTTCTTACACTGTGCTCGGAGAATGTTCAGCACACATGCAGTATGTGATATGAAGAGGCATAAGCAGAATCAAGGCCATGTCCCTTAGGGCTGGCATTAAATGACTAGCTATCAGACAGCCAAACCTCACATAGGCTGAGTAAATGATATATCTTAGCAAAAGGATTCAGAAGACAGCATTTCATGCAGACTGGCAGTTGTGTCTGCATTACAATCAAATGAAGCACTGCTAATCTACTGTCTAAAATGCCATGGGCCTGCAGGCCTGTGTCAGTATAAAGAGGCAGACATGAACAGCCCAAATTAATATAATTCTTACTTTCCAGTTGGTCTTTAAAGAGTTCCATGACTAACTACGGAGATATCAGCCGAACAAAAGTTCTATTTAAGAAGTCTACAGGCCAGTAAGGCCCTGACTAGGAAGTCTTCATGCTATAGCCATACAATGTGCTCTTGTATGTTAGGTTTCTTTCTGCAGAACCTTTGCAGACTCAAGCAAATAGCAGCCATCACCAGCCATCTCTGTCACCTGTCTGGGCTTCCTGTTACATATCAGCCCATAGACTATGGAGCACAGCATGTAAAAAGCACACCTATATAAAAGAGCATGCTTTCATTTGGTTTCTTAAAAGTGCAGAGCCACAACCTCAATAGGTGCGAATTGCCACAACTCCATTGACTTCAAAGCAACCGTAAAAATGTAGACCAGTGCATGTAAATTTGACGCTGGTGCACACAGCATACAACTAACCATCTGTCTGAGAAACAAGGATTCGGACCAGGGACTTGCACTTCAGTCTGCAACACCTGAAGTGGCTTTGACCACCAGACTTGCAGTATTTCCTACTGAAGTTGCTCCACTTTATATGAATCATTAAATATTCATTGGTCTAGAGAGGGAGATCAACTCTATTGCTCAATGGGCAGGGCACTCAGCTGGGATGTAGGAAAGACAGGTTCAAGTCCTTAGCCTGAAGCAGGCAAGGCAAGGAATAGCATCTGGGTCATTTGATTTCAAGTCGTATGCCTCACTCCCCAAGCAACTACTTGCACCCTCTTGTTCTGGCCAGAAATTCCATCCTACATCAGAGAGGCCTTCCCACCAAAAATATCACTGGAATGAGTATGATCCTGCAAAAAATGTCTTTCACTTGATGTTTTATCAAAAAAATCCTGGCCACTACTAGGGAGGAGGAGACTCCTGTTACCATGGAGCTTCCCACCAGGAGACACGCTCATCTTTTCTACATGAAACCGCATCTCTAAAGTTCTAACAACTGCACAAGGCAACACTGATGGCCAAATCCAGCTCCTGCTCTTTCTGGCAGCTTTCCACCTCTCTAGAGGTGTAACATAGTCTATATAATGGCTCTTCCAGCAGTTACAAGATTACTCCTGGAAAAGAAGAACACCTGAGTTGTCTATAAGAGCTGGATCAACTCTTGCACCCACCCTTTGCTTCAGTGTAGAAGGTGCTCTTGGAGTATGGTGGGCAACAAGAACATTTGCATCCCAGCACTCCCCCGTTACTAGAGCAGCAACTTGTGGCCACAGATCTGGTGCTCCCACTAGGGACTGGAGCATTCCCTGATTTAGGAGAGAGCTTAAATGTGCTCTAAAGTCACCTCCTACCTATCCCTATACACACACATTTCATAGTTGTCCCATGCAGTTTTAACATGGATCATGACTCAGACCTCAGTGAACAAAGAAGGCTGAGGAGTGATGCGGTTTCCTGGCTGGTGCAGGTTGTAATTTGCCAAACGCTGATCAAGAAGTCAGGCACACGTACACACAACATGCCCTCATCCCCCAACCGCAGGATGCAAAAAATGACCTTCAAAGACAAGGGGCTGGAAAACATCCCTCACATTGCAGTCACTGTTGTAACACTCTGCATGACTTAGAAATCAGACCAACAGACACCCTGTCATCCCAAGCCAGCTTAACTCTGTTTGGCCCTCATAGATAACATTACTGGCAAAGCACATTGAGTGCAGGTCATTAGGAGCTCGTGGGAAAAAAGAAGAGCTGGCTCAGCCTCACTGGTCTCCCTCTTGTGATACCCCATCCCCCAACAGGAAGGAAGAATCCCAGCAACCATGCATACACAAAGTGCACACAGAGACATTTGTACATGCAGATGTATATATAGATGCAAATCAATTAATGTGAAACAGTTACTGCACTGATACTGTGGCACCCTGGGGCACTTGAGATTTTTCCAGTGGCGCCACAGGATACCATGCAATGTTAGCACTGTCAAGCGTGCAGGTGTGATTCAGAAGATAAGCCAAATGATTTCAAATAAGAATCCATAGCGTTAAAAACATTCTTGCCTATTGTGATCTTTCAGAGTTCTTTACAACAGAAGAATTGCTCATTAATTTTCTGTAGTAAAAGATGAGTAAAAACCAAGAGATAGAATTTTTGAGGGGTGCCTTGAACCTAAAAAGGTTGAGAACCACTGAGCTACTTGTTTCTAAAACTTAATTATATTTAAAAAAGGTATAAAAACAAAGGTATAAAAAAGTAACAGTTCTATCACACTTTGGATGTGTAACCCCTGCACAGAGCCCTTCTGCCGGCCAGTCTGATCAGCCAGCTGACAGTGACAATGCTCTCTAAATAGATTAAGTGTGTCATTTCTCTAAGCCAGTGGTTTTCAACCTTTTTTCATTTGCAGACCCCTAAAAATTTTCAAATGGAAATGCGGACACCTTTGGAAATTCTCAATGGAGATGTGGACCCCTTTCAATTGTAAGGGTGAGTATTCACATATTTTTGAGAATTCGTATTAGTCATCTTTCACAGACCCCTTAGACATAATTTTCAGACCTCCAGGGGTCTGCAGACTACATGTTGAAAACCATTGCTCTAAACTTAATAAATACTTTGTGCATCAAATGAGGGCTGAAGCTGAACCATGCCAGACTGGGGCCTGGCCAACCCAGACACTCACAGAATGCCCTAGGTCAGGAAGACTGCAGTGTCTTGTTATTATTTCTCAGGACTGATGTAGCAAGGCAGCTGCAGATCAGGGCTGAGGGGCACTGGCAGAGATATGTATGGAGTGGTTCTTGCACCTCAATAGAAAGCTGCTGCAGGCTAGGGTGGCAGCCTTTGAGGAACCTCTTGACTTCTGTCTCCCCAAGAAAATAACTCAATGGCTTTCTCCTATGCATCCTTTCAATGACTTCTCCATAGGATAAATGTGAGGGATCATGGCTGGTGAGGTTAAAGAATATAATGAGGTCAGAGATAAACAGCTCCATAGAACTTGACAAGAATAAAAACATTTGCAGTAGAAAAGCAGACTTGGAATACCTCCAAAGCTGTGTTCTGGGACTCCAGTCCCTCTCAGGCAGAGACACCATGGAAAAGCTTTCCCCACTCCAATCCTGGCAGCATTTTTTAAAATATAACTTAGCAAAGGGAAAGGATTGAAAAATCCAGGCAGGATGGTACCAAAAATAAAGTAAGGATAAGTGCAGCTTGAAGGGAAAGATACAAGAAGTAACGGCACATAGAGGAGAAAGGAGTGCTAATGGGAAAAAAAGGGAAGAGTAAAGACCAAAGCAAGTCTACCTCTTTCTCAATTTATCTCTTCTTTCTAATAAACTTGACTCTCCACTTTCCATAGCTGTCATTAGAATGGGTGTTGGCGAACACAGCTGGACACCAAAGCTGGCAAGGATATCTTTTTTAGCATCTGAAAACAATGGATCTAATAAGCCAAAGACACTGAATTTCTGCATCAAATTAGAGTATGCCTCAAATAGCAGCAGGCTCTCTCACCTACATGCTCTGAAAATGCTTCTTTCCAAAGAATTTCTCCAGCCCAGTTCTCAATGTTCCCTCTCCTGAAGGATTAAGTTATTATAATTGACCAAGTATTGCCAATAGATTTTCCAGTCCACATCCTACCAAGAGGCTCATTGCCACAAAATGCCATGCATCCCAAAGATGTGCATTCCAATATGGGAAAGGTATCACATATATGGCCCAAGGGCCAAATCCAGCCCATAGAGCCAAGTCATCCAGGCCATAGACTTTGCCCTACCCCTTGCTGGGATGGGAGATCTTTTGGTACTGGCACCCAACTGCCCAGGAAACAGTTGCAATGCTGGAGCCCCAGCAGTCCTGCAGGAAGAATCCCAGCACCATGACTTATTCCCATGGTGATAGCCAAGTGCCTACAATATCGCACTTCTTCCCAATGAGTACCCATCCAGACTGGCCTGAGTGAGTGCTGCCTGCACTGGATCCAGCATGCAGGGTTCATGGGTCTGATCCAGTCGGCAGGCTGGTCCCATATCATTCATTTGACTTGCAGGGCCAAATGACTTTCATAGATTCATGGATTATTAGAGGCTGGAAGGGACCTTGCAAGATCATCGGGTCCAGCGCTCCTGTCATAGGCAGGAAAGACCATCCAGCAAGGTGACCATTCAGTCTTCTCTTGAAGATTTCCAGGGTAGGTGATTGCACCACCTCTGGAGAGAATTTATTTTATAGTCTGGACACCCTAACTGTGAAGAAGTTTTTCCTAATGTTACAGGCTTGTAGTTGTGGGGGCCGAGAAACGCCGGCGGAATGGGGCCGCCAATGGAGTGGAATTAGGTACAGGAGGTGTAGTGGTTGCAACAGAAAACTTTACTTACAGGCTGCGATACAGCAAGGTATTCAGTGTAGGCACACTCCGTAGACAGCAACAAAATGAAAACTGTAAATAAGCACACCGACGTTCACACTCACGCAGGGTATGGGGTACATCCTGGTAACTGCGACGGGGAGTCATTGGTGGTTGATCACGCCCCTCCATGGCTCTGAGGTACACATGGGGATCTCTCCCTACATGCATCCAAGCTCTCCTCCAACTTGGGTGGAAATGTCCCAAGCCTTTTATACGGCTAGTGAGCCAGTTGCTAGCCGCCATGTGTGAATAATTTACACCGAGCCAATCAAAAGCATGCACTCAACAGTGCAGCCGCAAGCTTTTGGCGGGAGCTGATCTTGCCCAAGGACTCTTTCCTGCCTTGCAGGGGAAATCCTTGCACCAGGTACTCGCAATGCACTAACACACAGCTGTGCCGAGGCATCCCTTAACCATTTAGCTCTGACAGTAGTCATTACTCCTGGTTTTCCCCAAGGATGCTCTGGTGAACAGTTATTCACTGAGCTGTTGATGTAGTCCTC
>JAGPOW010001327.1:7326336-7382005 GCA_030014935.1 Caiman crocodilus | reverse complement strand
CTTCTCTTTTTTAGGCTGAAGAGACCCAAGTCCCTCAGCCTTTCCTCATACGGCTTGCCATGCAAGTCTCTCATCAGATGGGTGACTCTTCTCTGGACTCTCAAGCTTTTCCACGTCCTTGTTGAAATGTGGTGCCCAGAACTGGATGCAGTACTCCAGCTGCATTCTCACCAATGCTGAGTAAAGCAGAAGAATCACTTCCTTGGTTTTGCTTGAGATGCATTGGTTGATGCAAGCCAGAGTATTGTTTGCCCTGCTGGCTACAGTATCACACTGATGGCTCACATTCATACTAAGGTCTATTATTGCCCCAGGTCCCTTTCAGTCATGGTGCTAGTCAGTTTGGTGCCACTGAGCCTGTAAGTATGTTGGGGATTGTTCATCCCCATATGGAGCACTTTATACTTCTCAGTGTTGAACTTCATCTGATTCCAAACTGCTCAATTTGCCAGCCTGTCTCGGTCTGCCTGTATCTGCAGCCTATTTTCAAGTATGACCACGCTCTCCCATAACTTGGTGATGTCAATAAACCTGGCCAGTGAGCTCTTCACCCTCACATCCAAATCATTGATAAAGATGTTGAAAAGCACAGGACCAAACACGGACCCCTGTGGGACACCACCAGCCATTCTCGCCAGGATGACACGGATCCATTCATTAGCACTCTCTGGGTTCTACCCTGTAGCCAGCTCCCTACCCACCTAACTGTTGAGCAATTAAGCCCACAGTACTCCAATTTTCCCATGAGAACATCATGGGATACCAGATCAAAGGCCTTTGGAAGTCTAGTTATTCAATGATGACCTCCTTTCTCTTTTCCAGGTGGCAAGCTACCTGGTTGTAGAAGGAGATGAGACTGGGAAGACAAGATCTGCCCACATTGTATGGCTGTCTTTCAGAATACCTTCTGCAAGCCTATCACATATAGCCTCCATGATGAATTTTTCCAGGATTTTCTGTGGGACAGAAGTTAGGGCGATTGGTCTATAGTTGCCCAGGTCCTCTCCCCTCCCCTTCTTGAAGATGGGTACAACATTGGCCCACTTCCAGTCTTCAGGGACCTCCACCGAGTGCCATGAGTTTTGGAAGAGATTCTCCAGAGGTCTCCCAATGACTTCAGCCAGCTCCTTCATTACCTCGGATGAAGTTCATTTGGTCCTGATGACTTATAAATGTCTAACTTTTCTAACTGATGACACACCAGTGTCATCAACATTAACAGTAGGAAGGCAGTCATTCCCACTATGCCCATTTTGAACCTTATCTATTATGTCTTAGTCCGATGAAATACCAAATCTAAGTAGTCATTCAAGAGTTCAGTTTTCTCCTGAGTGTCAGTAACCAGCTGTCCTGTGTTGTTAAGCAATGGCCCCATACTTCCATTTGTTTTCCTCCTGTTCCCTACATACCTAAAGAAGGACTCTTTATTGTCCTTGATTTCTGTTGCTAGTTTAAATTCAGGCACCACCTTAGCCTTTCTAATCTGCTCCCTACAAGTGCAGGCCGTTGTTGTACCCATGCACTCTGGTTTGTTCAGCTGATACTGTCCTTGATATGTCTTACTTCCTATAGTGTTTTCCGTGCTCTGATCAAGCTGATGGAAGGCATTTTAAGTGTTCAGAGAAAAAGTTAAAGAAAAAAGAAGAAAAGAAAATAAAAAAATTCCTCACCCCAAATACATACCAAGCCACATCTAGAAATGAATATGGCAGGGGACAAAGAATAGTGTGAAAAGAAAAATTGGGGGTAAATAAGCAATATGAGGGACATGGGGCTATAAAAGACCATCAGACCATCACTGGAGTTGTAGGGTGGCAAGAAGGGATTGGGGGTTTTTGTGGAACAGGAAAGTTCAAAGGTGTAAGATGCAGAAAGCTGATAAGAAGGAGAGGTCAGAAAGCTGAGCTCCAATAGATATCCAAGACTGGAGCCCCTTTTCGATGAAACACAGATGATCTGTCAGAGCAAAGGATGCCTTTGACCCTCTTTCTCCACCCTGGTCCTCTGCAGCTCTTCCCTGCAATCCTCTACAAAACTCTGCTCTCCCCAGCTTTGATAACCACTCACCTCGCTGATGTCCTCCACATCCCACAGAATACAAGGCCTCATGGATAGTAGCCAAGGTCCCCAGCATGGCCCATAACCCTATTTGTTACCCAGCTCAGGTGCTCACCTTCCCATACTATCCAAAGGCTTTACTGACTCAGCTCCACCCATCCCAGCATCATGGAAAGACCTTCAGGGGCTGATCCCTGGGTTTCTTCTCCCCTCTCTAGCTCCTGTCTACTTAATAGGTTTGCTAGTCCACAAATTCTGCTCCCTAAACTCATTTCCTAGGCTACCCAAGGATCTGTGTCAAGCCAAAGCCTGAGACTCACGACAAAGTAGCAGTTTAGTAGCTAATGGAAGCTGGCAACTGTAAAAGCTTCTCCGGGAGAAGGACATTTCCATTATGGTCAATAAGGGAACAACACTTCGCCTTTTAAAGGTAACACAGAAAGAAGGGGCCTTGACCATTCCAGGAACATTATGGAACAGTAGGTGCGTTCACTATGGAAATGTCTATATGGGGCATGTATGTATGTGTGCTTGTCGTCATGTGAACTATGTGTAGAGGGTGCATATTATGAGAATGTTTGTTTGTGAAGTTTCAACATTTTTAAAGGTTTCCTCTGGAAAACTATTTAAATCCAATATATTGAATTAAAAATGGAGTTGTCCCCTAGAGAGTGACTCTGTTGCATCTCACAGTTAAATTTAGTCATGAAAGGGTGAAGCAGGTTTTTATTCCTGCTTTAAGTGCAGATCTCATAGTTGGTAGAGTCGGAAGGAACCTAAGCAGATTATCTAGTTCGACTCCCTGCCATGGGCACGAAAGGATGCTGGCGTCAAATGACTCCAGGTAGGTGGCCTCCTTTTGAAGACCCCCAGGCTAGGGGCAAGCACCACTTCCCTTGGAAGTTGGTTACAGATCCTAGCTGCCCTGACAGTGAAGTAGTTCCTCTTGACATCTAGTCTGAATCTACTCTCAGTCAATTTGTGGCCATTGTTCCTTGTTACTCCCGGTAGTGTTCGGGGGAACAAGGACTCTCTCATTGCCTGCTGGTCCCCCGTCCCCCTTGGCAAGTTTATAGGCAGCCACCAGATCCCCTCTCAGCCTTCTTTTGTGGAGGCTCAACAGGTTCAGATCCCATAGCCTCTCCTTGTAGGGTCTGCCCTGCCACCTGGTCAGGCAGGGTCTGCCCCCTGACCATGAGAGCAGCCTTCCTCTGGACCCTCTCGATGCTGGCCACATCTCTCTTGAAGTGTGGTGCCCAGAACTGGATGCAGTACTCCAACTATGGCCTGACCAATTTCACATAGAGGGGGAGGATCACCTCCTTGGATCTGCTCATGATACATCTCTGGATGCATGAGAAGGTGCAGTTGGCCCTACTGATTATGCCCTCACATTGGCATAATCACATTGGCAGTCCACATTCATCTTGGAATCAATAATGACTCCAAGATCCTTCTCTGCCTCTGTGCTGATAAGAAGGGAGTTCCCCATCCTGTAGGTATGCTGCTGGTTCTTCCTCCCCAGGTGCAACACCTTGCACCTGTACATATTGAAACCCATCCTATTCTCATCTGCCCACCTCTGTAACCCATTGAGATCTAGTTGTAGCCTGTCCCTCTCTTCTAGCGTGCCCACTTCTCCCCACATCTTAGTGTCATCTGCAAATTTGAACAGGGTGCTTTTCACCCCCTTGTCCAAGTCACTGATGAAGATGTTGAACAATGCAGGCCCATAGATCAAACCCTGGGGAACCCAATTTCCCACATCCCTCCAGGTTGAAAATGACCCATCTACCACCACTTTCTGGGTGCGATCTCCCAGCCAATTTGTGACCCATCTGACTGTAGACTGTAGGAGTCAACACCACAGGCACCTAATTTTTTAATGAGGATGGGGTGAGAGAGTGTTGAAGGCCTTCCTAAAGTCCAGGAAGACTACATCCACCGCAACACCCATGTTCAAGGGTTTTGTGACCTGGTCATAGAAGGCCACCAGGTTGGTCTGACAGGTCCTGCCTTTAATGAACCCGTGTGGATTGCCCTTAAGCATAAACTCCCCTGCTGGACCCTCACAGGTGTGCTCTTGGATAATTTTCTCAAAGATCTTCCCCAGGACTGTGGTAAAACTAACGGGACTATAATTTCCTGGGTCCTCTTTCCTCCCTTTTTTTGAAAATAGGAACCACATTGGCCCTTTTCCAGTCATCAGACACCTCACCAGAGCACCACAAGTGCTTGTAGAGTTGTGTCAGGTGTCCTGGAATGACCTCTGCCAGTTCCCTAAGCACTCTGGGGTGGAGAGAGTCAGCACCTTGTGATTTGAATACTTCTAGTCCCTCCAGAAGTTCCCTAACTAGGTCCTCACTGACTTTGGACCTGGCTACGCCTCCCCTGGGTCTGTCCAGAATCCCAGTGGAGGGGATGTCCCTGGCCCTGCTCAGAAAAAATGGAAGCAAAGAATCTGTTAAAGAGATTACCTTTGTCATCTGGGACCACCAGATTATCAAGTATGTCCTGAAGAGGCCCCACATTATTTGGCACCTTCTTTTTACCCCCTATGTATTTAAAAAAAATGACTCCTTGTTATCTTTGATCTGGGTCACTAGTCCCAGTTCCATCTCTGCCTTAGCCTTCCTAACAGCCCCCCTACAATCTCGAGCCAAGGAGGTAGAATCCTCCTTCGTGATGGCCCCTCCCTTCCATTGGGTGTACACCTCCTTTTTGGCTTTGAGGCATTCATGGATGCTTTCAGTGAATCATGGGGGCTTTTGAGCATTCTTTCTTCCTTTGATCCACATGGATGTCATGCTTTGGGCTTGGAGGATCATCTCCTTAAGAAATGACCACCCGTCTTGGACTCCCAACTCCACTCCCCTCCTCTCCCCTCCGGTACCTCAGTACCTCCCCAACTAATCTGCTCCCTGATTAGTCTCCTTACCTCACTGAAATCCTCCCTCCTGAAGCCCAGGGCTGCTGCCTTGCTGCAGGCCTTTGACACCCTGCGCTGGATGGTGAATTCCAGTAGGCAATGGTTGCTACTGCCCAGGTGGTCAAGCACCCACAGTCCCCTCACCAGGTCATCGCCTGTGGCCAGATCAGGTCCAACAAGGCATTTCACTTGGTGGGACTGTGCACCTCCTGGGTTAGGTGGAGGTCCTGTAACTCAACTAGGAACCTACATGAGCGGTCAAACCTGGCTGACTGCTCTTCCCAGCAGATGTCCAGATAGTTTAGATCACCCATGATGACCATGTCCCTTGACCTAACTGCCTCTGTGAGCTGACCTGAGAATTCCCAGTCCAGCTCTTCTCCCTGATTAGATGGCCTGTAGTAGACCCCCCACCATTAGGTCCCTTTCCCCCTGACCCCCTTGTATTCTGACCCAGAGCACCGCCGTGTGTCCTACCTCAGACCCAGTGCTGTTTGCAGAGGATGTGTGTTTCTCTTTGACGTAGAGCGCCACACTCCCACCTCCCCTCCCTGTTCTATCCCTTCTATACAGCCTATAGCCCTTGATGTTTATCACCCAGTCATGGGTTGGATCCCACCAATTTTCAGTCAGCCCCACCATGTCTGGGTTTGTGTTAGCTAGCAGGAGGGCAAGTTCCTCCTGCTTGTTTCCCATACTGTGAACATTAGTGTAGAGGCATTTAAGGCCTCCTGAGGGTGTATGCACATCCCCACCAATCCCTGGACTGTTCGGGCCCTTGTCTCTTACCTGGGTGTTTCTTGTGCTCATCGCCCGACTTGGCTAGGCAGTTCTTGTGGGCATCTCTTGGTTTGGTGTTCTATGGCTCTCTTGGTCCTCTTTCTCCCCTGATGTGTCTAGTTTAAAGCCCGCTGGAGGAGATCAGCCAACCTGGAAGAGAACCTCGGTGTATTCCTAACATGGAGCCACTAAGATGTTATCATAACTCAAAAAGCTACAGGGAATGGGCAGCCCCTGGGTTTTGAACACCTACTCAGACCACAGAGTCATGCTTGTCACATCTGTTACTTGATTACGGTTTGTGACAAACTATCAAGAGACTTGCCTTATTTTGGTGTCAGATTTTTAAAAAGAAACTCTGAAACAAAGTTGTGAGATGCAGGGACTTGCCTCAAACACGGTAAGAACAAAGATGTTCCATGTTAGGCCCAGACTCAATCCTTAAATTAGCTTGCATTCCCTGATACTTCCTGATGACTCAAGGTCTTGAAAGTCTGGTTTGTATGAACATTCACAAATTTGGGGGCTCATATGCTTAGGAGTTGGCCACCAGGGAGCTTGGTTCAGCTCACAAGTTAAAGAAAGGAAGTTGCCTTAAACTACTTCACCATTTATCTAGTCCTGGGCCCATCTACTTGGGCCTGTCTTAGAGCCAGGCCATCACTATTCTCCCTGGCCACGTCTACATGAGACAAAGCTACTGCACAGTAGTAAATGAAATACTGTACAGTAAGTGTCTTGTGTAGACATGGCCACTAGCTAGGTATTTGTCATATAACCTAAGTAGCCTGAACGCACTAAGAAATATTTTCCAGGCCTCAGAGATAAGTGCTGCATCAGAAATAAGTTAATGCACACTTTTTCATGAGATGGCACTGTCCCATGCATGAGAATGCCAAGTTCCACCTTTCTAACAAAGAGCATCACAAACCTGCTCTACCTGCCTAAGTTGTACAATGACAGAGGAACCATTCGGGGTCTATCCTGTGACACGCAGGATCTGAGTGCTTGAGACCAAAGGCCAGTACGACAGAGACAAATGAACAGTGACATAACATGTGTGTATCGTGACAGGACTTGTAAGGCTGCCAGCAAACAGCAAGCAGAGCTTAGAGGCCCTGTTGAGGAGATATTCACAATGGTTCCAGGAAACCTCAGAGCCTTATCAGACCACCAGCTCAATATTTACATGCTCCAGCCTGAAAGGCAACTCAGCCTTAAAGAATATACAAGTCTTGCCTCTTCAGCAGATCTGTTGTTCCTGGTGCACTTGGCCTCTGCTGAACTAGAAAGGAAGAAACTGGATGTGGAAATGGCTTGCTGCTCAAAACACACAGCACTAATCACAGCCACAGTGATGTTCCCCATCTCTGGCATGCACTAATTTAGTATTAGTATAAGACAGCAGTCAGCAACCATTTTAGGCTACAGGCTGGGAATGACCCAGTTTGGGTAAGAGGTAGGCAGTCAGGTAGGGCACAGTTTTTCCCATGCAGTTGTAGCCTCTGTTTCTCCCCAGAGTATCACAAGAAACCCCCTGCCACTGTATGCCACCAAAGCCCAATGTCCTTGGATGGAATCAAGCTTGCAGGCCATAGTTTGCTGACCGCTGGTATAAGGTCCTATACTCAGGCTTGTGGGCAGAGCCCAATCTGTCTCTACATCATGTACAAGAGAGGGTTATGTCTACTCAGCTAATTTACAGTACATTCATAACTGACTTGTGGGTTTCAGCAAGTCATGAACACAAGAAGTCTTCCAGCAGAAATTCCACAACTCCCTGTTTTTGACTTCAAGTCATTCTGTATCCTATTTCCTGTCTCTACTACCTGTAATTAGAGCCAAATACAGAAGGACAGACAAACAGTAGGCTTGAGGAACAGGTACCATAATGTGCAGAAGCCACAAGGTAAGGTACAGACAAGCAAGAGCAGCTCATATGACTTAGGCTTGTTGATGATGACCCTGCAGAGCATTGTAGATGTACTAGAAGTCTTCCCAAAAGGCAAGATCTGCTGTCCTTGTGCTGATTATACAAGGACAGTAGTCAGAGCACATAGCTGGCTCTGCAGTGTCTCAGAAAATATATCAATAATTTATCTTACACCGGTGCATTGGCAACGCGCAGAGGGTACATGTGGATGCATGTGAACCCAGTGAGGTTGGCAGAGCACCCGCTGCAAAAAGTGCTGCAATGCTGCTGGCTGTGCCTGCAGGTGGTCACTGCTTGCTACCCTCCACCCTCTCCCCCCTGCCAACACCATCATGGTCGGCTGCAGGAGCTCCCTCCACGGCCCAGCCCAACTGCTGACACCACTGGCAGCTGCCTGCAGGAATTTCCCATTCTCCACCACCACTCCTCTGCCACCAACATCATCATTGCCATCAACCGGCGGTTGCCATGCCCCCCCAGCCTCAGGGGGTACACAGCATTCATGTACCAGTATACTTCCTGACTCCTACTTCCAGCCTATGAGCTCATAAGACAGTGTCAAAGAAGGTCAAAAGTCTGTTCTGAAACACTTGGCCCTTTAGGCACCAAGTCTTGTAGCCAGTGGCACACAAAGGACTAGCCTGGCTGGAATCACACCCAGCCACCTTTGCCTCCCTGCTTTGTGACCAGGTTCCCATTTACAGAGGATTACGTTCTACACAAGTCTAGAGCAAGCCGTAAAACTGACCTCTCAGGCCGCATAACCATAATGGTTGTGTCATATGCCTATGAGATGAAATAAGTTTTCTTACTCAGCTTTTTTAACTGTTTCCAAGATACTTGATTCTCTATTGTAATGGGCTGTATCTGACTGCCATAAAGCCAGTGTCCCTTCAAAAGCCTTATAAACAAATATTTCATTTGTCTTCTACAGATCAGTAGACACAAAATTCTCCAAGTTCCAAACAGACCATTACCTGGTATCCACCTCTGAAATGTCTTTCTCTTGGGGAGGGCATACCCTGCCTACATGCTTCCACTCACACTCACCAACCCCTGACATGTGGCAGTGAAGCCAGACCAAGGTCACCCCTCACATCTGCTCAGAAGCATACCAGGGAGAGAGTGCTCAAGTGACCATGGGGGATTCCTCTGGAGCAGCTGCCTTGTCTAATTTCCTCCCCTGGTGTGTGTGAGTGGAGTGAGCAGGGTGAGCGGCCCATATCAGGTATGTAAGGAGATAGCATAGACATTCCCTTACAGTTCTGACACAGAGAGTACGATGCCTTCCTGGCCATATTTCATCTAGACTAGTTTATTTTCTACTTACTGAACAGTATCTCTATAGTTTTAGTTCCCTGTGCTATTCCATCTCCAAACTTGCTGTAACATGTGGCTGTATGCGGTTTAATAGCTAACCATGACTTAGTCAGAAACTGCTGTTTTTCTATGCATCTTTAACATGTGGGCCTTAAAATGTGTAAGAGTCTGTGTATTTATACTGTATGAATGTAAAATAAGATGCTTTCTGGGGTCTCTGAAAGGTCTGTCCTTTGTTTTCAGCAGAACAGAAAACCTATTCATTTCTGAGTCACATGCAAAAACATGACTGAACCAAAATAGGGCTTCAAGATACCTCTCTGAAATATACAGGCAAAAGAAATACTATACAGGCTAGTGAATTCATCCAGGAAATCATCCAAAGAACTGACATAAGTCCCTATGCTGGCCAGAGTGCAAAGGTAGGGTGGTCCTTTGTCTTACTATTGTTGCCATACATTTCTGTGGACTATACAAGGAGCATATACATATTCCAGGAAGTTTTTGGAGATGGCCCCTAGTTGGCCTCTCCAACACTGGCACATGTTCCTTTTACTCTGCTGATCACAAACAGGGAAAAGTTGGTAAGGAATGTTTAAGTGGATGGAAGCTTGGGCAGCAGCAAACGTGAGATGATTGAGTTAGGATCCTGAGGAAAGAAAGGAAGGAGAACAGCAGAGTGAGTAAAAGCACACTGACTCACTCAAGAAATTAGTGGGCAGAACCCCCTGGGAGGCCAGTCTGACAGGAAAAGGAGTCCAGGAGAGCTGTCTGTACTTTAAAGAAACCTTACTGAGGGTGCAGGAATGAACCATCCCAACACATAGGAAGTATGGCAGAAGGCCAGGGAACTCTTTCATGTGTTAAAACACAAAAATGAAGCTTACAAGAAATGGAAACTTGGTCAAATTACTAGGAAGGAGTATAAAAACTCAGGTATGGAGGGATGAAATCAGGAAGGCCAATGCACAACCGGAGTTGCAGCTAGCAAGGGATGTGAAGGGTAACAAAAAGGGTATGTCAGCAACAAAAGGAAGATCAGGGAAAGTGCAGGTCCCTTACTACAGGGGGGAGGCAGCCTAGTGACAAATGGTGCAGAAAAGGCTGAAGTATTCAATGCCTTTTTTAATTCAGTCTTCACAGGCAAGGTCAGCTTCCAGCACATTCTGGCAGTAAGGGTTAGGGAAGAGGTGAGCAGCTAACAGTGGCAAAGGAACAGGTTAGGGGCTATTTAGAAAAGCTGGATGTGTACAAGTCCATGGTACTGGAGGCAATGCACCTAAGGATGCTAAGGAAGTTGGCCAACATGATTACAGAGCCACTGGCCATTATCTTTGACAACTTGTGATGATCAGGAGAGGTCCCAGAAAACTGGAAAAGGGTAAATATAGTGCCTATCTTTAAGAAAGGGAAAAGGAGGATCCAGGGAACTACAGACTGGTCAGCCTTACCTCAGTCCCTGGAAAAATCATGCAGCGGGTCCTCAAGGAATTCATTTCTAAGCCCTGGTAGGAGAAGAAGGTGATTAGAAACAGTCAGCCTGGATTCACCATGGGCAATTCATGCCTGACTGACCTTATTGCCTTCTATGATGAGAAAACTGGCTTGGAAGATGCTGGAAAAGCAGTGGATATATACACTGACTTTAGCAAGACTTTTGACACTGTCTCCTAACAGTCTCGCCAGCAAGCTAAAGAAGTATGGGTTGGATGAATGGACTGGAAGGTGGACAGAAAACTGGCTGGATCATCCAGCACAAAGGGTACTGAGCACTGGTGAGGTTCTCCCTCCCCACCCAGCGGTGTCTCCTGGCTACCCTGCTCCTGCAAGCATGGGCACCAGCACCGGTGTTGCTGGCCCAGCCACACAGCTCCCCACCCCCCCAGAAGGATCCACCCTCTTTCCCCTGTTAGCGGGGTGGGTGCCTCCCCCCAGCTCACCTGCCCTACTACAGCCCCATCATCTGGACACCTTCTCCCACTGCCAGCAGGCTCCCACCCCCTCATAGGCTCATTCCCCCCCCCCAACACACACACCCTCAGCCTCCTGGACAGTGCCCAAGCCCTGGGCCTCCAACCCCCAGTCCCTATCAACTTACCTGCATCCAGCTGCCAGGGCTGCTCCCACCACTCTGCTTGGCTGTATGCTGGACACATGAAAGGGTGCATGTAAATGCATGTGGTGCTCCCTGCCTCACCTTCCCCCTGCCCTCCCTGCAGCCCTAAACAGCTCCCTAAACAGCTTCCTAAACAGCAGGCTGGAAGGTTACCAATCTGCAACCCAAGATTTCCTGCCGTTTTCGCCTTCAAATGTGAAAATCCATGTTTTTTCACAGCAAATGGAAAACTTGGATCCCTGCTCATGAGGAGAGGTTGAGGGACCTGGGCTTAGCCTGGAGAAGAGAGGACAGAGTGGGGATTTAATACCAGCCTTCAACTACCTGATTGGTGGTTACAAAGAAGATGGTGCTAGACTGTTCTCTGTGGTGGCAGGTGAAAAAACAAGGAGCAATAGTCTCAAGTTGCAGCAAGGGAAGTTTAGGTTAGCTAATAGAAAAAACTCTCTCACTAGGAAGGAACAGTCTACATAGAGATGTTGTGGAATCTCCATATGTAGAGGTTTTTAAGTCCCTGGTAGACAAAGCCTTGGCTGGGATGATGCCATTGGAGATTTCATAGATTTCATAGACACTAGGGCTGGAAGGGACCTTGGAAGATCATTGAGTCCAGCCCCCTGCCCCAGGGGCAGGAAGTCAGCCAGGGTCATAGGATCCCAGCAAGAAGAACATCCAGGTTTCTCTTGAAGGCGTTCAGAGTAGGTGCTTGAACCACCTCCGGCAGCAGTCTATTCCAGACCTTGGGGGCTCAGACAGTGAAAAAGTTCTTCCTTATGTCCAGCCTGAAACAGTCTTGCAGGAGTTTATAACCATTTGACCATGTAATCCCTTGGGGTGCTCTGGTGAACAAACATTCCCCCAGGTCCTGGTGAACACCCCTATCAACTTACAGGTGGCCACCAGGTCACCCCTGAGCATGCTCTTTTCCAGGCTGAAAAGTCCCATGGCTCTCAGACTCCCATCTTAAGGTCTGTTTTCCTGACCTCTGATCATATGTGTGGCTCTCCTCTGCACTCTTTCAAGCTTCTCCACATCCTTTTTGAATTGTGGAGCCCAAAATTGGATGCAGTACTCCAGCTGTGGCCTCACCAAGGCTGAGTACAATGGGAGGATGATGCCCCGGGATTTGCTTGAGCAGCATCTATGGATGCAAGCCAGCTTTTTGCTCGCTTTACTGGCTGCAGCATCACATTGCAGGCTCGTGTTCATCTTGTGGTCAATCCTGACACCCAAGTGCCTCTCTTCCATACTGCTAGTTAGCATAGCACTGCTAAGCCTATAGACATGCTGCAGGTTTTTCCTCCCAAGGTGGAGAACCTTAAATTTTTCAGTGTCAAACACCATCAGGTTCTCATCTGCCCGTTTACTGAGACTGTCAAGGTCAGCCTGGATTACACCCCTGTCCTCAGGTGTGGATTGTGTTCCTGACCTCGGATGTGGATGTTTTACCTCAAAGTTTGGTATCATTGGCAAACTTGGCCAGTTTGCTTCTGACTCCAATGTCCACATCATTAATGAAGAGGTTGAACAAGATAGGCCCAAGGACAGAGCCTTGAGGGACCCCACTGGTCACAGGGCACCATGATGATTGACTTCCATCAACCACCACCCTCTGGGTCCAACCACAGAGCCAATTCCCCAGCCAGCGGATCATGGTGGACCCAAGGCCGTAACTGGCCAGGTTTGCCAAGAGGTGATCATAGGATACAAGATCGAAAGCGGCTTTTTTAAAGTCGAGATATATGACAGTCACAGGTGGGGGTCCTCCAGGAAGGCTATGATCTCCTTAAGGCCCCTTCCCTCGTGCCAAGCCGGTCCAAGGGCACCCTTCGATTCTCGCCCACCACATCTTTGATGTTTATATAAGTTTGGGAGGCTGCCTTATGCCCTCTTGGACACGGTTCATTGGGACCTCCATCCCCATGGACTCCTGGACTCTCCGTGGGTCTCACTGTATGATGGATACTTCTCAGGCACCCTAGCCTTATGGGCTATGTGTGGCTCCAACCACCCCTTATACCACGCCCCAAGCCTCGCAGTTGGACTAGATGTTGTTCGGTCTCTTGGTCTGCTCTCACACCACTCTCTCCAGGCCTTCTGTGTACTGCTGCCCCGCTCTCGAGCTGCCCCTCTCTTGGGGCTCTCTCTCTAATGTCGCCCCTCTCCTGGGGCCCTCGGTGCCCACTCTGGGCCTTCTCTATAGCGTCGCCCCTCTCTGGGGCCTTCTCTGTAAAGCCGCCCCTCTCCTGGGGACTTCTGTGCCCACTCTGGGACTTCTTGGTCAAGCCGCCTGTCTCTCAGACCCACCGCACTGCTACCTACTTTCTCCAGGGCTCACCACACTACTACCCCCTCTCTCTGGGGTTTACCACAGTACTATGCTCTTCCTCAGGGGCTCACCACGCCCGCACTGGGCTTCTCAGTATTACCCCCTCTCTGGGGCTCGCCATGCCCACACTTGGGCTTATCAAATGCCCCTCTTCAGGGCTGGGGTCTATGCACCCTGGGTGCTGTGTCTGCTGGCGCTGGGATCCCCATGCTACTCTGGGTCCCACATGAGGCCTCCTCCAACTCCTAATAGCCTCACCCAAACCACTGGTGTAATAACACAAACTGAAGCCTCTTGGCTACAACTGAAACATAAGCTATAACAACGTTGCTCGGACATCTTCGAGCTGTCATCCTTTACTCTGCTAGAGTGGTACCTACAGTTCTCACATCTTAGCTCCAGGAGCTCCTCTCTTTCCAGCTGCTGGCAGCGAACTACCCTGGCCTCAGCTCCTGGGCTTTATAAGAGGCAGGCCTTGCCCCTTACAGCCAGCTGACCACTGGCAGGTGTGGGTCATTTGCTGCCTCCAGTTGCCCTGGCTATCACCAGCTGGGCTCTTGATGCACTGCTACAGCTTTTCCCCTAGCAGTTTTTCCTCTTTAAGAGCAGGGCACCTCAGTGCTCTGCAACAATTACATCAATCTCTTCCCCCTTGTCCAGGTGATAGATCACCTGGTCATAAAAGGAAATGAGATTGGTCAAGCACAACCTACCCACAACAAACCCGTGTTGGCTATCCCTCAGGGTGTTGCCATCAGCCAGTCCATTAAGAATGGCCTCCTTGATGATTTTTTCTAAGACCTTCCCTGGGACAGAGGCCAGGTTGATGGGCCTGTAGTTTGCTGGATCCACTTTCCTCCCTTTCTTGAAGATAGGCACTACATTGACCTTCTTTCAATCATTGGGCACTTCATCAGAGTGCCAGGAGCTCTCAAAATCTGTGCCAGGGGCTGAGTTATGATGCTAGCCAGCTCCTTGCGTACTCTGGGGTGTAAATTGTAAGTGCCAGGTGACTTGAAGGTGTCCAGCCTCTCAAGCTGTTCCTTTACAAGGTCAGCATTGATGGAGGGCAAGGAACCACCCTCACTTAGGCATCCCTATCCTGTAATGGGCAGGAGCGTCCCATGGGACTTGTGAAAGACTGATGCAAAGTACCTATTTATCAAGTTGGCTTTTCCTGGGCGTCGGTCATCAATTCTCCCTTTTGGTTTAGCAGGGGTCCAATGTTGCCCTTGCTTTTCCTCCAGCTCCCCACCTCTCTAAAAAATGACTTTTTATTGTCCTTGATACTTGTGGCCAGTTGGAGTTCCATCATAGCCTTGGCTTTCCTGGTTTGCTCCCTGCAGGTCCAGACCAGTGCAGAGTATTCCTCCTTGGAGGTGGATCCCATCCTTCATCCTTTGTAGGTCTGTCTTTTCAGACACAGGAGGATCACTAGTTCCCTGGAGAGTCAAGGGAACTGCTCTACCCTCTTGCTGCCTTTCCTCTGAGAAAGAATAGCCTTAGCCTGTTCATCTAGGATCGCTCCCTTAAGGAGCAACCACTCTTCCTGGACTCCCCTCCCTTTGGCGTTGTGGTCCCTTAGGGCCTCACTGACAAGTCTCCTAAGCTTGTCAAAGTCAGCCCTCCTGAAGTCGAGGACCTCTGTACTGCTGACTGACTTGACAGGTTCTTGGCAGATGGTGAAAGTGATTAGCTCGTGATCGCTGTCACCCAGCTTCCCTTTGATCTTTAGGTCACTGATTAGGTCATCCCTGGTTGCCAGCACCAGATCAAGCAGCACTTTGCCTCTTGTTGGCCCATAGACTTCTTGAGTCAGATAGAGCTCATCCATGCACGTGAGGAAGCTTTGCAACCGTTTGGTTTTGGCCACGTGCTCTTCCCACAAGATGTCTGGGTAGTTGAAGTCTCCCATGACAACCATGCACCAGAAGCATGCGGCCTTAGCCAATTTCCTGGCGAACTCCTGGTCAAGCTCTTGATTCTGGGAGGGAAGTCTGTAGTAGACTCCACCATTGTATCTCCTGTGCCACGTTCCCTACAGATTTTAACCCAGAGGGACTCTAGTCGTCCACCCTCAGTGCCGATGTCGGCTTGTAGGGACACGTAGTTCTCCTTGACATAGAGAGCTGCACCTCCACCCCTTTTGTCCATTCAATCCCTCCTGTACAGGGTATAACCATCTATACGCATGGTCCAGTCATGGGTGGAGTCCCACTAGGTCTCCATTATCCCTATGGCATCATAATTATTTGTGTTGAGCAGGAGGCCAAGTTCCTCCTGTTTATTCCCCAACCTCCTGGCATCGGTGTACAGGCATGCAAGTGTCCCCTTGGGGGCCCTTGCTTTGCCCACAGATTGTACCAGGGCTGGGGCAGGGGTGGGCTCCCTTAAGTGCTTTGGCTTGCTGGCTTTTCAAGGGTTGCTCAGTGGGCCAGCAGTGGCGGTAGTCCCCCTTTCCCCGGCAGGCTTAGTTTAAAGCCTGGTTGAGCAAGTCAGCCAGTCTGGCTCAGAAGAGCCTCCTCCTCAGCAGAGAGAGGTGGAGGTCGTCCCTTCCCAGCAGCTCACTGCCTCTCTCACCAAAGAGCGGACTGTGGTCATGGAAGCCAAAACCTTCTCAATGACACCAGAGCCGCAACCTTCAGTTCACTACCTGGATCCTCCTCCTATGATCTCTTGAAGTCCCTTTCAACCCTTGTTTTCTATGTTTCTATGATTTATGATTCTGGTGAATTTTTTAGGGCTTAGGAGAAAGAGGCTCAGACAGGGTAATCTAGGGCAGGGGTGACCAACATGCAGCATGTTTGCCAGATGTGGCATGGACAACTTCTTTGAGTGCCACTCAGTAGATCAAGGAAGGGATAGGCAGAAAAGAGGATGATAGGAAACAGAAAGCAAAACAGCAGATCAGGTAAGGAGCACAGAGCAAGGAGCGGGGAACAGAAAGCAGAAAAGCAGAGCAGGCAGGGGAAGGAAATTGGAGTGACACTCAGGGAAGGTACAGGGCTAATTTGTGCCATGTTTGGCAAAAAGATTGGCTTCCACTGATTTATGGAATGATCTGCTGTGATCATATATGAAGCAAGAGCTTTGGAAAGCAACTCTAAAAAAGAGAGAAAGAAATCTCCCCGGGGCAGTCCGCACCCCACCACTCATGCTATTCCAATTAAAGCATGCAGGAGGATCAAAGAAAGTTGGGTCACCTAATATAACGATTAGGAGAGGAGTGCAGAAGGAGATTTTAATTCTTTATTTTTTCTCACAATTCATGTCCATGAAACTCTCCTGTCTACCCTGCAAGGTCAGACTCTTACATGCAGGATCCACATCCTCAGCTGGTGTAATTCGGCATAGCAGTACTAACATCAATAGAGCTGCATTGATTTAAACTAGCTGAGAATGGGACCTGACATATCTGTTGAGTCAGCTGTGAAATTCCCTGCTGCAAAGGGAGCTCCTGAAACAATGCAGATGGATTTTTTTTAAAGGATAGATAATGTTATTACTGCTAAGTATGTTCCACTAAATTTATAGCCAAAATCAACTCCCATCCGCAGCCATTCATCCAAAAATGATGAAAAGGGAAATTGAAGCTCATGCTTTAATTGATAAAATGATCTCTGTCCTAGTTAGCAAAATATTTTGTACAAGTCAGCCTTAGTTGTCTATTAGCCCCAGAGAAAGCCAACAAGTGGGTCACACACAGTGGATGCATCTACACAAGATACTTTACTGCAAAGTAGTGTAGTTCCTGGTGCTGTAAGCATGTGCATCTACATGTGCACATGCTTACTGCACAGTAAATCTTGTTAATGACGAGTCAATTTGCTACCTGCAAATGAAAGTAGCAAATTTACTTGTGATTAGTTATTGCATAGTAATGCTCATGTAAATACCTAACAGGGAGCAAATCTGCTCTTGGTCAGCAGACCACCAGGGAGTAGAAGATTGCTCCCTGCCCCTGGGAGCTGTCTGCTGCCCAGGCAGGCTCTATGACTGGAGTCCAGGTGGAGACTATGTTTCCCTGCCCTGACAGCCGGGAGCTCCAAGCCCCCCATTCCAAGATCATGATTGGAGAGCGGGACCTAGGAAATCCTTATTTCCCAGCTCCAGCCCCACAATCACAGAGCTGGAACTGGGAGCTGCCTGCTGGCAGGAGCTGGGGAGTCTGTTCCCCACCCAGCTCTGCAGTCATGAAGCTGAGCAGTGAACAAACTCTTCATTGCCCACCCTGTGATCATGGAGTAGGGGCTGGAAACTGTCTTGGTCAGGGTCAAGTCCCAGCCCCACACCCTGATCTGCCAGTGGGGCAGCTAGTAGTGGGCCCCCAGCAGGGTGGGTAATCCCTACCCAGATGGGGACTTGCTGCTAGCTGCCCCACTGACAGATTGGAGCAGGGGGCTGGGAGCTCCCTGCTGCCAGGGCAGGGGGACTTTGCCCCCTCCCACCTTTCTCCTCTCCCCCACCTTCCCCCTCCCCCCCTCCCTCCTGCAGCAGCAAGCAGTTGCTCTGAGGCAGGGAGCAATGTCTCCTCCTTGCCCAGGAGCACTGGCAACATGTAAGGGGTGCACGCAGGTGCAGGTGCACTCCCTGAGTGTGGTGATACCTACTCCCAGTCACAGTGAGTCCTTCCCATTGCCCACTGTCTGCCACAGCTCTGCAAAAAGGTACAGGGTCGGAAAGAAGGGGGACTGCCTCAGGTGCACTGGACTGCCTGAGCAGTTACACCTGAGCCCACCTGGATGCTGTCCAAAAGTGTTTCTTGACCCTCAAGTGAAGCCCTTCTAGAAGTCAGTTAGAGAACTACTTGCCCTTTCTTCTGTGCTTGGGTCTAGTTTTGCAAAGTAGAGAGAGGAAACAGGGTGTGGAAAGGCTAGAAGTCAGGAACAGAGAATTGTGGGATTGATGCTGGCTCATTTCCCATGCTTGATGTCTGCTTACATTGGTAAGTTCCAGACACACTGAAAAGAGGAGCAGACATGGCAGTCAATGGGGAAGGGTCAGTCTCAGGTCCAGAAGGTCAGCAGGGCTTCCAGGGTCAGGCTGGATTTCAGACAGGGGGGGTCACGTAAGTGTTTACAGTACAGAAGAGTAGCTGGTATGGGTTTGAGAAAGTCCTTGGGGTCAATGCTAACTACTCCAGATGTAGCGCTTGTCTCAGTAGTTTGAAATTCAAATACAAAATACAAGACTGCTAAGCAAGAGTACCTTTAGAGATCATTAACGTAGCTTTCAGACTGGGATTTTTATGGATACTGCTCTAATCTAACTGGTTGATTGATGTCACTCCAATGACAGACAGCCTTAGTGATCAATCTGTGGCAATTCACAGTCTTTGATACCATTTACCATTTGTGCTCCCTAGCTGGGGAGATGTTATTGCTCTTACGTGGTACATTTTTTTCCACTAAAGCCTGGTGGATGTTGTAAAATGTAACCATTTCTAAACATGGATGTCATCAGGCTTATAGCCATAATACAGATTAGAAGAAACAATATGTCATGATAGGGTCCTACCGAATTCACAAAGGAAGTGGGCCGAGCAACAGCTACTTTAATTTTGCAGGTTCCCCGGTGCACCCCTCCCCATTGCTGATTGGCTGAGGGACCCCAGTGGCCCTACTGTTTGACACTGACCAGCGGGAGGCAAAATCAAAAATAGTGCCATATTTAAAACCTCAGTTTTTGCCTTCCTGGCGATCAGGAGGGAGCAATGAGATCTGCCCACCAATTGATGGGCTGGGGGGAAGTGCAAGGAGGAACCTGCAAGATAAAAGGAGCTGCTGTGCAGCCTGCTTCCGCCATGAACTTGGTAGGTCCCTAGTTATGCAACCAAGATGAAACCCTCCTCAGTTCTGAGAAACCACAGCAGATCGCTTGGAACAATTGTTCATCTATGCTGAAAATCTCTCTTGAGAGCTTCCCAGAAACTTCTATTCTGGTACACTAGAAACCTTTCTCCTTCACTGAGTTTAAACCAATTATCTGTGTTGTTCCACTGAATTATTTCCAAGGCTCCCTGCTTTTCTGATCATCTGGAGCTGTGACTAATCCAGAGATAAGTGCGATACCACATGTATATTCTTGTTTATCAGAAAAGTCTCTTTATTCAGACGTGTTAAGAGCAAAACTTCCATTCAGACTCTTCTTGTTTTCACTATATTAAGTATCCCAAATTTTAGACAGCCTGTGTTAGGCACTGTCCTATTCCAGACTTTTACCTTTCTTCTCCCTTATTCTCTGTTAGGATACATCTACACTGCAATGAGAAGCAATTGCTGCAACATGGAGACATATCTAAAATAGTTAGCTCAGGTACTGATAACAATGGAAATGCAGTATCTTGGGCTTCAAGACAGATACTTCCTGGACTATAATTCCTGGATCATTGTGGCTACTGCATCACTCTTACACTATCATAAGAGGAAAGGAGTTTGGCATATTAGATGTGACAAAGGTAATCAGCAAATGACATTGGATAACAAATCTAAACAGCATCTGGTTATTAAAAGAAGTTTTGCAATAGAGCAAGTTACACAGTGATATGATTTTTGACCCATAACTTCCAGGGTGATAGAACATGAAACAGATGTTACAAGGGCCAAAAGGATAACTGCACTTGCCAGAATATATGTGATAATAAGCTAACAAGAGAACAAAGCTAAAAAGAGTAGCTACATAATATGCTTATCTAAGCTGTAATGACAATCTCCTAATTATGGGACAAACAGAAGGAATAAACACAAGGCAACTTGAAAGCCACATTAATTAGAGGGTAATTCCATAGCTTGAGAGAAAAGCAAAAGAAACAGTCATTCTTTCAGATATAGAACACAGATGTCTTGCTAAAGGAATCTGTTTAAATAAAGGGTTGAGGGTGAAACAAGATTGTAAAAGCTAGGGCATTAGCACTGGTACCTTTCAAGCTGCAAGTCATACAATGAAAAAATGCATTTCACGCTCATCTGCTGCATAATATCAGTCATTGTCAGACAGAAAAGCCATTCTTTATTTAAGGTTGTAACTAGTGCTGGGCAAATATGTGTTGCCACAATTTTCTTTGAACAGAAAATGGCTTTTTGATTCCACCAAAAAGTTGTGGGAAAACTTCCTTTTTTTAAAGAAATGTTTCCATTTTTTCATTAGAAAGATTAGTTTTATTCTTCTGAGACTGAAAAGAAGACACAGAGTTCCTTTTGTTTTCCCAGAGAAAAAATATTAGCTTAACCAATGTTAAGTAGAGTATCTTTTTTGCTTTAACCTGAATTGGGAAATTATCCAGCCATTTTGCACCCTCTTTGCCCATTTTTAGCCAATCGAATGAATTGTCTCAGGTGATTTTTTTTTTTTTAACTAGATGACAAATGCCTTGGTAAGATTTCCAGCTAATAAAGCTTGTTGTTTGAGCCTGCTGTTATCAAACCAATTAAATGAGAGTTACAGTCTTGCTTTTCCAAACTTTTTCAACAACAGGAAATAAATAGTAAGTTTTGTCTTCTATGACTGCATACATGTTTCCTGCACCTTTCTGCCTAGAGTGCCTTGTAGTCTGTGGCCAAATACTTTTTATGCAGTTAAGGAGCACATGCCGTAGTTCGGGTTTAAGGGGATACTTGGAACCACCTTTCTGCTTTTCCAAACTACTGGCTGGTGTGTGCTTGATTAGTACTTCAAGTGAAGTCAGAGAAGCCTGAAAACATAATTAAGTACAATGAGTGCCTATAAAGAACAAAAAAATCTAGCCCTGTATTTTTGCCTCTTCTACTATGAACCATGGCAATTGTTTAGTGGTTCACAAATGTGAAAACCATTGAGTACCAGGAGTAACACAGAATACTGTATCCAGTTTAAACTGCAGCAGGAATATAGGGAAGGAGAAGCTAATTAACTCATTGAATTTGGCCAAGGTATCAAGGCATTCCTACCCTTACAAATAGCACTGTGGGGTCATTAAGGATAGCAAGGATCTGGGACATAAATAATGTCTGACTGAAAGAAGATGTCCAGCAGCTAGGCATCTTCTGACTCAGGTGGTGGTTGCCAGTGCTACTGTAAAAAACCTTTAGACCTTCCCTGGGGTTCTCCTATCCAGGTGCTTGCTGGTGTAACTGGTGAACAATGTTCTATTGTAATAATGTTCTGTTGCACAATGCTGATTCAACAGACTTGACAGATTGCAAGGGATGGTGTCAATTCCATCACAGCATTTCAGGCAGGAAACAAGCAAGCTAGTCAGTCAGTCTTCTTGCTAACCCTCCCAGCTCCCCAGGTACCTTTCCCTGGCTCCTCAGCCCACCTGGCTCTCCGAACTATCCAAAGTCCTAGTTGGACAGCTCGATGTAACTGTTTTTTTAATGTTGGGAGTAAGAAAACTGAGTTCTAGTCTAACTATATGAAGGCTAATGCTCACTTCTCACCTCTCTGATCTCCTAAATACATCCTCTCAGTTCTCATGCAGCCTTTGGAGATTGATCTAACAGTCATGCATGTCTTTCCCACTCAGAAGTGTTTATGTTCTGACTTCATGCTTCACTGTTAACAAACATCTTCAGTCAAAGTGGAGAGTAAATTATATTGGTTTCAGCTAATTACTCTGAAGTCTTCACTTCCCTATGGCTGTTATTTTCCTTCCTAGCCACAAATTCCCTCTCACTGCCCTTTTCATAGAAGGACTGGTTTCAGCTGGATTTTCTTTCTTCCTTCTTTTTGTTAAGTTGACATACAAAGATAAAAATGGGGAGCTCCTTCCTTCCTGAAGTATTTCTAGGAGGTTCAGGCCAACTTGACACAAACAGAGCCTCCAGTTTCCAACTGCGGCACACACCAGCGCTAGTTTGGGCAGCCCCTGCACCCTTTGCTAATAAGCCAATCAGCACTTGAAAGGCCACAACATACCAACGATGCCGGCAGCCAGGGCACAAGTCCCAAGCGCCCACTTAGAGGGGCACAAGAACAACAACTGATGCCATTGCCAGCCCAGTCCCTGCCTTGCTTCTGCTACTGCTGCCATGCAGAGCATAGACCCTGGTAATTAGGCCTCTGGACTGGAAATAAAGAAAATTTGGATTTAAATGGGACTAATTGAATATTTCTTTCTCTTGAAGACCATTTCAAATTTTCAGTGAAAAACGCTATCAAATCATTTCAATTTGAAAATGCTGCTGTGGGGGCTTATGGACGTTCTCCTTCAGATGCCTCATGCCCCCAGGCTCCCCAGTCACCTGGGCTACACCATAGTCTTTGTTTGTGAAGGGTTGAGGGAGAGGTACATCATGGGAATTGCCTGACCATGTAACGTGGGGAAAATGAAGTCCAGCTCATTCATAGAGAATGGGAATTTGTGTCAGCTACAACTCCTAGGAGGCACCACAGTGACATTTCTGAAGTGAAAAGTTCCACAGTCTTAAACTGAAATATGCTGATTTTCAAATGAAAAATAGTTTGGGTGTATTTTTTAAAGGCATTACATTTTTCTTAATTAAAATTGAACAGTGCTATGTGTGAAATTTGGCATTTTACATTGCCTACTCCTTTTCAGTTTCAGAGATTAATCTGTTTTGATGCATCAACCAGATGAAGGGGATGCTAATCCGGAGTAGTGTAAAAGATTAGGGTTGGTCAAAGTTTTTCCAATGAAATGTTTTTCTGTTGAAAAATGCTGATTCAACAGGATTGAAATGTTCCAGAGAAATACATCGTTTCTACTGAAACTTCGGATGGAAGCAAAGCCAGCAGCTGGGCTATCTGTCCACCAACCACTCTGGGGTCCCAGTCTTCTTGTCAAACAGTCTGCAAAGCAACGTATATGGACTTTTATGTTCCCTGACTGAGCAGCATTTCATGGGTTGCCAAAAAGTCTGGAAAACTTAGGAAACTGGACTGGATACTTCTTTAAAGAAATTCTGTTTTTCTTCTTTCAAAATGTAATTTTTGTAATGTACTGTTCTGATGAGGAGGCTTTGGGCTCTTCTGGGGCAACAGCTCCACCCCACTAGCCAGCTCTGCCAGCTCTTCACAGCTCTCTTCTTTGTTCCGCATTGCAGTCACCCATGTGCTGGGCACGGTGCCTTTTTATTCTCATTTTGAAAATGGACCAATCAAAAGGGGGTGGGCGGTTAGTCTCCTCTCAGGTCCAGCTCTTTGCCTTGCCCCTTAGTAGGAGTGGGGCAAGCTTCTCCTCTGCCATCACCTAATTGATGAGAAAACCCCACCAATTGCTTTTTCCAAGCTGGTAAAGACATCCACTCGTAAATATTTTTAATAAATATAAGATTTTCAGCAGAACACAAAGGCATTCCAGCCTTGCATAGCTCAAAGAAATCATGGGTAGATACTGAACCTAGAATCTTCAGGTCTCAAATAATAATCCACTAGGACTTAAGCTAAAGTACAAGGTACACACGTAGCATAATCAGAAACCTGGTTTGTTCTCCAGTCATCAGGGTATGGCTAAGACCTGTGTTAGCATTTTTAACACTGTAAACTAAATTGCCAGGTATGCTGTGGGTAGGCATAACAACCCTGCAGGAGATGCTTCACTGTTTTTTTGTCACCTGCTCCTGGAGATTCTTGGGGACTGAACTGCTCTTGGCACAAATTGAAACAGTCTCATGAGCTGATTTAACTTGTGATAGCAAGTAATAGGCTTCAAAAGGTAACCTAGCAGGTCGTGTTCATTGGAACCTCCATGTTCCAACCTGCTGCTCCACATTCTTAACATGGCAACAACATGGAATGGCCCTTTTGCTGGGTTAGGCAAGGAGCTGTGCTTTATATGCACATAATAGTATTACTATCATTATATATTTACAGATATCAGCTAATATTGAAGAGTAGATACAGTAAACCTCCCAACTCTCATCCAAAACTCAGACAAAACCTTGGAGGTTATATTGAGTTACCTTTCATTTCCACATCATCCTACTGACTGGTTCCACAACCAAATCTAGAAGCATCAAACTCTCTCATTGAAGGATACTTTGGTGGTTTATTTTACCTTGAAGAGGTATATCAGCAATCTCCTAAAAATCCCTCTTTCAGCAAGTGAGGTTTCCAGCCCAGATAAGAGAGCTTTGGACAATTCATCAATAAGGTCCTGATAGGATAAATATACACACATTTAATTACTTACATAATCCATGGCTCACAACCTTCTGATGTTCATTCATAAGGAGCATAGATATTGTAGGAGCAAATCAGAGCATGTAATGGGAAAGGAATGAGAAAGCAAAACCACAGTTTTTAATGTTATTGGAGTCAACTGAGAAGCAGGCATTCATGTAACATCTTGTGTTGTCTTACATTAAAAATACTAAAAATATCAAGTTTTGACTGCTTGGAACTGTTGACTCCACCTACCCATAGTTTGATCTGTGTGTGTCAGTCTTGGAACTAGAAGTATTTTATTAGATTCAAGATCTGTTCCTTATTGCTTTGGTCTTGCTCATTTTCTTCAATCAGGAAATTTAATTTTTCAGTTCCTTAAAGAGACTTGAATTGTCTCTTCTATCTTCTCATTTAATATAATTTAAAGACTTGCATCCATTTTAATGTTGTTTTCATTTTTCAAAGCAACACAAGATAATTTGCTGATCATAGTAGGTATTGGGATTTGAGCCAAACTGGATGAGGTTAAAAAAATCTAGATACAATTGGAGTTTAAGGGAGCTTTTGATTTTTGCTACCATGTCAGTATCTTTACAGTGGATATGCAAAGGAGCAGTGTTACTTACCACTAGTAACTAGTGTAGAGGTGTGGGGCTATAGGGCCCTTTAAGTGATGGATATAGTCTCATGGTACTGCATGTCAACCAATCTCATGTGGGGAAGAAAGCTCAGCCTGAAGCATAATATTCTACTGATGTATAGAGGAGAGCAAGGACAGAAGTACGCAAGTTTCAGCATTAAATCCTCAAGTAGATCAGGCATGGCTGCCATGTAGATTACCATATTTTCCTCACTTTCATAGTACCCCAGAATAAGATACGCACCCTGTTTTTGAAGGGTAGAATGAAAAAAAAAGATCTTTTCTTGTACTACGTGAGTAGAAGCAGCTACGGAGCTGAGCCTTCTCATTCTTCTGCTCCCCGTGATTTATGTACAAACTTTACTCTTGATTTCAGTCAGCAAAGGGGTGGAAACAGCTTCTACCATATTTTCTCACATATAGTGAACATGTTGGTTTCTAGCCAATTTTTTTTTTAAGTATCTGTGTTGTATGCAGGAAAATACAGTAGTTTGGCAGATGGTTTTATCTAATGGCCATCGTAGTCAGAGAACTATCAAGAGTAATGCCAGCAAAAGTCAAAAAAGAGCTGTGATGATCTGGGGGATCTGTCTGTGGACAACTTAAGATTTTTCATATGAATTCTGAATTCCCTTTTGTTTTACGACTGTCCTGTACAGTGTACTACCTCCTATACCTGTCCACAGTGGGGCCCGCAGCCTTGGGAGGAGTCTGGCAGAGCCCCCACAGCCCTCCCAGCCTGCCAGCCAGATAACAGAAGGCTGCTTCTGCTGCCTGGGGCCAGTGGCAGCACAGATCTTCCCGGTGCTGGGTGCAGGTGTGACCAGTGCCAGTCCCAAGTGGCAGGAGCCAGTGTCCTGTGATCTGGCAGGCAGATTGAGGGCCCACACCCCCAGGAAAAGCCAGGCAGAAACCTGCAGCCCACCTGGAGGTGCGAACAGGAGGCTGCCACTGCCACCTGGAACCTGCACTGGGCGCAGCCCATGCCCACAGCAGCTCCATGGAGCTGAACACAGTGGAGGGAGGTGGAGTGCAACCCTGGCACTGCACTCCGATTCCCCACACTGGTCTTAGTTCCACAGGGCTGCGAGCCATTGGGAGCTGAGCCTGGTGGAAGGAGGTGGAGCCGATTGGAGCACAGTGCCAGCTCTGCCCTTCTCCTGCCATTGGGCTGCACTCTGATCAGCTCTACCAGCCATATGGAGCTCAGCCCATTGGCAGAAAGTGGGCACATCTGGTGCTGCTCTTCACCTCCTGCCACCAGCTTGAGTTTCACAGGGCTATGAGCTGCCAGAAGCTAAGCCCGGTGGAGGAAAGTGGAGCGCAGCCCTGTGGAACTGAGCCCAGTGGGGGGAAGTGGAGCGCAACACCGGGCTGCTCTCTGCCTCCCTCCACCAGGCATAGCTCCCAGTACCCCACCTTACTCCACTGGGCTCAGCTTCTGGCAGCTCACAGCCCCTTGGAATTCAGCCTGGTGGCCGAAGGCAGAGCACAGCACAAGCTTTGCCCACTTCCCACTGCTGGGCTAAGCTCCATGGGGCTAGCAGAGTCAATCAGAGCACAGCCCAGCAGCGGGAGGTGGGCAGAGCTGGCACTGCACTCCAATGGGCTCTACCTCCCTCAACCAGGCTCAGCTCCCAGCGGCTCGCAGCCCCATGGAACTGTGCCCAGTGGGGAATCAGAGTGCAGTGCCAGGGCTGCACTCTGCCTCCCTCCACTGGGGTCAACTTCCAGTGGCTTGCAGCCCCGTCAAACTCAGCCCAGTGGCAGGAGGTGGAGAGCAGTGTCAGATCTGGCCGCCTCCCACCACTAAACTGAGCTCCATGGGGCTGGCAGAACTGATCTGAGTGCAGCCCAGTGGCACAAGGCGGGCAGAGCCAGCACTGCTGCGCTCTGATCAGCTCCGCCTCCCTCCACTGGGCTCAGCTCCCAGCTACTTACAACCCCATGGAACTGAGCCCAGTGGGGGGGAATCTGAGTGCAGTGCCGGGGCTGCACTCCACCTACCTCCACTGGGCTCAGCTCCCAGTGGCTATCGACCCCATGGAACTTTTGAAACATTTTGACTGCCCTTGTTTCATTTAGAAGCTGTTTCAAAACCCTTCGTTTCATTTTGGTTTCACTGTTTCAGGCTCAAAACAAGTTGAAATAGCGTCAAAATGAAACAGCTGGGGAAGCTTCGCACAGCCCTACCGCCCAGTGGGATTGCCACTGCTACAGCCCCAGGAGGTCCCCAGAACAGGTAAGGCTGCTGGGGCCAACAGTGCTGACTCCAGCCTCCCTTACTGCCCATGGAGTAACTTGCTGCATGCCAAAGTGCTCCTGGCACGGGTGTTTCCCAGAGACAAGTAGCTGCAGTGGAAGGTGTGCCACTGCTACTTGTCCCCAGTGAGCCAAACGTCCATGCTTGTCTGGATGTGGGCCATTAAAGAACATCAGAATCTGAATAGATCTTGCCTATGAGGAACAAAAGGAGTTAAAGAAAAGTGATTACTTTCTCCAACCTCTATAGAAGGTAGTGGAGTTTGAAGGAATGGGATTTTCTCAGAAGCAGTACAATGAAATGAGGTATTAGAGCTATGGTGCAAAAATTCAGAGGTATTCAAAGAAACAAAGAAAACTTGGGGAGGAGGATGAAATAGAGGGCAAATGCTTTTCTACTAGATGAATCCTTTCCAATGGAGGGATCAGGCAAGGAAGAGGGGAAATGACAGAGGAGGGGGGAGCCTGTATTCCTTACAGGGTTCTGACCTAAGACCAGAAAACCAAAGAAATCTTAAGTATGAGGAGAATTTGAAGTGCGGAACTGTTTAGGGATATTTTATTTTTTCTGAATTGGTAGATTCATGTGGTGGCGAGAAGCCCCCATAGGTGCCAAGGGGGCTGGGGGAAACCCCAAGAGCCCCCACAGGGAACAAACAGGCCCCACATGCCCCAACTTACCTCTTGGAGCACTGCAGGAGCCGGAACTGGAGTCATGGCTATGCGAGCTGGCATTATGTTGGCTCTTTAAACGGCTTCTCCTGCGACGGAGGAGCACCAGACTAATTGCGGCAACTGGGGACACTGCTGTAGGAAGTTTAAAAACCCCGCTGGAAGCCAGCAGGCAGGTTAGAGAGAGGGAGAAAGCCAGCAGGGAAAACACTGGGCAGGCAGTGACTCCGGAGGCTGGCAGAAGCGTCGCTACAGGCTCTGCACCTGCACCTGGAGCAGGGGAAGCAGCATCCCTGCCCTCAGCTGGGGACGATCAATCCCCAGCTGCCTGAATTTCAGAGTTTATAGGAGCACCTCTCTCTCTCTCAGGGAGAGATTGAGATGCCAGACAACAGGAGCCCAGCCCTCTGACACCAGGATCTAGGCCTCCAGATGCCTTGACATTCAGGCAACTGACCGGTGCTGAAGCTGAGGCTGGACCCCTTAATAAAGGGGTTTACAGGGAACGGTGAAACAACGAGACCAACGCCCAAGCAGTTGGCGGGTGGATGGGGTGTAGGGGAGGTGGAGCCCCGAGGAACATTGTGGCGCAAATGTGAGTGCCTCTGTCACTGGGTCATCCAAGAAGAGGAACACCACTGAACCCCTCTTTTCACCCAGTAACAACAAGTCATGGAAGGAGAGTTGAGGGGGCGCTCCAGTAAAGAGGGACGGTACGGTACTTACTATGCCCACTAGAGATGCCACACTTGAGTTGTCTAAAGTAAATAGTGACCATAGTCCCTCACAGTCTAGGATGATTGTCTTATCTATGTGTCCAAAGATGGTTGATGAGGCCTATCTGGGATCAACAGACTCTACTGCAGCCCATGTGTTTCCGTTTGAGGTGGGTGACACTGGATTCTTGATTTGGTCCAGGACACGCTATTTCTGCTGCTCCTGATTTTCCATCTCCTGTTGTTTTCATGACGTTTCAAAGTACTGAGATCCCTGTAGCTGATTTTTCTTCGATTTGGGGTGGTCCTGGGCAATAGCCTCCCATGAGTTGAGATTGACATTGCATTTTTTTTAAGTTAGCTTTGAGGACATCCCTAAAGTGCTTTTTCTGCCCTTCTCTTGAGCATATGCCTTGGCTGAACTAGGAGAATAAAACTTGCTTCTGGAGTCGGATATCTGGATAACATGGCAGGTCCAACAAAGTTGATGTCAGATGATCATCACTTCAGTACTCATGGCGCTTGCTTGCAGTGGCCACAGGACTGTGGGAAAGGATTTGCTTAAGGTATTGGGATATTCTAGGGGTTCACCACTGGTCTTGTAAGCTCAGAGCAGCTGGCCCACAAGATCCAACTTTCATGAAGGGGTAGCATAAGCTGTCTTTGTCCAGGCAATGACACAGAGAAGCTAAGAAAGAAATAACACAGGAGATTCTTCAGACCCAAGGACCCATATGGCACAGAGGCCCAACATGTTGGGAGCCAACCACCACAACCTCCTGATTGTCCTTTCTCCAGCAGTCATCCTAGAAGTGATACGTATGTTTGGTGAATTATTTTAGCTGGTTCTTAGTCTGAATATGGAGCTTGTAGTAAAACACAAAAATTGTTGTGTTTCACATGGAAAAAGGTTCCTTTGTAAGAGTCTTGAACCCCTGTCCTTGAATGCTTGAATATTCTACTGACTCGAGGAAGACTAGTTTGTGGTTGTTTTTTCTTTTTGATGAGTCAATGGTATATCATTTGGGTTTCTTTCATCATCAACTATCCCATGGACAGGGAAGGGAATAGGTTTTGAGTCTAGACTGCTAAATATTTAAGACAATCATATGAAATTGCATTAGAGAGAGTGAGGCTACCAGCAAAGTGGGGCAAGGTGAGCCAAGAAGACCAGGTGAGAGTTATGTCCTGCATTGTTCGACTAAACTCTTCATCTGCTCATGGAAGCATCTGGTTTGGGGTCAGTCTCACCTCTGGGCACAATGAGAAGGAATGTCATTAAGCAGCCTAGCAATATGCACCCAAATCATGTAGCTGTGATTCTCCATGGAGGATGCTAATTGGAGTTTAGAAGATAGTCCCTGAGTCCTGTCAGTATTGATCTCTGCTTTGTTAGAGAAGAGAACTTTAGGGGGACTTTGGGGTTATTTCTTTCTTTCTTATATTTTGCATGCTGTAACTTTAAAGAAGTAGTTGTTCATAATTATCTATTTTGCCAAAGTGCTCAGCTGGATGGACAATTATATATACGATATATAAATAGCCCTTTTCAGCATTTCTCAAGAGAAGAAGACTGAAATGTTTCAAGGCTATTTTGCTTCATGCTTCACTAAAATTATTAACTTTAATCAAATGGTAGTTAGTAATAAGGGACAAGAACTTAGGTTAGAGCAGAGAAAGAACTAGTTAGAGCAGGGGCAGGCAAAATGCAGCCATTCTATCCAGCCTAGAGGCCCCTTAAACAAATTAGGAAGTTAATATTTATTTGATCCTGGCTGCCTGTCAAAGATGGCAGGAGCAAGGGGCAGTATGACCCAGGGGGAGCTGGCAGGAGTGAGCAGCCCAGCATCGCTCCACCCCCAGCCATTTCCCTGCTCCTGCACTGCATCACCAAACCAGGCCGCACTGATACCACAGGGCCAGAAGTGGGAAGGAGTGTGTGGGTGTTCGTAAGATGGTAGGGGCAGAGGGGGATGTATGCATGTGTGCATGTTTGTAGGGTGAGTCCCACATGCACACCTTACCACACACATGCACCCACACCCCTCTCACACCACTATACATGTGAACCCCACATCTACATCTCCTTACACACCCCAGCCACTCTACCCCACACAGCCCCCCAAGAACCCCATGCCCACCCAGATCTCACAAAACCACACATCCACATGCTCCCTCAACCCACACCCTCACACCTATCCACCTCTACAGATATCCCGTGCCCTCTGCAACACCCCACATACCCACACACCTACAGCTCCCCACAAACCTATACCCACCTCCCACAACATCCAAGAGTAAAACTACATTTTAAGCTTTTGTGCAATCACCATTATGTGCACTACACACATGCATGTAAATCAGGACACAAATAGTTTTTGAAATCAAATTAATGAATGTTGTAGATGTTTTCTTTTAGAATATAATTTGGTATTTTTTTGGTTCCAAGATGGCAAACCCTTGCTGAAAGGATTACTTCCAGGGCCAAGAGGAGGGACTTCTGGTAGCAAAGGTCAGAGTTTAGGGGGCGGGACTTTCAGTTACCAAATGGTGACAGGGGGTAGGGCACCTGTCAAGGGACAGGGCTACCCATTCAGCCCTCAACAGCTTGCCCAAACTCGGTAAGTGGCTCTCCACCCAAAATAATTGCCCAAGTTAGAGACTTATGAAAAAAGGATCAACATATAGTGCCTATCTTTAAAAGGGGGAAGAGAACCCAAGGAATTAAGGACCAACTAACCTAGCTCCAGTTCAAAAAAAGTTTATTTGAAAGCACTTATAATCAAGTAATAAATAGGGACAACACAAGTCATGTCGAACAAACCTAATTTCCTTCTGTGGTAAAGTAACAAGGACTAAGAATACAACAGAAACAGCAGATGTGATATGTCTGGAATTTCTTTTGACACTGTCCCACACAATTTCCTCATAAATAAACTAAGTAAATATCATGTAAAGAAAACTATAGGAATGTGGGTACATAATTAGCTAGAAAGCTACACTCACAGAATAGTTATCAGTAACTCCCTCTCAAGCTGGAAGGATGCATCAAGTGGGAGTCCTTAGGAGCCTGTCCTGAGTTCAGTGCTGTTCAGTATTTTCCTTAATAACTTGGATGATGGAATGGGAAAAAGTCTTATTACATTTGCATATAATGCCAAGTTTGGAGGCATTGCAAGCATTTTGGAGAAAAAATTAGTACTCAAAATCTTTTTGACAAGTTGGACAAACAGTTTGAAAGAACTAGAATGAAATTCAAAAAGGACAAATATAAAATACTAAGGTAGAAATAATCAACTGCACAAATATAAAATGAAAAATGTATGGCTAGTCAGCAGTTCTGCAGAGAAAGATCACAAACTGCAATGAGGTGACAATGTCATGTTGTCTCAAAAAATGTTCGTGCTATATGGGGATGTATAAACTGAAATATGTTCTCAGTGCTGAGGCCTTAGCTGGGATATTCTGACTAGTTTGCAGCGCTACAATTCAAGGAAAGCATAGGTCAATTGGAGAGAGTCCAGAGGAAAACAACAAAAATGAACAGAGGCATAGAAAATATGACCTATGAGAAAACAGTGAAAGACTTGGGTTTGTTTAGTTTAGTGAAGACTGAGGGCAGACATTATAATAATCTTCAAATATATAAAGAGAAAGGTATAAAGAGTTCTCTATGTCCACTAACTTTAAAAGAAGTAGTGGACTTATGTACATGTACAATTTGGAGATCTAGGTTAGATATCAGAAAAAACTTTGTAACTTTAAGAATAGTCAAGTACTAGCACCAGGTTAGTTCTAAGGTTGTAGAGTCCCTAGAAATGGAGTTTTCTAATGAAAGGAAGGGCAAATATCTGTTGGGAATTGTTTTAGATATAATTGAGTCTCCCTTGAGGAAGAAGAATGCAGGGCTTTTCAACTAGTGTGCCACAAATTGCTCCCTGATGTGCCACGGGTACTTTGGAATGATAAGAAACTTCTCCAGCAGCCTAGCACTAAAAAATAAGCCACACTGATGAGCTATCCACAGACTTGCATATGTGTTGTTTGTGGGGGAGAGAACCAGCCAAGCAGAAGGAAATTAATCTACTGTGCACGTGTTGCCTGTGGGGGGGGATGTGCACTGTTTGTGAGCCTCTGAACAGCTGTGCCATGGAATTTTGCCACAGCAATAAGCTACAATAAGTTTGTAAGTATGGGGAAATGCCTTAATAGGTGTGCCGTTGAAACCTTTTATTAATGTAAGTGTGTCTTGGGCTGGAAAACTTTGGGAAATCCTGGAGTAAGTGATCTCCCAAAGGCCCATCTGTTTATACTTTAGAAGTACTAGTTACTATTAGGGCACGTGGCTTTTAGGAGGATAAATATGCTAGGCTTCTCTACTGAAGACATGCCACCTGTGGCTGCAGTTACTTATTGGCAGTGAGTGGTACATGTTGATATACCTAGAGCAGCCATATACTTCAAGTACTTCCCCTTATATGGGAAAACACGATGTGTGTGCGTGTGCGTGTGTGTGGAGAGATCCAGAACGAACCACGGGGTTGGTTTGTATCCTGCAGCCTCAATAAAGCATCTCTTGTATATTTGTTACAACTAAGTTTTTCTTCTTCCCACTATACATCCTGCTCTTAGCTCCTCTAGGTGGATTCCTCTTGCTCTTGTATGCTTCATTTTCCTTTCAAGTTATAACTGGGGGCATGCTCAGGGCCAGATCTCACGGCAGTCCACCCACTTGCTCTATGAGCAATCTGCCCATTCTCACCTGCCATGACTTCATTGTTTCCATAACCTGTTGGTATATTGGGGGGGGGAGGGGGGCAATGCTGGCGCTATCTACAGCTCTGACCTCCCCTACGCCACAGTCCATGCTTCACAGATGGCATCCACATAATGTTCTACACGAGGCTCTTAACCCACACCATGACTGGTGCTCCAGAGGACTCTCACTCTCCCCCTGGAGCAACAGGTCATTGTGCTTCCTACAGGTCTTACTTTTGACCCACGCTTGGCCTCCTAGCAGTGGAGGACTTACAAAGGTCAGGACTTGCCCCTCTCGCTCTTACTGAGCCCCCTGCTCAGACTGTGGCCAAAACTATGGCCTCAGGCATCTGAAGACACACCTTGGCCTACTCCCCTCACATGGGGTTCCTACCATGCCCTCTCTAGGGCCTTTGCCCTACAGCCCATCCTGGGGTCGTCTCATCGTCTTCCAAATCAACTGCTCACAGGGCTGGCTCTTGTGCTGCTCCTCAGGCTTACTCCTAGTTCAGCCCTATTCAACCCCCCTCAAGCACAGTCCTTTAGGCCTACTCCCATTCAACCCTACTCTGTGTGAGGCCACAACTCCACCCTCCTCCCTAGGGCCTCACTACACTGCCCTCTCTCAGGGCTCCAGGGTCGACCACTCTCACAGGCTCAAGTGGTGCTCCATTTGCCATGCCTGGCCCCACTACACTCATGCCCTGGGGTCTAACACTCCACCTCATGGGCTCAGGTGGCTGCAGCCATGCCAGGCCCCACTCCTGCCTTCAAAGCCCACCCGAAGATGCGGCTGGGATTAAGGTGCCCCTCCTCACCTTTCACCAGGGAGGTAACTGGCCTGGCATTTCCTGGGGACTCCTGCACCACCAAAAGTCCCACCAAGCCACCCTTGCCTAGCTGGATGCAGTTTCAAGTCACGCCCAGGACCAAAAGCCTCCAGCTCATATCTGCTAAATGAGCAATGCAGCTCAGTCAGGTGCTGCATTTATAGAGGCAGCAAGTGTTTTAAAATGGCTGCTGCAATCAAGCACCTGTGGACTGCTTGACTCAGCCCTTAAAGTGGCAGGCACTGCAAGTGCCCTGCCACACAAGTGAACTAATCTGCAGAGCTCCTTCCTGCTGTTCTGACACCCTTCCCCACTAGGACTGCTGGCTGTAGTACCGGGATCATGAGGATCCTGTCTTAGGTCACTCTGGCTTGGACACTGACACCAGTTTAGAGTTCAACTACAGATGGACGCTTCATGTCAGGGTCAGTCCAGTTGCACAAGGGGCACATTCTGATGATGTGTTCCTGGTTAAGTGGGAAGAGGCCAATCACAGTAATCTCTTCTGGGACTAGGTGGCTTCATATAGCCCTTTGCAAATAGGGATTTTTTTTCTCTAGCATCCTTCTTCTAAAGATGCTTGGCACAGGGCTGTAGCTATAATTTTGAAAGCAAACTAAACAACAGAGCAAGTCAGGACCCATTAAAAATGTGACAGTGTGGTAGCAGACTAGCCATGCTTTTTGAAATCATGAGCCTTCCATCCTAGCCCCCTCCCCCATGGTTCCCTTCCCTGGCCATCTCCGCTTTTTCCTGCCTACAGCTCTGTTTATTATTTTCATCTGCCTTATGAGCTGTCTTGTGTTTATCTCACTTCCCCCTCCTCCTCTATCTTTGCCCTGGCCTTCAACCATTGGTTAGAGGGGGAAGCCTAGGGATTCTCTATATAACTAACCACTTCATTCAAAACCATTTCAGTAAGAGTACAGGCGGCAACATCCTCAAGATCACCACGCACATTAAAACAAACTCCAGGATCTAAAATCTGTGGGTCTCACTGGGGTCTCCAGAACAAGCCCAGCTTCCTGCTCAGGAAAAAGGAACCATTAGCGTGAATGAAATTAATCCAAGGAGCTTCCAAGTTCATAAGGACAAAGGAAGGTAATTTATTTCTGAGGAGGGCTTTATAGTTTCATGGAGTGATTTGCAAAACATTAAATCAACAAGTGATTTCATAGCTTTTCAGAAATAACTTTTCAGAAAAGAAATAACTTTGGCATGCTTGTCTGTCATTCCCTCTGCATCTATATGCTGTGTGATAAACTGAAAAAAAGATTGTGCAAACCAATCAAAGTGTTCTTCAGCTGCATAGGGACAAAAAAAGTGAACTCGGTACAGGTTATAGCAAACCCTTTATTTCCCCCATTCATTTATGAACCAGGTTGCACTCAGAGCAAAGGGACATCCGGGGACATGAAATAATCTTTTTTTTTTACATTATTTTTTCATAGTAAAGAGTTACCTTCAGAAAAGGTTTGTCTTATAATGTGTCAGGGCCCTCTACCAAGGACATCCACATACACTTGCAGTGCTGTTGAGTGAAACAGGTACATAGTGCTGCCTCCCTGATTGTGGCAGGTTGATACGTGGCAGAGGGATAAGGTAGTGGTTGTGTCATGGTGAAATTCTTAACTGAGAAGCTAGTGGATTCTCCTGTTCCTATCCCAAAGAAAGTCTTAAAGTCCGGGCTTTGGCTATCTGACACCTTTTAGAAGTTAGTATTCTGAATGGGGTACTGGAAACAGCCACATATGTTTTAAGCCTCCTATCTGAAAACTGTTTCAGCGAAGCCCATCTCAGAAGCATGGATGAACTATGATTTTCTGTAGATTCATTTATGTTCTTAGTCTCCTCTCAGGTAGACTGATCAGACGGATATAGGGAGTTGGTCACTGGTATTGTTATATGCATAATTTTTTTTTCCCAGTATGAGGGTCGCACTCTAGTATTCAAGCGTATCAGGTGAACTAGAGAGTTTCTTTTGAAGGTTTGATTACTGCCTGGTCAGGTAGTAACCCTGAATGGGTGTGTTTCATGGTATGTATAAAAAAACCTGACAAATAATGTAAGCAAAAAAGGGTTACAATTTTGGCTGATTAAAATCAACATTATTCCATAAAACCTAGCGTCTGGCCAAACATAGGCAGTGTGCATGCATGGCTATTTTTTTTTACAAAACTGCATACTAGTAGAAGTGTTGGCATCATTTAGTTTAAAACACGTCAAAAGCTTTGTTTTCCATTTAAAATGTTCCCTGTGATGTTGACAACCCAAACATTGCATATTTAACCAGAGCATGAGACTCTAACAATGGGCTGGTACTGACTGGTGTATTTTCATTGTCTGATTTGAGTTAAATTAAAAAAGTAAATGAAAAAAACATGATTAAAAGAACCATTATGAGAATAATGGAATCTATATGAGAAATAAAAGGAAAGGAACTATTATAAAATAATGGAATAATAAAAGGAACAATAAAAGGAACCATTATGAGAAAGACTCTAAGGATTGTGTAGGAAACACTAACTACTGGATACATTTTTAAGCCAACTTATAGATTTCTAATTCAGGAATATATCTAATTATTATATTTAATAAGATTCTATAAGAAGTGGCTCATTCCTCCTTAAATTCTTGATGTTTTTAGAGAAATGTCTAGCTAATGGTCTTGAATGTCTATAGCACTGTGTTGGATTATTTTCCATTATGCTTTCTAACAGGAAAATTTAAATAATACATTAATATGATGATTAATGAAGTTGCTAGCAGAATCAAGAAAGATTATTTTTAACATGAGGAAAGCAGCATAATTCAGTGAATTCTATTTCTGCCTCTGCCACAGACTTATTGTGTGTCACTGGGCAAGTTTCTTCCCCTCTCTGGGCCTCAGCTTCCCCATATATAATGAGGACAGTACTTCCCTCCCTTTGTTGAGTATTTGGAGCTTCATAGAGAAAAAGCATTTTCTGGACCAGGTCCTGCCCATTGGTCTTCTAAAGATGCAGTGGTGATGATGATGATGCCCCCTTCGAACACAGAGGATATTTACTTCAGACCAACAGTTCAACATCGCAGACAAACTGAAGAGCCTTGAAATGTAAATAATTTTCAGACTTTTTAGGCTAAGAAGAAATAGAGGTCATTTTTAGTTCATTGCTTTGCAAGTATCCCATGGGTCATTAGAACTGCCTGATTCTGGAGTTCTGGCCTGTACAAAGAATCCAACTGAATTCATTGGAGCTGCATATCTGCATAATTTTTTCAGGATTTAAGGCTGGGAGAGCAGAAAGGGACAGCATGTTATAGCATGCCTCAGGTATATTAATGGGTAGAGGATATAGTATAGCTGTGTTTAGTCTGTGCAGCTCAGTTCTCTGACTGAGAGCTAGTAAAAGCCTTTCAAACTATAAAGGTATATTTGTAATGATCCTCCACTACCAGTCATCCTGGAATCTTTGATCATTTGCCTGAAAGCAAACACCTCTAGCACCTGAGCTAAAAAGAGTGACTCTGCTAGCTGGCAGCACTAATAAGCTATTATTCTAATAAGTGGAATAGCCACCAGAGGGTGACATGGAACATCTTTTATAGTAAGTCATCTTACCACAAAACTGTCACTAAAGCACCTTTAAAAAGGTAATATCAAAAAATGAAATTCTCTGGTATATAATATTGTTTGATTAAATGCTGCCATTTTATGGATTTGATATAAAACCAAGGAGACAGACACATGAGGCCATTAAAAATCTTGTGTTGTTCCTTGAAAGAGAGATTCTGTCTCAAAGTTACTTAGGTACCTCTGTGCCTCTTCAGTATTAGTTTAACTAGGGAGAAGTGAGGGGTCACCAGCCAGGTTGTGGGAGGCATCCAGAGATAGCAGCAGCTCAGTACAGCCTGCTCTCCAGCATATTTGCCTGGGATGCTGAAATTGCTACTGTACCTCTCCTGTTTTGGTACCTAAATCCACTATTTTAGAGCCATCAATATTCTCAAAACTGCTACTTGGTTGCTGCCTAACCCTGATGACATCTAACTGACATAGTCACTCATGTTGCTCCTAGTGGGCTCTCACAAAGCTGTCTCTGTGCTGACAGCACCTGACTCCGCAAGTTGGTTAGAGAACCCCCCGCTCTGCACTCCAGCCATTTGCCACACCACTCCCTGACACAGGCTGACATGCCACAGGCCCTGCACACCCCTACAGGCAGCTCCGCCTACGTGTTAGGCATTGCAGTGCCCAGGGTGCCAGAACTGAATCCAGAACCTGGACTGAGGTGCCGCCTATAGCAAATAGGGAGAATGAGGCGCCTCAGAAGGGCAATCCAAAAGCCTTGTATGCTGCATGAGCAAGAGAAACAAGCTTGGCATATGTCAGAACTCCCTCCACTTCCTGCTGTTTAGGTGCCTGAATCAGGGCTGCAAGGGAAGCACCTCCATTCACATGGGACACTGAAACCAGAACCTACCACTGTGGTAAATACTTACAAGGATTCCTTGAAAGAGCCAAGCAGGGCCCACTCTTTTTAAAACACAGTTGGTGACAGTGCCTCCCTTTCAGATAAATAGCTTAGTGGTTAGTGAACTTGCCTAGAAAACAGAAGAACCCTGATTCAGTTCTTTCTTTAGTCTGAGATCATTCAAATCTAGATCTCCAACCTCCCATGAAAGTGTCCTACCCATCCACCTATAGCAGAGTCCAAGAGGAGGACACTGTTCAAAATGCAGCAAAGAATGCAATAGTTCATGGGCCAGAAAGAAGCAAGCAAGGACCTAACTGTAACCTACAGTCACAGATCTTAGCTGGAGGAGGAGGAGGGGGGTGTTGTTCCAGGTCTGTTTATCCATCTTATATTACAGTTACTGGATAAAAACAGGTATAGTCTGGAAAGAGGATCAGACCAAGGGTTAATCCAATAATTCTTTGCAATATGACTTTCTTCCTTTCCTGAATTGTTCTGTGGACCAGTTACTGTCCTTCACCCTAGAGATGCATGTCATGGATATAGTTTATATAGATATAGTGTATATAATGGAGCACCAGCTTCAGGTGCTCGCTTAGAAGGAGCACAGAAATGGCAGCACCACCACTGTCCCAGCTGTCCCAGTCCTTGCTGCAACTGCTGTTGCCACTGTTCCCTCCTAGGGTGCAGCCCCTGGTAGGCCACTGGGAGTAGTTATGCAGTAGTTATAGTTTTAAAATGCTTTGGAATCCTGCTGGATGAAAGACACTAGGCATATATGATGTCATTAATGCGAATATTTTAGCATGTAGAAGCATCACAGGCAGTAGCTGTTGGAAAAAAAGGATGGGGTCAGCAGCTTCTCTTTAGTCAAAACATATCCAAGCCTCTCTTCTCCACATAAGGAGTCAAAATACAAAGAGATTTTCTTTAAAAGGGTGTTATATTTCTGTTCCCTTTGCTTCTTTAACAAATTCATAGCAATTTAAATTCTCCAGCTTCACTTTTCAGGTCTATTCTAGCTATGATTAAAGGATTTGATGAATATTTTAGCATCTATATTCAGCATATAAATAGAAACCAATGTTATGATCTCCTTCCCAAAGTTGGATGTTTACTATTTAAACTGCCACGGATCTGATGAAAGGATGATAAAAAGAAAGAATTGATTAAGCTTGCCTGGCAGGGTATAAGTAAGTGTGATGGAATGAAACTGAGCAAAGGACAGGTCCACTTAGATTAGTTCATTAGGAAATAATTCAAGTTAATTGTGGGTATCAGCAAAGTCTTTCTAACACCCAGAAAGAGCAAGATCATCTCCACAGAGCATTTCCTTTGTGTTCAACAGACTAAAAGTGTGAACACCTGGAAATGAGCAGCTGTTCCTTTAGGAGATGGGAGTTGTACTTGGTGAGGCCTGGGGTGGTAGGAAGTGGAGGAGGTGTGATGACAAGGCAAGAGACTTTTATCTACATAGACTCTTTAAGCACTCTGTCTTCCCCTATCCTCCTCTTCATCTCTCCAAGTGCAACACCAACACATAACATAGATCCCTCCTCTGTTTCCCCATGTATATCTCTCATGCCCTCATTACCCTGTCCCCATTCTGTGTCCTTGATCTTTTCTTTGTTTTTCTCTTCCTGCTCTACCCCATGCTTGGCCTGCCTGCTGCCTCTCTGTCTCCCCAGTCTGAGACCAAGAAACACACTATTTTTGTATCCATCATAGTCCCTGGCCTTCAGCTTGATGCTCCCACTAAATTCCCTTTCCTGGACTCCTTCCATCATATTTTCATATGGTTCATTTCCACCTCCACACCAGCTGAGATTCTTGATATCCATGTTATAAATGATTCACGTAGGTTAACAGCAACTTGCTAGAGGTGATGAAGAGGACTCTGACTCCTCCAGAAGTTAATGGAAATCTCCCATTGATGTCACTGGAAAAGGGATCAGGTGCACAGGCACAGCATTAAATGTTGAAGGTGAAGTTCATATCTGTCAGTCATCCATCCCTTGTCTCATCAGCAAGGTAACATCTGACACATCCTGGATGTTTAGTTTTGTTACATCCATGCTCTGTGATGGATGTATTATGGATGTCTAAAAGTCACTCTATAATTTCAATAAGAAAAAACAGGAAGTAGGATGGGCATGGGGGTAAGAATCTAGATGCAGGGTCAGAAATATAGGTGGTGAGCAATTTTTTGATTAGTTAAAACAAACTTTTCATAGGAATTTACATACATTCCTACAACAAAGGTTTCTTGAGTCCAAGATGGAATTTCCAGTCAGAATCAAAGGTTAAGAGTAAGAGGCTTGTTCACTCATTCTAGATAGCCAGTAGCCCAGAGAAAACTCAGGTTCAAGTCCCTGCTCTGGCTTAGACTAGGGGCTTGCACTTTGGTCTCTACATCCCAGGTGAGTGCTTAGTTACTGGACTAATGGCTGTTCCGAGGTGGCAAGGGTCTTTCTCTGCAACGAATCTTAGGGAGATCCTGATTTCATCCCAATGTGTAACAAAAGACTTTCAAAATTGCAAAAATGTTTGCATGCTGGGAAAGCCATTTTCATCCAACTCTAGTCAAGAAGACCTATATTCTATTCTTGGCTCTTCCATGGACTTGCCGTGTGAGCTTAAAGAAGTCATGTGCTATCAAGTTTTCTCTGTGGCAGCTTCTGTGTGCAATATGAACTTACAGCTTTGAGCACAGTGATTTTGAACAGATTAATGACTGGGAAATGTGTTGAGATTCTTAGGTGGAAGGTGGTATTGATGTACTAAATGTTCTTTCAAAGATTTGGCTGTGATATGGAAAGTGCAATCATCTCTGCTGATGTATATGTGCATTTTAGGAGTGCCTAGGGCAATGATCAAGATGAGAGCCCCATTATTGTGTTCTCATTAGTCAAAAAAGTGTGTAGCTTAGGGAGCTTTATATCATTCAGTATGTAACTGAATGTTATAGGATAGTCTGAAATGAAGCTGTTCGATTAAAAACTATATAGATGGAGGGAAAAATATTCCCCCATCATATTAAGTGGTATGAGAAGTCTGCTGTAAATACAACATACAAAAATCCTGTCCTATATTCCCAGCACAGCTTGCAAGCATATCTCACTATGACTTTTCTCTTGGCACAAAGGAGAGTTGTGTGGTAACTAAAACCTACAAGGGTTATGATGAAAAATAGTCATTTGTCTGCTTTGTGGGTGCCTTACATAGGTGGGATGTTTAGTAAATCTCCATCCTGATACCTAACCAAGGGCCAAATCCAGAACCTTCCAGGGTCAAAGAGAATACCTCCATCAACATTAAAGGAAGCTGGGTTGAATGCCATTGAGACCCCAACACTCCAGAGACCATTACAGTATGTTGTTGCCATAGATGGTAGTTAAGCTGGGTTAATATGAAGTGTTACCAAATGGGTTGAAGATGAGTAATGACTTAGTAGACAGGTTATTAATCTGTGCTTTTGGAAATGCACGTTCAATTCTTTGTTTGATGACCCTGAGTAAGTCATGTAGTTTCAGATTCTTAAAGGTATTGAATTTTCACGGATTGTAGAAGAGGTTAGGTAACTTTAAAAATGCAGACCTTAATCTGTTATCTCAAGAGTAATGAAAATGACAGTGCAGTTCCACTAGTGAAGCAATTAGTTCATTTGTTCAAATTTATCAAGTTTCCAGTTCCCCTGATAATATGTTTTTGCCTCATTCTCTACAGGTAAAGCTAAGACCAAGCAAGGACATTTTTAGCACTGCAACAAATATACATATAAGAGTCTGAAAGGGGTCTGATAGTCATCAATGGCTAGAATCCCAGCCTCTGCAGCACTAGCCATATGCCTGACTTGCTTTTTCTCAGGTGTCTGCGGTCAGACACCAAGAAACTTCAAGGACAGTACCATACCATTTGAGGTTCTTGGCCAGGAGCAGGCCTACAGTCTTGTTCAGTCAAGATTATTACAGGATGCTACAGTCCCCTCCAACCAATCAGATGACTTTCCTGGGAATGCCCAGCCACAGCCAGCACTGCCTCCTATGTGTGTAAAGCCTGCTGAAATCAGACACATCTTCAAGTACATCAATACCATTGTGTCCTGTACCATCTTTATGGTTGGCATCATTGGGAACTCTACACTGCTGAGAATCATTTACAAGAACAAATGCATGAGAAATGGACCTAATGTCCTCATTGCTAGCTTGGCCTTGGGGGATCTTCTCTACATCCTTATAGCTCTTCCAATCAATGTATACAAGGTAAGCATGATGAGGCACTAAAACCATGTACAATGATATTGAAATTTGGGGAAAGTGGCAAGGGGGACTTTACTTTATCAAATGAAGGTGCTGAGATACTACAGCATGGTATAAATGCCTAACCTGGTTTAGCAGGGGGCTATGATAATATATCTGAGTATTGATCACAAATCAAGAAAAGCAATGTTACCCAATGAAGAAGTCACCGAGCCGGGGCCCAGAAAGCCAGAGTTCTATTTCCAGCTCCGCCACTAACCTTCTATGGACAGGTCAGGCACAATATGCTTTCCTCATCTATTCTGGGAGTAAGCTCTCTTCTACAGGCATTTTCATACTACGTGTTTCTAGACAGCCTGATACAGTGAAGCCCTGGTAGGTAGTTAGTTACCAGGTAGCCAGCATGATCCTAGGTTTCAGTCAGGAAACCTGAGGTAAATGCCCATGTTTCTGCCTGACTTTATTTCTATACATATCACTTCTCCTCTCCATTGCTCAGTTTTCCCATCTGTAAAACAGAATGATGGCAATAATGCTTTCCTTTCCTTTTTTCACTTTGAGATCAGTGGCTTTAAAAAAAAGGCTAGACTGTTATAACTGTTATCCATGACAAACAAGGTGTGTTCTCAGATAAAGACTGTGCATGACTTTGTGAGAGGCTAAGTGTTTGTGTGTGAACATTTAATTAACTTTCAGCCCTTCTAAATCACTGCTTAAAGCCTCCAAGGAAAAAAAATATTATGATCCCACAATGCATAGCTTAGCTTATTCCAGCTGAGCCAAATATTACTCTTGTTAATTTTAAAATGTCCATTAAGCTTACCCTTTACCCTAACTTGATACTTTTTAGGGATTCTGAATTTGGCTGTTAAAAATAGTAGTAGTCATGTAATATAGGACTTCTCTAAGGCTTTTGACTTGATACTGAACCACATTTTCATTAAGAGGTTAAAACCAGGAGTGCTCAAGCTCTGGCATACAGGACAGATCTGTCTTCCAGATCTGTCACCCAGACTGTGGGGCTCCCCATGGGTTCAAAACTTTGGCAGTGGAGGAGCAATGTCACTGTTTCCTGACTGCCAAATTTCTGGGGGCAGCACAGGGCCTTAACCTATCACATGCGGCTGGGCAGTGAGCAGCCCAGACTGATCATGGCATGTGGGCAGTATGGGGTCTGGTCCTGTACAGGGAGCCAGGAGAAAGCAGTGCCAAGCCCCAGGGCCAGATCCTAGGACTTGGGGGCAGTGCAAGGCCCCAAGGCTAGATCCTGGTGGATGGGCTCGACACTGGCTCTAGGTCCTGATCCTAGAAGGCAGGGATGGCATGGGGTACCAGGGCAGGATCCTAGAGTACAGAAGCCCAGGGCTCAATCCCAGCACAGAAGGTTGGTGCAGGGCACTATCTGGGTGCATGGGGGGCTTCATCCTTGTGTGCAAGGCTCAATCTGATTCATTGACCTGCCTCATGTCACTCCTATGGCCTGTGGGGTCAAGAGTTTGAGCAGCCCCGGGTTAACATTATAGGAAATCAACAGGGTGCATGTTCAATGGATTAAAATCTCACAGAACTCAACAATGTAACTGTTAATGGGGATTCATTGTCCAGCATATATACATAATAGGGTGCTTTTAAGGACCCCTTCTTGGTCTTATGCTAGTCAACAGTCCAAACTAGTTAAAACTAGGGTGCAAATATATCATGAGGGAGAGTAACCATAGGCACAATTTTACCAAGGATTGTGGTGGGTTCTCAGTCACTGGCGACTTTTCAGTCATGGCTAGATATGTTTTTTTAAAGCTACACTTTAGTTCAAACTAATTAATGGTGGTTATAGGGCCTGTGTTACACAGGAGGCCAGACTGAATAGTTGCAATTATTGCTTTCATCTTTGTAGTCTGTGAATCCTCACACAAGGTTTGAGTCTTGTGAACTTCCTTCATACTAGGAGCTGAATTGAAATGCTGTTGAATTGGCAGCAAGCCCCATGTTAGTTGAGAGCAGAGAACAACCAGGTGAGGGAGACTGGTGAAGGAGCCCTTCTGAAAAGACGGGTGTGGAGTTTCACCTGTGGCCCAGCCAAGAGGCTGCCTGTACATGAACCCTGGAAGGAGCAATCTCATAAAGGCAGCAACAGCCCTGCAGAAGTTGGGGCTAGGTCATATGGAGTGATCAGAGTCCTGGTCCTCCACACCCACTAAACAGGCTGTTCTAGGGGACTGCAATCAAGGTTGGACAGTCACTGGAGAAGAGCTAGATTACAATCAACTCTGTGGCTGCATGTGTCTTGTCTCCCTCACACCACAGGTCACCCAGCATTGAGGCACTGCCCTGAGGAGGAAAACTGAGCAGTTGTATCCAATGGCAGCTCAGCAAAGATTTGTGTCTTGGAGCTTCCAGTGTGCAGAGGACTGGGCAGCCTGATCTCTCAGTGCACCTGGCCTGACCTCTTCTGGACACAGTGCTTCAGGTGGGGGCTCACCAGCACCAAGTAGAAAGGAAGTATTACTTTCTTAGCCCTGCTTGTGATGCATCAGCTAATGCATCCCTGTATGCTATTAGCTCTGTTGACTCGAGTCAGAGTTCCCCGCACTCCTGGTTTGTAAGGATGGTAACTCTCCCTCACCTTGTGCTGACTGCAGCAACTCACATGCAGTAGCTGAGGAGGATCTAGTCCTTGATACAGTGCCACAAGGAGTTTCATCTCAGTTCAGCTTCCAGAATTGTTGCCTCTAGTCTAAACTATGAGAGTACCAGTTTGAGCCTCAGCAGGAGCAACCTGTGGGATATGTGCTTTGTGGCTGCTTGTGGTAACACTATAAAAGTATCTATACAGCTCTGTCCATCGCTAATAAAATATTCCCCACCTAGTTAGGCTCACCAGAGTTGGCAATGAGGCAAAGTAGACTGAGAATAGACCTCATTGCCCCCCTCCAGCACTGAGCTGCCTACTCTACTGCATTGCCAGTCTCTGGTGCATGCATATAGATGGAGCTTATTTTATAGGCAGTGGTCCTGGTTTAGGTGGGAAGCTGTGTAGACAAGCCCTGTGAGATCAGAGGCAAACAGAGTCTGACCTGCAGTGTCCAGCCACAATTTAGGGGACCCTGCCAACTTGCTAAACCAATCTAGTGCTTTGAATTGCACATCAGTTTATCAGCTGCAAATCACCAGGCCTCTAGCAGGGATATGCAGAGACTGAAACAGTACATTCTGTCCCTTAGAAAGCTTCATTTCCAGTGGGTTATTCCATGAGCCTGTGTGTTCTGGACACCTGTGTTCAATTTTCAGCTGATGCCAAATGTCCTGTTGAATTTAGTGAATTCTACCCTAGATCTTATTTGGCACCTTAGTCTCAGGACTGTAGGACAGGGTTTGTCACAGCTGGTAGATGCACGGGCAGAATTGTCTTGAGAGTGAAACACCAGAGCTGCTGCAGGTCAGGGCAGAGATGCTGTATAGTGTTGTGTGGGAGCCCAGAAGTACAGTAGGATGAGATACTGCTAGAGAGGACGGTGTTGCATGGGTAGAACTGTCTTGGGCTAGGGAAGCCTGATATAGCAGGGGTGTCCCAGGTCAGAATGAAGACATCTAGGTAAAACCACATGGATACTGTGTCCCTCTGGGGTTTGCAGGCTGAATTCAAGTATTTATCATCAAGTGTCAGTGGTCATTTATTAGCAGCAGTCATGACTGTATAGCATTCCTGGAGCACCTGGCATTTCTTTTCTGTCAAGCAGCCCAAATTCCCTGTCCCAAAGAGCCTGCAACATAGAATACACAGATACCACAATAAGTAAACATACTACCATGTGATATATGAGAGGGGTAAGATAGCTGAGGAAGACTAGAGATGGCTCTCAGGAAGGTGCATTTTTTTGTCCGTTAGTAATGTTGATCCAGAGCCCACTGAATTCGATAAGAGTCTTTCTGCTATTGTCAGTGGCCCTTTGATCAGGCCCCACTAAGCAGGGGCTTCACAATAGAAAGCACCTGCATGGCAGAGGGAAGGGTGGATGATGGGAGGCTTGAATGTGAGGTCGGTAGTTGATAAGGAGGTGAGCAGTGGCATGGGTGGCAGAACAGGTAGCCAAGCTTCTAGGAAAGGGACTTCTGGAGGGATGAAGGAAATTAAGTAACATAGGAAAACCCAGTGGCAAGAGAAAAGGGGAAATCAGAGTTATCACAATGTGGGCTGATGTTATCCCAGTAGGCTAAACCTAGGTGATTGCTATGCTTTCACCACCACAGATTTCAAACAATATTAATGTCCTATATTAAAAAGGCTGAGAATGTGTACCTATTCCAAACAAAGCTGGATTAATGCATGGGGTGGCAAGGCCCAGGTCCAGGAGCCCCTGCCAATCAGAGGCCCCCTGCATGCCTGGATTCCTGTAGGAAATGGAGAGTTTCTAGCCTATAAGGGGCTGCTTGGGGCTGATGGCAGTGAGACGCAGGGGGCGCTGTGTGCATGCTCATGGCCTGGAACACAGCTGGGCAGCATGGAGAGCAGCTTCCTGCAGGTAAGTATATGGGGGAAGAGGTATGGGGGCAGATCAAGGCTCCCACTGTTAGGGAGGGAGTGGGGCAGGGGCAGGGACTGGAGCTAGCACTGGAGGTGCTGCCCAGCTAGGGTGGTTCATGGGACCTAGGGCTGAGGCAGAGAGCAGGACAGAGCCATGGGTGACTTGTCCAGGGTATGTGTGTGGGGGTGGGGGTCAGCTCACTGCTGCTGTATATACCCCCCATGGGAGGCATGGAGGGGTAGGGGAAGGGCACGTGCCCCCTTGGATTTGTGTGCAGGGTGGATGCAGGCTGCCTGCTTTGAGCTCGGGTCTCCTTGCCCTATTGCCTTTGCCCCAGGGACTCCATCCTAACCGTGCACTCCCTGCCTGCCAGGCAGCAGTGGGAGTGGCGAGTTGTGCTGTAGCTCCTAGGGCACAGGCACCAGGGTGGAGAGCCCTGAGCCCACAGCAGGCAGCCCTCATCTGCCCTTGCTCCACTCCAGCTGTGGTGGGGGGTGGGGGAGCATGGCGAGGCAGGGAGCAGGGAGGAGAAGCAGGTATGTGCCATCCTGACTCCAACACACACAGGTCAACCCAGTCTCCCCGGGAGGCACAAAGGCCTGCCCCACCCTTGGCAGTGGCAACACAAGGAGGGGAAGGGGCTCCTCCTCCCGCTGGAGCCCAGGGCCCCAACAAATCTTAATCTGCCATTTGTTCCAAAGCCCATGACAATCGATAGATCCAGCCTCCAGTAGTGCCTTCTTCAAGGCCACAGAGAAGGAGCATGCAGCAGAGCAATGAACTGAATCCATATCTTCTGAGTCTCAATATAGTATACTATTCCTTCTTTCTTTGCTGTGATTATCCCTGATTAACACCAGTTAAAGTACTGAAAGATACAATACTTGGTGCTGTCATGGTTATAAATCTATGGCCATAGTCTAAACATGCTGTTTAGTACACACTTAACAGGCACAAAGTTCTGGTTCGTTAACTGAATGTCCTGACTTTTATGCAATTAAAATCTCAGTCTTCAAGATACACTCATTCTTTCTTTTTTGCACGCATGCATGTAATTCAATTCTCCAATGTACAGAAATGATTTTGCCAGTATAATCCTGAGTCAGTCAGCCCAATAACTGGATTTCAAATGGTTATGTTCAGTTATAAATTAGCATAACAACCTATCATAAGTATGCAGTTTTATCACATTAGTGCCAGGCAGTATGCTAAATAAGTACTGTGGAGTGAACTCATTTGTGGTGTAATGCCATTGAGTTTCTGGGATGAAGTGGGCCCACTGTTTTAGACATTGGTGACATGTAGGGGGTGCACATGCACCCGCTGGGATTGGTGGTGCACGCCCTGTGATTGGCTGCTGCTGATGCTGCCAGCAGCGCTTGTGGGCAGTTGCCACTCGCCACCACCCCTGCACTCACCGCTGACACCAGCGGTCACCAATCACTGCTGATACTGCCAGCGGCATCTGTGGGTGGTCACTGACTGCTGGTCGGCACTCGCTACCTTCAACCTCCCCTGGCACCGACACCACTGCAGCCACCTGCAGGAGCTCCCCACTCGCTGCTGCCATGCCCCCACTGCCACCACCTGTGGGTGGTCACTGTGCCCCTCCCCTCACCCGCTTCCAGGGGCACACATCATTCATGATTTTAGAAAAAAGTGGGTCCCTTCCAATTGCAGACCACCTGGGTATCCTAATTACCATGAATATAAAACAGAAGTTGTAAAGTTCAGTGAAGTGTAGACCACAGAACGAGGGCAAGACTTCATTCAGCCCTGTTGGCACTGATGGATAGGAAGCAGGGAGAGTCCTTTATGGATGGCTGTGGGAGGCCAGTTCTGCTTACCTTACTCAAGCATGTACCTTTACTGGCATCAAATGGGTAAAGGAAGCAAAATTTGGCCTGTGGTAGAATCAACATTGTTATTTTTGTTAGTTCCTCCTTTGTTGGCTAAATCCTGATCTCCCTGAGTTCAGTTAGGAACCAGTCCTAAATGAATCTTTCTTTCCTGACTTGTGAGTCTGGCCAGTGACTTCCAAAAAATGAAGGATTACACAGTATCATAGAATCATAGAAATTAAAGATCATTGAGTCCAACCCCCCTGCTCTGGGAGGAGATACTGCTGAAATCAAATGATCCCAGCAAGGTGTCTGTCCAGTATCCTCTTGAAGACTTCCAAGGCTGGGGACTGCACCACTTCCTTCGGAAGCCTATTCCAGATTCTGGTCACCCTTGCAGTAAAGAAGGTCTTCCTTACATCCAACCTGAAACCATCCTTTAACAGTTTATGGCCATTGCTCCTTGTCCTCCCCTGGGGCCCCCTAGTGAACAGTTTTTTGGTCAGCTCCTGATATTGACCCCTTACATACTTATAGATGGCCACAAATTCCCCCCTCAGTCTTCTCTTCCCCAGGCTGAACAATTCCAGATCCCTTAGTCTTTCCTCATAAGGTTTGTCCTCCAGGACCTGAATCATTCTCATGGCCCTTCTCTGGACCCTTTCAAGATTCTCCACATCTTTTTTGAAGAGCCGCATCTAGAACTGGACACGGTACTTTAGCTGGGGTCTCACCAGCACCGAGTAGAAAGGAAGTATCACTTTCTTAGCCCTGCTCGTAACGCATCAGATAATGCATCCCTGTAAGCTATTAGCTCTGTTGACTACAGCATCACACTGGCAGCTTATGTTCATCCTGTGAAAAATATGTCTCTTCTAATTATGAATTCAGCCCAGACCCAAAAGCCTTAGGCCTAAAGGATTCAAATCTGAGTTCTATACATCTGACCCCAAAATGCCAGTGTATGGGTTCACATATTGGCATTGGGTCCATTACCAGCACATGTGACCATCCTTTTACATCCATGCTCTTGGAACATGTCTGGTTAAAAATATAAATAGTGGTCCTACAATCCTATGTGTAAACTGCCAAAGAGGGGACATGTAAGCTTTCTAATAATTTTGCCTTACTTTCATGGGCAGTTACCACCCTAGAGACAACTCTCTGATACTGAAAGAAGCCTGACATGTCTATTAATTACATATGCTTCCTCCCCCACTCTCTCAGCTCCTGGCAGAAGACTGGCCATTTGGAGTGCAAGTGTGCAAGCTGGTCCCATTCATTCAGAAGGCCTCTGTGGGCATCACTGTCCTCAGTCTCTGTGCACTCAGCATAGACAGGTAACGTACCTATCACCACCACCACCACGTTCTGCAGCTGGACCAGTTTAATCATAGTATGGCCATTTACTGTAACACACCCCATGGTTCCCCCAAACCAAAGTCAGAGAAGAGTTTAATGTACTGGAAGTTAGACTCAGGCTTGCACAGACAGTCCCTTACTGACATCCAAGGGAGTCTAATTTGGTTTAATGCACCTGAAGGGGAGATGGAAAAATGTGGAAGTTAAAGTTGGCTTGGGGCTACTTTAATCCATCCCTTTGCAGTCCTTTTGATCAGGCCCATTTCTTGCTGCTTTCCTATAGTTTCATAGTTTCATAGGAGCTAGGGTCAGGAGAGACCTGAACAGATCATCTAGCCTGACCCCCTGCCACAGGCAGGAGTGAATGCTTGGTTCACAAGACCCCAGACAGGTGATCATCCAACCTCCTCTTGAATTTGCCCAAGGTAGGGGTGAGGAACACTTCCCTGAGAAGTTGGCTTCAGATTTTGGCCACCCTAACTGTAAAATATTGCCTTCTGATCTCTAACCTAAACCTATTCTCCATCAGCCTTGTCACCCCAGGTGGTGCTGGGGAGAAAAGGGCTCTGCCTATTTGCTGTTGATCTCCCCTGATAAGGTTGTAGACAGCCACCAGGTCCCCCCCGCAGCCTCCTCTTGCTGAGGCTGAACAGGTTCAGGTCCTTCAGTCTCTCCTCGTAAGGCCTGTCCTGCTGCCCTCTCACCAAGCGGGTGGCCCTCTTCTGAACCCTCTCCAAGCTGGCCACATCTCTTTTGAAGTGCAGCGCCTAGTACTGGACACAGTACTCCAACTGTGGCCTGACCAAAGTCGCACAGAGGTGGAGCATCACCTCTCTGGACCGGCTTGAGATGCATCTTTGGATGCATGACAAGGTATAGCTGGCCGTACTGGCTGTGGTCTGGCATTAGCAGCTCATGTTCATCTTGGAGTCAATAATGACTCCGAGATCCCTTTTCGCCTCTGTGCTTTCAAGAGGGGAACTCCCCAGCCTGTATGCATGTCATGGATTCTTTCTCCCAAAGTGCAGCACCCTGCATTTGTCTACATTGAACCCCATCCTATTCTCATCTGCCCACGTTTGTAGTCTGTCTAAATCTATTTGCCTCTCTCTTCCTTCAGGTGTGTCCACCTCGTTCCCACATCTTAGTGTCATCAGCAAACTTGGACAATGTGTTTTCCACCCCTTTGTCCGAGTCGCTGATGAAGATGTTAAATAGTGCGGGCCCAAGGACCAAGCCCTGGGGTACCCCACTGCTCACATCTCACCAGGTTAAGTACAACCCATCCACCACTATTCTCTGGGTGTGCCCCATCAGCCAATTTTTGCCCATCCAACTGTGTAGGCATCAATGCCACAGTTGCTTAATTTAATAATGAGGATGGGGTAAGAGACAGTGTCAAAGGCCTTCTTAAAGTCTAGAAAGACTACATCCACGGCGACACCATCATCTGTTCTCCTGATGCTGCTGCAGGTGAGGTACAGAGTGTGAAAGGAAGGGAACAACCTCCCTTTGCATTCATGTCTCTTTGGCAGGTACAGAGCTGTGGCCTCTTGGAGCCGAATCCAAGGGATAGGAATCCCCATGTGGAAGGCAGTTGAGGTGATGCTGATCTGGGTTGTGGCTATTGTCCTAGCTGTCCCTGAAGCCATTGCCTTTGACATGGTGGAGCTGAACTACCGTGAGCAAATTCTCTGGGTCTGCATGCTGTCCTCTGAACAGAAGTCCAGCTTCATGATGGTGCGTATACCACTCCCTCCTCTGCCTGCAGGGGGATGTGATCGGGTGGGGGCCTAGGCACATCTAAATTTTCATCCCATGCATGGATGCAGAAATGGATGGTATCCAGCTTCTCCTGGTCCTCAGAACAAGGCAGGGGATAACAGGATTGGGCAAAGTTTGGAAAGGTCTGGGATTTGGCTCACATGCCCATTTGGGTCACAGTGGGCATGTCTACATGTGCTTCTGACTGTGCAGTACCTGCCAGTACTGTGCAGTCCCAGTGGCACATGGGTCATTTTTGACCTTCCCTTTGCAGTATCTTGTTGCTACTGAGCAGTGGTGGCGGGACCATGATTAGTGCCCACCAATGTTATGTCACTGTAATGATGAGCTATATCACCATAGCTCATTGCTATAACAACATAGCATCTCACGTAGACATGCCCTGGTGCCCTACTATTAACTGGTTGGCAGGTGGACCAGAGCTTTGATTCAGCCTGTTGGAGAGACAAGAGCTAAATCAGGACTTGTCATCTAGATCCACAGCCACATTTGCTCAGGCTCTGGTCTGTTTGGATTTATGCTCACCTCTAAGCCAAACCTCCCAAGCCAGTGTTCAGTGATTTCACATGGGCTGAGATGAATGTAAGACTTGCACCACTCATGTCTGCCCTTCCTTGGAAGGGTTTGATTTGGTCACTGTCAGAGGCAGGAGACAGGACTAGATGGACCCTGGGATCCAGTCTGATTATTTCCGTCATTCCTCATGACCCTTCTGTTTTGCATGCAGTTCTACCGAGATGTGAAGGACTGGTGGCTTTTTGGCTTCTATTTCTGCCTGCCTCTGGCATGCACTGGTGTCTTCTACACTCTCATGTCCTGTGAGATGCTGAGCAAGAGAAATGGCATGAGAATTGCCCTCAATGACCACATGAAACGGGTAAGGAAACCAGGAAAGGGAACCAAGCCATCTGCCAAGTAAGCTGTAGGAAGAATGTAGACACATACTGGCCCCAGTATTAATGAGTACAAAGTTACTTCATTCCACCAATTCAATGAAGTAGAAGACAATGGAGCTATGCAAAATTATACTAAGACCTGTGGCCACTACCTGTATACATCTCAGAGCTCACTGAGTTTGCCTGAATCAACAGTGGTTACATGGTCATAGCTTTCCTCATAGTTCCACATTTTGTCATTTTCAACACTTCACCTTTCATCTCCAAGTAAATACTTAGACGTATATACAAGAACAGGCAGGTGGAGCAAAGCTCTTTAGAGTGCCTTAGGCTCAGACTAGGATTTTGTAAACACAGGCCTGTCTCTGGTCTCATTTACATTGAATTTTACACAGCTGTATGATTTACACCAGTGAAAGAAGAGGAGAATCAGGCTCATTTTAATGACACTTTTGACAGGGATAAGTCAGACCACTGGTGACTTTTAGAACTGCATAGGCGGTAGCTCTCTTTAATGTGCCGCAGGCTGGGCAACTCGCACATTATTATATAAAAGGCACTGTGTTTCTTAAACTAAACTGGTTCTTTATTAACAGCACTATACAGAGAGATGCTTCAAGTGCTGCTAGCGTTCCAGCCAAGTACACACAGAGAGGTGCTCTCCAGTGCCTATTCCAACTATCCCTTCCTGCAACCTATACCTTCTTTCAGGTTCCAGGCTACATCTTTCCTTTCAACATATAATGCTGTTTCTTTTTTACTGGCATTCTCTGAATGCTAGAGTTAAAGATGCATAGCTCAGTGCAGGGACATGACTTTCAACATCTGCCCCTAGCTAGGTCTCAGTCCTTCAAGCCCACTGCTTTTCAAACTAGTCCTCTTTCCTGTTTGCAATGTCACTGATGGTGGAGATTTGTTTCCACTGAATTGCTGTCCTCATTCCGCTGTGTCAGCTCTCAGTACTGCTCCTCTACTTTGTTTCCTCTGATGCTTCTCTATCTGGCCAGTTGATATCTATGCCTCTTTATAAGCCCACTTGGTCCTGGCCTTGTCCCCATCTATCCAGGCATGTCTGGTATTACTACACAGTTATCTTCAGTTTTTTTCCCCACCATTATCCTGAGTTGGTAGCTATCACATATGACAGAAGACAAAAAAACAAGCAAAATTCTGTTCTGATTTACTAATATCATGTGTACTTGAAAAGCACAAATTGAGCATCCACAAGAAAATGCTTTCCTGTATTTGAAGGGAAGCAAAGTTCACAAATAGTCTCAAGTAAAGAGCAAATGAATCAATCTGTAGACTGCCTCCCCTACTGCAAACAGTAAAGTTGTCATAAACTTACCCCTCCTACAACATAGGATGAAAAGGGATACTTGGATATAGAACCCATCCCCAGGTATGACTGGGTCTCTGTCTTCCCATTACTAGGGTCTGTGATTGCTCATTCCACTGATACATCTGAGGCTTACTCAGGCAATAGTTAAAAATATCTGCATGCAAGAGTAACAGTGCAGCATTATTCTGTCTCAGTCTGACTGTATATGGGAAGCCAAGGGACTCTAAAGCACAGTGGTCTCTAAATGTTCTTGATTGCCTGCTGGTTAAATACATGATTCATTATTACAGCAGAAAAAGGTTGCAAAGAAGATGTCACTGTTTCCTTGGTTGCAATGGCTGGCCCTTGTGTGTTCAGACCTCCTAGTAGCTTTCCATTGACTGGGAGGAATATTGGACTCAAGCTTGCTGCACCAGGACAGTGGTTAGCTCTGATGCTCAGCTCTAATACTTATTTTCTCATTCTTGTAAATTCCCTTATTTATGAACATGTGTAGAGCAGTGCTGTCCAACTTTCTTGGTTCTGCGGGCTGGATTCAGCCCATAGGGCTTCTCACCTTTGCTTGAAGAGCAGCAACTGCTGGAGCCACTGCATTAGCCAGTGATTTGAGCCAGCAGTGTTGACTGAAAATCCCAAATTTGGTTGCAGAAAAAGGGCCCCTGAGGGACTCGTCGGGCAACCTGGTGCTAGCGGCTGATGGGAAGGCGGAGATCTTCAATGGGTTCTTTGCCTCGGTCTTCCTGAGAGGGGAC